>JASBWU010000004.1:712527-1425055 GCA_030039245.1 Naganishia vaughanmartiniae | reverse complement strand
CAAAATCTTTGTCAATTGCAATCGCTTCGCAAACCGTTTGCATCTGGACTTTGGTCAGTGACTTCTTTTGTATATTACAAATAAAAGTCTTGCTCGTTGTTCTAACTTGAATTTGTCACAACACCTAGATAAATCGAAACTTTCCATCTTGTGACTGTTCGAATCGGGCGTCGACTTCTTTTACTTTTGAATTTTGGTCAGTGCTTTCTTCTGCATTTTACAAAAGAAAGCATTGCTCATCCGTTTTGACTTTTGTCTTGTCGGAATACGATAGTCGATCCGAAATCGTTCTGCGTTATCGACTTGGCTTTTGGACTGTTTTTCGTCTTACTTTGGTAGGTGCTTTCTTCTGCATTTTACAAAAGAAAGCGTTGCTCATCCGTTTTGACTTTTGTCTTGTCGGAATACGATAGTCGATCCGAAATCGTTCTGCGTTATCGACTTGGCTTTTGGACTGTTTTTCGTCTTACTTTGGTAGGTGCTTTCTTCTGCATTTTACAAAAGAAAGCGTTGCTCATCCGTTTTGACTTTTGTCTTGTCGGAATACGATAGTCGATCCGAAATCGTTCTGCGTTATCGACTTGGCTTTTGGACTGTTTTTCGTCTTACTTTGGTAGGTGCTTTCTTCTGCATTTTACAAAAGAAAGCGTTGCTCATCCGTTTTGACTTTTGTCTTGTCGGCATACGATAGTCAATCCGGAATCGCTCGCTGTCGTTGACTTTTTACGCTCAATCGTCAACTTCAACTTCGGGTAAGCATTCTTTTGTAAAATACAAAAGAAAAGCCTCGCTCACCCCTTTCACATTGGCCTTTTCCGAAATGATAGGCAAATTCAAATCGTTCGGCTTCGCCAACTTGTCGTATTGCAACTGTGAACTGCGTTTTTCTTTTTCATATTTGGGTAAGTGTTTTCTTTTGCATTTTACAAAAGAACAGCCCAACTGATCTTGGAATTATCCTTTCTCCTTTCTGCTTTGTTCTCATCGCCGGCGTTGTTTGTGTTGTGTGTTGTGTTGTTCCTTTACCTGCAGCTTTAAAGCTTTAAAGCAAAATCATGCCGCCGCAAACGCGTGGCAAACGGTCGGACTCCGGCAGTTGCCCTTCTTGTGGAAAGTCGTGCCCCGATCTCCTGGAGCACGTCCGACAACGACACAAGGGGGAACACCTCACCTCGCAAGACTTTGTCGGAACAAAAATCAAAGTCTGCCAATGTGGAAGTCCCGCGATTGGGTACCAAGGCATTCGTCGACACAAGGGCAAGTCCAAAACATGCCGTTTTGTGGACGAGCCTCATCCGTCTGAAGCCGAGGGATCCGACGATCCAGGGAATGATCCCGACCTGGACGAACAACAACAACAACACTCGAACTCTGGCGAGAGAGATCTTCGAGAGGGCTCGGTGGAATCCATCGAACGGTTCGAAAACCCCGAGATCTTACCTCGGTCTCGAATTCCCATCTCTGCTTCTCGAAGAAGGGACAGATTACCGACACCTCCGGTAATCCAGCCAGACAGACCGCGAGGAACACTTGCGCCTCCCATCGCACAAGCACCGGTACCACCTGCCAATGCACGAGCTAGAGTACAACCCCGTGCTCCGGCTTCTCGCCCTGATTCGTTCCGATTCGAAAACGACGAAGCGGCCTTGGACTGTTTGGCGTCACTCCCATCGACGTATAAACAGCTACCACCTTCGGTTGCCAAAGCATTCTCGGACGCGGCGGAAAGGGTAGCCGACACCTTTCTGGCTGGTGCGCCGACTGACAAGGACATTCTGGACTTGTTGTGTCTACCGAAGATCGGGTTGGCTCCTGGTCAGGCAAATACTGCCAGGAACCGCCTAGCCATGTATCCAGAGGTACCTCTGCCTCGGATACGTTCCGACAACGCTCCGATCGAACGATCGTCACCATCGGCTGTCAAACAGGTCGAAGTTGGTCGGCTCGGTCATGCCGCAAGGATTCTGGGTGGCTTCAGCTCGGCTCCAAGTCGTACTGCTGAAACAATTGAGATCCTCAAGGCGAAACATCCGATGGGAACTCGGAATCCCTTTGGTCCCCTCCCCGGTCCGGCCCAACACTCTCCGCCCTCGACCGAAGCCATTGTCGAGGCTCTGTACTCTTTCAAACCCGACACAGCTCCTGGTGTTTCAGGTTGGACGATGCCCCTTCTGAAGTTGGCAACGCGCTCGGAGTCCTTCAAGAAGATGCTCACCACGCTGGTCGGTATGGTCTTGGCGGGTTCCGCTCCGGGACAGGGGCTTCTTTGCTCCTCCCGACTCGTCGCCCTCGAAAAACCAGATGGCGGAGTCCGGCCTATCGCTGTCGGTGAACTCATCTACCGACTATGCACCAAAGCCGTGCTGCGAAACTCGTTCAAACCGGATTTCCTCTCTTCCGGTCAGTTCGGTGTCGGCACAAAGGGCGGAGTTGAACCCTTGATTCGGGCCGTTCAACGAGTCCTTGACGATTCTGTCGACAACGCGGAATACACCCATGTCACGTCCCTCGACTTCTCCAACGCTTTCAACACACTTGATCGGTCCGATATGGCGAAAGCCGTCAAGCAACATGCGCCCGGCCTATATCGACTTGCCAAGTGGGCCTACGATAAACCTTCCCGCTTGGTCATTGGCGGTGGGGCCGACGAGATTACCCAAATCCCATCCGCTCAGGGCGTGCGTCAAGGCGATCCGCTGGGACCCCTGCTGTTTTCTATCGGCATTCGACCCATTATAGAGAAGCTGTCTAGACGACTCGGCCCAGAATGCGTCGTCCTAGCCTACTTAGACGACGTGTACATTCTCAGCAAGTCGGACGAAACCCTTGCGGAAGTATCGGACTTTTTCGAGGTGTCCGGATCGTCTCTGAAGCTCAATGCGGAGAAATCGTTTATGACATCGGTCACCGAGATCAACGGCCGGGGTCTCAAAATGCTAGGCTCGTGCGTGGGACCTTCCTGGGCAAGACGAAGCTTCCTTCGAATCAAGGTAGCTGAGGTGGAAACAAAGATCAGTAAATTGGTTGATGTTCCCCACCAACATGCACTGCTATTACTCCGCCAGTGCATGCAACAGGATCTTCGACATCTTCAACGCTGTCTTTTCACCGAGGATATCGACGCCGAGTGGGAAAAGCTAGACTCCGTCATTTGGAAAGCCGCTCTCAGACTTCGAAGTTCTTCCGACCCGCCGGACCCTCTGTCCAGAGACGAGCAAATCATGTCGCTCCCAGTGAAACTGGGGGGAATGGGACTATTGTCTTACAAGACGTGTGCCCCTTTGGCGTATGCGGCGGCTTCTGAGACTTCCGACAAACTGCTGGAATCGCTCCTTGGACCTGCGCCTCTGCCTCCGTCTCTGACAGACCCCGAAGACCCGGAGTCAATCACACCTCAGCGTGTTCGATGCGGCAAAGCCTTCGAAAAACAGCAAGACACCCTTTTCCAAACCCTCGGTGACCACCAAATCAAAACCGTTCTAGAATCGGCGTCAGGATTGGGAAGAAAGTGGCTTTCGGTTATTCCGTTCCATCAGGGTGTGCGCCTCACAGACTTTGAAGTTTCGGCCGCTCTTCATCACCGGACTTTGAATCCTGGCTCGGCTGTTTGCTCCCTGTGCGGAATAGTCAATGGCGCGGGACACGCAGAGGTGTGTAAGAAAGGCACACCATGGTTTGTCGCACGGCATGAACAAGTCAAGTACGCCATCAAGCGTGCCCTTGAAACTGCCGACGGTGTCCGTGTCGCAGTCGAACCATACATCGCCGAGACGAATCGACGAAACGACCTTCGAGTCACCGGTTCTGAGGCTTCAGGCCTATCGAACCACGAATATGATATCACCGTCGTCTCACTCGCTTGCAAGGATACAGTCGAGACTCACATTCCGCCCCAAATCCAACCCATCAAATCTGCGGAACGTGGTCACGCCTTCATCAAGAAGTTCCTGTCGACAAAAGCGAATGAGAAGCGAAAGCGACTCCCGGACAACAATATTCCATTCACTCCTTTGGTCTTCACCGTCGGAGGTATGATGGATGACGACACCGCGAAATGTCTCAAGGCTTGGCAACAATGGGTCACGCCTTCCGCATTTTCGACTCTTTGTCAGCAATTGTCTCTTATCCTCTTAAGAGCCAAAGCAAAGAGCTTCGTACTCTAAGTACGGACGCCTTCTCGCCTACAACACCAACTCTCCGACATGCTATTAATAGTCGATCGTAACACCGATTTTCCTATAGAGTTTCCTAGTTTTCCCATTCTCTTTTAGATTATAGTTTTCCGATTATCAGTGCTTTTACCCTGTTGTATACTTAGTGTTGAGACCTATGGCATCCCCTACCCCCTAACCCCTAACCCAAGCAACGGGACGCCCTCTTCTCCACTCTAGACGACCTACAAATCAAAACAATTCTCGAATCGTCGTCTGGGTTGGGCAAGAAGTGGCTCTCCGTCATACCGTTTTACCAGTCGTTGCGTCTTACCGACTTCGAAGTATCGTCCGCCATTCACGTCCGGACCCTTCACACTGGGTCTGGATTGATCTGCCCTCAGTGTGGCATCGTCAACTTTGCCGGACATGCCGAGGTCTGTACTGGTCGGACACGTTGGAACATCGCCCGGCATGAACAGATCAAACGAGCTATCGCCGCAGCTCTCACCAAGATCGAAGGAGTTAGAGTCGCTGTCGAGCCCCACATCGGAGAAACGAACCGGAGGAACGACATCCGAGTAACAGGATCCGAAGCTTCCGGTCTCGCAAGTCACGAGTACGACGTCATTGTCGTCTCGTTAGCAACTCGGGACTCTTCCGCCACGATCCTTCCGCCAGGACTTTACCCGACACCCTGTGCCGATCGAGGCCACGCGTTGATCAACAAGTTCCTCACCCTCCAAGCAGACAAAAAGAAGAAGCGACTCCCGCCAAACAACATACCGTTCACGCCTCTTGTCTTTTCTCTTGGAGGTATGATGGATCCCGGTACGATCAAGGCGCTTCAGACATGGCAGGAAACCGTTCCACCCACAGTCTTCGCATCGCTTTGCCAACAGCTGTCTCTTATCCTCTTGAAAGCCAGAGCCAAGTCTTTCGTTCTCTAAGCGCATACTCATAGTACTGCGCATCTCGAACAGTATCTGGACGTTCCTTTCTCGCTAGACTAGTCTCTAATTGTATACGTAGATCCAATGCTCTATCCGATGACACCCCAAGTCGTCCCACCTAGTCATTGGTGGTGGAGGGAGCGAGATCACTCGTATACCCTCTTCTCAAGGCGTCCGGCAAGGTGATCCTTTGGGACCTTTACTCTTCTCCATCGGCATCCGACCTATCCTGGAGAAGCTGTCTCGGCAACTCGGTCCGGAGTGCATCGTTCTAGCGTATCTAGACGATGTTTACATCCTCAGCAAAACGGAAGAGACTCTGGACATCGTGACTGACTTTTTCACGGTCGCTGGAACTTCGCTCGAGCTCAATCCCGAAAAATCGCTCATTACCTCGGTCGAACGAATCAACGCGGGAGGTCTTCATATGCTCGGTTCCTGCGTGGGACCGCCTTGGGTGAGACGCGCTTTCCTCAAGGGGAAGATCGACGAACTCGGTCAAAAGATCGACAAACTGGTCGACTTGCCCCATCAGCACGCTCTGCTGGTACTTCGGCAGTGTATGCAGCAGGACTTGCGCCACCTTCAACGCTGTCTGGTCTCTCATGATCTCGGTCTGGAGTGGGAAAAGCTGGATTCCATCATATGGAAAGCTGCCCTCCGCCTCCGAGGTTCAGCGAACCCAGAAGACTCGACACAGCGAGATGAGACGATCATGTCCCTGCCTGTCAAGTTGGGCGGCCTAGGGCTATTGTCTCACAAGACATGTGCTCCTTTGGCCTACGCTGCAGCCTCGGAGACTTCCGACAAACTCCTCGAGTCTCTGCTTGGACCAGCGCCCTTACCGCCAACTTTAACCGACCCAGAAGACCCGGATTCTATCGCTCCTCAACGGGTCCGATGCGGAAAAGCTTTCGAAGCCCATCAAGACAGCCTTCTCCACACCCTCGATAGCCAACAAGTAAAAACAATATTAGAATCGGCATCAGGGTTGGGAAGGAAATGGCTCTCAGTCATTCCGTTTTACGAAGGCTTAAGGCTATCGGACTTCGAGATCTCCGCCTCCCTTCACCATAGGACGCTAAACCCGGGTTCGGCTGTGTGTTCGCTCTGCGGTATCATCAATACTGCCGGACACGCCGAAGTTTGCAAGAAGGGTACCCCCTGGTTCGTGGCTCGTCACGAACAGGTCAAGTACGCTATCAAGCGAACACTTGAAACCGTCGAGGGAGTTCGGGTAGCGGTAGAGCCTTATATCGCCAACACCAATCGACGCAATGATCTGCTGGTGACCGGATCCGAAGCCTCGGGGATGTCAAGGCATGAGTATGACATCACTGTCGTCTCGCTCGCAACTCAAGATTCGGTCGACACCTTTATTCCGCCCCATATCCAACCAACTAAACCTGCGGAAAAAGGTCATGCCTACATCCGGAAATTCCTGGTGACCAAGGCGGCCGATAAACGAAAGAGGCTTCCGAGCGGCAACGTCCCCTTCACTCCACTGGTCTTCACCGTGGGAGGAATGATGGACGACGGCACGACAAAGTGTCTGAAGACCTGGCAACACCTTGTCACACCTTCAGCCTTTTCGACCCTGTGTCAACAGCTCTCTCTCATTCTTTTGAGAGCAAAGGCAAAGAGCTTTGTACTCTGAGTACCTCTACCTCTCTACCTCCAGCAGCTCTTACTGCTCCAGTAGTACAAGTGTTACAATAGAGTTACCCCCCTCTCCCGTTCTCTTATGTAGACTATAGTTTTCCGAATATCAGTGCTTTTACCCTGTTGTATACTTAGTGTTGAGACCTATGGCATCCCCTACCCCTAACCCCTAACCCTCACACCTACATCAGAAAGTTCCTGGCAACAAAGGCAGCCGACAAACGAAAGAGGCTCCCGAGCGGCAACATTCCATTCACTCCATTGGTCTTCACAGTGGGAGGAATGATGGACGACGGTACAGCAAAATGTCTGAAGACTTGGCAACATCTTGTCACTCCTTCAGCGTTTTCCAACTTATGCCAGCAGCTTTCTCTCATCCTATTGAGAGCTAAAGCGAAAAGCTTCGTACTCTAGGTACCTCAAGCTTTCAAGGTTTAGCGACTGCACTGATAAAGCCAAACCTTTTAAATTGGAGTTTCCTTGCTTTCTCACTCTCCTAGGTAGACTATAGTTTCCTTTCAGCTAGTGCTCTTACCCTGTTGTATACTTAGTGTTGAGACCTATGGCATCCCCTACCCTTTACCCCTAAGTAACCCCTAAGATTCTGCTTAGGGCCCTTGGAGACCCTAGGGCTGCCTAGTCGCTCGGATAACTATATAAGGAGAGCTTTTGAGTGGTATTTGCCACCCACTTGTATTCGTCCTTGCTCCTTAGAGCAAGATCATATGTCAATGACTTATATTATCTAATCATAATACTAGTCACGTGGTTCGATCCCACATTCGTCATAGTTCTTAGCCTTGCCCTGTCCTGAGGCTGGTGTCTGCCATCAAGCCCTCGCTCATCCCTGACACTCTCTGTAGGCTCTTGCTGATCCAGGAATACATAGATAATGCCACCGGTAGTCGTGAAATGTGGAAGTTGAAAGAGTGGGGGCCATACATGGCGAGAGGTGTGATACCGCAAGATCAACTTCCAAGAACCGCCAATACTCCTCAACACAGAATCTTCAACATGACTTGTTTGGAATTCACCGGTACTAAATTGGCCGAAAGCATAACCTTGCCATTCCTACAGCAAGAGTTCGATCCACTGGTCAGATTTGCCAGACAATTGAAGCGGAGCATATCGTTGAAAGCTAGTCTTTACATCATGAGCTTTAAGGCGGGCTCCTTCACAGTAAGCATTTCCGCCCTTTGCTATTGCTTGTTATGCCAATGAGTGAGGTGACATCGTCTTCCACAGCACTGGCACGTCGACGCAGCGGGCGAGGTGCACTGGCTGTCAGTCGTCTCAGGAGTAAAGTGGGTGTACCTCCTGCCTCCCACCAAGCACAACGTCGAGATATGGAGAGCCGGTGAGCAAAGTCTATGTTGCGAGTAGTTCTACAACTGATTTATATCACGTTTCGTAGCCGAGACTGGAGCAATCCGTGCAGACCTGCTATGGCTGCCGGATCTGTGTCGTACTCCCGTCGTGAAGGTGGAGTTGAAGCAAGGGGAAGCTCTGAATGTGTCCCGTTGCCCAGGCAGAGTGCTTAACGCTAACCCGACTCAATGCGTTACTAGGCTGATCCCATCTGGCTACCTTCATGCGGTGGTGAGTCGCAATCAATGACACCGAGACGTCCACACTGATATCAGAGCTCGGCACGACTACGTGACTATGACTTTAGTCGCGACTAAAGTCATTAGTCATGAATATGACTTGATTGATGACTCCACCTTTGGGTCTGCACAACGAAATGACTGACTAGTTGTATTCAGTCAAAATTCAGACTAGTCACAAAATTCGACAACTAGTCGCGACTTTTTTCGGTTTTCGACTAGTCAAAAGATGGTGACTAGTCGTTATTTAAGCCTCGTTTTCTCTTTGGATTTGTTATGATAAGCATGGTGCCACCTTCGGAATCCGCGTGGTCTTGATAACACACCATATATCCACGTTGCAGGCACAAAGGGGACAACCCTCGGCCTGACATCGCTAAAGTTTATGACATCTTGGTGTTCAGATACATCATTCGTCTTGTCCGTAGCGTCGGCGTAAGACTGCGAGCAGCGATACCCAACTCTTGCGTTTCGCTCTGCTCGGCTTCTGGTTCGATCCTCACATAGGCAGCCTTTTTTTTGCATCTGCTTTTTGCTCATACCGTGGCCTTTTGCCGAGCTCTCGATGCGACTAACTTGATTCTCTATTGTTCGTACTGTCATTTATGATATATGCACTGCTCAACGGGGTCTTGCTCCTGGAACGAGTGCCTGGATGGCAATATATCAGCCATGAGCTTCGACCTCCAGTTATCGCCAGGTTCAAAGCCTCTCTCACCGCTTCCCGCCGAATACACACACACGGAATCTTCCAATGCAATATTGAAGCCGCCGAGTGGCAAACACAGACAGACAGACTGGTGCTTGCCGTCGTACAAAACATGTCTGCACCTTCATACATTCTGGCTGGCCTGTTCGGTGCGGTTGAGTCTTGGTGACTTGAACGATCTCACAGGGTCAAGACTGGCGAGCAATGTGTATTGACTTCATCACACCCACGAGTCCAAAACGAGTCGAGTCACTATACGCAGAAACAACTGCTGCTCCCGCTCCTGTTTACAAGCGCTGGTAAGTGTAGACATCAGGACGGCACATCCGTGAACCACTAGAAGGATAGTGTCGCGTTGTACCCTGAGGCGCTGCTGTCGGGGATCACGGTGTGTGTCATCCATCCTAATTCCTACAGACTCGCACAACGGTTCAACGACCCGAATCGCGACAAAATCAGCAACCACAACGTGGCAAGCTTGACTATGGTCCGGACATCGCATGGCTCTATATCTACATCCCTAGACACGCAGCACCTGCTGCTTCTGATGCGTAGTGGAATGTTCGAGAAGGGTGTTAGGAAAGCGACGACACGAACTGCGCGTGGCAATGGACATTTACACCATAGTGCATTCCATGATCTACAGTGCATGAGAGCGGTCTTACTTGACTATTACCAGCATATGAAACCGCGATCATATTGACGGTCAACAAGAACATCCACAGCGGACTCGAAGGCAACCAGTTCACGAACATCGTCCTCATGTACTTGCTATCCAATGGTTGCCTGAATTCCGTCACACGCATGCCACACGTACCCCTTCCGCGACGTCCACTTCAAATGCGATTCTTCAACACCAGCCCTGCCCCCTCCAACCCCCTCGCCAACTGTTGCGTCACTTGTCGCCCATGCGTACCCATCGAAGGTCTTTCGAGCTGGACCGGGCGACAATCAATTGCACGGATCGGAAATGAAAGGGGGTGTGGCGCGTGCTTACTGATGGTCAGTGTCAGATCCTCTCCGCATCTCAGCACTTCCGCAGCACGCATCAGCCGGATGGACAACGTATCAAACCATCTTGTGAACCAGTCGTGATCGTCCAATCTCTCCTCTCGCTTTCGACGGAATAGCATCGTCACCGTTTCCCTGACACCTGCGGAAATGTAGTTGCTATTCAATAGGCTGTACGGTATTCTGCTATCAGCTACTTCTCTCACCTTTGACTTGTCCATCACCGGAGATGGTGTAGCCTCCCAATTCACTGCGGGCTGTTGTACATTCAGGATCAGAAAAGTATAGCTGAGGGGCTCAGGGGCATGATATAGACTTACTGATTCGCATCGTGATCGCAGATCCAATCCGCATCGGCGTTAGATGCCGGCGAATGATGTCCAGAGCCTGGGCGGTGAAAAGCAGGCCTTGAACGACTTGATTCCTGTTGCTTTCGATCTCGCTTGGATACTGTATATCCATGGTCGGCCACTGGAGACCTATCTACTTCGGTGATGCGTGATGGGGACTGACAGTGAGGTGAGGAGTTCGGGCGATGGGACAGTGAGGTAAGGAGTTCAGGAGGATCTGTAAGAGCAAGGGAAGAGACAGTCAGAGCTGTGCGTTCCAGGTGAAAGAGACGTGAAGGGAGGGAGGCGACGGAAGAGGGCATGCAAGAGGGTCACTGCTGAAAGAATGTACGTACAAGAGTGATTTGAGACGGAGTGGATCGATTGTGTAGGCAAGCAAGTGAGGCCGTGTTAGTCAGTTGTAGCAAGAGGAAGGCGAACAAGGTCCTTGAAGGGAGAGCATACGAGTAAAGAGGAAGAAAAGAATCAACGGTCTGAAGGCCGAATTCTGTGGGAGGAGGGGAGGGACCGACGGTAGGTTGAGGACTGGAAGGAGTTCAGCCAATTCTGTAAGAGTAAGATAAAAGACAGTCAGAGCTGTACGTTCCATAAGAACGGGACGGGAAGAGGAGGGAGCAAGGGAAGAGGACGTGCATGAGGGATACGGGTGAAAGAAGAAGAGACGTGAAGAGGAGGGAGGGAACGGAAGAGGACGTGCATATGGGATACGGGTGAAAGAAGGTACGGACATCATTGGCGATCAGAGTCTAGGCAGGTCGGGCGGGTGCGTGTGGGCTCTGTCAGCGAGGGGGTAATTAGTGTAAGCTGCGAGGGCAACATGAATACATATTTGGAGCGAAAAAAACTTACTTGAAGATGTCGTCCCTACCGGAGTTAACTAAAGATGGTGTTTTGGGTTAGACCGGGAATGCATGGAGGTGGCGGCAGACAGACACACCTTGGGCAACCTAGGACATGGCCTGTGTCCGCACTGAAGAAAGTAGGAAGATAGGTCAAGATACAATATAAGAGAGCAAGAGGATAGAGTGACTTACAGTAGACCAACAAACGTGGGACTCTGACTTGGACTGTGAGTCTGGGTTGGCGCGTCTGAGCGATTAAAAGCGCGTTTGGGAGCAAGCGCAGCGGCAGGCGCGTTGTCAACAAACGATAACGAGACTGAAATGCTGTGCAATGCATCAAGATGGTATTAACCCTCCTCAAAATACTTCTAAGACCACCACTTCCACCATCCAACCTACATATTCAGCGCCCTCTCAGACATCAGCCACAGCATCGACCCACCCACGTTGGCTCCGTAAGTCAGTGCCTTTCCTAAACCCAGATCTCGTATTGAACCTACTCCTGTTCCTCTACAGCTGCATCATGTCCTCCTCTCGAACCCTTCAAGCACGCAACATCGACGAGGACAAAGCCCCTAACCACGACCTAATCGTTCGATACGCCTCTAGCCTCCCGACCACTCGCCTCCTCACCTTGCCCGAATGGCTCAAGGCCAATTGTCCCACCGGCACCTACATCGGTCCGCCACCAACATATCAACTGAAATTGGACTGGGCTTCAGGGAACGAACCCGTCGAGGTTGTGGAAACAGCGTTAGAACAGTGCTTCGGGTTACCACCCTTCCCAGGGTGGGAGCTCTGGATCAGGGGGGATCAGCTTAACTTGCTGATCCGGGATTTCAGGACGGAGTTGCTGCGGTTGAGGGAGTTGAGGAATTGGAACACGCCGATACTGGATCGTTGGGTGACCATCCTCCTGGACGAAATGAAACGGATGTGAGTAACAGTGATTCTCCAGATATTCGATGTCATACTGGATTACTGATCATCAGAAATTTGAACTCTGCAGATATGCACTTCCCGAACCTCCTGCAACGTCCTCCAGCATCACGAACATCGGATCATCTACCACCACACTCATCCCTCCAATAGCAGAATCGTCGCAACGACGTTCATCGAGGTCTCCAACGAGACCACTTCCGTTTGATCAGCAGCCTTTCCCTCGTGTTCTCCACACAGAGGTTATAGGCAAACCACCGCGCGGGCCCCACTATCCTGTTCTTCGACCCGAGGATAGGAACAACGACTCCTCCCCCGACCCATCAACCGAAAACAACGGACAAGAAAGTGGCCCACCCACCAACAGCAAATCGGCGACAAAGCCCACCACCACCAAGCCCACCAACACCAAGCCCACCACCAAGCCCACTCGCCCAGCTCCTGTTCGAAGAAAACCCGTCCGGAATGGTTCGCCTCGTCCGCCCTCTGGCAGTGCAGCACTTGACCTTTCAGAGGACGTCACACCAGCTTCCCTCCCACCAACCCGGTCGAATCTGTCCGTCCCACTGGCAGACAGTGACCACAACGCCAGTCTTCGGGACGAGCAGATGCATGGAGAACAAGGGGAAGGGTTTGAAGTCGAGAAGGAGAACGACGTGGACGTGGTTGTACTGGATGATGATATCGACGGGCAGGGGGAGGACGACCTGGACGGGGAGGTTGATGAAGGAGACGTGTTCGCCACTCAAGACACAACGTATGTCCCTGAAGCCGAATCCGACGTAGAAGATATCGACCATCCTGCTCAGTCCCGTCGCGTAAGTGTATATCCTCCGGTTTGTCATGCCTTTAATTGATTGTGTTCTGAATTCGTAGAGGAACAAGGGGAAAGCACGCCAAGTCCATCCAGTCTCCGACAATGGCGACTCTGGTTCAGATGTTGTGCCCGTCTTCATGGAACATGCCCAAGGACCAGCCCGAACTCAAAAAGCAGCCAAAATGAAGGAGCTGGAAGCCAAGCGGAAGGCGGCGACCAAAGCGAGGAATACATTCCTCTCCGCAAGGGAGTTGGTAGGCTCCTCCTCCCGACCATCCTCAACCTCAGCCTCAGCCTCAGCCTCAGCCTCAGCTGCAGCTACCACGACAGGCAAACGCAAGTCTACGTTGTCACAACCCCCATCATCCGGGAGCAAACGTCCCCGAGTACAACAACTGACGAAACCGCTGCCTCACACGCCACTCGCCACTTCGAGCGGAACAGTCCGAACGCCAGGAACTACGGAAGGTGAAACGGAAGTGGATACCCCTACCCCAAGGGCTGCCGGGAACAACAAGGCGAAGGACAGCATTTGGAACTACTTCATCGACAGAACTCTAGACCCCACAGAAAAGAACAAACTCATGGAGTGTCGAGGCTGTGGCCAGCCGGTAAGAGGACAGAGCACTTCCAACTTCCACGACCACCAAAGAATGAAATGTACCGGCCTCCTTGAAGCGTATCGTCAAGGAATCCCTGGCATCATGTGTCCTGTTCCGACCGCAAATTCTCAATCAACTATACAGCAGGCGACCGGTTCTCTGACTCAACCCTTTGTTCATCGCGTTTTCCTTTCCAAAGTCATGAAGTGGATCATCGTTAGTGGCCTACCTTTCACCACCATCCAGAACCCACACCTCCAAGAGGCATTCCAGGCCGCCAATCAACACGCTACGCTGCAATCTGCCCGGACGCTGGCACGGCGACTAGAGGACGCCTACGACATCGTGAGCGACAGGGTCTTGGAGAGACTCCGATGTGTCAACGGCACTCTTCACTGGATTCATGACTCCTGGACCGACGCTGGGCGAAAGAACTCTTACATCGGAATTTATGCGACCTTCATCAATGACAAGTGGGAGTACGAAGAGGTGCTCTTGCGACTGTTGCATATGAAGGGATCCCACTCAGGGGAACGACTTGGAAACAGCCTGTTCGAGCTATTCCACGAAACTCTCGGTCGTATTTCCTCGATTGGACCTGGTACCGCCGATAACGCCTCCAACAACCTCACCGCCTCCGAGCGACTTGCCCAATTGATCAAGGCGGACCGCCTTGGTGCATTCCATGGCCCCAACCTGGTCGGATGCATGTGTCATATCGCCAATCTTGCTGCTCTAGATTACTTGGCCAGCGAAGGTGGGTAACACCGCCCAATACTATCTAGTCATAATACTTATCTGGTGCTCCGCTTTGCAGGTGACTTGGGTCTTAGCGACTATGTCTACGCTGCCGAGAACGTTCCAGAGATCCGGATAATCGGTGAATCCGCGTTTTGGAACCCCGAATTGGACACTGCGCCCAACGAAGAAGATGCGGCTCTACAGAGTGAGCCTGTTGATGATCCAGACGCAGCACAAGCGTTGCTAGATGCAGAGGACGTAGACAAAGACGGAACCGCAGACGAAGGGGTAAGTTTCTTTTCGCAAAGTTGAGTTCGCGAGGTACTGACATGCGGCTATAACCTCGAAAGGATGCATCACTGGTGGATCCGCGCTCAGGAGCTTCCTTATCACCTGTTGATATGGTGCATCAACTCGGTGTGTTCGTGCATGGTAGCCCAAGGCGGATGGATGCCTTCGAGAGGGTGAGGGCTGTACAAAACCCCGAGACGCCGAAGGGATTGCTGCCCTTGAAGGACGTCGTGACCCGCTGGAACTCGAAAGAGGCGGCTATCTCCCGGGTGCTTCGATTGCGCAAAACCATTGAAGCCTACACTGCCCGACAGACGGCAAACAATTGTCCAATTTTCACGAGAGCGACGTTCAATGCCCTGGCTATCGTACAGCCATCTCTCAAGATATTTTTGGATTTGACTCAGGTGTACCAGGAAGTGGGCTCGAACGCACATCGCATCCTAGCGGATCTCGTACACGCCGTCGACGAAATAAGGGACCTTCACGACAGACCGTTCGTTTCCACCACACGCAAGCAATCCAGCAAACAAGCCATCGACAAATTGCAAAAGTACATAAAGAAGATGCTAAAGAACAAGTGGGTGACGGCTGCATTCGCCTTCGACCCCACTGTCAGGAATGAGGGGTTGTTCAAACTCCTGACGGAGGCTTATTCCGGCAAAGTATTCTACGAAAGGACCGTAAAATTCATCTCAGACCGGATGTCGGTGCATCAAGCGGCTTCAAAGGGTCGTGCGCCTGCCCGAGAAGACGATGAAGTGCAGCTGATGAACAGGCCCAAGAGACCCAACAAATTTGCCTCAGCACGGTACAAGGCGGGGGAACGGGAAATCAGACACGACGTTAGCAACCCTTGGGAGTGCTACAATTCCGAAGAAGCACAATACGCGACGTTTGAGGGTGAGCACCCGCTGGCCTATTGGAAGAGAATGGCTCAGTTCCCGGAGATGCGGCCGCTGGCGTATGTTGCTCGAGATGTGTTGGGTTTGGCATGCTCGTCGGCAAGCGTGGAGAGGCTATTCTCGCACGCTGGTTATGTGCTGGGGAAGAGACGAGGGTCCCTATCTGCCAGGTTGCTGGGGAAACAGGTGGCGCTGCGGATGTGGGAGATGCAGGGGTACCTGACGGCGGATGATCTGGGGCGGGTGGCGCTGATTGATGAACCTGCAGATGATGTTTAGAGCACTTGTAATGGGGAGATAAACGTATATATGTATCTAATGACTAGTCGAAAAAAGGTGACTAGTCGCACATGACTAGTCGCTTCATGAGTGACTATTCTCTGACAGGAATGACTAGTCGAGGGCGAAATGACTAGACTAGTCGCGACTAGTTGTAGCATTTTTTGACTAGTCGCACTTGTGACTGATTACCGACTAGTTAGTCATAGTCATGCCTGACTAATGACTGACTGATGACTTTGACTGCCGAACCAAAAATGACTAAGATTGGACGTGACTGAATAGTCGTGCCGAGCTCTGACTGATATTGTATCGTAGTTCACGGTTGAGGCTTCTTTGGCCCTGGCAGGAGCATGGATTAGCGAATTCAATATGGGTTGTCGTAAGTTTAAAACTCGGTGTCGACTACAGTGTCTGACCTATGAAATATCTATACAGACACGGTGTTGCGTGGCCTCGAAATCGTCGCGAGGAACCGGAAAGACAACGGGTATCCCCAGTTCGAACGCCAGAGCTGGTTAATCGCTCGTTACTATGCCAAGAAGTGGTCAGCCCCGGACGAAGGCACCAACCCGAACTCACTCAAGTCTTACCAGCACCTCTACCGTCAACTGGAGGCGCTTGTCATTTTCATTCCGGCCCAAACCACCAAAATCATTGCTCGAAAAGTTGAAGGGCGAAAGAGTGTAGCCAGCCTGCCCTGGGGATGGCGAAGGCGCGGCATGATCTACGGTGTCACCAACGACTTTCGGATCGGACTCAACAGGGTGAACGCGAAGTTGTTGGAGTTGGAGAAGTTGGCATTCGACAAGAGGAGGGTGGCGAAGGAAAAGGAAACGGCGGAGAAGGAGAAGCAGAGCCTGGAGCGAAGAAGAAGTCTCCGGTAAACGCGAAAAAGGCAGGTGAGAAGGTGGGAAAACGGGCAGTGAAGAAAACGGTGGGACGGGTTATGAAGGGATTGGCCAGGAAGAGGGTACTCAGCTCGAGGTGATGTGGTTTGTGGATATATTCCTCGCATTTGTAGTGTATTTGACTTGAGATGACCAGCAACTTGTATTGGTATTGGTATGGCCTCGTTCTATCATGTTTGAACTATATCGATATAACCTGTCCAAGCCATCCATACAACTCGGTCCGTTTCGTGTACTTATCCAGCGGAAAGGCCCCTAACCCCTATACCCCTAACCTATTTTATTTTGTGCTTTCTGCAGCTTCTCCATTGCAGAAAGCTCGTGCAGGAAGAGCGGTGACACAAGTCACTTCCAGCGCTTTCTTCACGTCGTGATAAACGCGCAAAAAGTTTTGCTTGCTGAAAATTTGCCTTATTCGCCGAGTTCCTGCACGACTTTCCTGCATGCAGACGCAAGTAAACAGGCCCTTAGATGGCTGATCAAGCTGATGGTGACCTCACAGGGCTTAGAGTTCTCATATTGACAGCTCCGCTTCGCAAATTTAGCACCGCCAAGGAGCTGGCGCAAGCTTGGCGCATTTGTAAAGCTATTCGCACGTTTGCTGTGTTTCATGAGCTGTTTTCAAGTGTATAGAGCTGTGTATAGCCGTTACCCTTGTCCAGGCTTGGCAGCTGAGCCGAAATCGCTATCTCGGCACCGAACTGATGACGAATCTAGAGTCAAATACTAGTCACATGAAAGGGGGCGGGCACGAAGAGGAGAAGGCCGACTGCTGAACTGGTGGTCCGGAAATATCCCACTCGAGCAGTTTCTGTTCTCTCCTGAGCGATGAGCGATCTCTCATGTGCCGGGCCAAGGATCGGCTCGAGGCTGAGGCTGAGGCTGTGACATCGATGCCGATTCGCTTTGCCACCATATCCCTGCATGTATATATAACTAATGGCTGCGGTTCCCCACGATCGTCCATCCCCTCCCAACTTACCACACAAATCATCATGGCTTACAACACTTCTCCACCTGCAACCTCCCCGTCCGAGAACCACGACATGAACGTCACCGCTGAAGATACCATCAGACCTGCCTCGCCCGATCATACTATGGTCAACAAGCAAAGTAACAATGGAGATGGATATCATGCACCCGGGATCGTGCCCAAGGCTGGTATACCCTTGATCGTGAGTCGAGCTTATATCTTGGCATCATGTTGGCCTGAGGTAGCTGACACAACATCGCATCACAGACCGTTCAACCACTGAAGAAACAAGAGTACGCAAGCTCAGTAACGTTCTAGTGTCTTTGACCATACTTAACTGAAAACACTACTTTTATGGCATAGAATGCAACCCTCCTACGCTCAAGATCTCGGCGTAAACTCGATCGAGCACGGCGTATACGGCAGTTTCATCAACGCCCTAGGTGGCTGCCTTGGGCTCATCGGTGCGGTTCCCTGTTGTCCCGTGAGTCCTTCTTGGTAGTCTTGGTCAAACCCAACGCGGTGCTTACATGTGAATCTTGGTCAGTTCCCCAATCCCTACAAGAGAGTAGAACAAGGCTCCGTTGGACTCGTTTCCCGTTTCGGGCAATTCTACAAGGCGAGTAATCTCGCCTCTTTTACTCAAAACGGTATTTTAATCATCCATCCGTACGTCCGCGCAATAGTCCGTCGACCCAGGTCTCGTCAACGTCAATGTCTGCACCGAAAGCCTCCGAGTTGTGGACGTCAAGATCCAGTTGAGCACGGTGCCAAAGCAGATGGTGATGACCAAGGACAATGGTGAGTCTCGTTTCCCGCCAAGACTGGACTTGTGACGCGTGAACAGTTTGACTGATTGCAGCGAATCTCTGTGCTCTGCTCCTTAGTCTCCGGTGAGTACAGGGCTACAGAGGTCGGAACCGCACGAATGAGACGGATTCTGATCGTTCGCTTCTCCATACAGTGGACATCGACTCGGTAATTTGCTGGCACGTCGTCTCGCCCTACCGAGCGGCCTATGGAATCAACAACGTCAGCAACGCACTCGTCGAACGAGCCCGTAAGTATTGGCGGTCGAATCCTCCCATCTGAACATTGCCTGATTCACGGTTGCTTGCGTGCTACAGAAACGACGTTACGACAAGTCGTCGGAAGTAGGCTGTTGCAAACGATAGTAGTCGACCGGGAAGGATTGGCCGCAGAGATCCAAGATATCGTGAGTTTGCGTCTGTCCTAATACAGCAGGACCAGGCTGATCCCACGGTACTGCTAGATGGAAGCAACTGCAGAACGATGGGGAGTCGTGATCGAGTCCATTTTGCTCAAGGATATCACGCAAGTCCTCTCTTGTATTTCTTTGCACCGCAGATTTCGGACTCTAACCAGCAATGTTCATTCCAGGTTCTCGCCAGAACTCCAGAACTTGCTGTCAAGTGCCGCAACACAGAAACGAATCGGTGAAAGCAAGGTTCGTCACTCTCCGCTTCTGTCCTGTTACCTCCGAGGTGAACTGACTATGCTTGACGGCCGGTACAGGTCATCTCTGCTCGAGCCGAAGTGGATGCTGCAAAGCTCATGCGACAGGCCGCAGACGTACGTCCTCTTTAAGCATTATACCTGCGTTGCGACGTCCCGCTCCTCAACTTCGACCCTTGTCCTTGATACAGATTCTTGCGAGTCCCGCAGCTATGCAGATCCGACAGTTGGACGCTTTACAGAACATGGCAAAGAACGCAGGAAGCAAGGTAGTCTTCGGTAAGTACCTCATCAACTCAGTTTGGACCGCAGATATTCTGACATGATCGGAACCTGCATCCTCGTAGTACCCATGAACCTCTCAAGTATGGGCTCAGCCGGCATGTCCGATGCAGGACGTCAAGAAGTGCAGAACCAGATCACCGCATCTGTTCACCCAGACGCCGAACAAGCACGAGCGTATGCGCTGGCGAATCAAGGACAAGTAGGATACTTGCCGAACGAGTCGGCCGTAGCTGGACCCAGTGGTACCTCGGGCCCGACGATGGACCTTGCGCCGCAGGTGCACAATGCAGGTACGTATAACAGTATCGAGCGAGTCTGAGTAGCTGTTTGAGTGGGATGGGATTCTGCGAGTCGACAGTCATGGGTGAAACCTAATAATTTGAATTCGATTTCGTAAACTTGTATATTTCTGTCCAGTGGTATAATGCGGTACTTTTCGTAATGTTGTATTCTCGGTAACATGACAATAGTTGGAATCATTGCCGTCGAACTTGAACTGGCGAGGACTCAAAGTAGGAACAGAGTCGCGTCGCAACTGGAACGTAATCACCCTTAAGCGATCCCGCATAATCGTCATGTCATCTCTGCGTAACGAAGCGTAGACGGGCAAACAACCATGTCCAGAATCCGTCTCGTCCTCTTTGACGCATTCGACACTCTCATCACTCCACGCCTACCGATTCACGTACAGTACGCACAAGAAGCCCATAAGCATGGACTTTCAGAAAGCACCATCACTCCAGCGGCCGTCCGTTCGGCATTCAAACCCGCCTTTCGCAAGACAACCGAACGGTTTCCTGGGTGGGGTCGACATGCAGAGCCAAAGATGAGTCCAAGGGAATGGTGGATGGTGTGCATCGAGGAAACAATGCGGTTGGCGGGTGCCGATCAAGGCAAGCTCGAGGAGGTGATGCCGAAGCTTGGCCAGGCGCTGTTGGACCGTTTCGAATCGGCAGAGGGATATCGTGCTTTTGATGATGTAGTCCCTTGCTGTGAGTTTGAAAGGAGCTCGAGTGCGTTTGGAAAGCTGACGTTGAAATGCAGTGACCCAGTTGAGACAGGCAGGAGTCAAGACGGGGCTCGTCTCAAATGCAGATGAGCGAATCCGTGAGTTTGGGTCCATGATATCGCTCTTATCTCACCCGCTCAGATATTTCTTGCCCGAAGGCAGTGAAAACGCTCGACGCACTCGGAATCACCCCGCTGCTCTCGCACGGTAGGACCATCTCCCAAATTGCAGGATACGAGAAACCAGATCCACGCATCTTCGAGGTGGCATGTCAGATCGCTGGAGTCGAACCCAATGGGAAGACAGAGAGAAACGAGGATGGTTATGGTGAAGATACGAAGAAGCATAAGCAGCGGCTCGAGGGAGTCTTGATGGTCGGCGACGAAGTGGAAGCGTAAGTCCGTACCCTACTTCGGATTGAGACCGCTCTTATGCTGATATATACTGCGACGTAGCGACTACCACGGTGCTGTGCGCGCAGGATTGGAGGCACGTTTGATCCGTCGTCCGGGCGAATTCTCAGAGGGCGCAAAACGAGTGTCAGAGGAAGAAGAGCGGGAGACGTTACACCGGGACGGTGTGCGCGTGATTCGAGGTCTCGAAGAGTTGGTGGGCGAGGTCATGCAGAAGAACGGACTGTAGCTTGTACGAGCTTTCAGAAGGGAGAAACAGGAAGAAAAACCAAGCAAGGAGCAAAGGATATCGAGCAAGTACTTGCATGTCGTACAACGCGTAATGACGAGTGAAAAACTGTCCATCTATTTACAACACCATCCGCTGTTCAACGACTATCATATATCGGAGAGATACTGCATGTCGCTAGCTTCCTCCACACCATTCGTCGTTCTACCAATGTAGCCTTTCACCGTCGCCGTGAGACTATGACCAAACCCAGAAACGCACTGAAGCATCCGTTGTCAACGTTCCTCAAATGTTCCCCGCAACTCGTATCCAGTAACCTTGACCAACATCCAACATACCAACGACACATGCCATGACCTCCTAGACAGCACCAAACGACCAACCAGACGACATTCTTCAAACCCGGCGATCACGCTATACCGCGAGTTGACCAAGCGGTAGCGGATCAGGCGCGGATTCGACTATGAAGCGCAGGTTGGGAGAGATGTGGCTTCGGAGGAGCAAGGGTGGACGTTCAATACGAAGAGTGTGGTTTCCGGTGGTGGCGGATGGAGTGCGAAGGTAGCGAACGGATTGACGGACAAAAGATACCTCGAAAGTGTGCGATATATACCAAGGTTGATTTGTCGAAAAAGTGAGGCGAGTAGCGATTGCAGAGTGAAAGAGCGAGAAAGCTAGATCCACCAAAACAAAACGTCAGTCTACTGTCGCCTGGATGCACATCGGCGCGCAAACAACTCACCCAAAGCACACAGGTTATTAACAGGTCAAACTACACCGATGTCTCTGTCGCCGAACGACCGTCCATCACATCATCGTCCGTCACCGTATTCCCATCAAATAGGACTTCACCATCACCGGCACCTATCCTCGTCGCTTCCTCATCAAGAAACGCCGACGTGTCCTCAGTAGTGCCGCACGAAGACGCCGAAGCCGACGCAGGAAAGTCGAGGAACCCAGGAATGACAAAGTCCGACGACGAGATTGCCGAAAGCGGAGGTTCCTCCACGCCTGTATTATGAGTGGAGCGGCCAACCATTTCCTGTCCGAGTCCGAGTCCTGTCATGTTGCTGTCAAAGTGTGAAGAGGCGGAAAGGTTCCCGCCGTAATCGAACAATGTCTGCATTATCCCAGTCGAAGGGGAAAGAAAGAATTGGTTGTCTGTCGATGTTGTATCAGTCGTTGTCGACGCCGTCATAACCGTTGTCTGTGGAAGAAACGACATGTCAACGGCTGCGCCGTTATCGGTGAATCCAAGATCGAGTCCGAGTCCGAGATCCAGACCAGAAGGAATCCACATCATCCCGCCCTCGGCCTCCACGTCGGATTTATCGTGGAAAAGCCTTGACCAAGCTGTCACGGCGTCATCCTCCTTGTTTTGCGAACCGTTGTCAAACCCTAGTCCAAGTCCGAGTCCAAGACCGGCGCCACTGAAACCATCAAGAACCGAAGAAACACCACCCGCTGCTGGGCTTTTCCCCCCATTTCCCGTTATTCTCTCTCCGCTCTGCTGCCCCGCTAGTAACCTTTCATGTCTCGCACGCGAGGCGGGACAACCGAGTTTGTCAAGTGAGGGTGGTGGATTTTGGTGGTATTACTTGAACTTGACAAACTGGCTTTAAGTTGTTCCTACCCACGATACGCGCGTGCGAGGAGAACAAAGAAAGGCTACCAAAACGTTGACGAGGCGCCGAGTTGAAAAGGAGAAGACAGGAAACGTAGACGAGGGGAAAGTTACCACCGCTGCTGGGTGGCAAGTGGTGTTTTCCGATACTGATAATGATAATGGTGGCGATAGCGATGATCGGATCGGTGTTGGAGTTGACGATATCGAAGGCGTAGAAGCGGAGGATGAGCGGTCAGAAGTTGTCATGTTCACATCCAAAAGGTACTCTGAAACGAGCGTCGACGATGTTGATTTCGCTGGTGAAAGGAGGAATGGTTCCTGTGACGGCAGAGGCGGAGGCGGCGTGGCGTAAACCTGACTGCTCGCAGCTGCAGCACCAAGTTGTGTGATACTGCTCAACAATGTATGATACTTTTCCTTCCATTCATCACGATCGACGACGAGTGCAGTGATTGTCGCTTGCATCGTATGTGACGAGGCGATAAGCTGGTTGATGAGCGCCAAATGAGGGGATTGGACGTGTGCGGTAGGTGGAGGTGTGTCGGTGAGTGTTGTTGGATCGATTGTACCGTCCGCTGATAGTGCCGGACGAGGCGGTGTCTGAGCCACGCAAGGTTCGTCCTTGGCGGCGATAGGCTCCTCCTTGACGAAGACACATTCCTTGCCCTTTCGCAGTGCCTCTACTTCCCTCTTCAAGGCCTCATTCTCCTCTCTCAAACCATCCAACAACTCCTTTCTCTTTTGCCGAGAACACGCCGCACTCAACCGATTCCTCACACCCCTCGCGGCCTTGAGTTTTTCCTTTTCCGATACGGTCGGATCGAGTGCGATGGTGAGGAATGCCGGATCGTAGATAGCGTCTCCATACCGTGTGAGTGTAGGATCCGAGAGTGAGATTGTAATATGCTTCTTCTCCGTCTCTGGTGTTGGCGAAAGACGGGAGTAGGGATGTGCTGTCATCACGGATGTTATTTTTGATGTTGCTTTGCCGATTGATGATTGAATTGATGTCATTTCTGATTGAGATTAGTTGTTTAGCAGACACTCAAGATTTGCCACCCAAATTGTCCAGCTCACTTGTTTCTATTCAAAGATTATTGGGAAAGAAAGGGAGTACCACCACCCTAGGTCTTTCCCTTGCCAGCTCGCAAGTTCCAGGTGGAAGGTAGCATAGCCGTTATGAGGACGTGGAGCACAATGGGAAGGCGGCAAGGCGGGAGGAAAGGGCGGGAACAAAGCGGACATCTGCGTAAATCTCCATTATAGCTTACATAATCGACAACCAAGACGCGTTCAATGGTTCCCCGCGATATCAACATTCGACCTTGTTCTTCTTCCTTCTTCTTTCCTATTCCGGTCTGATTTCCCTCACACAAGACCATAATCCACAATCACGAACACTCACATAATACCAACCAAAATGGCTCCCGAAGAAACCAAGACCACCACCGCCGCCTCTGAAGAAGTCGAGGATGTCCAGCCGCAAGCCGGAGAGAAGCGAAAGGCCGATGATGTAGAGGAGAAGGTAAACGGAGACGAGATTAAGAAGCAAAAGGTCGATTTGGAGGAGGAGAACAAGGGTGAGTACGGAGGTCAGCGAAAGAGCATAAGCTATCAGAACGACGCAGGAGGAACATCGAGGAGCAACTTGGAAAGAGCTGCAAGGCTTCCCGAGGGTCGCGTAGCCCTCGAGGAACTGCTACCTTCACCGAGTATGTGAACGGGTCGTTCGTTATCCATGGTCTTTGAAGCCTCGGTCAGGATTGCCAATCATCGTTGCCTGTACTGCGCGATGAGTTCGCCAGATGTCATGTCTTCACTGCCAGATAACGACACAAGCCGTCGCTTCTTGAGCGCGTTAGGAGGTCATATACCGCTGTTTCGCGCGATATTCCGGGGCACGAGACGTATGCGAATGATACGGTACTTGAGCCGAATCAGCAGTCGCAGCTACTACTTGTCCGAATTTATTCACATTACATCTCGCGTCCTAACTACACCCCACATTCCCTCTCCAGGCAACGCCGAAGAAGAACCCGCATCCACAACCGAAGACCCTGTCGTCTCCGCCGCCACCGAAGATCCCGTCGGAGAGCCAGAAAAGGAAGATGAAGTCCAAGTCGATGTGGACCCTAGTAATATCATCGAGGGTAAACGACGAAGGAACAAGGTTGACTATTCCGTACGTTTTACACGCGTTCTATCTCTTTATTGCCTGTTGCGCGTGGGATCCTGACTTTCCTCATTTATCGCGAATCAGAGCGCCGAAGCACTTGAGAAAGTCAAGGGTACGCACACTTTGCTTTTCTCTTTGGCCCGACCACGCGCTAACTCTCCGTTTCGCAGATATCCCCGACGAGGACGAAGATGACAAGGATGCCGATGCGGCTCCTATCAGTGGCGGAGATGACGACGAAGACGAGGCAGAACTCTCAGAGGAAGAGGACGACGAATAAACGTCACGTTTTTCTCACTCGCTTCGCCACAATCTAGCTCCATTACCAAGAAAGGAAAGAAAAGACAGAAAGAAGAAAGAAAGGAAAAAACGCCAGGCTCGCTCGGACGCGGGAAAAGCGAAAGCTGAACATTCCGTACGCCTCGGCTCGTGTCGCATAAAGGTTGTATGTCCTAGTCAACATCCTCCGCCTATACATCATCCGAAGAGCGCAAGTTGCCTGCCCAGGTAGCTTCGCCCTTTCTCCACGGCGAGTGATTGTAAAGTGCCGCATCGCGACCCATTCTCAGTCTTGCAGAAAAGGGCAACCGGCAAGAGCATTGTATAGATTGATGCGGCGACTGTTCAGCTACAAAAATAGCAATTTTAGTTGGCAAGACCTGTAAGCACTAGACTACCACAAGCCAAGGAACACACCTTCACCCTCCTTCCTCCGCCGCAACATCTGGAATCGCAGGGAGACAGCACTGCTCTGCATCGTGATACCCCTCTCCTGCTCATCTTCCCAGGAATCGATGTATAACGCTGCAGGTCGAAAGTCTGAGGTCAACGTTACTCGATCCGGACACCTCTGTGCCTGTGATTTCGAGCTGAGTCCTCAAGTTTCCGTCGAGCGGTGGACAACTACAAGTCTCTCGTCGACCTGATTGCTGACTGTTCCAGGATTGTTTTTGGTTCACAGAAGACTGCGCGGGGAAGCGGGAACGGCGCCGCTGGTCTGTTACGCTGACATGATGAGATGCATCAGCAGGCGATGAGTTGAATAAAGCGGGAAGCAGTTTGCCTCGCTTCTCGTATTGTGTAATAGTCCGCAAATCCTCGCTCGGCAAAATCCCAGTCGTTTGACCATGGCAGTAACACATGCCGTGTCGACCTTGCTCCCGAGACCTTGCGAGTGTCTTGAGAGGATTCCCAACCTTGATTATTTGCACCGCCGTGATTCGGTTGTCCGCCTACTACAGTCTACGTATACATTCTACGTGCACAGTCTCTCTATATGCATACTGTGGAAGATATTATCCATTTCCGTCCAACCCATTCCTCTCTTTCTTTCGCGTACCCTCCCTCACTTTGCAACGACGGACAACCTCTTATCTAATACTGCGGCAACTCGATCCCCGTCCCACCCAAGCTCCACTCACTCAACCCTTTATTTAACACAATCCTACACCCCAACCTACTCTCTTCCTCCCGCACGCCTAGTGCATAATCAAGCATATCTTCCTCGGCATCTGTCAAGTCCGGCACCAAGCCCGTGTAAGGCGGGTCGATGAGTTTGTACGGGATATACATGTGGCATGTGGCGCATTCTGTTGTTGTGGAATGAAAAAAAAAACGTTGTCAGACGGCAAGTTGGTTGAGATGTAAGAGGTAAAAGAGCTGAAATTTACCGCAATGACCTCCACAAGTCCCTTCCACCGCACCCAGCCCTTCCCGCTTGGCAATCTCCATCAACGACTCTCCCTCATACCCACCAACATCATGCGTCTCTCCATCGTGCGTCGTAAACCGCACTACCAAACGTATCCTCTCGCTAGCCATCGACGAGGTACTCTTCGAGCCATCGACGGTCGCATCATTCGTAGACGGCGGCGGCGCGATACCCTCTTTCCAACTCGCCACCTGCTCTTCCACCCTCTTCCCAATCACCCCGCGGAAATGCTCCTTCCACAGCTGTCTCTTCAGTTCCACATTTTCTGGGTTTGCTAGGGCATCAATAATCAATGGCGCATGCGATGGACGCAAGTTGGAGAGGAATGTAAGCGATGGGAGAAGGATGGCGTTTGCTGCCCACCTGCGAGAGAAGGTGGAGTAGGGCTGTCAGCGGCGACCGGTAAAAAGGCGAGGCATCAAGACGCGTACTTGTGTCCACCAACATGAGCGCATTCCGTAATTTTCCACCTCGGCACCCCACGTACACCCTCCTCCCGCTCGGCGTCCTCCCCCGACGGTAAAAGATCTTCGCCACGCCTCTTGACCTCTGCATGCAGCGCTAGCACCAAATCACCACCAATATCCGAGCACCGACAATCCCGTGCTCCGTGTGTACATACAAGGATCTCCGTGTACGGTGTTGCATTTGACGAGGTAGGTTGTGCGTTTATCGATGCGAGCGTCGCGAGAAAGTCGGGCGAGGTGAGGGTCGATTGTGTGATTGTCGGATAAGACTTTACGAGCCCACCAGGGACAAGTAATTTCGCACGATAACCCTGCTGACCACTGCTACCATCATAAGCAACGACCAACCTCACCCTATTCAACGCCCCCATCTTCCCGATCCGATCCACGAATTCATCCTCCATTTCCAAATGACTCGGCCACTTTCCAGGCGGATACGGGACATAAAGCACCAGCAATGCCTTGACGGCTGGTTGAACTGGAGGATCAGGAAGCTGAAGTACGGGTGTTGCGTATGATTCAGTCTTTGTCGGTGTGGCCGGGTAGACAAGGTGCTGCCGTGAGAATATTATTTGCGAGGTGGACAAGGTGCGTTCCAATGGGATCCAACGGTTCTTGCAGCGAGACCGAAGTAGGAGACGCGCGTATGTAGGCGCCAGAGTAGGAAGGCGGTTCATGGTCGGTCGTGGTTGGTTTTCCAACAAGGTCGTCGAAAGTGGATCGAATAAATGTTTTATAAATAAGTTTGATTTCAGTATCAGCCCAGGTAAATACGAGTGAGACATACAGTGAACGATCGAATAAGAGGTCGGCTATTTCTAGGATCCCGCCCCGAGGCATCCCCTTCGTTCCAAGATATATAACAAGGACAAGGACAAGAGGAAACAAGGAAACGACTAGCGATACCATTCGTGACCCAATTTCTCCCTTGCTCATCTTGCAAAATGTCCTTTCCAATCAACGTAGCAACAAAACGGCGCACTCAAGCCCTGCACGACAGTGTATCCCTCGACCGTCCAGTCGGAACAACCAACAACGAGATCCTGTCATCCTCCAATACCGCCATTGTTCAAGGGATAAAGGAGAGGAGATGGACGGCGATAGAGGTGTTGAATGCGTTTGTGGAGAGGGCGAGGGTGGCGCAGGAGCAGGTGAATTGTTTGACGGAGGGTAAGTGGATTCGTCTCGAGGTTGCAGGCCGAGAGTCAGTGCCTTCCCGAGGCCAGAGGCCGAGAGTCAGTGACTTCTCGAGGCCAGAGGCCGAGAATCAGTGTCTTCTGTCTCTCCGAGGCCGCCGTAGGGCGGTCGAGCGTCGTTGCGTCGCTCAAGAGGTGTTGCGTTATTGCTGAACGCGGGCGAGCGAGCATCAGTGTTTGGCGAGGCTGCAGGATGAGATTCAATGTCTTTCCGAGGGTAGCGTAAGCCACCTGGTAGTTGTGCTGTTGGCTCTTTCGAGCTCGCTGCCCTGTGGCCGATATTCATTGCTTCTATCGCACGCGCGATCACTAGCGCCATTGTGCCCTTACTATTCGACACCATAAGGCAAGCCCTACGAGACTCGTTTCCCTTGTCTTCTCAAGAGCAGCCCGTAAGCTGTTCGTGCATTCCTCTCGAAAATGTCGTAAAATAGCCGAGACCATGACTCCTGTCTCCTTGAGAGCGGTGTACGTCGCTCGAGCATCGTCACTTTCAGCAAACTGGCAAAGCAGAATCATCAATGTCTTCCTCCTTTTTCGAGCGCAACCTAACTGGCGCAAGACTCTACGCTTGCCTGTTCTCAAAGCTGACAAGACCCGCCTCTTTGAATCGAACCTGACACTCCTACTCTCCCTATAGTCATGTTTGACCAAGCATACGCACGAGCACGATCTCTCGACGCTCATTTCACTCAGACGGGCACCGTCCTCGGACCACTGCACGGCCTTCCCATTTCTATCAAAGACATGATTCATATCCGTTCCGTACACACCACGCTCGGACTCACTTCTCACCTCTCTGAACCACCGCACACGTCCTCTGCCGCCATCGTGGCCACCCTTGAACACCTCGGTGCAATCGTACCGTACGTCAAGACTAACGTACCTCAACTCCTTCTCTCTTTCGAGTGCAACAACGCCGTCTGGGGACGGACAAAGAATCCATACAACAAGGCGTACACTAGCGGCGGCTCGTCAGGCGGAGAAGGCGCCCTCGTCGCCTTTCGTGGCAGTGCACTTGGTATCGGCACCGATATCGGTGGCAGTCTCCGAATCCCGGCAGGCTACTGCGGTATTTACTCGCTAAAGCCTTCGTCTGTAAAGGGATCTACATGGCCAACTGAAGGAATTGCCCGCTTAGGAGAAGGGTTCGAGGGTTTGGTTTCCGTCGTTGGGCCCATGTGCGCTAGCGCAGAGGATTTGCAAATGGTCTGGGTGGAAGTTGGTCGTGCACTCAGTCTCGAGGTATCGCAGGCAGAAAACACTTCCAAGTCGTCCGACAAGGACCTCTCATACACGATTCACAAGGAACAACTGGAAAAAGAACTCGGTGTCCCCGATCTTCCCGCGCACAAACCCATCGACTACGGCTCACTTCGGCCGCTCGAGCTCGTCAACTCACGTCAACCCTCCCGCCCAATCAGAATAGGCGTTTACCACACGGACGGATTTGTACATACCACTCCGGCATGCTACCGCGCCGTTGAAGAAACCCTCTCCGCCCTCCGTTCCAAATACTCTGACTCTGAAATCGAGCTCGTTCCGCTGCCAAAAGAAGACGTCCGAGCGGTCGAAGCAATGGAGATCTTTGTCGGTCTCACTTCGGCAGCGAAATATCGACACCTGACACACCCTCACCTCTACCCGGACTCACTCGAACCAACGCTGCACGTGCCCGTGTACATTTCCCGCCTCCCCGCCTTTGTACGCGCATTGATCTCCTTTGTCCTCGTCTACATCTTGCGAGAAACGGATTTCGCAAAGCTAGGTCGCGCGACGGGCGGGAAGAGTGCCGAAGAGTACTTCAAGTGGGTGCAGAGGAGGGAGACGTTTAGACGTGAATGGATGGAAAGGGTTTGGCAGGGGCATGATCTGGATGCGATTATCGCGTGAGTACTTTTTCTGGGCAAACGCCGAAATTTATCAGCTGACCCAAGTGATTGCGCCGCCCGCCAGACCGATTCAAGCAACACCAGCGCTTCCGCACGGAGGTGCCCAAAAATTGTCCCTCGTGTCCATCTCTACGGCAATGTACAACGTCCTCGATTATCCTGTCGCCTGTCTTCCCGTTACGCGTGTAGATGCCGCCAAAGATTCACACCTCTGCCAACCCGCTGCTGCCGAGGGGTACGACAAGGAGAGACACATCTGGAACAAGTGGGCGAATGATAACGAGTTGGACAAGTGTAGCCGGTTGGTAAAGAAGGAGGTTTATCGGGTCTACGATGCTAACAAGATGCAGGGGCTCCCTATCGGTTTGCAAGTCGTACGTACTGCCTCGCTTCTCTGTCTGTTCGGATCTGATCACGTACCACTTCTCCTCAGATAACGCCACCAGGAAAGGAAGAACGCGCGATAGGAATTATGCGAATGGTTGACGATGCGCTGGCGGACGTGAAAGTGCGAGGGGGGCAATGGGTGGATCCGGTGACCGAGGAGAAAAAGGTCGGGTTTGGGAATTGGTAGATCGTTTGGATATGCCCTCAGGTGAAAAGTCGCTTGATTTCTCGTGATTGAGTGGGAGGTGGTGTGCCGTTGTAGCAAAGACCCTAGTGATCCGTTGTAGAAATGCAAGAAAATGAGCATTGTCATGGCTGAATGCAGCAGATATCGACCCGGTCTTTCATGATGAAAACGATCTCAATAGCACAATGTGCAAAGTACAATACGTTTATTTAGTCGGCGCACATACAACATTGGTTCGGTATACTATCTGTTCCTAGAATTATGATCTTCTTATATCGGGTTTAACTTGGCATTCTTGTGATTATGATTCTTTATACGCTGAGCTTGCAATGGGTGGTCTCGATCATTGATTATACCATCATTCCTTCGGTCCTTCGTTGCATCGGAAAGGGTCGTTCTCGTCGCCGCCGTTTGGGAGTAGAGGAATTCAACTCATAGTATGAGATTTGCCACGCACCTCCGCACAATCCTTTGTCTCCAGACGTGCAGGGAGTCGAACAATCGGTCGCAGTATCGAGTCGCAGTATCGAGTCTGTCACGTAGCAATCTCCCCCGAATTCAATTCCAAAGTATCTGCGACCCGCTTGCTGGGCGATGCTGGCACACAAAGCCGGGCTCATGTTATTGGGACTGTAGGTCGATGTCGAGTTGAGGACCCGAGGTATTCCATCCTTGATACATCCTCGGTAAGTATAGGTGGGCGGAGCAGGCGCAGGTGCCGGAGTCGCAACAGGTGGACCGCCAGTGGGCACGTATCCAACGGGTCCGAGCTCGTACAGGCTGATTTTGAAGGGCCCACCGCAACCGCCTGTGTCGCCTGAGGTACAGGGAGTAGAGCAGTCGGTTGCCTGGGTGTAGGAAAGTAACTGATCACCGACATAGCATTCTCCACCGTACTCGACTCCGAACAGTTTGCGGCCTGCCTTGCGAGCAATATCGGCGCACACCGATGGATTCATGCCGGTAGCACTATAAGTTGAAGTTGCGTTAAGGACTCGAGGTATCGAATCTGCGATACAGCCACGAGATACGTAAGTGGCGACTGCGGGATTGACTGGTGTGCTTGTGGCGGTGGGAGTAGCGCTCGTGGGAGAGGCTGAAGCGCCGCCCGTCTTGTAGTTGGCCAAGTTGCCTACACTGAGGAGGTAGTAGTCGCCACAGATTTCGTTGCTGCCACCGCATTTGCGTGTGCACATGTCGCTCGGAACATAAAAGCCGGGACCAGTCTTGAAATTCGTTCCGCAGTAACAGGTGGTGTCTCGAACGGCAGAGTAGGCGCCTCCCTTTGAAACGCAAGTCTGCGAGCAAAGGTCTCGAGTCATCGAGCTTGACGTAAAGCTGTAAGTGGCACCCTTGACGAGGTTGTCCGACTGCCAATCGTACGGAAGTTGATAACAACCTAAGTCGTACGAAGTGGTATCGGGAGTGATGTATTTGGCAGGCTGGTAGTACGTCTGCTGCTTGTATTGCCCTGAAGAACGCGCAACATCAGTCCTGAGCTCGTCTGGTGTGGATCACCAGCAACATACCTCCGCAAGTACCACTACCTCCAGGACAAGCTGCATCGCACCCGCTAAGCTGAAGGCCAGCGTTGCTATCGAATGTAGAGGAGCACGCGCAGCGGAATGTGCTGACAGTGACCTGCACGCCGGCATAGTTGTACCCGTTCTTCTTGCACGTATCTTGACATCGTTGCGGCGTCATCTTGGCATCCACGTAGTTGATCCCATTAGCGACCGAGTTCGAATAGCAACCAATGTCATGCCAGCCGGGGGTGTCGGGAAGAGCCGAGTTGTACTGTTGAGATGCTGGCAGAACGTCGGGACCAGCGGTGGATTTGAATGCGGAGATATCCAGCCCAGCGACGGCAGGATTGCAGGTCGGCTTGCTACCCGTGGCGCCCCATAGAGGGTTGCAACCAGGCAGTTTAGGCAACACGTTTCCATCGCCTTGGAGATACGGTTCGTTGAGTTGACCTCGTGCTGGTTTGCAAGATTGGGCTGCATTGATGTTGAAGTACGGCGCGAGTGTGGGGCAGGATTGAATCGTGATAGAGTGACCGAGGTTGACGCATCCTGGATCGTTCAAGGCCTTGGTCAAGATAGCTCGGTCCCATCCCATGATAAAGTCGGCGTGTAGTCCGTATCCCGTGGTGTCACCATTTGCCAAAACGAGGTTCCCATTCAAGTTCTTGCCTTTGGTGATGGCAGGGAATTTTTCAGGGTGGTACGTAACTTCAAGTAGAATGGAGGGAAGTCTGATCGGGTGGCTTGCCGGACACGGTCCATCTCGGATAGATTGCGTAGGATATGCCACATGACTTTGATCGTTTTTGTAAAGGTTGACACCGTCCCAACAGGAAGGGAAAGTCAAGTCGTGCTTTATCCCGCCAATACATGGGTCATTGAAGTTGAAGTTATCGCTGGCGACCTCGTCACTCAAGTCAGCCTTTCGGTGACAAGACCAGAAGAAGGCCGAATTGGGCGTTTTCCTGTTGGGATCACCAGCCAACATCTTGAAGCCCTCTGGGAAGGCTTGAACCGGCTGCGAAGGGTCCTGTTGGATTGAAGTATCGATGATCAACGGGTATTCTCACCACATGGGGGCAATCGGACCGAACACTTACATTTCTGTGGGGGAAGCGGGTGGCGCGAGCGTGAACGTCTATTAGTGAAAATCCTGCTACAGCAGCACAAACGACAGCTGACGTACCTTGCGAGGAAGTAGTAGAAACGGTTGAATGAACCTGCGAAGAATTTCGTATCAGAACGTTGCGTAACTGAAAAGCCAGAGTGCGCTGTGGGCGGAAACTCACTGAGTTGTAGATACGTAGTCGTGCTCGGATTTGCCGAGTCCACGATCCAGTACAGCTCTATCGTACCAAACGCAATCAAAAAGAAGTCGGATATACAAACGTAATGACGGTGACTTACGAGGGGCCCAGTAGACGGAGTGGTCAACGGTGATTGCGGCTGTTGTACAGGAGCTTGCGGCGAGCTCTTGATAGTTATAAGCTGCGGCGAAGTTACTCCCGCCTGGAAACCGATGAATTGCTGCGTTAGTCAACATGATTATGTCGCGATTCCGTGAGTACCCACCGAAGATCCTGTGCATGTGCGAGGACTGCGCATTGGGACTGACTATCGGATCGAGCTGTTCGTTGACCAGACTATACAAATTGTCCTGTTCAAGAGCCTCGTCAGTGAAGCTGCTAATACTCTGCCGGAAAGGTTCATCGTACCAGGTGCCACCTGAAAGCGAGGACGAAAGCTCATCAGCATTAGTTCGATTGCATGAGAGGGTGCTCTGCAGACATACGCATCAAGGCCTTGTCCCAGTACCTCCCGTACTCCGAGCGCTGTCAAGCCGAGCAAGGCGGCTTGGGCAAATGATCTTCCCATGTGTGCGATTGAGTGAGGTGGCGGATATATGACGAAGCTGGAGGTTGATAACGGAGAGGGGAATGAAGATCCAACGGGGGACACTCGTTGACCTCGCTATTTAAACCTACCCTAAACCACCTGCATCTCATCTTCAAGCGTTACCACATCCTCACAGCTGGTCCGATCCAGCTTTCTATCCCCTGAAGAACATACCAACATGAAGCCCTTCCAGGCAAGCCGGTGTAGAGCGAAGCCAGGTTGCACTTAGTCGAGGTATGTAAAGGCATCCGGAAGTCTGAAACGCCGTCTGGCATGTTCCAAAGAAACACCCGCTTCGGAAGTTCTTGATGTTCCGTCACGGGAGTCGTTTATAGACTGACTGTGTAGTGATGTTGAATAGCAGCTGAGTATTTCGCTTCCAACCATATTGGACGGGTCCAAAGAGCAGTTGGTAATGTGATCCGAATTTTCCCAAGGTCGATACACCGACGGGTGAGCCAAAAGAGACTGATACAGGGAGTCGTTGATGTAAGTTCTCTCGATGTGTGACGACTCATGGTACAATAACGGTACCAGTACTGCTCAATACCTTACTTACGGTCAATTGCAATGATAAACTGCTGTATTTGATTACGTCATATTGCTCCTGGACGTTCATGTTGAGTGCATGTCTGTTTCTGTATGTGCCGCTGTCACCGCCCCGCTTGCCGTCCCGCCCTCGCTCCTCCGGCAGGTCTCCCGGCGTGGTCAGCTGCCTTGTCCTCGCATCAAAACCACTACCAGTCAAGCTACCAGTCACCGCCCGACTCTTGGCATTTACACCAGTACTACTGTATTGAACGTTCCCATGGCAAATGAAAGTTGTACGAGCAGAAGTCTATCGTCATAAAGAGTACAGTATGCGACTCACTCGGAGCTTTGTGGCAGACTACTAGCGGTATGAGCTGCGGTATGTTCACCTCGTATATTCGTTCGATGTTCGCTGTTCGCTGTACAAGGCAGCTTTCGAGGTGTTTTTCGAGGCATTGTTCTTTTTCGTATATAAAAAACGCAGATCAAGTTCTTTCTGCTGTGTACGTGCATCTGTATAAGGATCTTCAAATTGGTGTCGAGTTTGAGCAGCTGCTTGCTCAGCTACTCGAGCAGCTGTCCTTGGCACCTCGCCAGAAGATTGCCAGAAGAAAGCTCCGAAGAAGATCATGCAAGCTGTCTCTCGGTTCGGGTCGTTCGATGGGCTAAAAATTGGTAGGCCTAGCGGTCTTTGCGAGCTTCTTCGAGCGTGCTGCGGTGCAGCAGCAGCAGCTGCTCTGCTGATCATCCCTCCCATTTCACTTGCCCTTACCTCTGCTAGCTCCTCTGCTCTCGGGAGCTCTCTCGGGCCAACTCTCGAACCAGGTTGGCGCCGCGGCTGGACACACGGGTTCCCCCACCAGGCTAACTAGTTTTTCGCGAGTCTGTCTCGTCGCGGAGTATTGCAGATGTCACCTCGGCAACAGAGCGATAATTCCAGAAATAATGGGAGGTCAGTATGTGATTGATGAGGGCAACACGGTCCACGAAGACCGTAGAGCAAAACAGTTTACCACTGAATAAGCTGGCAGCGAGCCATCTGATACGGTGATGCAACTGATCGAGGCCGTGAAGCATGAGATATTCGATAGGGATAGTAGCAGCGGACGCAGTCAACGTTTGGGCACTGTACTATGAAGAAGCTTCATCCGAGGAAGCAACTGATCATGGTTTCGGGTGGATGATGTATGTAGGCTTCTATAGCCGTCCTGTATACCTTGAATGAGAAGTGTAAGGCAGGCCAGCTGGTACCTCGCTATTCAGGCCTGGCAGCTGGCCTGGTCGAACAGAATTCACATGTGCCGCAGTATGATTTGAAGTAACCCTTGATAGCCCTTGAAGAGCGCATGCGGAGCTGCACTCGGTCGGGGTGGAAAGTTAGGCGGAATCGTTGGAGAAGCAGAAACGTGGGACGGATTGTACAAGCTAAATGGGCATTGAAATCTAGGTAATGCGCCGCAGAAAAAGGTGCTGGGTGATTCGAAAGACGGGGTGCTCCAGCACAACTTTTTGCCAACGTTACTGAGTGTGCCACCCCCTGCGACTGGTTCACTTGTCACTGACGAGCCTTCTCGACCTGCAGATGGCCAGTACCATACGGCAGATCTTTCCCAGATTCCTAGGCCGCGAAAATTGCACAGTTGGAAACGAGTCGCCATCTAGCAAGCGCTTCCAGCCAGTATACTTGGTCAAACGATCAAATTGGGTTCCGGTGCATTCCCCAGCCTTGCTATCGCAGAACCTAATTGAAGGAATTATCTTGGATCAAATTTCCATTCATCTTCTGGATCGTTTGTGATCCATCGACTGAACTACTCGACGAGATTGATCGCGGTATTTCTGGAGCGCATGCTTGACTAGAGCACCAGGTGTCGAAGATGATAGTGTTGCAGTAGTACAAATACGTTATATATTTTTTGAACCCGTTTCTTTTGCGTTGATGTAGCAAAGTTGTCAATACAACAGACCCGACAAACAATATACTGACCGGCAAAGGCTTCCATCACCCCTCGGGTTACACAAACAACTGCACCGTCATTCCGTCTTTCGGTTTCCAAACGCCACCAATCTCTTCAGAGAAATGTTCTTTCCCGCAAGCCGCAACCGGACAAACCCATCGGAATTCTCGCATTTCCACCGGCCCTGCAAGCTTCTTCATTGCGGCGGTCCGACTCTTGCTTGCTACCTTGGACGTGAATTTTCGTTTTCTTCCCTTTGGTAATCTTCCATTCGGGTTTGTCAGCGTGTCGTAACCCTCGTCATCCGAATCCGGTATGTCGTTCTCGTGATCCGGGTGAACGGCTGCCGCTCGAGCGGTACTTCGAGTGGTTCTGGAAGGCCTGCCTTGATTACTACCATCGGCTTCGCTATTGTTGAGTGGTACTGACGGACTGGAAGATTGCTGATCTGCATTTGGTGATACGATGCGAGGAAGGGTTGACGAGGATGCCCGCGGTGTAGTCGCGGAAACCGGGTAGCTGCCTTTGACGACAAATGTACCGCCATTTCGTGAAGATGATTCGACTGCCTTGCCCTTTCCCATCTTGACAAATCCGGGCTTAGCATCTTCGTCTATATTTAAGCCGGGATCCGGATGCGGTTGACTAATATCATCCAAACATCGTTTGTCGATCAAATGTCCACAACGCAGCGCATACACCCTGTCCGCTTCATTTCTCTGTCCTTGGGAGACTCGCAGTTGTTCGTTGCACTTTGCGCATACGAGAGAAGTTATGGCTTTACCCTTGCCGTCGACCGATGACATGCTGTCGTGTCTTCCTAGGTGCTTTGACGATCCAGCGACAGGCGCCTTCAACTCTTCGATAATCGGCGACTCGTCGTCAAAATCCAATCGAACAATCTCGGTCGGTTCCTTGTCGTCTTCCGCATCTTTGTCAAAGTCGTAGGTGAAGCCGAGCAACGGATTATGTCGAGGCGTAAAGTTTATTCCACTCCACGATTCCTCGACGCTCTGCTGTCGTTCCGCTTGCATAGCCGCATGCCCATATATACCTTGTCCCAGCCTCGCAATCGCACGTTCGAGCGCAGCATCCTGCCCCGCCGGACCCTCCATCAGATTCGCATACCGTTCCCAAGGTGGCAGCATTCCAGGGAGAAAAGGCAGGGGCCCATATGCAGCGTATCGGTTGCCGTCTGCTAATTGCATAAATCTGGCGGCATTCCTGAGAGCATTGTCATTGTCCACTCGCGCACCGGCAGGACGAGCGACGGGAAGGATACCGAAGCGTGCCGCTCCTCCTGGACCAACAGCTAATCCGCCCGCGGGCATCTGGTCGAGATTTATCGCTCGAATTACGGCTTCCGCTGCCTCTGCTTGAGCTTGACGAGCCTGTATTGCCTCATCCATAGCGGCTCTTCTGTTGGCTACATGTTGTTGCTGTCGGACCACGTGAGCAGCCACCTCCTGTTGATGCAACCGCGCAGCGAATTCCGCATCGCCGGTGGTATCTTGTGCTGCAGCATTTGGTTGAGCGTCGGGTGCTGCTATTATAGCATCGGGTTCCGCTGCGAACCGTGCTCTTCGCGGTGGCATGCTGATGGTGAGGCTGGTTATCTAGATGAATGCAGAGGCGAGGGACGGAAGGGATGACGCTACAGAGTGTGATGAGTTTGCTGAGTTTGGTAATGGAAGGCGACGTGAGGCTTCCTTTCGAGAACTTCTCGCCTCCGGCAAGGGATCGTCGGTGTCACGTTCAGGCGGTTGAACGCTGCAAGCAGTCTTCATTCAGGCGCACTTCAGTAATTCGCTCGTACTCGCAGCACAATGATCCACGACTCACGGGACGGCCTCCTTCTGTTGCCTGAACTTTACGAGCGCCTTTATCACTGATACGGCTTCCTTCTACTGCGAAGAGAGTTTACAAGCATTCCACGCCTCCTACATGACAAAGAGCAGGTATTAGACTTGTCAAGCCCGACGGCAGACTTTGTCCGCTCGGGCACTCACACATAGGCTACGCAAGCTTCGATACCGTGTGCGATTTCACGATCCAGACATTCCTATATAAAGGGCGGGATGTAGACCTGAGGAGTGCTGTAGAAGCAGTCGTGATGGGTAATTGAAATTAGGAAACTATGGTTGAATGATGAATGATGAAGGAGGATGAGGCAGTTTGCGTTCGATGGAAGCAGGAAGCAGCTTCCAAGACAAGATGGTGCGCCCGTGAGCTTCCACTTTCCAACCAAAATCGTACGCTTGACGCTTGAACTTCATCCTCCAAGATCCTTAGCTTTCATCCATCCTGCATCTGCACCTTATTCACGTCACTGCCACATCAGATCTTCTCCGACGCCTCCGACTATGGCTCGACGTCGAAGCGGCTGAAGTTGAATCGCTGTCGGGCTGTTTATTACTCGAATTTGGAACATGATATGTCCTATCTGTCAGGGATTATTTTAGCGAGGCTCATCGTGACGGACCGCTTTCTTGTATACCCTAACTCCATATTGTTCTCGACTAGAGTATCGAGGAGCGGCTGGAGCACGGACACGCCAAGCTACATGCCAACAAGCTGGCAGCTGAGCGACCCCGACGGCTACGCAAACAAGCACAAAGAAGAAAGAAAGCCCATCCAACCACTTCAATGACATCATAGGCCCGGAAGCAAAAAACGGACGCTGCGCAGTCGCTAGACTCTGCCTGCACCACAGACAGGCTGTGTTTGATCAAGTATATAACCGCAGCGGATGCTCCTCGCTCCCTTCATTTCGTTATTTGCCTCCTCATCTTAAACATCATCACCAGATAAATCACTACACAAACACACGCAACAATGTCTTCCACCAACGAACCATCCAAGATCAACGGTCAGGTGAGTCCATCCTCCAAGCCTACCATTCTCCCCTACCTAGCAGCTGATCAATCCTTCGCACTCTATCAAACAGATCAACTCCATCGTCGGCTCCGCTGAGCAGCTCGTTGGAACTGCCATCGAGACCGCCTTCCAAGCAGTCGGTGGCAGCGCTGAGCCCTCTCAGTTCACGACCGACGGAAAGGAGGTACGCTCGCACCTTGTTCACACGCCGCAACCGAACTTTCACATTAACCTCGTTCACTCTCCTTTCCCACAGCGACACGCCAAGGGTGAAGCCGAGATCAAGGCTGCTCAAGCTGAAGGTTACGTCGAGGGTACCGCCGACCGAATCGAGGGAAAGAAGGATTCCATTGTTGGTGCTATCACCGGTGACAAGACTCAGCAGATGAAGGGTAACGTCCAGGTGAGTTTTTGCAGCCTCTTCTTTTTCTTTTTCTTTTTCCTGCGTCATCGGTCTTTTTGGGTTAGCTTGGCGTCGCCTGTATGGTGGAGTCGGATTGGGGTTGCGTCCGTGTGGTGGAACAATTCGGCTGGCCGTCGATGCAGACGCAGAGACTGCGAGAACCCGGTCAAGCAATGCCGCTCCGACGACCATCGAGAACCGCAGAAGTCATCTCCCTAACTTGGCAACCTTGACTGACCTTCATTCCGTTTGCACAACAGCACGACAAAGGTCAGGCTCAACAGACCGCCAACTCATAGACGCTTTTCTATCGTCTCATAAGCTCTGTCAACGCGCTCGTCTGCTGTGTATCGGGGTGGTGTCGGAGAGTTCAAGTCGTCCTATTCGGACATAATCGGTTGTATGAAGTATTCAAGAAATGAAATGTCATCTCAGTAACATTGCTACAAGTTTAGGAAGTTGGATGCACCTCAGGCATACACTTCTCGCTGGTTCTGTGTTCCTATCGGTTCGAACAGCACAATGCGCTCCAGAGACAATAGCGACGTGATACAAGAAGATATGTTTCGCGTTTAAGCTGCGTCTGTCATATCGTCGTAGCAAAGATACATTCGTCGGAAATAATGGATGCTATACCAATCATGTCTTCCCCCGGTATTCGGATGTCCGGAAATGTGCTTTGCATGTACCGAGCAGCTTACTGAGCTATATACTGGGCGTATTGAAGCTAATATGAGAAACGACGAGAGTGGCTTCCGGCGGTTGTACATGTCCAAAGCGCAAAAATAGCTCTCGGCCGGAGGCTTCCCGTTCAAATAACATTGCAACACTTGTATCGACGAATGAAGGCATTTAATCAGCCCACGGGGCTCAGGGCTGTTTAAACTTACAAGGTGATAAAGGTGATGGTTAGCTTGATGAATGCACTTGCAAGCTAGCATGATTGCAAGTACATCGCGCCATTCGTCGGCCGTCGGTGCTGCCGTTGGACCGCTCATTGTGTATACCGCTCTTCCACAGGGTCAGAGACGAGAGCTGGACGAGGGGTATAGCAACATGCGATCCCTCAGCTGATTCCTCAGACCAGCAAGGTCCGGGACTTCCGGTGCGCCTGTGCAACGAGCGTATATATGCGACTCTAGTGTCGCCATGATGGAGCAGTTGAGGCCAGGGAGCCCCACCGATTTCAACATTCGACAACATGACCCGAATCGCAACCACACTCGTGGTCTGCGTAGCCATTCCTTTGGCGGTGCACGCGCAATACATGTACGTTTCGGACGATGGCGCCTCGGCCAGCTGTATGGGAAACAGCAACGCAAGTGAGTGCATCATTGTGCGAAAAGGTTGACATCAGGCTAAGCTTCAACCCTTTCCCAGCCGCTCCAACCCCCAGTTTCCCTGGCTTCGCCTACACCCAGACGCAGGCCGTTCAGACGGCAACTCCCGTTGCACCTCTTGCTTCTACTCCTACCTATGCGGCGCCTTATAGCTCCTTGAGCTCGCTTGCGCCCAAGGTCAGCACCACCACCTACGGTAACTGGCAAAGCGGTGGCCCACAAGTCACCTCCGTCTCCGAGCCTTATGGTGACGCCGCCTGGACCTCTATATGGCAGGCAGCGAACCCAGTCAACTTTACTCGAGGTATCTACTCGACAACTGTCGCACCTTATCCCATCCCAACCGCCGAGCTCTTCCCCCCGGACCCACTATACTTTGCGCCTACCGACTGTCGTCAATTCCCCGAAGGATTCATGTTTGGTGTCTCTGGTTCAGCTGGGCAGATTGAAGGCGCCATTGCGGACGAAGGCAAGTCGCCTACGGGTTTGGACCTGGCAGCCAGTCAAGTACCAGGCTTCTCGGACAACTACGCCGCAGATGAAAACTACTACCTGTACAAGGTGGATATCGAACGTCTGGCCGCCATGGGAGTCAAATACTACTCGTTCTCCATCTCCTGGGCGCGAATCTTCCCATTCGTCGATGTTGGTTCGCCCTTGAACGAAGCCGGTCTCAAGCACTACGACGACCTCATCAACTTTTGCTTGGAAAAGGGCATCCAGCCCGCTGTCACATTGTTGCACGCCGACACACCTCTAGCCTTGTTCCAAGGCAACGCGACAGATGCTGCCACGCGATCCGAATTCAACACATACACCAACGGTGGATTCTACCGGGACAACTTTATCGAAACCTTTGTGCATTACGGTAAGGTCGTCATGGCACACTTTGCCGACCGCGTTCCGGTCTGGGTGACGTTCAACGAGCCATACTATGCCACGACCAACGCAAAGGCTGTCTACGGCGTGATCCGGTCCCACGCTGAGCTCTACCACTACTATCACGACGTGCTGAACGGTACGGGAAGCGTTACCTATAAGTCAGGCGGACCTATTGGTATCCCTCTAGACCCAACCAACGCCACTCATGTCGATGCGTCGTGCCGTTACAACGACTTTTACACCGGTGTCTATGCCAACCCCATCTATTTGGGTCAAGACTATCCCGAGACGTACAAGGAGACTGTCAAGGATTACGTTCCTCTCAACCAGTCCGAGCTGGACTACTTCAAGGGCACAGCGGGTAAGTGCCTCGGGGTTGCTTTTGTTTTGGTTAAAGGCTGATCACCAGCTCCCGTAGACCTCTTCGCCATCGACTTGTACACCGCCAACCTGATTCAGCCTCTCGACCCGTCTACTGGCAGAGCAACCGCCCAATGTGCGGCCAACAAGACGGATCCCGGATGGCCAAGCTGTGTCACATTCAGCGACATTACTGAAAACAGTTGGCAAATCGGATACCGCTCAAACGCCTACAGTTTCAGTGCCCCTCGACTTACTCGAATCGCCATGAACTATCTCTGGAACACATACAAGACGCCCCTCGTCTACACAGAGTTCGGCTTCCCTATCTTTGCTGAAGCGGAAAAAGACCTCGACGCGCAACGGTACGACACCCCCCGGTCAAACTACTACCTATCCGTCATGTCCGAACTGCTCGCCGCGATCTGGGAAGACGGAATCGACCTCCGAGGCGCGTTCGCTTGGTCGTTCCTCGATAACTGGGAGTTTGGAAGTTACGAAGAGCATTACGGGATGCAAGCTGTTAATCGGACTACCCAGGTGCGGTCCTTCAAGAGGAGTTTCTTTGATTATGTCGAGTTCTTCCAAGCTCGAGTGCCGCAGTAGGTAGCTTGGAGCAAGGAGGTGGATCGTTAGGAAGTGCGATTGCGCCCGGAACCACACGGTAAAACCCCTTCAAAGTCAGAAATAATCAGAAAATTATCACAACTTGTCATAATGCTACTATATATGGGGATGCATGAATATACCATAACGCTGTTTGCCCTAGTTCACTCACCGCCTAGTACCCTAAGCCTCGTAGACCCACGCGCGATTCTCCTGTCAAGAAGCAATCAGGGGTAACAAACCTCCTTGAGCGATACAGAACAAATCCTTCAGGTGCGACAGAGCAAACGCAGCATCAACAGTAAAGGAAGAGCGCTCCTTTATCGTCTTCAGGAGGGTCCCAACATGAACCCAAACACCCGGAACCCGGATCTGCGTAGAGCAAAAGGTATATTAAGGCCCACGTAGCAGAGCGCCACCACAGACGCTCGAGCTTCAAAGACATCAACCATCTCGCGCCGATACAGCAACCAACAGGCTTCCCTATCAATTCCCACACCTACACGACATAGTGCTACTTACACATGTCCAGGCCACAAGACTTCCGCCCCTTCAGCGACGCAGAAGAAACATACAAATGCCCGTACAACAGCTGTAGGGAACGATGGCCGCCTGGGCCCACACCAGTACCGAAGGGCGATGTTCCGCCATTCGTTCCACCTGTTACTGTTACCGTTTCTTTGTAGCGATTCGCTTTGATTGATGTGCAGAGGAGAAGAGGATGGAATGAGGTGATTGGCGGTGGAATGGTCGGAAGGAGGACTAGGTGTTTGACATGAGGCGAAGAGGTCTGTTGGACGGATAGTTGGAGAAGACGGTGGCGCGATCCGTTACAGTAGGAATAGGTACGAGGGGTGCTTCCAGTCGTGTACTGGACGACTGTGCTTTGTGTATTGGTTGTACTGTACTCTTACGAGTAGTGCGATAGTTTTGTCACAAAAGGCGGTATATAAGCATCGAGAAGAAAGCGGTGGTGTATGTGATTGTATAACTGTCAAGATGTGCGCTGGAGAGGGCATCGTTCGTCGTCAGCGGCCTCAGCACAAGGAGGGTTCGAAGAATAGTCAGAACAACACCCACTCGTGTTTCTCCCGCTTTACACGGCTCACTGAATCCCATGCCCAGTGTTGCCTGGTCGAGGTTCGACCGTGGTCGACCGTGTGATTCTGTCAAAAAAGGAAACCGGGGTGGTCTAAACATTCTCTCATCTTGTCCGGCCCTTTTCCGTTCCTGCTTACCTCGCTGAACCGGCCATCCGCAATGCTGCAATATACTCGACTCTCCCTATTCCAAGAGTGTTCGAGTGGCTCCGGGGAAGGATGAGAGTGAGATGGTGGAAATGTTATGGCGGTGATGCTGAACTCTCATTATGGTGTACCGGTCCACCCGTCTCCATCATCAGTAAAGAAGAGAACGCCAAGGCGCAAGTATAGGAGTTACTGATCGGCGTTCCGGTCTAAAGCGAGTACCCGACGCGAGTCAGCCAAGGAAGGAAGGGGAACCGCTCTTTTGTTCATACATTTCACTCTTTCCTCTGCTTTTCACTGAATTAGAGCAAGACAACTACAAGAACCAACCCCTAGGTCTCGACAGGCAGACCGCGAACATGGCAGCGACGGCAGCAATGCCCGCTCGTCAAGAAGCGTTGCAGCGGGTCATTCTACCTGCACTCGATAGAACATTCAGGCGTTACGTCTCGCATCGAAAGGTAATCTCCAAGATCATCAGCAGTGAGTTCCTCCCTCCTTACACCTCTCGTAGCTGCTCTTCCCGTGCTAGCTTACATCTTGACGTTGTTTTCAATCAAGTATCGTTCGTCGTTTACGCGTTGAGAAGCACCTATAGCAATTTATCAGGAAACACAAAACGGAAACCAAAACATGAAACCACCTCACGCACTCGTACGCTCTCCCTCTCCTCGCCATCCACACCCCACCCACACCCCACCCAACCAACCATACTGACCCACTCCAACATTTCCCGGAACAAAAGCACGTAAACCGAAAATCCAAATAGATTCCATCTTCTACGCCCGTCTCCTCCGTCTCCTACGTATCGTCATCCCAGGCTGGCGGTCAAGCGAAGCATTCATGCTCGCCCTCCATTCCGTCTTCCTGGTATGTAGAACGTTATTGAGTCTCTACGTAGCGGATCTAGATGGACGGTACGTCCCTTCCTCCCTTCCCCACCACCCACGCCGCCGACGTCGACTAACATCACACTGTCCCCCTCGCGGGTATAGAATCGTCGCCTCCCTCGTCCGTTCCCACCCCGCACTATTCGCACGCAACATCCTCAAATGGCTACTCATCTCCGTTCCAGCATGTTACTGCAACGCGATGCTAGATTTCCTCCAATCAAAACTGGCGTTGGCGTATCGGACGCGGTTGACGGAACGGGCGTTGAGGGTGTACCTTGATGATGATGAGAACGGAGGAGAGGGTCGGGATCGGGGTGGGAAGAGCAGTACAGGTGCAGGCCAGGTGTTTTACAAGCTCGGTTCGTCCATTCTTCCTTGCGTGATCAGATACAATTCGCGCCATTCGCGCTCACTTTAGCTTGGGAACTTACCTGATTGATTTTCGCCTGATCAGCTAATCTGGATGATAGGATCAAGAATGCAGACCAGTACGTCCCTATCACCCGATCCATGTGCCACCGCTTCCCTCTTCCATCCCACAATCTTCTTTACGAGCCTCTGCGGACCCCAATTAATGCTGATTGGTGGACGGGGAAAAATTAACGGCAGGATGATCACGGTCGATATCCAACGTTTCTCAAACCACCTGGCGGAAATCTACTCGAATATCGCAAAACCAGTGTTGGATTGTCTGTACGTCTACCTCCTTTCTCCCCCTTTTCCTGCCTTTCGCGCTTGACGCCTCCGACCTTGTCATCACTGACCGATCTAACCGTATTACAACCAACCCCTGATCCCACGTTTCACCTCATTCTCGCGTCGCGGAACCGAGAACAGGCTGTACAACTACCAACTGCAGAAGAATGTCGGCGCCGAGGGGTTGGTGCTTTTGACGGTGTTGGTACAAGGTACCGCGGGACTCTGTGAGTGTGCCTCCTATTCACCAATTATCAGCGAGCAAGGCACCGCGAGAGATCCTGTTTGGAGGGGGGGTGGGTATAGAGCCACCAGACGTGTCGAATGCTGACCGCGCACTGTGTCTGCTCCATCGGTCTTCACATCCCGGTCCTTGTCTTTGATCTACACGATCCTTTTGCAGTACGAGCCGTTACACCGCCTTTCGGAACATACGCTGCACACGAAGGTATGTATCCCCGGCTCATTTAGTCCTATGTGATAGCGCTGGCAGACGACACACAAACGAATGTACACCCGGAAGCGCTGATAATTTGACTCGTTCTGCGTGTGTAGCGACCCTGGAAGGTGAACTACGATACACGCATTCACGACTTATCGAGAATGGTAAGGCCTTCCCCCCCTTAAGCCAAACAACGAAAAGCAAAATACTTGACGCTCATTTTCGTGTTTGGCGTGGGTGACCCCCCTATGTAGCCGAGGAAATCGGGTTCTACCGCGGCCACGAATACGAAAAGAACGTGGTCGAACGAAACTACTACGGGCTGGTCAAGCATATAAATCGAGTGTTGAGGATCAGAGTGTACCATGGGATCGTCGAAGAGGGCATCGTGAAATGGGTGAGTGTTTTTTGGAGTGGAGTGCTGTTGTGAATGGATTTATCGGTTGAGCTGATGTTTCCGGATGGATTACGTTTCTGTAGCTATGGGGCAGTTTCGGAGTAAGCTTGCGTCCACCCAATGGGTTCGTGCCGTGCATTTGCTAATTCTGCACGTCGGCGAATAGCTCTGTCTGTGCGCAATTCCCGTGTTTGTTAAAATCCCTGGAGTCAAGAATGTGACCGATCTCGGTTCCCGAACAGAAGGTATGTCCCACTTGACCCCTGCTACTGACCACCTTGTTAGCCCACTGAACAATCACCGGTGTGCTCGCACAGGTTTCGTGACGAACCGGCGCCTGCTGTTAAGTTCCAGTGACGCATTCGGTCGGATCATGTACAGCTACAAGGAACTGGCAGAACTGGCAGGATATACCGCCAGGGTTTCTGATTTGCTCGATACGATGGATGAGGTCGAGGCTGGGAAATTTCAGAAACAGTTGGTCAGCTCGGCTAGTACGGAGGAGAACGCCAAAGGTGTGTGCCGCCGATCATATGCTTATTCACGAGTCGACGCAGATGCTTACTCTCCCCTTTTCGTTCGTTACAGTCTTGGCAGGCCGGGGGCACGTCGTCGAGTCTGCCGATATCCGATTCGACGAGGTACCTATTGTCAGTCCAAACGGCGACGTGCTGATCAAAGCGCTTTCGTTCGAGGTGAAACGAGGTCAAAACTTGGTGGTCCAAGGCCCGAACGGGTGTGGAAAATCAAGCCTGTTCCGTATTCTGGGAGGCCTTTGGCCTGTTTACGGTTAGTTTACACCCTGACTCCTTCACTTCCGGGAAACGTACTGAATATCGACTGCACAGGCGGAACCGTGTACAAACCTTCATCCCGGGAATTCACCTACATTCCTCAGCGGCCGTACTTGACCACCGGAACTTTACGTGATCAACTCATTTATCCGCAGAACAAGGAAGAATTCCTTTCGAGCGGAAAGACAGATCAAGATCTTCATGTCATTCTACAACAACTTCAGATGACACAGATGGTGGAGAAGGAGGGTGGTTTCGATGCTCAGCGTGAATGGAGGGATACCCTGTCTGGCGGCGATAAACAGAAGATCGCTATGGCCCGGCTGTTTTATCATCGGCCGCATGTGAGCTCAACGTAAAGTCAACTTTCCGAAGACCACCTTGAACTGACTTGTGCAATCTTAGTACGCTATTCTCGACGAGAGCTCTTCTGCGGTTCCTCTTGAAGTGGAAAGAGTCATGTATGAACAAGCTATGGGTAAGTCACATACCTATTGTTCCAACACAGACGTTGTCGCTTACTGCGCTATGTATCTGGTGTGTTTCGCAGCGCTTGGTATTACGTTATTGACCGTTTCACACCGGCCTTCTCTGTAGGTTGGCTTGACGCTATAGGTGACATACATCTACTGACGCCAATCTTTTTGGCAGCCTTCAATATCATTCTCATATACTTGAGTTTGACGGTCAGGGTGGGTATGTCTTCGCCGAACTGGATGCGAGTAGACGGCTGGCTTTACAAGAAGAACGGCAAGCGTTGGAACGCAAACTTCAGGAAGTACCCAAGCTACAAGCTAGGTTGGCCGAGCTCGAGGAAAGGAAAAAGTTGTAACACAAAGAATGCATTGGTTTATATTTCTCCCTTCTCCCTTCTCTCCATGCATGCGTACCGTTGTACAACGCTGTTGTGCTTAAAATACTGTTGTAGATGCTCATGCTATATATCTCCGCTATACATTTTCGCTTCTTCTCCGATCTACCACCCATCCGTATCCGTCTTCATTTCCACTTCAGGTGTATGCGTAGATCCCCATTGCTCTTCTGCCGGTTCCTCCGGAAACCCCTTCCACCGAATTGTAAGCATACCCGACGGTCCCTCTGGCCAGAAGACCTTCCATTCCGGCAAATCACCGGCTCGCCCTGACGCTCCTGGACAGTCACCAAACCCTCCAACCGCTCGACACAACGTACGCTTGCTTCCTGCGCATGCTTTGGCAACCGTCGGATCGGCCCACAGAGCACTGACGATGACCTCGGGCGTTCGCCAACGCTGCATCGTATCCTTTACGATTTCTCGAATCTGTTCATCGGACGCAGGTCGCATTTGCTTGCCGTTTCGGAAATCTGCGCCGGCTCCTCGTGGTTCGTGGATATGTCTCGCTGCCAGACTATACACCAACAAAGCAATTATGCTATCAGCATCCCATGCGCAGTACGAAGAGGCAGCCAGCTAGATATTTACCGATGAGCATGTAGCTTCTCTCCACTTCCAGGCATAAAAGGCAATTCCGAGGTTCTCACGCTCCGTGGACTTCTCGTCGGCTGACCACCGAGTCGGAAAATGGCGGTCTGCGTAGCATATAGCGGTCGAGAAGGGTCGTCATCGTGGTATGATGGATGCGAGGAGATTCCCACGCCGCCGATCGTAGCTGTGTATCCCCAATCTAGCAAGCACGAAACAACCGGTGAGCGGTTAATTTGGGTGCGGCAATGCATCAAGTGGAAGCTTACCTTCAGCCGCATCACACCATCTCTGAAACTCTCGCTCATTCATCTCAAACTTGTGATCCGAGTGCTGAAAGGACACATGTTCGCGATATTAGCTAGCCTGCGAGAATATCCAACGACAGACGTGCCACTCACCCTGAAAACTCTATCCGTCCTTCCTGTTGGATCTAGGAAACCCTTCTGGCCATGTGAATGCGAATGTTCAGGGTCATCACTTCGTGGGAATTTCGCATTGAACTGGAAACAAAAAATTCAAAAAATTCCGGATAAGCTTGTGTAGCTTGTCAACCAATGCTACCAACAACGTTCTCCGGGACGCTCACCTCGAAATTTGGGGTGGAAATCAGTACGATCCTCGGCCGGAACGTGCCAAAGATCATCTGCGGGAAAATTTGGAACGAAGGGCCGTTCAAGTGCTCCACCACCTCCAACGCGACGATCGCTTCAAACCCTTCCAATCTCCGATTATGCTTTGCCAATCCGCCTTGCCAGATCTCTGCCTCGAGACGTTGCCATCTTGGCACAATGTACTGGTCACCGAATAGACTGTGGTCTGGGTCTTGCTCCCGATCAGGAGGAGGTGCGGTAGCTTTGACAGCCTCTGGGATTACCGTTGGGTCAATGTCGAGGCCTGCTATTCGCTAATTAGATAGTACAAGAGTGATCAGATGTTTGAAGAGATAGAGCGGATCGGGGAGAGAGTGCAGACGTACGTGGAGGAACAGTTCCCGAGTCTCTCTCCTGTTGTAGTTATGATCCTGATCATCCTTCTCCATGTCCTCCTCATCGTCTCCGCCATTCTCGGCATTTCCATTATGCTCGTGAACAGCCCTGATCGGATCTTCCGGTACCGTAGCCGCAGGTTCACAAAGCACCCTCAACAAATCACCTTCACCGCATCCAACATCCAGTACACTCCTCACTCCCTCCTTGCGCAAGACATCAAGAGCCCATTCGATTCTCTGCATCTGCAACGCAGGAGAGAACCGGATTCCAACTTGCTCGAGTCCATGTTCGACCATAGAAACTTCTCGCAACGAGCTGAGCTGAGCAGCGGTCGTTTGCGCCGTTGGTGAGGTGAGCTCGGGATCGTATGCTGGGTCTTCCGCAATGTCTTCTGGTACCGGGTCAGGGATGGCAGGCGAAGGAGGTGCTGAAGATAGGACATGGTGGAGAGATGGATAGTTGGCCATATTGAATCGATGTAAAGCCGAGGTAATGAACGTCGAAGTCGAAAGACTGTTAAAGAGGTTATAGTGTTCTAATGGTCACTCATCGCTTGAAAGCATTCGCTTGAAAGAACAGACTTACGGGAACGAAACAGTCACGCAGTCACGCTGAGCTTCGACAAATGTTGATGGTCACGTTTATGCCTTTACTGGTGGTTGATTGTGATGGTTCACTGCTCGCTTGCAGCACAGGGATGAGAGATGAATAGCAAGGCACCAATGCAACAATGCCAAATGCCATCTCATACTTTGCCTCCCCTCGAGCCGAGAACGCTTCTTCCCCGTGAAAACCCAAGAAAGAAGGCAAAAAAGAAGGCAAAAGTGGGGAACCCATTGAACCCCACGGCGCGGGCGGAGAGCCCCGTTTCACCATTTCCATTTCCAAAGCGTAAAAATCGACATGTGATATCGCGGTAACGGAATATGGAATAACAGACAAGACGGTATGAGTCCTGGAATCTCATTAAGGTTGCCGTATCCTACCTCGGCGAACATGCTGCACTTGGCTCCGAAGAGATCGGGGTCTAGTAGCTGGTATGGCTCTTGCCTTGGTTCGGAGTAGCTGTTGAAGTAGCTGTTGGAGTGGAGCAGCTAGTGGAGCGATCTTTGAACATCTGTCAAGCTATCTGTAACATGTATCAGCTCATGTATCGCCTTCGATGACGCCTTTAGGGTGTAGTAGTTGTAGCGTAGCGCGTAGGTACATGGTATGCGAGTGCTCGAGCATTACTGACATCTAGACGGCGCAGACAGCACGAGCGAGGTGGGGCTGCTGGGCCCCTCGTGGCGCAATCCGAAAATACGCCCGAAAGCTGTGTCTACACGTACCGTCCCGACCTACAGGCTGGACAGTAGCAGTAGCTACCGCAGTGAACATTGAGCATACCGACGGTAGATCGATCGGCTGTCTCGAATTGGTGATATCGAGCTTGATATCGTCAGCAAAAGACCCGTTACGCCAAGCCGATATTAGGTATGGCATCATGCTCGAGATGCATGCACCGAGACAATAGCCGGTAGGTGTACAAGGAGGCCGAGTAGACTCGCACCTAAATAAATGCTCGGCCGACCACTAGACTCGACAAGCTTACTCAATCTCACGGCGGCAACCATAATGCAAAACTGTCTACAACACGTCTACAAGGTGCATAGGAACTGGCAAGAAGGAGAAACAGGGCACGTCATGTTCCTCTAGCTGCTGGTGCGGTAAGTTGGGCTGTCGGGCGAGCAGTGTCATGAGAGATGGAAGTTGTCGTCGTGTCGTCCGAATTGTGATCGATCTGAGCAGAAAATGGGGGGAAAAAACTCGAGTATCAGCCATGTATGTTCTCCCACAGGTCTCTATCTGTACAGTTCTGAACATTGAACGTCTCATCCAGGGCTTTTCAAGCCCTTCTAATTCAAAAAAGGTTCTTCCAAGGGCATACCTGTAAAGGATCACGACCGATTCGGCTTTAGCCTTCGATATCGGAAAGGAATCACGCTCAAAGTCGGCAAAGGACCACTCACGTTACAAAGGGGACTTACGGAGCTGACTGAGGTATGCCTCGATAGACATTCAGGACGGATAAAGTAAGCGACCGCATACGAGAGGATCTGAAAGAGCGGGCTCCACTCAGTCGCATCCAGACTCCATCACTCTCGTCTCCCTCTCCACAAACCAAGTGCGCGATCATTGTGGTTAGTAACTTGATTCGCTATTACCAACATCGTTGATTGATGCCACGACGCTTTCCGTCAGTACCTTCCAGCTATTCGTTTTGATTCTGATTCCAAGGCTGTCGTTGCCGCGCCTCTGTCAAGCGATCAACCGCTTCCCTCTGCACCAACACAGACATGCAACATGCTCCTCGACCTGCCGCCCGAACTCATCAACCTCATCGTCGGCCACATGGCGCCGCCCTGGGAGGATCCGTCAATCGATGACGCCGAATCCTGCCAATGCGTCCCGCAAGAAGATCCCACTCGCCAACTGGTTCTCTTCAGTACGGAAGAACTCCCAAAGGCGTACGAGACCGACGTTTCGCGATTCGGCGTGGCACACCCATATATCGCGAGGTGTATCGTGAACGGTGGATGGCAAGGCGTTGTGGAGTCGTTGTTCATGGTGGACAGGCAGGATCTCGGGATCATAACCAGTGTTCCCGAGGAGCTTCAGGTCGTGGTCAGGTATGTTCATTTGGGTTTCTTGCCACGTCCGAACGTCTTTGGCGAACCAGTGCTGACTCTTGACGGAGGTCCCGCAGTAGGATCAACTTCACAATCTACTGGTACCAACCTCCTGCCGAATGCCTCACTCCTATGAGTCGCGCAGCCACGGCACGACTTCCAACACTGCAATCGCTCGTCCGTCAATTCCCCTCCGCTCTCCGGCTGCACATAGATATCGATCACAAAGGCCGCAATCCCCACTTCCTTGATTCGCTCTTTGTTGAAAGATCGATAGACACCGAGGGGCGGAGCCTAGATTCACCATGTCAGATCGCGGTCCTCGTTCTCACCTCCTTCGACGCCATCACCCTGCTCGCCAGACCGCTACCGCTTCCACTTCTGAAGCAACTGTACATCACAGAGCCACTCACCATCAGCGCTCGGCCACGTGCAGAGGACGTCGAGGAGTATCGAGCGGCATTTGACCAGTTGGAGACGGTAGCCGTTGTCTGGCGATCTCTGGAGAGCGTCCAAGTATGCATTCAAGTATTACTCGACTGGTGGACGGATGACCACGATGACCTGGCTATCTGGAATGTCTGGGTATGACCCCCCCTCGAACCCAAATTCGGCCGAAAGCTAACTCCACTCCTAGCAAATCGCCCTTACGAGCCTTTTCCGCGCTTTCCAGTCGAATCCTTCTTGCAAGATAGGACTCTGTATCACCTACAAGTTCGAAACCGGCTCAGCCATACCCCTCGACCAGACATTCCAGAGATTACCCAATGGCACGCACACACTATGCAACCGTATGGCACCGACGGACGAATCCGCCGTCCGCGCCTTTCTGAGCCAAGACACAGGACGCTCCATCCCTCGTTTCGATTTATCGATCAACCACCTTGCAGAAGGCGCCGAGCTGGTAGAACTGCTTAAAGTCTCGTACCATCCTGCTCCCACGGATCCGTCTTTAGTGAGCATGGTCTCGCCAGCAGAAGGAATCCTCAAGAGCACCTATCACTGGGAAAGGCTCGAAGAACTATATGGAAAAGCCAAGGACGAGTACTTTTGATGCAGAGGTATCGGCAGGGATTCTGTTGAAGGGATTTGGCGGGTCGCCATGGCCTTTGCTGCCTTTGTGTTGTTGCCTTTCGGGTTGTATCAACGGATGCTGTGGAAATGAGGATTTGTAGTCACTGTGATTCGATATGTGTCCTTGTTGATTGCTGTTGAAAATCTTCTACTTCGTACGAATGTTAAAGATCACTGGTGAGGAGTGCGACGTCATCTTGCGTGTTATACCTCCAAGTTCCTACGATACGTCTCAATAAGCTCGAACCTGACCTCTTCTTGATCAGTCAAGGGAGAGCAACCATTGACAAGCCAGTACGAATGATCAAAAGTCAACGGTCGAGTCGTGGTGCCGCTTCCCGCTTGGATGAGGTGTCAGGTCGAATCTGCAGACACTCCGAGAGCGACGATTAGGAGAGCTGCCGAGGATGAGCTTGAACAGGTGAAGTATGAATAACTATCCTCCCTCATGTTCGTATTCCTGTTGTTTGCCGATTGATCTCCGCTTCTTGGCAGATAAGATAACGGCTGTGTAAATGAGAAGAACACACCCGAGTTCGGCATCTCCAATCGGCCAATTCCGACACCGACTTGGCGTTCCTCGGCTCAACCAACTTGTCCATACTATTGTCCTGCTGCTCCAACAAACTCCATCATCAAGAAGAATGGTAGGAAGATGGATAGCTACCTACAAGGCGGTGCAGGGCAGATAGTAGGGAGGAGCATCATTCCCTCCACCAGCAGCACATATAACAAAGGAAAGGACCAGCAGCGCAGACGAAGGGCTTTCCCTAAACCCAACATCTCGTTCTCACATTCACAAAGCAAAATCAACATCGTCACGAACTCGCCATGGGATTTTTCGACAGCTTCACAAACGACGGTCCTCCTGCGCTCCCCCTCGCACCAGCTCCGACTGCAATCGGAATCCTTCCCTACTTCACCCAACATACGGAACAAATCGCTCTCAAAGTACGGGAACACAAGATGTCTTTCAGCGGCGACGATTTTACCGTCAAGGATGCGGTTTCGGGCCAGGTCATGTTCCAGATAGATGGAACCGCATTTTCACTCAGAGGCGAAAAGAGTAAGTTCACGTGGTAACGCGAAGGTACGCTTGGCTAACCATTCTTTGGTTGTACCCCTTTCCAGCAATCCTCGATGCTCGCGGCAAGCCGTTATTCCAAATCCGGAAAAAGATCCTCGCCGTCCATTCCACCTTTATCGGCACCGACATCCTATCCAATCAACCACTGTTCCAAGTCAAATCAGGATGGAGCTGGGGACGAAAGTTGACTACGACGTTTACGAATGTAGCGGGAGACGGAAAGGAGACGGAGCTCGTCCTTCGGGGCAGCATACTGGATCGGCAGGCGGAAATAACGACGATGGCGGGTATACCAGTGGCTCGAATCTCCAGGCAGTTTATGAATGCTGGAGAGATGATTTGTGAGTCATATCACTCATGTAATTCCCGGGTTTGCCTCGCTTATCCTACGATGCGAATAGTCGGAAAGCAAACATATATCTTGACTATCGCTCCAGGAGTTGATGCTGCACTCCTACTGGCTGTTTGCATTTGTCTTGTACGTCTCACTCTAAAACAACTCAGGGTTTCTTCTCGAGAACTGAATATCTTCGATTTCTTGCAGGATGAACATGCGAACGAGCATTAATACGCTCAGGGAAAACACGTGCGCGCTCAGTCCCACGGGAAACCGACATACGCTAGCGTCTTGAGGCAATGTTCTACGACAAGGGACAGCCTATGCCCCTGGTTACGAGATACCGGACTCAGGATTTTCCTTTTCCGACAGGCGAACCGTCCAGGGAAGGGTAGGAACTATTCACCTTTCATATGGTGTGTCCAGGCGCAAGCGTGTGCACATCAGTTAATCGATATATTGGGAGGTGTATGCAGTAATTGAGCTGTGAATGACGACTGCCGAGGATTACCTATCCAATCAATGTGAGATATGTATAGTCTAGCATGGGTAATCCCTGTCTGGCGCGTAACAGCGTTGGCTCAAAGAAAGGACAACCGGCGAAAAAATGCACTTGTAACGAGTATCGCCAATACGGCCTTTGTATACTAGAAGAAATCCACGACATACGAACCAACTTCTATGAAGACGTTCGCGCTACTAGACCTTGCACTCTCCTCGCAGCACAGGATGGGTCTTCCGGTAGCCTATACAACTTTACCTTCCCTGAAGATGTAAAGTCAGATCCAAGCACGGTCCCGCCGCTCATCGAGGAAATTCGAACACCATCGTACGCCATTCCAGAAGGCCTAATCTTCATTTTCATCCAACTGAACTTGAGTCAGTGAAGATCCATCTGTTTCACCGTCCATGACGTCCCCTGAATCAATTATCTCCCTCCTCTCGTCGCGCTCGGACCCTCTGCCGACCGATGAGCTGGGATGACACCGATCGTGAAGTATGACGTGCTCATCCCAGAAGACTGGCGATTCATATAAAGCTTGCACGCGGAACGTATCCCCCATTGACGGCGACACTGAGAACGTGGCGCGGTAAGGACGTCCCTTGTAAAAAGGTACGCTTCGACGCAATACGTTGTGCAGAGCAAAGAACGTGGCTTGTGCTGGATATCGAGCATGGGGTGGGCCGACGGCAAGTCCCCCTTGACTTGGTATGAAGGGATGTTCCGACGGCAAATTACTCGGTAACAAATACGCGACCTTGTGCAGCTTCATATCAGTGATACCAAGAACCGGACGACGAACCTTGACGCCTTCCGCAAACTGCCAGACAAGAGGGTATTTCAGGATGGCGTCGAGTGTGTCGGCTTTCATCGTTTTCCAAAGAATGACTTCAGCGGTAAAACAAGGCATGTTTACGCGTTGGTCGTCTTCGATCCATACGCTTTCCATGGTACGTCTTTTTATCACGACAGCACGTTTATTAGGGAAAGCATCCGTGGTGAGCGACTTGACGCTGGCTTTATCAGTGACGATGAACCTGTATAGCGGGAGACCAAAATCATAAGATATTGCAGGGAAACCAAAGATTAGTTGCCCATATAGACCTACCTGACTTGTTTCCACACCGCCGGGTACGGTTGTGCCGCCTTGTAGCCATTGCAACGTGCCTGCATACGTGGCGTCCAGATAAGTGTTCCGTGCAGGTAAGGCCTGCATTCTTGTGCCATGATCTTTGAGGTTCGACAAAGAGCAGCAGGCTACCAAAGTTGTTCGCACCCGACGTAAAGCCTGCAAATCATGGTGAGAAGCTCAAGAGGCAAACGAAGAGTATGCTGCAGGAACACACGTCACGTCTACTGTAAGGAAGTACGAACAAAAATGCCAGAAGAAAATCAAGAAACACTTACTCCGTATGCTTTCTTAGCCACAACCTTTTCTGCAAACGTCTCCTCATATCGGGTTCTCCAACGCCGAATTTGTAGCTCGAGCAGAGGGATTCCCGCAACTTGACGCTCAAGGGCGGCCTTGTTTTCCTCTAGATGCAACCTAATCACCTCGGCCTTTCAAATTTCCTCCTGTTGCTCTGCGTGGGTGTCCTGCATATCCTTCAAGGCTCGACACAATTCTTGCATATGTTGAGTTCTGGCCTCCTTCATCTCCCGCCTCATCTCCCGTGTATGCTCCTCTCGCAACTCAGCCATCTTGGGCTCGATGATCGCTTGTAGACCCCGGGTGAGGTCGTCCATGATTGCTGATCTCTGGCAGAAGTCGAAGACTGGCAGATGTCCAGGGGATTGCTGGCCTCTATACCGACATCGCGGATAATGGCTGTATAGTCGATGGCGAGACTGTCAATATCGTGCGAAAGTGGACTTCACTGCCGCTGTCGATGATATTTCTTCGCCTGTTGCCCTGTCGTTACAGTTGGTAGCCACGTGAGCCGATCGTGACAACCCCGGCCCGTTCTGCGTCCGTGTTGAGCTACTCTGATAAATTGTTGGACGGCAGTGACCATCCTTTCCCGCTACCATCGACGCAGAGATTGAGTCACACCCTTCCTAGTCAAACGGTTGAGCCAACAGCCAGCAGCAATCTCATCGATATCCAGCGATTGCAGCACAAGAGGACGATGGTTTTAGCTTGAAACAGCTGTTGAAACGAATCGCAATCGAAGACAACGTTTCAAGGGGAAAAGATCAGCGGGCTTCCCTCCACAGCACCCTACGCCTACACCATACCAATACCCTGCGTTACTTCATTCCAGGGAGCGATGGCGCGCACATTCAGATATATCTGCTGGATAGCGAGTCTTGCTGCGGTGACTCAAACTCAGGGATTCAGCTTTGACTGGCCCAACGTCGCTGGACAATGCGAGACTGGGAGACTTACATGGACCGGCGGTGTCCCTCCGTACAAGATTGTACTTGGGTGCGTATCGAGTGCACCGATGGCTCAAATTTGCGCGTATTCACTTTCAATTTCCGGTCTAGGGCTCTGAATGACATCGTGTATACCTATAATGTCGACGAGTCTGCGTATAACACAGAGACGGGACAGTGGACCTATGATGTGAGATCTCATGCATTATGCTTGCAAAGTTAGGTCCCTGACATCGAGTATGCTCGGGTAGCTTCAAGTGCAACGGGTAGCCAATACCTCATATGTTATTTTTATGAACGATGCGTCAGGCGTAGGAACAGGTGGTAGCACGCCAGTATGTCCACTTCAGCAGCACCTCTTGACCTGGTCACTGATTCTTTTCTCTCCATTCTAATGCAGCTCATTGACGTTGACCACGTATACGACGTACAATGTTTCGTTGGCTCCCCGAAGAACATGACTATCATCGGGCCTGTGTTGACCGTGCGGCCATACCAGGTTGCACAATGCCAATCGGGATTTCAGATGACATGGGATAACGGGAATCCTCCGTGAGTCCTTGTACCGACGAGGGCGATCCGCATGCGTTCGTCGATTGACATACGAACCTTTGGCCCACGGACAGGTTCAACATGACCGTCATCTCCCTCAATCAAACATTCGACCCGTACGACGTGATCCTCGGTAACGGCAATTCTTGGGACTGGACTCCCAACCTTCCGACTGGTTCGGAATTCATGGTCATGATGAACGATCAACTAGGGTATGGACGTGGCGGTACACTTGGGCCTTACACCGTTGCTGCGTCCGCCGACGAGACTTGTCTGACGGGCGGGACGGTGACGCCCGGATTATACCATACGCAGACTTCGATTGCAGCGTATACTTCCACAGCTGCTGCTGCAGACAGTACTTCTACGGCTGCGCCAAATGGGAATGCAAGTGATTCGTCAGGGTATCAGAACGGTCTTCCACCCCACGTCTTATCAAGGTAAGTGCAAACACCCGTTACAGCCATTTCTCACACCCCGGCGCAGACTTTAACATTTTTTGTCTTTGTTATCTAGTGGCGCTGTCGGGGGTATCGCGGCAGGCTGCACTGTTGTTGGTCTAGCGCTCATTGCGCTCTTGGTTTGGTTCGTCCGGAAGACACGTCGTAGCAGCTGTAACGGGTTTGGCGACCGTGGTAAAAGAGGGGATGGAGGGGTGGATATCATTCCATTTACCGATAAAGATGATGGCGGGTTTGGTGACGAACCTTACTCTGCCGCATCAGCTGCGAGAACGACATTGCCCACACTGGATCGTCGGCAGGAAGCTCGATCAGGGCCAGGAGGTCATCATTCGGATAGCAAAAGACGTCAAGCCATGCGATCGTCTGTCGCAACGCAACTGGAACGTAACACGCCGATGGAAGGTGAGCACTCGAGAATAGATCCTTTTCTCGGCGGACTTTATTCAAGGACAAACAGACGCTACCTGGAAGCTGATGAGGAAGGGGATGCCGAGTCGCAAACTAGCGTGTTCGCTACCGCCCCAGAGGCCGACAGCAGGTGGGAGAAGGGTGTAGCGGAAGACGCGTTGCGTAATAATGACGGCAGTGATGATGGGATCAGCGTAGTCCCTCATGCTGCGACATCCGAAAGCGGCTGGACCGCAATCGATTCTCAACCAATATCCAAGTCGACAGTGATCGCGAGCGCAATGGAGCATTCTTCTCCTGAGTCACCAATATCAACTGATGCGCCGACCGTAACACACGAAAAACGACGTGCCCCACCGCCACCGATACGGACGCTTCCCGATCTGGCTACGAGAAATACTAGTCATACAGGCCGGACTATGTTTGTCAGACATCAGGATGCAGGCATGTTGGGAAGTGGGGTAGATGAGGTCATCGATTTGCCGCCCTTGTATACGGAGGTCGCGCATGGAGTGCACGCGTCGGAGGATCGAGCGAATGGTTCGCGAGAAACGTAACGAATATATGGTATGGGTACTCTACTTGTAGCAGTGATCAACTTTTTAATGTATCGATAGCGCATGTCAGACGCGAGAGACCAAGTCGGTCGTACATACGTGCACGATCAGTGTCCTGAATGTATGGGAGAGATCCGAAAATAATATGATGCCACTGCGCACACGAACGGGCCGGAGCAGAGACGAAGCGATACGATACTCAGATGTTACTTTTACTGGTACAACGTTATTACAATCCCACCAATACAAAAGATAATTCATGTGCGGGTTTCTCCTACCATAAGCCACTGATACAGATTTAGATATACATCTAAACCTCCTCATCGTCTGACAGCGCCGTGAGCGACGAGCCATCGCTATCATCGTCGGCCTCGATCTCTTCGACATTGACTTCCATTCGGTCATCGTTTTCAGCTTGCGGCTGCGGGCGCGGATAATCCTCCTCAAGCAAGACAATAGGGACTTCGTCACCAGCGACTGTCGTATTATGAAGAACCAAAACGCGAAACTGCTCCATGGGCGGCGAGGTCGTAAACGTGACGATGTACGGGCACTCCAATGCACGCCCAGGGTCCGGACGCACAAGAGTGCGTAGACTGAAGAATTCGGCGGGGGCTGGTTGACCTGCGTCAGAACGGCCTGCACGCATATCTGGCCAGACAGACTCGTAGAGTCGAGTGAGGCCGGTAACATGCTGCAACAAGAGTCGCTCATCCATCTTGTCTGCGACGATAAAGTTCAAGCCGAGCGTAGGTTCAAGTCGTAAGACCGGCCGGAGCTGTGTGTCAAGTCCATGTTAGCATCAAGTCGGAAATTATGATGAATGTCGGAACTACTTGCCTCGTTCAACCAGAATTGGATCTGTGCTGGATCCATCAATCTGACCAATAGTTCCTTTCTCAAAGCTTTGATTTGGTCGGGACCGATGCGTGACCGTTTAGGGGAGACGAATCGAAAAATCTCCCGGATACTGGCATGGGTTTTCTCGTCCGCTTTGGTGTGCTTGATGTCAATGGTTGCAAGGCCCCCTTGAGACGGTGCGAAACGACGTCCCGATGATATTTGGCGGGGTAGCAGATGAGCATCCGGGTGAAGCGTGATTGTGGTGATGCCGCGAATGTGATCAAGTACCGTAACGGCGCGGGTATGATCAGCCGTTGTTGTAATTTCCCATGTACGGCCAAATGAGAGGACATCCAAGGATACTGTCGAGTGTATTGGTCGTGATCGTCTTCCAAAGCACGAGTTGAATCGTGTGGCGTGATCTCGCTTCGGCTGAACTGATGTATTGTCTTTTTGAAGTTCGTCGCTTCAGCAACACCGCACGTAGATTAGGGAATGCCGTCGTGGTGATCAGAGCAGCGCTCGCGAGATCCGTGATGACGAATCTAAGTATCAGACAGCACAAGAAAGGTAAACCTCAGCCAAGGGAAAAACGTTGAAAAGCACAACACTGACTTGACATGTTTCCATGCGACTGGCAACCGTGCTGTCACCCGATCACGAAGAACTTTCTGCATGCCGGCTGGCAATATGACTGTTTCGTAGAGATAAGGAGTGCACTCCTGCGCCATCAGTTTCGAGGTTCGACACAAGGTAGCCAGAGTGCCGGAACGGTTGGAGCCCGCTGCGAAAGCCATGATGTTGGCCATTAGCTCCAGAGGGAGACGGGGAGGGTCCTGATGCGGATTGGCAAGTTAGCGTCAAAGCTTGTATCGAGTAAGACAAAGGAGACTCTACTTACTCCGTACTGAGACTCGACCTCAACTTTTTCGGCAAATGCTTGTTCGTATCGGCTCTTCCACATCCGGACTTGACGTTCAAGGTTGGCGTTTCGCTCCTCCAGCTCAGCCTTTTCGTTCTCCAAACCATCTCTTTCCTCCTCGACCCGCTCTTTTTCTTCCTCCCAATCCTCTTTTTCCTGCTCCAGGTCTTGGACTTCCTGCTCAAGCTCGTCGATCCTGTTCTCCGACCACTCTTCATTGTGAGTGAAAATGAGCCTCTCCGCCTCTAGCTCCCTCATCCTCTCCTCGAGTTGCTCCTTCTCTTCTTCCCAATCCTGCTTCTCTTCTTCCCAATCCCGCTTCTCTTCTTCGAGCTCCTCCACCTGTTCTTCCAATTCATCAACGTCGATCTGAGCCTGTTCGATTTCTTGCTCTCTGATGGACTGTAACTCCATCAAGGTCGATCCCACGCTTGCGATTTGTCGAAGGTAGTGCTCCGTCAAGAGCCTCTTGTCGTGGATATGTTCAGCTCGCATCTGAGCCCTGTTGGAGTCGACAACTGGTGAAGAGTTCTGACTACGTCGTCCATGGTTGCTGATTTCGGCAAGGATTTCAGGTTGACGGGGTATGGTGGGTAGTTCAAGCTGGTGTCGCGGGTATGTTCCTAATACAGAGTATCAGGTGGCTAGATGATGCAGCATTTTCTATATAGCTGACAGACTCATGGTGATCTGGAAGAGAAGCGACCACTCCTGAGCCCGAGTTAGCATATTTCGCATTTCGCTCGCTGCTGCTATCTCGAGTTTCGCGGAATCAATCGATATCGATATCCTCCTGATTCGCGTCTGTCATGGAGGTCACATTGAAGGTCAAGGACAGGCTTCAAAATGCAAAGCTGCATCTGGTCATTCTAAATTCTACAAGGTACAACGTATCGCAACCCGCGTATACACGGGAACCAATGACTGCATGAATTTCCGGCAGGTCTGCATTCGAGTAAGGAGAAGATGGCTCCAAAGGATGTGCCGCTGTTTCGATAATCGTGATTAGTCGGACTCGTTTGCTTTCTCGTCCTGTGGATCCAGGCAAAGGAGTAACAGCAGAGAGCGAAGAGAAGTGGTCAGACACGAATGGTATCCACACATAAATACCAATACGTACGAGACAGATACAGATCGCAAGCAGTAGAGCCGCATCCACACCGGGAGCGATGGTAAGGATGTAGGTTTGCTTGTCAACTAGGATTAAACAGACCGTTCAGTTGGTCAACACCATAGGCAGCCCAATCATCCTAGCGGTGACTTACAGAACGCCTCGCCTGCATTCATGAACGACCTCGAGATCCTCGCGACCGGCACACCACCGGACGTCGTAATCTCCGCATTCCTATCCAAGATGTTCCCTCGCAAGACCAACTCGGTCTCCTTTCCGTCACCAGCGACGTTCCTAAACGTGGCAGTCAACTTGGTTCCAAAGCTGAAACCAGACTTGATGCTGAATATCTGTTCGTCCGAGTTGGAGGAGGTGCCGACGTAGGTAGAGTGGATTGCGATGAGTTTCTTTTTCAGTTTGAAAAGCGTTTGGCCATTGGCGTCGGTAATAGCTGGAAGAAGAGAGCGAATTCTCGGTCAGACTGAAAAATGACACAGCCGCATCAATCTCGACTCACTCTTGCTATCCCTCATGGAAACAGCTTTGCCCTTGACCTTGAACATCGGATGTCCCGTCATGGCATCCTTGATCGTAAAATCATCTCCACTAAACGAAATCTTGCTTTCCTGGACCCTTAATGCGATCTGCTGCTGATGCTGAGTGTAGAAGGGAATGACTCCGATAGGCATCGGCACAGGAGCGAGAGGCGCCGGTGCAGATCCAAAGTTTCCGGCCAAGGCTGCCTTTCCGGCGAGGTTGGTGAGAAGGCCCATTGTGACAGTTGTGGTAGTGGTGTATGAAGTTGAGCTGGAGTTGTCCTTGGAAAGAGAGCCGATGGTATCTGGAGACTATCGTAGCTCAAGAGCAGCATATACATATATATATTGATGGAGCTTTCGAGTTCAGCACAGCTTTCGTTCGTTGGACAAAGGACATGCCCATGCCCATACAATTCGTCATTTCGCCTAATGTGAAAAATAAATGAAACGTGGGGCGCCAAGGCAGGGGAAGAGCTAGTGTGAGTTTATGGAAGCTCGAATTGTATTGTTCACAAACTTTCATTTTCTGGAAATCCTCATATACGTATCATTATCTGCATGTCGCCATAAAGTAGCAGTCCCAACACCAATCCTCCAATCGTCGGATTCTGGCCGAAAAAACAACGATCAACGACATCATGGAGGACGTTATCAGAACTCAACCTCGCATCCTTGCCTTCCGAAGCCTTCCCTAACAAGCGTGCCGTTTTGATCAAAAAGATGACCGACGAGTTCCAGTGGACCAGAAACGACGCAAATTATTCTTCCTCGCACCAGACAGTACAGCTCGTGCTTTGGAAAACCATACGATCAAACACATTGGATGCTATCCTCAGGTACCCGCTGAAATGGACCTATGCCGATGACATTGCGGTGCGAGGCCGTGTTCGCGGAATCACGTCTATTACGATTCACAGAGACGCTTACTTCCTCCCTGGCAACTCATCATCAAAGCACCAGCGTTTCGTTCCAACCGCTGGTGGACTTTCCCATATTCACATCAAACATGCCGGCACGGACGAAAGGACTCATACAAGCATTGGGGAAATCTGTCGATATGTCACTCCTACCACTTCACGCACCGGAACAGATTCAAAAGGACTTGGGGGTGAACATAGCGAATGAAGCACAAATCAGATTCTGGTTGCAAGAGTTGAGCTGTCTATCGATCTGCAACGTCACATTCATTTCTGACACTCGTTCACATTGTCGAACAGCTCCCATCGGTTTTGCGATTGACGCCTTCACTTCGCCTCGACTTTGTCGTCCCGTCCAGGATGAATGAATAGCTCGTGATACAGCATGTCACCAGCTTCATCGAAATGTACGAATCCGTATGGCCTAGTCTACGCGCCGCTCGCGGTCCAGTTCGTCATCCAGCGTCCATCGAGTTTTTCACTTTGCACAACGTTTCGCTTTCCCAAGCAGACGAATCCGACCAATGTCCATACCTCGCGATTTTTACGACTTTGCCGCTCACGAATCAGTTCCGCGCGCTCGTGATCCATGATACGATAGTCGACGAGGTTGAGATCTCGGTGGTCGTTTACGAAAGGGATTATCCAGAGAGAAACGTTGTCGCTGAGGAAGAACCGGGGCTTATGGATGATCACAACGACAGCTCGTCGCTTACAGATCTTTCGGATGAGAATGAATCGGCTTAGATTGGTATGTGACTGTTTGTTATCCGCTTGAAGAGTGGGAGAGTCGCACCTGATGCGAGAGTTACTGGAGATTGCAGGGGCAATATGAAGACTTGCTATTTCCATACGCGCCTTCCAAACGTTGTACAATCCAAATTGGTAATGTTCAAACGATCCAATGCAATATGCAATATCGTGGTCAAGCTCGAGGTACAAGAAGCCACCTTCATATCTATACCGGCCTCTCAACCCCCACCTAAGCGCCCTTGGCATTCCGTATAAAGTCCTTGACCTTTTTGGCATCCTTTCCACCACCACCTTCCCGTTCCACACCACTACTAACATCCACACACCAAGGCCCGACAGCCTTGACCGCACCCGCCACATTCCCCGGGTGCAGACCACCCGCAAGAATAATCGGCAACCTAAACGCACCACCAGAACCGACTTCCCCGCGTTGAACGATAGACGTGGCAACCGACCAATCAAACGCCACCCCTTCGCCACCCCCTGCAGCACCTGATTTCCCAGCAGCATCAAGCAAGACCAACTCATTCGCCCCGGCTCGATCAACAGCCCCTCCACCGACAATCTGCCCGTCCGTCGTGCTCACGCGGAACGCCTTGATCACGGGCACCGAAAGTTGTTTAGCCCATTCGACCGGTTCATCGCCGTGCAGTTGAACGATATCGAGCGGCACGTGTGCGATGCATGATTGAATGAATGCGAGTGGTTGGTTTTGGAATACGCCGACCAGTAAGGGTCCACCTGTGTGGATCTTGCTGGCGATTGTGGAGGTATGCGTGGTGAACCAGGGTCGAGGTGCTAACGGGTCGGCAGCGGACGTCGAAGCGGCAAAAAGATCGTCCAATGTCGTGCTTTCCTCGGCGTCGTTGGCGGATTCAATACGTTTCGTGGCGATATACTGGGCAATCTTGCGTGCAACCGGCAACTTTATCTGTCGTTTCGTGTTTGCAAAAATGATACCCACGAGATCGGCTCCAGCATCCACCGCCAGCTGCGCATCCTCGAAGTTTTGCACGCCACAGATCTTGACGAGCGGTCGCGCCGGTGGTTCGATTGTGGAAGAACAAGGCAAGCCAAGCATCTCATGCATGAACGCCTTTGGATCCTCGGCACGCATCAACGATTCCCCAACCAACACCGCCTTTACACCCTGCGCAACATACCGTTCCACATCTTCCCGCCCCGTAATCCCACTCAAGGCGCAAAGCACAACATCCTCTCTCCCCTTTTCCTTCAACACGTCTGCCAAACGACTGGTCGTGCCCATATCCACATTAAAATCGTGCAAGTTTCGGTTATTGACGCCGATCACTTTCGAACCCAAGTCGAGCGCGACTACGAGTTCTTCGGCATTGTTCACCTCTACGAGCGGTTCCATACCGAGCGACACGGAATAGTTGTACAGCAGTTGTAGTTGAGGCGTGGAGAGCATCGCCACGATCAACAATACTGTATCGGCTCCATGTAATCGCGCTTCATCGATCTGGTAGGCAGAGATGATGAAATCCTTGCGGAGCAATGCTGGCCGGTTGGGCAACGAATCGAGTGCCATCCGAACGGAGAGAAGGTCCGAGAGCGCGCCCTTGAACCATTTAGGCTCGGTAAGAACGGAAATGACAGATGCACCGGCGAGCGCATACTTGATTGCCTGTTCCGGGGCCGAGGTGTGCAGGGAGATATCGCCTTTTGAGGGTGAAGCACGTTTGATCTCGGCCATGACGGCTGGATGAGCCGGTGTTTGTGAGATTCGTGCGAGGAGTGGAGTGATGGATGGGGCGGCGTGCAGTCGGAGTGCGGTGGAGAGGATGGCCGGTGTGGATGAAGGCAGTACCGACGAGGATTCAATGTCTTCTATTCGTTGTTGGTGGATTCGGTTGAGGATGGTCGGCAGGGACGGCACGGCGCTGGCGGATACCGGGGCGGATGATACCGGACGACTAGCAACGTCGTCTTCGCCCTTTTGCGGCACAACCCCACACCAATCATTCTTCCCTCCCCACTCGCCACCTTCCAACCTCAAGAAATTCTTCAACAAGTCCCTCCCACCCTCACTCATCACACTCTCCGGATGATACTGCACAGCCTCGACCGTATACCTCTTGTGCCTAACACCCATCACCACCCCACTCTCCTGCGTCGTCGCCGTCACGACCAACGCATCCGGCAACGTCTTGACTTTGGCAGCCAACGAATGATACCTCGTACTCGGAATCAACTGCGGAATATCGGTAAAACACCCGCGGGAATCATGCGTCACCAAACTCGTTTTCCCATGCAAGATTTCCCCCGCGTACGCGATTTCACCACCGAGTACATCGACGATACATTCCAGTCCCATGCATACGCCTAGGACAGGAACCTTGCCCGTCGCCCAGGTGATGACGTCTCTGCATATTCCCGAGTCTGTTCGTGGATGGCCTGGACCGGGGGAGATGACAATGGATCGGAGTTGGTTCGAGGTGTATAGTTGCTGTTGCGGTCGACGCGAGACATTAGTCCTGACCGGCGCGGAGAATCCAAGCAAGACGGCAACTCACCTCGATTTCCGACATGGTAATCTCATCGTTCCTCCTTACCAACATTTCTGCTCCAAGTTCACATAGGTACTGATATAGGTTGAACGTAAAACTATCATAATTGTCGATCATGAGACATAGCGACGGCGTCGAAGGGTCTTCTTCGTCTGCGGGTTTAATTACTGCTTCCGCAGCTGTTGTTACCCTATTCTGAGGTACTTGACTGGCGGGGATAACCATGTTGAAATGCAGGTCTTGGCGTTGATTGGAAAGATGAAGCGACTTTGGAATAAAGTTGAATCAGAGCTAAAGTATCGTCGTCTTGAATTGACTCGTCGTCGTCGTCGGGCCATCGGCTTTTTCGATTGCGAAGACAAAACGGCCGCCGTCTTTTCCCAACTCTGGTTAATAACCTTGCGTTCACCACCTGGCTTTGAATAGCTCCTTAAGCTTGTATTGAGCTGTGATGTTTACCTGCCGCAGAACCAGATAAGGCATTGATGTTGGGAGAAGATTAGCCTACCTTGAACACGAAAAGAAATCGAAAGGCCTGCGACCTCCTCAGCGCGAGGCTCAGCGTTCATCAGAACGGGTCGGCAACACGGAGACCAGGTTCAACATCTCAAGGCATAGCCGCTTATCCTTCTCCACGTCTCACAGTACAACACCGTCCTAGCCACTCGCTTACACAAAAGACGTGCGCATAGCAGGAAATCCCTTGCTCGCTCCGAACTCCCGCGCCCCCTCACGTCCCACGGCCAGCTCCGCCGCACAACCAACCTTATGCCCATCCCCTATTTCTTCTTCGGCTTGATCTCATCTGGCATGACCTGATGCAACATCACCTGCGTCTTATTCGATGGAATCGCGCCCGTGTAACCCTTTGACCAGTCGTACGAAAAGGCGCTACAAGACGCAAATAAGGCGGGAAAGGAGAAAGGGTTAGTGAAAAGTAGGTAAGGTTGTGGTACCGGGGAGGTAAAAGGCGAAATACGCACTACGCGAGCAAATTCGAGTCTTTGCTGAATGACGCGTCGACGATCGGTGTCGGTGGGATCTTTTGGGCTGCGTCGCCATTGCTCAAGTCTTTCGTGTTGTACGCTACCAGTTGCACAAAAACGTGGAAGAAAGAAAAAAGATGGTTAGAAGGTCCAAAAGCGAGAGAAAAGCAGCGTTCGAGGCGTGTCTTTCACCCACTCTTTAACCTCGTCCGCTGATCCTTGTCCCAGAAACTCAATGTCCCATCACTACCAGCCGTAACAAACGTCCCATGCGCCCTGTTAAATTCTATCGCATTCACCGCGTACACGGCGGTATCCGTTTGGCCTCGGATGGATGCGTTTGCGACGGGGTCTCCGCGGTGGCATTTGAATGAGAAATTTGATCTGCGGACAGGGCAGGTGAGGTGATTGGTCAGTAAGAGCGAAAAGGATGGTGTGAGGAGATTAAGAAGTACCCTTGGTTCTTTTCATCTGCATACCTAGCAGCAAAAACAACACATGTGTTAATCACTCCCGTTCGTTGCTCGTACTGCACGGCAGACAACTCACTGAATCGCAACCCTTCCTTCAACACTTCCCACCGCATACCCATCCCCAGAAGGGAAAGCAGTAATCACCCTGGTTTGCATCTTTAGCGGTGATTCTTTCGTCTAGGTGTCGCGCACAAACGTTCAGTATGAGCGCGAGGCCGAGGGTTTGCAAGGCGGGTAGAGGAACAGGGACGTACGTTCTTGATCGCTCCTGGGTTTTTCAGATCCACGAGACAAATCTGCCTGTCCGCCGTTCCAAACACCTACGAACGAGCGAGGAAAGCGGGTAAGCACCACAACAACAGGAGAGAAACAGTGAGCCAAGGCCCTGAAAACGCACCATCAAATCCCCAATTGCATCCAACGCAAACACCCTCTCCGGCGCCGTCAACTGTGCAATCGGCTGCGGCGTCCTCATATCCCAATACTTTACCATCTTATCCCACCCAGCCGTCACGGCGACTTGCTGTCCGGCGACTTCCAACCATTTGACGCATGAGATTGGGCCGTCGTGTGCTGCGATTTGCGTTGCTGGCGAACCGGTTTGGAGGTCTAGGATTTTTGCGGATTTGTCGGCTGAGCAGGTGAGGAGTTTTGTTCCATCCTGCGAGGAGAAGGAGAGGGGATGGTAAGTATTGGTGGGATGCTGGGTGAGATCCTTCTCCACGTGCGTCAACAGCAAATCACTGACAGCCGTCCGTTCGTCAAACGTCAAATCCTGACCCTCAACCCTTACGACTCACCTTTGACCACGACAAACCCAACGCAGGCGCATCATGTTGCACAGAAGCCTTTGGCTGCACCTGTCCCGTATTAGAATTCACTTCATATATCCGGACCTACGCCGCGCATCAAGTATACACAAGTCCCAGGAGTACAGTCAGTACCTCGTCACAGATGAAGGCAAGGAAATTCTCGAACAACGCACCTGATTATCCCAACTTCCTACAGCCAAGAAATCGGCGACAGGGTTAAACGCGAGTTTACTGATCGAGTCATCTGGACCAGGTTGGACGACGACATCTTGTAGCTTTGCAGCAGAGTTGAGAACGTTCATGGTGAGTTTTCCCGGGCGTTTGATAGTGTTCACTTGCTATGACTGGAAAGACAACGAAAGAGTTGTTCATCGTTGTAAACGTCAGACGGTCCTCTACGTCCTCTATTGCGAGTTGATTAGGGGGGGCTCTCTATCACGTGACGGCCCAGCCAGTGAGCCCCCCGATTCAGAGACAACAGCATAGTGGAACCTCAATCAACAACATATCATCCATCATTATACACCGACAGATGACACTTTGCTAACAAACATTCATTGTCATATAAACACGTACCAGATGGTGAGTATATTACCAAGACATGTCGGTCAGTAGCTAATGCCGACCTTTTCTCCACAGTCCGATCCAGCAGCAGGTACTCAATCCTCGCCCATCCCACAATCAAACACAACCAACTAACGTCTTCCTTCCTTGCAAACCCTAGAATACCAAGAAGCATTCGCATTATTCGATAAACGAGGTCAAGGAAGGATCCCGAGAGAGTCTTTAGGAGAGTTGTTGAGAAGTCTAGGGCAGAATCCAACGCAGGCGGAAGTGAGGGAGTTGGCAGGGAAGATTGGGCCGACTTGTGAGTGAGAGAGACTCGATCGAGGCGAGCTTCAGTGCCTTCCGAGCGGAGCGAGAATCTTGTGTAGCAAAGCAACGAGTCCGAAGGACTTTCATCCCAAGAGCGACGTAGGCCGCTCGAGGTTTAGATATCTTGGCCTCGTGGAGGCCGTCGCAGGACGGCCGAGCGTCAGTACCCCACGCTACAGACTACGAGGCAGACTGAGTTTTCCGAGAGCAACGCAGTCCTTTTGAGACTCAAATACCTCGGCTTCTTAGACGTAGTCGTCGAACGGTCGAGCAACAGAGCTTTGCGTCGGTATCGCAGACGTCATGTCTGAAAGACTGTTCTCAACGCTAAAGCCGAGGATCGGCTCGTTATCGAAGCCGCCATAGAGTTGCCTAGCGAAGTCCTATCTGTTCGAACGCACGACCGTGAGAGCCAGTTTTCTGGGCTCTCTGTGCAGGTCATATGTGAATCGTTTCGTGAAAAATCGGAGTGCAAACGGCAATTACTGTCCTTCGCTTCCCAGAGGCCGGCGTTAAGCACACAAGACTCCGATGCGTGCCTTACGAGGATAGCGCATGCCTGCCTTACCATCCTTGTTTTCTTCGTACAACGTCACGAACGCGAGCATCAAGCTCTCCCGTTTGCCGAGTACGACGGTCCTTACCGTCTCCGAGACTCTATACTTTTGGTGAACAAAAGTGAGGAGAGAGTGACAACCGGTGGCTGACACAGCATATGTCGATGTTTTCTCTCGTGATAGTCGACTACAACGAGTTTTTCGCGATCCTGAACCGGCCTGATGGTTGGCGTCCTGCCGGAACTGAAGGTACGTCCGACCGCCTCCAAACCACATAAAACAAATCCTCAATTATAACACCTCTCATCTCCGCTCTTTTTCTCTCCTGTCGTACCTCTAGACGAATTCGTAAAGGGTTTCCAAGTATTCGATAAAGAAGGCCGCGGACGGATCGGTGTCGGTGAGCTGCGGTACGTGTTGACGCAGTTGGGAGAAAAGATGTCGGATGAAGAGGTTGACGAGTTGTTGAAGGGTTTCCCGGTCGTGTAAGTGCCTTTCTCAGGCTCTTCAGCTGCTGGTGCTGATAGTGGCGTGTTTTTGCGTTCGGCAGGGATGGACAGATCGATTACGTTCAGTTCGTCCGAAGTATACTTAGCCAATAGACGATGTATACAGCGCCACTCAGCTTTCGTTTTCAAGCAGTAGCAACCGCGCCAATTAGTCCCTGCTGCCGAACAGGGGTGCATCGCGGCTTCTCGTCTTCGTCTTCTCACCATCGTTTCTTCTCGATTGTACATGTAGCGCAAACATAACCAGATTCATCCATTTTCTCGACAACAGCTTGTCTCAATACCATACCCTGCTTGAAAAGCATGCATGCCGCGCCTACTATCCTGATCCTCGCCGTCTCTCGTGAACAAAAGCAGCAGCCAGCGGTTCGCAAATCTTGTCTCGATGACCTAGGGCCTGTCCATTCCACTGGTGCAGGAGGATATTGCGGCAACGTCTACATGTCTCGTTTCTCACTTGGTCGGAAAAGGAAGTGGTGGATTGAAGCCTTCCTTCTTTTGCCCGCTCATAGACGATGGCATCGTCTTGTCGCCCTCGATATATGGACAGATTTTACGTTCGCTTCGTGCCAGGTATACTTGCAAGCGCATTGCAAGTACGACACGGTCGTGTCTTTCCAGCAACATCACCGTCGCTACTAGCCTTTACGTGATCATGATTGTATCGTCATTACCACACCATTCTCCATTGTACGTGCAGCGATATTTACCCGTTGCATCGCTATCATCTATTTCTTGTCCTTTATCGCAGGATCGACCACGACAATAGCGTATTAATTCAGTTAGCTTTTCTCTTTTCCTTGCGGCGGACTACTGGGATCATCGAATGTTGCCGCCTCTTTCTTCTGCAGTCTGCAGAAGCGAGCAAGCAAGCAAGCGAGTAACTCCTTTTTCCGGGTTCGATATCTTGGTATGTCACGAGTGACGGAGGAGCACTTACCCGACTTGCGAAGTCAGACGCTTTCTGAATCGGTCGAATCGCAAAATGATGCCTGGGAGTGTCCAAGATAGTCGTGGGCAGGAGCGGCAGGTTTTGTAAGAGATGTTTGATATATTCTGTTTATCTCGCTGCGTGACAAAAACATTCCAGATTCAGAACCAGCTAGTTTGATCATAGGAAGCGGCTGGTCTTTGTCCATGCACTACCAGATGGGGACACGTGAATCCTGAACGAAATAGAATGGCGCCGCCGCGGCCACCTTGCCCACAGCGTATCGCAAGAACAGAGTTGCTCGAGGATAACCCACCTGCACCATTTGGACGATGATGCTTGAGCCTCGAGTCCATTGTACTAATGGATCTTCAAGTTTCGCATTTTAAGCCGAGGAGTCATAACTTTAATCAGCCGCTACACATAGTATTTGATAGCCATATTATCTACAATCTATAACACCCAGTCCCTATTGTCCATTCAACCGTCCCTCAACCTATTGTCCATTTCGAAAAAAGCCTCCTACAGCTCAGGAGTATATCCCCCTACCAGGTTTTCTCCTTGTGCTCCTCCTTGCAACAATTGTCGGCAACATAGTATCCTTTGACACAACTCTTGACGTCGCATTTTCCCTCTACACAAGATACATCCTTTACATTACCCTAGAGGAAGAGCAGAAATCAGCATGCGATAAGGGGAGAGCGTGAAGTCTCGATACTTACAATTGCACTGCAGTCCACGCCGTGGACAGTCGAGTTCTTTACAGCAGGATCGGGGTAGAGGCAACCGCCGCCTGAAGGGAAGATAGTCGCAGCGTATTGAGGGTCAGCTCGACTGGTAAAGAGCAGCGAGGACTGAGATCCTACACGAGTAAAAGTGACTTACAGCTTTCAAGGTCTGTTTTCGTGTCAATACATTCGTATACGTTTCTCTTCGACTTCTTGGCCACGAAGCATTGTGTTTTGCCTAGATGAAAGAGAATACGAGGAGCAGGAGAAGTAATTCAGCGAGAATCGCCTGCCATGGTGCTCCAGTCCACGATGCATACCGGTAGGACAAGGAGTTTTCGGGGTTGGGGTCACAGGTATCCCGGACTGGCAGATTTGACCTTCTTGCAAACAGACAAGGGATGTGCCACTTCCACAAGGGCCAAAGGTACATTCTGGTAGGGACCACGATGATCAATTTTTCTGGCGACGACTGTGTTCATACATCACGCTTACTGTATCCACAACAGTTGCCGCTGAACGGATCCAGGGTAATGTTTCCTCCACCAGGGAAATTGCAGTTTCCTTCGCCAAAAATGGACAAGAGACACGTGTCAGGTCACGGTCACTGCGAAGCCTACGGAATGACCTACCATTGTTGCTTGTCTGGAAGAAGATGGAAGCAAAACGTGATTAGAAACCGTGACCTGACAATGCGACTGGACATACTCACGCTTTGCGGATACTTGTACTTGTTCTGATTGGCAAAGTCGACGACTGCTGGAGTTTGTCCAAAGATGGCCTTGCTAGTGGTCTCATCAAAGCAGACGCATTGGCCGGCATAAGGAGGGCCCACATTGTGCTTAACCTGTCCACATCCAGCTCCTCGGTTTCGTGGCTTTGCACCGTCGTTGGTTCGCCTTTCGAGATTGTACCGGCCGTTCGTCGTTCTCGTGCCAACGTGGGCCCAAGCCCCGTCCTGCATGAGGAATAAGAGTGCACATACAATCACAATCCAACTCGACTTGACTGCGAACATTGTGATGACTGAGAGTAGCCCGTTCAGTATTGTTAAGTCGTTCGAGGTGGTGGTACGGTAAGTTGCATTTGTTCGGGCACATTTCGACGGCGAAAAGGGCATTCATTTATACCTTTCATAAATGTTCATGGGGGTAGATACGATACACAAGCAGCGCATAAGAAGGGCACCTTATCGGCAGCGATGCTGACAGCTGGCAGGCAGTTCCGTTGCCAATGTAGCTATTACGAGTGCTTACATGCTGGTCTGTTGAGAACCCCCGATAAGCAGATTAAAATGTGGTGACTTGACTTTTCCAAAACTGTTCCTTGGGCTTACGGGACGGCTTATCAGAAAAGTTCAACCGAGCTTTTGTTGGCACTCACAACAGAGTCGTAGGTCATAGCAACCAAAAAGTTGTCGATGCTGATGACTGAAGACTGAAGAGTCGCAGCTGCTTTGCCTCCGAAAGACGCGACTGTAATCAATTCTAGAATCTCGCGACTAATCGACTGACGACTGACGACTGACGAATTTCGAAGATTTTGCTCCATTCGCCCTTTCAGCGTCAGCATGTTCGTATACCCGGCTTGCGATGGAACGAAGTCTGAGAGTCACATCTACACCACTGTTGCTGACGTCTCGACTAGCGCGACTAGCGACTAGTCGCTGTACACAGGCGCGAACAAACAAGGACACGGCCTGAAGCGGGTTCCATAACACTTCAATAGTCGGCGGCTGGAAGACCACCCGGCTGACGATTGGATTCGAGGTTGCACAACCTTTTCTCGAATGTTTCTCGCGAGCTGATCATTGCTGATCAGGATTAACAAGCCCGCCTGCATGACACCTTTTCGAGCCTTCAAACATTTATCATTTTCTGGCGGGCGGTCCGCCATCTGCTGCCTACTGCAACGAATGCTTTGAGGACGGGTACCTCACCTGTCACCTAGAGATACCCTAATACTAGTGACCAAGACGAATGAAGGACCCTTGGTAGCAACGCCCAAGCTTACGCAGGCGTGATCCGCCTCTCAATGACCGAACAGCTTACTACTCGACATACTACTCCCTACGAGTCTCAGTCCTTACGGCAAGGCCGCAGATAAGAAACTCGGCATACCCTGACTAGCTTAGAAATGACGGACATATGGTTTAAGGATTAGGGAAGCTGGCACAGCTGTCGGCAGGTCTCTTCCTCCGATGCTGTTCCTCCGTTGCCTCCTTCCGTAAATGACATGTCTTCAGTAATTCTCAGCGACATCCAGTGGTCACAATCGTATTACGGTTGCCGGTCGCTGTCGAGTTGACTGTCTACCTCATCTGCGCCGGTAACGAGTCCAGGCAAAAAACAGAAATAGCAAGTTTATTGTCAGAGAGCTTGTGAGATCAAGGACCTGAAATAGTTTGCGTAGCGAGTTGTAGTATTGCTCCAGCTCCGAGCGTGGAACGCTGACTGCAAAGCTTCATGCCGTACACCATTCGTTCGACACGCCCTGTGCGGCCTGGAAGCCGGTAGAGGATAGAGAGTGGGAACAGGCGGGGCTCGATGATCGGGACGGGACAAACGACAGGAAGACCGGAGCGCAACCTAATGAACTTGACATGTTTTGTCATTAGTTGAATGTCGCAAGAATATCATCAATACAAACCAAAACTTTTTATCTTTGTGGAACAGCTGTCTGGACAAGCAGTGAAATCAATGCAGCGCAGGCTGATTTCGGCATATCTGTGCGCCCCTCTCCCGACTAGCAGGCTGTCGGCACTGAATAGATCCTCCATATCCATCTTCTAATCATCACCAATCTGTTTGTGGATATGTCAGTAAGCAATCCCGAATACTTGCAAAGTGCAATCCAAACTCACCTTGGGAGCCAAGTAGTAGTTGATGTGGCCCTGGGGAAACTCGAAAGCGACAAGTAATGGCACTTCGTTGCTCATATTCAGAGTAACAAATTTCGAGAGCGGCGCAGATTTGGCAAAGTTCAACAGGTACTTGAGGGAGAATGTGAGCGAGACTGATTGTTGTAGTATGATGCTGACTCCGACTTCGCCATCTTCTTCGCTGTCCTTTGCCTATAAGACATCGAGGAGGAACGTCAGCCTCGCACTGTTGCAAACCCGGCGCTGATAAACATACCTTCTTGGCGCCTTTGCCATTCGTCTCCTTCTTCGCTGGTGCTCGTCCGCGCTTCTTGGGCTTGTCCTCGACGATCTCAGGCTCATCCTGCAGCTCGTATTCCTCTTCCTCTTCGTCCACCTCCGGCTTGACATCGTCCTCATCCACATCTGGCTTGACATCCTCCTCATCATCGCTTCCGTCCTCATCATCTGGATCCCTCTTGCCCTCCTTCTTCACCTTTGGCTTGTTTTCCGCTGGTGCACCTCCCCTTCCGGCAGAATGTTTGAGCAATACACTTCCGTTTCCGATCTCACCGTCCGAGGAGAATCTGATACCCTGCTTGTCGACTTCGATCTTTACTGATTCTCCGAGCGCTGAGAGATCTCGACAAATTCGAGCGAATTCCGTTGAGCTGAAAGTGATTGTTGCATCGTACTGCGTATCGGGGATACCCAAGTGTTCCTGATCAATATCCATCAACTTCATGTCGTATTCTCCGACTCGATCAGAGTCTGTATATCCCAAAGCGTTAGCACGAGAAACACCGGAAGAGCATGCCGTCGATTGACTCACTAGGACTCTCGAACAGCAGCGTTAAACTATCGGCATCGTCACCAGCCTTCAGTGTAACTACATCGTTGTCTTTGGCACACCGCAGAATCTTGGTCAAGGATCCGAGCTGCATCGTTTGCAAAGTACGCGTTGTCAGTCCGCACACTCTCCCGCGACGAGCCTGGTACGCAACAACTCACGTTGACACCAAGAGGCATGTTGCGGTCGCAGCGATACGAGTCGAACTCGCCGGCTTCAAGCTGGACAGTAACAAGCGCCACATGGGAGTTGTCCATTGCTTGCAATCCCTATTTGCACAAGGTGAACTGGTCACCACGGTGAATGCATCGAGCTGAATGGTTTGATACGTACGATACCCTCCTCATTAGCCTCGAGGTTACAGTCTGTAACTAGTTCCTTGATGGCTACACACAAAAGAAAAGAGGTTAACGGGGCTGCAACAGGTCAGTCGAGACAGAAACGCGTACCATCGAGCAGCTTCTTCAAAACAGCAGCACTGGCGAGACGAGCTTCCAACATTGTGATAATGATCGTGAGGGATGGATGGATGAGAGGCAAGAAGGTGAATGAGCCAACGACTTTGCCATATGCGTCAAGTATGATGGATGTTGCACCAACCAACCACTTGATCACCCTGTCGATGCGATTACCAGAAGAACGCGAACGCGTCTGCAAAAGAAGCGCATACCACGCGAATCACATGAAGAAGTCGGTCTATCTAGATTGGAGCGCAGCCTAGTTGCCTCTTCATGCTGCGCTGTTCAGCTGTTCACCGCCGTAGCTACCGCCGTCGACCAGCTCGTCGGTCCAACCTCTGACTATGCCATTATTGCATGACTCAATTGTATATTACGACTTGCGCCAGATCTGCTGGTCGCAGCGGAAATTGCTCCGATTATGTACCAGCTACAAGGGCATAGCAAATAGGTATGGTACGCCGCCTTCTACTCCCCAACATAACATGACATGAACCATCCCAGTGAAGGCGACTCAGCTTAATGCACTACGGATCAGCTGCATCATTTGCCTGTTGCGGTTTGATGCAATCTTGAAAAAAAGCGGCGATGTCGGCTGATGTCACAGGAATGCCTGGTTGCAAGCAAATATGCACAAGATATCGCGACCGACTTCTTTCCGAGAGAACAAATCTTCGATTGTGTACCTTGATTCCTTTTCTATTTTATACAACAAAACGACCGAGCGTCGCAATCCACCTCGAAACATCCACTCTAGATAATATACTTGAAATCCGGATCCCTGTCGTCTCCCATCCCGCGATACTGTTCCATCTTGCCAGCCTCCTTCTGCTTGTTCTGGTAATGACAGTATGCGCAATTGAGCGCGACCAAGCACCAACTGGCGCACAACAAGCCCAAGACGATCGTGTGGCCCTCGATGTACGCTGGTGATTGGGCAGCGGGGTAGATGAACGTCGCGGGGAATCCACCGCAGTTGGCAATGGCGAGTTGCAGGCCGACCGCGGTGGCTCGCTTGTAATGCGGTCCCGAGTTGTTGGAGAGCCAGACGAGCACCGGCGGTACTACGATTGCAAGATGGGTTAGCTGTGGAACAGTGAACGCGCGTTGGCAATGCTACTCACCAGAAGGATACAGTCCCGAGGCCATGAGGAAAAGCGCACCGTACTTGATGTGGTTTTGCGTGGTTGTCCTGATGATGGCGTAACCGATAATAGATAGTGGAAGGAAGCAGAGCATGACGGGTCCTCGGATCTTGTAGCGATCAGAGACGAACGCGGCAATAACTACAGCAGAAAAAAGGGACGGCTATGAGTGTCTTTGCCAGTGCCGGTAATGGCGAGCAACTCACCAGTCAAGACAGCGGCTACAGCGTATGGCGGTACGGAAAACAGTTGTGCTGAAATGGCGGTGTAGCCGAGACCCTTGATGCTGGAGAAGCCGGGCAGATCAGCAACTCATTCAAGAAGCGTCAGTTCTAAAAGAGATAGCTTACATGGTAGGAACGAACAGCCCGAAAGAATAGAGCGCCGTCAGAATGCAAAAGTAGGCAGAGGCAGACAGCCAAGTCTTTACAGAAAGGCACACAGCGATCAGCCAAAATCCAAGAAACCCTAACGCGGACCCCTCCTCAACTCACCTGAATGCTAAATATCGCCCGATTCACCTGCTTCCACGAGAACGCATCCACATCCGCCGCCCCCGCCGGTTTATCCCTCCTCAGCCGATCCGCCACTAAAAGTCTCTCCTCCTCTGTCAAGAACGACGCCCGGTCCAGCGAACTCGGGAGGACGATGTAGGCGAGGATTCCGACGGCGGCGGTCATCAGGCCTTCGACGATGAAGATCCAGCGCCAGCCGTGGATAGTTTCATGTGAGCCGGGGAGGTGGCCGCTTCCGCCTAGTCTGTTGAGGCCGGTTGCGAGGAGGCCGCCGAAGCTGGTTGGTTATGGATGAAGAGGGTTTAGTTGGAAAAACATTGAGAACGGGTGGGGATTCTACGTACGCTCCGGATAAACTGGCACTCGAGTAGATCAGACCGAGACGCAGGGCCATTTCGCTTCGCTTGTAACACATGCTCAGGTAGAGAACGATACCGGGCAACAGCCCGCCCTCGGCTGCTCCGAGAAAGGCGCGGACGACCATAAGACCGGTCTATGAGCAAACGGGGCGGGAGTCAGCTTCGGTTGATGTATATGGCATACAAACCCGACTGGGACTCACGTAGGAATGAACGAAACCCATGCACATGGCAATAACGCCCCAGATTGTCGTGAGGAAGGCCAACCAGATACGCGGCGATACCTTTTTCAGCACGAGATTTGACGGCACTGTGATTGGGGAATACCGTCAGAAAACAGCGTTGCATGGGCTCAGAGGCAGGAAAAGACGACACATACCTTCACTAGCGATGTAGAATGCAAAGAAGATGGCGAGGCAGTTGGCGTATTGAGATCCTGATAGCTTCAAGTCGGTCGTAAGACCGAGAATCTTTGCGTTTCCGATATTTGTTCTGTACACGAAAGGGGGGGAATCAGAACAAGCAAGCCATAGCAGCCTGTCGTTTTACACACCTGTCAAGGAAGGAGAAGAGAAACAGAACAGCCATCATCGGCAAGATTCTCAAATCCAACTTCCACAGCAGTTTCTTGGTCAATGCGCCATCCTCGGCGACAGACCAGGGACGGTCTGCAGCTTCCACTGCATCGACGTGATATGCTGCGTGTTTGGAATCTGTGATGGAGGATGTTTGGTGGTGTTCGAGTTGAAGGTCGGTCCCCTTTTCCTCGTCGAATGGTATCGGTGCAGCTCCCATGTTTGTCGTTAGGTTGAATTGATAGATTTGCAGGTCGTGATTCGTGTTACCTGGGGATGAAAAACTCTCTTGTGATACTCGACTTATATTGGTTTACAACCGCAGCATTTGACCACTAGACTACCCCACAGGCATGAAGGGGGAAATTGAAGATGCCAGTCAGCCTCATCATGGTTGGTTGAAAGATTCCCGTGGAGGCCCAAGGTGGAGTCCCCATGTCGCCCCCCTCCCAAGCAGTCGACGCTATGTTCTCATAGGAGAAATATCAGAAATCAATTGTCCGATCGGTTCGACAACTAGTGGGTCCGACCTTCCGCTCAGCCAGGGGAATTCGCATCCGCCCAGGTATTACGCCGTGCCCAGCGATCGAACCCGAAAATAGTCGTTCATGTTCGGGCAGATGGTCCGGTCATGCCGACGGCTTCTCTTGTGTAATAAGCCCTATACCCTATATTCTATTCCCTCCACCTTTCTACTATACTTGTACTATTCCGGGAGCAACTTGGAATAAACTAGATCAATCGTCGATTCATCGTTCCGTGCCGACGAAACCATTCACTCGATATATCAACGACCGGCATCGTTACATTCACACCCGCCTCTCTCACGTAAGCTACCATGTCGTATCTCTGCTACAGTATCATCATCAGCAAACCAAATACACAGGATGTCAACCCACCTTAGTCGCAGGTTATTCCTTGGCGTACCTACTCTCCAATGCGTCGCTCGACGGGCCCTCTTAACAAATAGCAGACGAGCCCTATCCAGCACTCCAATTTTCCAGCAACTCCAACCCGAGTCACGTCATCGGGCAAATCCAAGCACGACCATCCAGGTTCCGAAATCGAGCAAGGTCTGGTCATCAGCAGAAGAAGCCATCAAGGATATTCGCAGTGGAAGTTTAGTGTTGAGTGCAGGTAAGTATAGTCGATGCTTTCTCCTCAACGCAGATACTTACCCGTGGTCATGTGTCAGGTTTCGGGCTTTGTGGCGTGCCACAGACTCTGATCAATGCGATTCGGGACAATGGATCGATCCAGGATTTGACCGCCGTGTCAAACAATGCAGGAGACTCTGGTTCTGGAGGGTTATGTGAGCTACTTCCTAGCTGAAACGCCAGGCGACAGGTGCTAAACAACCGGACCAAATGGCCACCCAACAGCTCCCCTGATTCAATCCGGTCAGATCACAACCATGATCCTTTCATACGTCGGAACCAACAAGAAACTCCAAGACGCCTACCTAGCCGGTAAAATCACCCTCGAACTCGGACCGCAAGGCACCATCGCCGAAAGACTACGCGCGGGTGGGGCTGGTGTTCCTGCCGTTTACACACCGACGGGCGCAGGAACCTTTGTCGAGACTGGCGGGATCCCGAGGAGGTTGTCTTTGAAGGAGGAAGGGAAGAAACAGACGGTCGTGTTGGAGGGAAAGCGGAAGGAGGTCAGAGAGTTTGACGGCAAGAGGTATCTTCTTGAACCGGCGATCAAGGGTGATGTTGCGATTATCAGGGCCTGGAAGGTGGACAAGGCGGGGAACTGTGTGTTTAGGTTAGTTCGTTGTTAGGATCCTCAAGGGCAAGACTTGACCTTCTGCTAATGCCGGCATTCACAGATACACCACGCGATCTTTCGCCAGTCTAATGGCCCGAGCAGCAAAGCTGACGATCGTCGAGGTGAGCTTACACAACAAGCATCTACACACGAGCGCACACTGACTATCGTACCCTCCCGTTCCGACAGGCCGAACATATCGTAGAAACAGGCGAAATCGCGCCAATGGATATCGACCTCCCAGGCATCTACGTAGACCGGATCGTGCCCGCCACCGTCCCCAGCCAGATCGAAAAAGTCGTTTCCCGCGACGACTCGTCATCCACAACCGAGGACACAACATCCGCCAGCAACAAGGACCCCGCTCGGCTGCGAAGGGAAAAGATCGCTCGTCGTGCCGCAAAAGAGCTGAAAGATGGGTTCTACTGTAACCTAGGTGTGGGGATGCCTGTGCTCGCCGCGAGTTATCTTCCGCCTGGGACAAACGTGTGGCTTCAGTCCGAGAATGGGATTCTTGGGATGGGCCCGTACCCGACAAAGGAAGAGGTCGATGCGTGAGTCGAAGTTATTGATACGGCTGCCGCTATGAGGGTGCTGACATCAACTCTTCCGCTTGGAAAAATAGCGACATTATAAACGCCGGCAAAGAAACAGTCACTCTTCTTCCCGGCGCCTCGGTATTTGACAGCGTAGAGAGCTTCAGCATGATCCGAGGAGGCCATGTCGATGTGTCGATCCTAGGTGCAATGGAAGTCAGCGCGAATGGTGATCTCGTAAGTCCGCGCGGCGCCAACCAAGAAAGATTCCATAAGCTGACCTTGTGGGACGGTGTAGGCCAACTTCATGATCCCAGGAAAGCTCGTGAAGGGCATGGGAGGCGCTATGGACCTGGTGTCCAACCCGGACGAAACGAAGGTGAGTGCTGCCTAGCATTCTTTAACCTACCGTACTCTCGCTCACACTTCAGTGCGTGTTTGACAGGTTATCGTCGTGACTGATCATCTGGACAAGAATGGCAAGTCAAAGGTTCTGCAGACGTGCAGCTTGCCGGTGACGGGTGTGAATTGCGTGAGCAGGATCATCACGGATCTATGCGTGTTTGACGTCGACAGAGAAAAGGGTGGATTGACACTCGTGGAGCTTGCCGAGGGCGTGACCTTGAACGATGTCAAGGCAAATACTAAAGCGACATTTGCTGTCGCTGACCAATTAGGGTCTTGGTTGTAATAAGTTGAATTATATACAATTATACCCATTCATACAACTGTGTGCTATCGCAGTTTACAACTTCTCTGCTTGAAACGTCTCATCTTCTACAGCTTCTACCCCGTCAACGTTGACTGTAACAAGTCATCAAAAGACATCTGCTCAGCTCTCTCTTCGTCTCGGTGACCGAATCTCGACATCCGCCGTGGTAGTCGTCGAAGCATTGGTACTGGAGAGTCCAATGACGGACGTTCTTGTGAAGGATCCGATATCAGTGGTAGTGGCGCTACGACCGGTAATCGGCAGGCTCTGGAGAACTCTTCAAGGACTGTTGCTGAGACCGTTCCAGCTGGACGCTACGCATAAGAGAGAAGAGGAGTTGTCAGTATTAAACCTCGACTGTTTGATCAGAATCTATCTCACCCTCAGACCAAGATGTCGCAACAAGGATATACTAGAAGACAAGCCTTGGATGGCCAACCTCAGCAGATGCTGTTGATCAGGGCGAGGTTTGCCCTGGACTTGCAGAATCACTCCGACAAGACCCGCTCCAGATTGCGATAGTTGGGTGATCTGTGAGAAGGCTCAAGAGTCAGTATGTGCTCCATCTCAAAAGAAGATAGCGCATGCCTTACCGCATGGGCACCAAATAACCGAAGACGACCGTTTGCAAGGATAGTCGCATACGTTCCGATAATGCCAAGTGCGGCTGTTAAGGTCGACTGTGTCAATCACACTCCACTGACCAAGATACCACTATCACATACCTTGCGTGACCTGCTCAAGTACTATATTCTCTTCAGTCGATTCCTGTCCATTGGGTGTCGATCCTGAGCTCCCCGATAAGAGCGTCAGAAAGCGATGTCTGGCAACGAGCAGTCGGATGAAATGCTGCAAGGTGAATGCCCTAGTTTTTCGGAAAAAGTGTACGTTGTCTTCTTGTGTTATTGTCATAGGGGTGAAAGCCCAATCTCCAGGCAGGCCGCTCGCAAACTGTTCTGTAAGGACGATCTCGTCGTAGATATGGCTTGACGGTTGGCTAGTTGCAAGGGCCATCTTGAGGAACGACGTGCGTGGGCCTTCTTCCCGAGAGACATCGTTGATTCGAGTGACGCTGGAAACAGTGAAGAGTAAGTAAGTATCGATCTGGCGTAAGCGCAGAGCATGTACGCCGATACTCACGCTCTTTCCAATACCACATGAAGTCGTATTGACGCAACAAATCCTGCCATGACGCTCGGACTTTCCTCCGGCCATGGCTGCACCCCCTGGCTTTCCGTTATGTATGCGTCGTCGACGGGAAGTGGCTCGGAAACGTCTGGAATGGATATGGAATTCAGAGACGTCGCTTCTTCATGGGATGAAAAACACTCACCACAGTCTGCTAGCCGTAGTAATGGTGGGACGCCGAATGTCGCGCTCGTTTCGACTCCTAGGCAGTATAGAGCCCAGAATGTCCGCGTACGTATTTCAGTATCGACACTATGCCACGAGAGATTCCGATTAGCAGCGCACAGGTGGAGTGATACAAAGTACGCACAGTGAGAAAGACTCCCAGTCGCTGACTCGTCGATGCAGTCCAGTCTGAAGAGATATTCTGACAAGAACAAGGGAGGTGCGTCAGTTGTCGAAATGAGGTATGATAGGGACTCGACAAACGTACGTTATTGCTCTACTCAAATGAATGAGGCTGGAATACGGCTTTGAGGTACCACCAAGGTACACCGCCAAATTGAACGTCGCCTGAACGACTTCTAAATCTTCCCGATCCGCCGCGTCATTCTGCAATATCGATTTGCACAATTCGAGTAATTGTATACCGATAGGAGCGGCCATCTCCGTTGACACTCCCCATCTGAGGTCTCCGATGTACCGAGAGGAGAGACAGGCCATAGAGAGGACAAGTGCGACGAATGATGGATCGCGACGGCGCTGAGGATCGGTGTAGCGGGACATGAATTGTGGAGCATGAAGAATCGGCCACACTGAGGTGGGACCGATTGATTAGTCGCTTCGCATATATATCGTGAAAGCAGACTTACGGAGATGGCTGGTAGTAAAGTACGCTTGCACGAGGCTTTCATACACGCAAATCCGATCAGGACTTGTCAAGTATGTTACAAAACGAGAGACCGAACTCACTTATTCAACAAAAGCTGAGGGGCAATAGCCGTCACCCGCGGCCAGAGATCATTCGACCCAAGATCCGGCTGCAACACATCTGATTCAGTCACATGAACTTGCCCTTCCTCCGTAGATCTCTGCAACGACAGAGACGATTCAGCATTCGGGTCTAGTAGGAAAGGATACCCTCCAAGCCCTGATGCGGTGGACATGGAGATCCAGTCTTCTGCCGAGGAGAATGTTCTTTGCGGGATCTCTGCGGTGACATTGAGCTCTTTCAAAAGGTCCAAGAGCGGCATGCCGCTGCGAAAGGGCAGGCATTGACCATCAGCAATCGATAGACCAAACCGACTTGTAGCTGGCAATTGCCAAGAGGTGAAACGTACCTCGATGCTCCCAACCATTTCGTTTGTCCTCGTCCATCTCTGTAGTTTACAGGCAGACAAGAGGTATGAAAGTGAGAACGGCGCATTCAAGTATTCACGCCTACGTACTGGTACATCAAGTCCCGCCGAGACGGTTGCTCCTGCGATGAATGGTGAAATGATAGACCTGGTCGAGGTCCCTGAGTGTCCCCTGAGTTGACAGGATGATGCGTCGGAGTCGGCTGGAAAGATGGCCCGGCATCCGGCGACGGGTTGAACCATACATTGTCCATCGACAGGTCCCCCAAAGCGAAGCCTGGTGGACTGTGCTTCATCGTTGCTAAGCGCTCGTTCATCCCTAAACCATCCACCAATCCTCTCGCATCCAATCCTCCGCCCATTTCCCCGTATCCATCAACCTCATGACCCATCCACGGTCCCGGCGTCTCCTCTGCACTATAATTGACCGAAACTCCTGCCTGATTACCTCCCGCACATGGTGGATTCGGTGGCTGGCCTCCCGCGCTGCCAGGGCTGCATTGCGCGGCCGCCCATATTCCCGCCAACTGCTCTTCCGAGAGTGTTACGCCTTTATCTGTTGGTTCGCGGGACATCATAGACATGATCTGTTCGAGATTTCGGAGGCGGGTTTCCACGTCCTTGTCGGACCTGTAGGAGGGTGCAGAGGTAAGTGGAGCAGCTGAAAGCAGACATGTGAGATGGTTTACTTGGGTCGAGCTCGAGGGCCTCTTTTCAGCACTGGTGCATCGAAAGTGCACTGCAGATTAGCCTCAAAGCAGAGCTTGCATGGATTGCCATCGACTATGAGTACAAATTGTAAGCCTCACACCAAGGCCACCCATCCCCTGCCTCATACTCACCACAACGAGCCTTTCTCTTCCTACATCGGTCGCAGCTCCTCCCCATTGTCGACGTTGGCACATGCTTGGCTGTGCGGGACGGTCCTGCCGCACTTGGCTGCTGGGATGACATGTCAAAGGTTGGGTGAAGCGCCAGTGGTGAGCATTGAGGGATGATGTTAACTGCCCTTTACGGTCGTATCATTTGAAACCCTAATGAATCTACTAATTACTGTAACCTCTCCTTGCATTGACTTGTGCACGTGATCGAGCCATGTGCGATATGCGAATAGGGGCGATTACTTCCTACGCGAGATGTTATATGGCCTGCGTTCTGCGTTAGGCCAGGAATAGTTTAATGTCTGATGTCGAAACAACTGGTGTCTGGTGTACAATTTTTCCTTTGACAAGGCAAGATGATATCAGCCGGCACAGATTTGACCAGCCAGACAGCCAGCACTCAGCATTCGCTTCATATCCACCCTCGGAAATCCAAACCCGGATCGTCTCATCCTTATTTTATTCATACTGTTGTTCAGCCTTTAGGCAAATCGCGTCAAGGCCCTTCTTACCGCCCAGCAGCTTAGTCGATAAGGAAAAGAATATGTTCTGGTTAGCGGTAGTGTCTAGAAGCATCTCGAGCGGGGTGTGGAATGTAAGGGCATGACAGGCATTTCTACAAGTCTCCATCCAGGGCCCGTCAAAGCTCGTGCAACATCGTCCAACCGATAAGTGCGATGCGAGTACATGACAGCCGTCAGTTTGACCCAAAACGGCCCGCAGAACAAATAACATCGTGCGGTGTAGCATTTCAGTCTTACAACCTTGTGACAGACAGATCAATTCATTTGCGTTGCCCGATCATTCAAGGCGGAGGAGGACACTACTTCACCGCATACCCTCGGTCGCGCTCAGCAGTCTGGAAGTAGAAGCACCCCTTAGGCAGAAGAGCAGAACTCTCTCTATCCACCGGAGGGATATCGTCTCATCCCTTTCGAACGCGCTAGGGTGCGTTTCTGAAGTTTGTTCGGCTTCGGGTCGTTTGGCAAACCCGTTGTTGACTTCGAATTGCGCTTGACCAGCAGATTCCTGCCTATGTTGAATCTGCTTGCAGTAGCACACTCCGATATTGGGTGAACCTGCAAAGCTGATCCAGCTGATCTAGCTCATCTTTTGACCAGTTTTTTCGGTTGTGAAACAGTAGGGGTTCTCGAACCACTTGGAATCTCAGCACTCGACCTTGACCCCTCGGACGGAGATGCCGCTCTTCTGGACGCAGTGGGGTGATCGCATGGTGGGTTCGCAGGTCCCGATACTTGCTGTGGTCGGTATTGAAGTAGGCTCGCATAAGACGGTGGGGCTTCAAATGGATAGGTAGCGCTGCCCAAATCCGCCTCCCGATGCGTGCGTAAGAGCGTGGATGGCTCTGTCGCAGCTGTGTAGGAAGGCGGAGGCGAGCGTCCAGTACTCTCTCGAATCACGGTTACCGGTACAGAAATAGGAGGGAAGGATCCACTTGTTATCGATGTATGCGTAATTGCATAACTTCCGACCGCTCTCCGCTCCTCTGTAGGGGCCAATTCTCCACCGCTATGCCCATCCAGCGCTGAGGTTTCGCGTCGTCGGTTGACCATCCTGCAGAATGCCCGCGACAACGGTCTTGAAAGGTTCAAATTACTCCACAGCTGCCCAGATTCAGCTAGAAAAAAGATGGGCAGAATAAAATGTCTTCACAGCAAACAAGCTCTCGAGGGAAGTACGTCTTGTATGACACGATTTGTTGATATTCAATGATTCAAGTTTATGACAGTGTTCTGCAGGTACCTTTTCTCTAGGAGGCGCTTCTCGTCAAAGAGCATGCTGAAGAAGGGGCATGAAAGGTGTGACTTGGCTGCCCCTCCCTTTCGCCATCCATTCCAAGTGTCAAACCTCTCAAACGATTGAGTCGTGGCTAGACTGGACCGGCTCTTCACTTTGATCGTTAGCTCAATGTCACGATGTATTTCTGTTTGGATTCTGTACTGCCGAGATCATTCACCAAACCAGGCTTCACGAGAAAAGAAAGGGATTGCTGTGACTTTTGAGTACACGACAATACATACATATCTAGAGGCTATACGTACAACATAGACATACACTATACCCTACAAAGAATTTCCGACTGTCACAAATACACACTGTCTGAGTGTTGATAGGGAAACGAGAGTATCGTTCACCGTTTGACACATATCCACATGCTGCTGATGAATTCAATGGCTTAGTAGCCAAGGCTCGCTTCAACTCCTTCCGCCGATTAGACTGATAACGCTGTTGGCTTCAAACTAGTTCTCGACCGACCTTCGAAAGTCGCTAGCGAAGCGCTCTCGAACGAAGATATATCGCCATTCAACTGGTCGCCTTGCTTAATGGCATATTCGAGGGCTTCCAAGACTTCTTTTTGAACCCTTCGGTCCTTCAGGTGCTCCGGATCTATGTTCAGAGAGTGAATATTTCCACTACTATCTTGCGCCGTGAGGTCGTAGGATGTGAGATTCGCTTCGTTGTCTACAAAGCTTGTCAATATGTCGAGAACTATTCTAGCTTTCTCTTCCGAACTGATTACAGCCCCGCTGTTTGTTTGTTGTAGGATTGGCAAGAATCAGCCTTCGTTCACGCGACTCAATCTTGTCGCAACACACTCACGCTTTGAAAAATCGCCACGCTCTCTCCAACCGTTCTCGTTCGTAAACCGATAGATCGTTGAGGTACCGTATGATCACTAAAAGAATTCCAACAGGGATATAACATACCTCCGACAGGAGCCGTGCGGTCGCTCGCGCAATAGCGCTGGATCCATATAAGACTGCTTCCAGACGTTCTTTAATGTATCTACGGAAGTGATGACGCGGCTTCCTCCCTGAGCCGGGGGATCGTTTCTTGAGCTTCTTTCTGCGGGCCTGCTTCTCTGCCTGTCTTTCCTTTCTCTCCTGGGACTCCAAGTGGAGCGGTCGCTGTAGCTTGCCATACGCATGAGCTCGTCGGCGCAAGGCTCGGAGGGATGTACCAGAATCTTGGTCAGTGCGGACGTGTTGTGTATTGTCTGCAGTTTGACGAGTTGTCTCTCGCGCATCTGTGGGCGTGGACAGTCCTGCTTCATCTACACCGGGCGAACCACCGGTGCCTTGTAGGCTTTCGTGTTTGGTTAAGGGAGGAGCCGTTTCACCCACGAGGGAGATCCTCCTTGTGCTTGATCTTCGTCTTATAGATAATGCCCTGACCGGGTTATTGGTTTGCGTCAGGTCGGTGAGATCAAGGATGGGTATCTGCAGTGTTGATGCCTGCTTAGTAGATGGAGAAACCATGTTACGTTACGAGACCGAAAGCGAGGATGTGGTAAGAGAAGAAGAATTCGAAAACGATAATCGAGCTCGTTGGGCTTTATTGATGGATAGGTACTGGAAGTAACAGGATATGTCCCAGAGGTGCTCACCTTCTTCCGCCAGCGCAGTGTTGCGAGTGCATATATACTTGCCCCGAGCCCAACCCACCCTTGAAAGGATTCTTCGATGTGGCGTATTGACAAAGGATGTGCCGTACCGCCAGCATTCTAGCACTATCGATTCGGGAAACGAACCAGGCTGGGTACTTCTTAAATTGGGAGGTTTGACCAAGCCAGGTAGACGTCTTTGCGGTATCTTCATGCAGCTTGATGGCAGCGATGATTATGAATCAGCTGCATAGTATCGATGCGCGCGATGATCTGATGATGCGTCGATGCAAAGGACAATAACCGCTTACCCTACGATGGTCGAAAAACGATGCATGACCTTTGTATGCTTCCGTCCTCGTGAGCTTATTTAGGTCAAGCAGTGGTCGCGCCAGCGTCGATTCATATAGTGTCCGTAGCGGGCGCGCGGTATCAGTGTTGTAGAATATGTTGCCTGATTTGTGCATATACTCTGTGGGACTACTAAGGTAGGGCCAAAGTCTAGTGAACCGGGTGCCGTGCAGGATTTATGCAGAAGAGAAGAACCGGTAGGAGGAGGGGGATGTGTCAATTGTCGATGATGCGCTGGTGAAAGATGATGAATGAATGAGGCATAGATCGGAAGCAAATTATATAGGCACCAGAAGAAGATGTCAGAAAGCTGGTCACCCGGTCAGGAATTAGAAGAGGTGCTTCATCAGTTTGCAGGTGCAAGATCATCAGTCAATTCTAATCGGTACCTAGTCTCTGAACCTCGACATGCTTACAATTCGTCATAGACTATCGTTCATCAGTATACATACCCGTTCTCGATAACTCCTGCCGGCTCTCTTGCGCTGCTCGGCCAGGTCTTTTTCTAAATGAATATGTGGAACCTGCAAGTTTTGGTAGAGACGGGTTGTGAGTCTTGTTATTTTGTTTTCCTTCCTGGTTGTTCCTCTTCTGGCCGGTGTCTCTCTAGTGTTATCTCGTACTTGCTCCCCTTGCACATCTGCGTCGGGCATCTCTGATCTTTTGCATGACGATCACCTTTAGCAATACTCACGTGCGGACAATCCGTCTTTACACCTCTTTTTCCGTGGCAGGCGTGCTGGCGTACTAGCTACCGCTGATGTCCCTGTAGGTCTCAATCCCACCGTTTGAAATACTACTTCCCTCGGAACCAAGAAACGATGCAGTCACCGTCCCGCGGAACTTGTCCTTCAAGAAATGATTGCATCTATAGTCCACGTCGTCTCCTCTCGTCGTCTCCGTTCGTACCTCAAAATCCGCCGGCACGACCGTCAATCAGATGTACACACATGCGGTGAGTGGATCAAGTGATGTGTTGGTCTGGTAATCAGAAACGTGGGAAACGTGGGAAGATCAGAGGATTGGGATCGCTTCGGAGGATAGCAGCGGAGCAGTGGAGATCCAGAATGTGATAGTAATGCGGAGTCTGTTCCATGTTGAATCCGGTAAGCACATCTTACAACCATTCTCTGACCGCCTCAGATCCATCTACCTTTCCTTGTCGGCAATAACGATCCGATCCCACGCTATTCGATGTCACCGATTAACGAAAAGGTTTTACGTCCTTCTCGTGGCCTCCATCCTCCATCACGCTCAAAGCGAAATCCTTAGCTATTCATCAACGTCTTCGATTCGCTCCTTATACTATCTCGCGCTCTTCCTGTACACAGATGGTTGTAAAACAAAACATGATTAAATCAAACTGACGTTGGAGCGGCACATGGTCTTTCTTTTCCGCAGTCAGGTGGATGAGGGGAGTGATGTTGGAACGGTTGCGGTTGATGCGGGGTGTGAGATCAAAGCATGAATGCGTTGCATTTTTTTCGCTTTGATTTGAGTGCAGAGGAAGGTGGGTTGAGAATAATGAGCAGCGTGGAGAGGTGGAGAGGGTGAACTTCAATAGATGCATCGTGTAATGATTTCAGTGGTTTGTAGTTTGAAGGCATTCAAAGGATTGTACACGCTGCATGTATTTTATCTCGCCCACGTCTGCCTATTGATCGCCATTGTCCAGTTCTCCAACTCCATTAGTATACACGACTGTTGGCGAGTGGTACTTTTGCGTAGCGGCGCCTCCTAATGAAGTCTCACCTCCTCCTGCTGAACTTGATGAAGGAGCCGTGGAGTACGCACTTCTTCACTCTGTCAAGAGGTACTCATCAACAACCAACTTCTGGGTGATAAGAAAACGGAAAGGACACATAGGTGAGCATGGTCAGCTGTCTGCCATTACCTTGGGACGCTCATTTGCAGATCCTCAGACTGCATCGAGCCACCGAAAAGCATCGCGCCAAAACGCCACAAACTCCGACTGTGTCCAACGCGTCCTGTCCGTTTTATCTGTCGTATCTATCCCTTCCTACTCCCCTCGCATCTCCAGCTTCCCAATCCCATCGTCGACCTTCAAAGAGCCAACTTTTACCCCCAGATCAGGTGATTTCTCGAGTCTTCGAATTAGGGATCTGCAGTGGCGTGAGAGAGCGACGATCCTCTTCTCGCACCCAAGCGCGAAAGGCGAAAGTACCAGAGAAAGAAAAGTTGGGCAAAGGAGGTGGACTGCATGGACCGGGATGAACCCACACTTTACCTGACAAGTGCTTCTTGCCTCTTATCTAGACAGACAGCTGACCAATCCGATGACAGGCCTGTAACGCTAGCAAACATCGTTCCATCAAATTTTATTGCATATACCTGTTGTCTACGTTGTCTATAAAAATGCCCCTTTCCCCTTTTGCTTTTTGCCCTTTTGCTTTCTTCTCTTCAATCCAGTTCAGCTAAACATACTTCGATACCATCGTAATCGATCTAATTCAGCTAAACATACCAACCATCTGAACATACCTCGATACCGACAACGTAATCGACATGAAAACCAACACCAAGGGAGGTGGCATGCCGCTCTGGCCTCTGCTGCTTTCCGTCAGCTACATACCTTCACCAGTACACGCCAGTTCAGACGATAACCCAACTTCGATCAGCGTTGATAATGCCAACGTTACCGTTTGCCCTGTACCAGCATTCGAGGTTGATTCTTTGTCTCCATTCGCATGTCCTGTTCCGACTGCTTTTGCGTTTACTTTGCTTGATTCGTAAGTGTCCCTCTTACCGTCTGGGATTTAGAAAGAACGTGATTGCTGATTTATGATACAACCTACCAGTGACATTGCCGCGGGCGGCTCTCATCTGTTCTGCGGTTCTGCGACCGTTCGGTACACCGCTGCTTCTTCTGCTTGTTCGAGTTCGTCACCTACAGCAACACACGTCGACGATCCGGCCGGTGATTCGTCCAAGCCCCAGGTCGACGAAGTCATTGACATCAGTGACGAAGACCTGCTGAACCTTCTCGCCGCCTTCGAGTCCGTCCAGTCTGCGAACGGGAACGGATCTCTCAAACTTACTGCTACCGAAGATTTCGGCTGCCATTCTCAGCGCCAGAAGATCGCGGCTTTCGGGATTGGGCCTGTTCGTGGGTATTCGGTGGACTGTGCGGTGAACCGAGAGATTGTGAATGAGGACTGTCAACCCAATGCTAATCCTTTGAAAGGTAAGTTTTGTCAGTGCGAAGCGTTTCTTGCAATTCTTCTCTAACCTGGTTCCTTCTTCCCGCGATGGGCAGCTCTGGCGACGTCCATGATTGCAAAGGCGGAGTCCTATCAACGAGCAACCAACAAAGCCAAACTCGCCACAGCCAAGGCGGAAGCAGAAGGCAAAGCTCATCGAGAAGCAGCATCCGATATCAAAGCTATAGAAGCGAAGATGAAAGAAACTCACCAGATCCAACTGGCCGAACTCGAAGTCTCTCGGGAAAAACAAGCCAAGTCCGACAAACTTCATGCACAGAACGTCGAAACGGAAGCGGTATTAGAGCGGGAGAGGGCAGAAGTGAGGGCGATGAGAGAGGAGCTGGAGGAGAGGCTCTCATGGTACACCATGGAGAAATGGCGCGAAGCCGGCCTAGAAGTGCTGCGTCAGGTCGTCAACTCGCTTTCGGTAAGCCTTCTGCCCTGTTTGATACCTGACCTTGCAAGCTCATGCGCTCGTCATTTGGCAAAAGACTTTCAAGACTTCTGCCGTGCTGCAATGGCGACCAACTCGATCCTCTGGGTCATACTGGATAGGGATGTCGCAAGGGCTTGAGACCAGGCTGGGACCTGTGTATCAGTTCATCGATTCTTGCTTGGTACGTATTCTTTCTCTCCATCACACCATGTTCTCCATTTGTAATCTGACCCGTTCGTAACCTGTCAGGCGGGTTTCAAGACTATTGCTCTGCCTTCGTACGCGGGTTTCCGGTTCCCGAATGTCGCTTGGTCGTACGCAATGACAAGGTTCAACAGTGCTCGGGAAGAGCTTGATCTAGTGGTGTTGCTGTTTGGACTGTTGTCAATTCTGTATTTCGCCTGGATATGTCGAATGGTAAGTCACTGGATGATGGTGCTCGTGGTGTCGGCTTGTGGAACATGCGACCGACTAGACCTGCCCTATAGTTGTTCTGTTCCGCCCGTATCGGTCGACACAGGCGTGACGAAGGTCACGGGGACAGTGCAGTCGTCCTACACTCACCCGTCAACGTTGCAGTATTGCGGCAACCTTCGACTACTGCCCCCGAAACCAATGTGACATGCACTACGGTCATCATACGCCCACGAAGCGACGCGGCGTCAGTCGTTCAATGTCGCGAATTGGTTCTAGCTTCTGCAGTCGCAAAATTACCGCAGCCTTCGACTATTGCCGCCGAAACGAACGAGACATGCACTACGGTCATCATACACCCACGAACAGCCGTTGAATGTCGTCAATTGGTTCTAGCTTCTGCAGTTGCAAAGTTGCCCCAGCCTTCGACAACTGCTGCCGAAACGAAGGTGACATGCACTAAGGTCATCATACGCCCACGCAGAGCCGTGGCGCCATTCATTGGACCTCACCACCAGTTGGTAGCTTCTGCTTCGTTCACCGCTGCTCAAGACGAAGCGTCGGATGTAGCTGCTTCAATTTCTCGCGCAGAATTCGAAACACCAGAGCCTGTTGCAAACTTGCCGCAACCTTCGACTACTGCCGCAAGGATCAACGTGACATGCACTGCGGTCGTCCTACGCCTACGAAGCGCCGCGGCGCCATTCGATGAATCTCGGCACTCGGTTGTAGCTTCTGCTTCTGCTCCATCCACGACAGAGGAAGAAGTGTCCGGCAGTGCGACTGTCTTCAAGCCGGACATCGATGTCGCCAGCATTAGCAGTGACTCGGCTAGCCATGCAAGAGACACCCCGCTACCGCAGCTCGTCGAGATGACAGTGCCATCTCTAGCCAGCACTACACTCTCTGCTGCACTCGAAACGCCGGTCAAAATGAACACGAGGGTCCTTGGTGTAAGCCAAGTCGTCAAGCCAGACACCGAGGTGACAAGCCAAGTGTCGGTCCTTATCGCTAGTGTTCCGACCACTACGGCAATCGCTCTACCACCCAAGCAGATAGTCTCCGCTGAGGCGTCTGGCGACTACTCCGCTCTGGTGGGTCCGCAAAGCCGTAGCGACAGCTGTGGAGAGACTATTATCGTTCTAAACGCACACATCGACGTACCGAACGTCAACCTCCTGCCGACCGAAGCGAACGTCTGCACTCCAAGCGCGACAAACATCTCCACTCCAGAAGATGTACCTGTCGAGGATACTGCTTGCAGCGACGTCATTGCAGAGTCTTACGAGGTCAACGAAGTTAACGAAGTCAACATCGTGCAAAGCTCTAGCACATCATCGCCTCTTCGAGACACTGCTTCACGCAGTTCGACATCAATCGCGCTCGAAGCTGTTGCTCAGGTGATCGAACCTGCGTTACCTACCCTTACTGCTTCCGAAACGTTGGACCAACCTGGCCGCCATGACATAGGCGCGGCGGGTTCCATCGACCAGCATGATGCAGCAATCGAGGCACAGCAGACCGACACTTCAGCGATAGAAAGTACTTCCACCATGACACAACCGTTGGCAAGTGATCCGGTGACCACTGCTCGAAACGAAGCGCAGGGTGTAGCTGCTAATCCTTCTCGCGCAGAACCCGCAACGCGACAGCATGTTACCAAGTCGACGCAACATTCGACTACTGCCGTCAATACTGCTGTGATACGCACTTCGGTCGCCAATGGCCCACGAAAAGCCTCACCCTCATCGAGGTCTGGCACCCGGTTGGTAGCTTCAGCTCTTGCTTCACTCAAGACCAATCAAGAGGCGGCAGGAAGTGCTACTCTCGTCGGTGATACCGCCAAAGTCGATAGCCCTTTGACCACGCACGTCCGGTACACTCAGCTTCCGCAGCTCGTTGAGGTCAACGCTCCGTCTCCAGCCAGCGCTACAAGCGATGCTGTACTCGAAGCGTTCAAGACCAACGCAAAGGCCAAAAGTGGTAGCAAAGTCGTCAAGCGAGACACCAAGGTAGCAAGCCCGAATGCGACGCCTACCTCGAGTGCCCCAAGTGCTGCGCCAAGCGCTTTACCATCAAAGCCGATAGTTTCCGCTGGAAAACATGCCGACATCGACCAGCCGCAAAAAGCGCTGAGATCAATGGCATCGGAGACGTCTCCCAAAGCTGCGACGACCCCTGCTCCATCTGGATCCGACAACCCGATTCGACAGATGAACGGTACGACTCACAATGGCTTCCATCTCGCTGTACTCGCCACGTTTGCTTCAATTGCCAGTGCTTCGACTTCTGCACAATCCCCTCGAGCGGCGAATCATGGGGAGTCTGTCGCGCCGTTGGCCAAGAACCAAGCTGGGAGACTCGTCAGCGCGCTATTGTCGAAACCCGATGATCAACAAGCGAAAGGAAAGGGTGTCGACATTCCCGATCCTGCTCCGCCCGCTGCCCAAGATCCAAATGTTGCTTCTACGCCAGTGAACACTACTGCCCGTCAAGTTGTTCCGATCGATACCAAGGCAAAGTCAACCGAAGCCGTTGTTCGAGACTCACAGGGTGTTCCAGAGGCTCAACTTCCCGTGCAGAAGGAAGGACCCATCTATGGCGAGGACCCGTATGCGATCCAGAAGTCCGAAGTGGAGGCTGCGAAGGAGGGCGCCGCACCAGCCGAAGGAGAGCCTGAAAGGGAGCGGCCGAAGCGAGGATGCAGGGCGGGGAAGAGGGTGCAGAAAGCGAGAGCGAATCAAGCGCAGAGAGAACTTGAAGCCGGCAACAACGTAAACGGTGCGCTTGAATCTTGAATCTTGGGAAAAGAAAGTAAAGCTGGATTAATGGGGAAGATGACTTTGAAGTAGCGATGATAACGAAAGCTTGATATGATTGGATCGAACATGGTCATGTATATTGTATACTGTCTTGAATACAACTTGCGGGCAAGTTTGTGTTTACTGAATGGCGAGAAGAATTGTACTTAGCAAAGATATTCAATAAATTCGGTCAATACGTACATGCTATCCTCCTTGCCCATCGATCTTGCCTGCTTCCTGCATGTGCATTGGCTAACCTCCGTCCGTCCAACGATGCTTCACGTCCCCCGTCTCTAAGTTTGACAGAATGATTCTTGACCACGTACCCCTGGTCCTGCCTTACAAGGGGTATACGGACGCCGAGCAACGCAGGCGTCGGTAAGGGTTTTACTGTCATACCGAACAGTACTTGATGAGCTACACCTCAATAGCTCGACCCCAACCGACTCACAATGCAAAACGACACGAGCGCTATTTCAATCGAGCGCTGGTTAAGAACGTGGAACGCATCCTACGATAGCGTTTCCCATATAATGGATGCTTCGTTCCCGTACGTGAAATATCGCGCACTACAGTATACACTATCGAAGTCAGTCAGTCTATAAAATTAGACTCAGCCGCTATCTCCCAAACTCGTCGCCGACTCACCAGGTGCACAGCGATCGACCCCTATGCGCGTAATGCCGCCCCATCATAGTCCTTGAGCCCACTCACGAGCATCCTTCCGCGATTCCTTTACACCTGGCAAATAACGGCCGAGAAAAACATGGCCAGATTGGGAGCGCACAAAGAACGACGGTCGATAGTGATGCCAAGAGGTTGGTGGATTGGAGATATTGTGAACGACGAATCGCGGACTTGATGGGGTAGAGTTCGTGCTAAGATAGCTTCAGCGCATACATGGCATACGGTCGGCCAACCTTGCACGAATTACACGAAACGCCAGACTGTGTCGAGGTGCGCCCCTGCTTGGACTTACCTATTCGATATGATGCGTATCATCACCGATCTCCGACGACCTCTCGTCGAGTCGTCGAGGGATATTCACGTCGAGTTGCTCCTCGCCCATCGACCCCGCGACTACTAGTTCTCATCCACTGCGACCAACCTGAGCGCGCAAGGCAGAGTTTGGACACCGGGTGTGCGGCAATGAAGCCTGAGCCCTGTGGCAAGTGCGTCCTATGTGATATACGATAGATACATTCATAGTGTCAACCTCCTGCCACCTGTCTCGCACAGCTCGATACATTATACAAGAATCATCATCATCGTTCATTACGTTTCCAACTTTCGTTACTATTTCTCCCAAGCCGCTTCCGCTTGCTCGCACCCCACCGCTAATGGAACAACTTGTGCTTCAACGACGATTTCGCTTCGGTCTCGGGCTGCACCTTGATATGCGTATGCCCTTCCCTTCCTCCGGCCGTCGGCCCTCCAGGATGGGAACAGCACGAAATACTCTTCAACCATTCATCGCCATGGTCATCTTCATCGACCATGCCCTCCTCCTTCATCCTTTCGTGCTGAACAGGGTTGTAGAACGGTCCACCACAACCTTCCGCACCGCATTCGCAGTGCAGACCGTCTTTCCCTTTCCCACGGAGCAGATCGGAGAGGGTACATCGGAGTGATGGTTCGACCGCCAGCATTCGAGTCAAGGCAGGTCGGCATTCACGTGGAAGAAGACGGAAGATGGATTCCGCGCCGCCGGCGTTGTACGTCGCGACCGAGTCCGTTCGTGGACGTGGCTGCAGCGTTTGATTGGAAGCAGGAGGCGGGACTTGTGCGTCCATCGAGCGGGATGCATTTGAAACGGTACTTGGCGTCGCGTTTCCATGCGGAGACGTCGCGGAGCGGTTTCTCCCACCAGCGGCATAATCCACCACCTGGAGGTGACTCGTATCACCACCGGCTCCAGTCTCCGTGTTCAATCTCGTCGGGGGTAAACTGGCCGTAATATCGCCCGGTCGAGCCATCTCTAGCACACTTCGATCCATTTCTCGTGGGGACTCGGAAAGGTGAATGTTGGGCTGCACGGAATTGCAGATACTCGAGTTGTCCGATGCCTCGGTCATTCCCGTCGCTTGGGACATACCGTGTAGCCTGTTGTGTTCGGGAGAAGTGCCCTTGATGGAAATGCCGTCCAACGGTGTCTCTGATACAGCCGTCGACACCAGACTCGCTTGTGACATGCTCGTCTGTGTTCGTGTCGTCGGAATCACTCCCGCCCGCGAATCATGGGAAGATCGTGCGATAGCGGTAGTCGGCTTCTTGCACAGTTCCGGATGAGTGTTGACGTACAATCGATAACTCGCATCCGTCTTGGGGTCCGGCAACTTCCATGGGAATCGACGGAGGACCATGCACATGAAGATCATGGCGACGGACCAAACGTCGGTCAATCGAGGATCGTAGGTGTCCTTGCTCAACACTTCGGGTGCCAAATACGGATCGGATCCAACAATTCCAGATGCGGGAATATTGTGCTTGCCCGGGTAGTAGAACACGGTGGCCGTACCGAAGTCGATAAGTTTGACAACGTTGCCGGTCGTCATGACACAATTGTCGAGCTTGAGATCCCGATGGGCCAGGCCCATGCCGTGCAGGTAGTCGACACCATCAACAATTTGTCGGAACACGCAGTACATTTCCGGTCGAGACATTTTGCCAGACATGACGACGGAGAACAAGTCGTACGGGGCGTACTCCATGATCTACGGTGCATTCCGAGTCAGCTCATGATAAAAAGAAAAGCGACAACGCGTACTCACCTCGAAGAAATGACCATGATCGTTAATGATATCCACCGTCTCGATAACATTGACATGTTTCAACGTGACACCGACGCAAAACTCTGCCATCACCTTGCGCTGGTAATCCTTGGCATCCTCATTGTTTCGCCTCGGTCTGAACTCTTTGACGGCATACACAGTATTACCCGCCTTGCCGGAAGACTTTATCAAACGCACAGTCCCTCCTGCACCAGAACCAAGCACCCGACCCCACTTGCCATACTTTTTCGACAAGTGCGCCTGGGTCGCTTCAAACGACCCAGGCTCGGGGAAATGACCGGGCCCGATAACGGTGCTTGAGCCGTGAGGGGAAACAGGCGTCTGCGCACCGGAAGCAACGACGGAACTGACTGTCGAGTGTACAGCGGTCGGTGTGGACCGAGAAACAGTCGGTGTCGGCGCCGGAGAGCTCTGTACGCTCTTGCCCTCTGCTCGTGCCGCCTCTCGAGCCGTTTCACGTGCTTCCTTGGCGGCAACACGTTCACGCTCACGCTGAACCTTTGCCTCTCTTTCCTTTTCCTTTTCCTCCTCCCGGGCCCGTCGTGCTTGTGCTTTTTCATCAGCGGTAGCACGGTGGAAGAACGAGGAAATGGTAGAGGATGATTTATCGTGATCCCGATTATGGTGTTTCAGGAACCCGACAAGGTGGTTCGTGTGGTGTCCGTGTGCTTCTCGTGTTTTCTGCGCGGTGCGGTCGTGTTCTTTAACTTGGTACGTACCACCAGCAGCGACACCTGCCGAACCACCCTGGTTCGTCGGGTGTCGACTCGGCGCAGCACTACCCCATCCAGCAGCGGGTGTGTCAGGTCCACCAGGCGTGTTCGGGGAACCACCACCAACAGAGGTAGTGGAACCCGACATGGCCATGGAGGAAAAGTACTGGCCCCGCATTTGCGAACCGGGAGTTTGCACCCCACTCGCATGTCCTCCCATACCGGACATGGGTGTAGCCAACCCATCATGCGCCACGGCAAGCACCGCAGGATGCGGTGCGGGCGTCTGACTCCCACCAAACGAATTAGACGCAGTCCTCGAGGACGAAGGTCGATCCCCGTGATGTCCGATATGATGGTTCAAAAACCTCTTCAAATCATGCAGCGGCCCGGAATGCTGTTTCGGCAACCGGGTCGCTTGTGCACTCATCGGCGGGCTCGAACCGGGCGTGTTGGGTGCCGTCTTGTGTGAATTGTTTCGGCGGTCGAATAGTGATGTTTTACGGGATGGTGAGCCCGGTTGGGTGGAACTTGTGGGTGGAGTTGCGGGTGTGATTTGCAGGCCGGCGGGGAGATGGTGTTTCGTCAACATGGCGGGTGCAGGGTGTTGTATACCGTGGGTTTCGGCAGACGATGTGGATTCCGAGGATTTCTGGCGGGTACGAAAACGATGTTTAGTGCCTGAACCGGAGCAACTAACATGACGAGCAAACTTACAAGCGGCGCTCGTGCTTGACCATGCTCACTCTGCGACCTACCATTCCTCGCTCCTGCCTCCCTCGTGTATTCATCATCTACACCAACAGGCACAGGTGTGACCGGAGAATCCTCTCCGGATTCACCTGCTCTGCCAAGCCTCTTACCAACACCCCGACTATCCTCCTCATCGGAACCTTCACCACGTTCCTGCCGCTCCGCTTCGAGCCGGGATAAATCAACCATCCTCATCCTTCTCGACAATTCTTCCTGTCGTGGTCCACCACCGTGATTCATATACTGTTTCGACGAATGATACGCTTGCTGGTGCTGATGATTCCCATCGTAGGATTCACCGGGCGTACCAGGTGAACTCTGATCATCCCCGCTATCCCCGTACAAATGTTGCGGCTCGATAGCAGGTGACCCGGAACTCGGTGTGCCTTGGGTACTGGCGCCTGTGACGGGTGTTAGGCTACCCGGTGAGGGCAGACCATCGTGTACCGTGCTGAAGATGTGGCCAGAGGCGGTGTGCAGGGATAATCGACGGTTGTTTGGGTCGATTTGGATCTGGGATAACGGGATGGCCGGGTGGGCTGATAACATGGTGGGCGAGCAAGTATTGTACGTGTGCGTATAGTCTTGTCGGTTGGTTGGTATTTTAGTGAGAACGATACCGTTGAATCAAGTGTGTGAACGTATTGTAGCGTCCAATGGAATGGTATGTCGAGGTTGTCTGAATGAAACAGGCCCGAACGGGTAGGTCAAAGGCGGCACTTTCAGAATCCTAGTGTGCGTTGTATTGTATGGTAGCCTCGAAACAGTCGTCGTTGTCGTCGTCGTCGTCAGGACCCAAAACGTCTTCGTGCTGTTCTCTTTACGTCCGGGTGGACTCTTTTTATTGTAATTATCGTTCACGTCGTGTTTGGACAACTGCTGACCATCTAAGTATTCGGTGTCTTCGCCAAGAAATCGGTCTGGCCGCTGATGCCGGGCGCAATTCAAACCGGGGAAACTCGACTCGAACTCGACAAAAAGCCAAGCTTTCGTTACTCGTTGGCTGGCTTGCTGCTTGAATTGAACGTTCCTTGTAGTATGTCCGATTTGAGGAAACCAAGATCCAAGCCGACTTGCTACTTGAACCCTTTACTATCTCGGGTTGAGAACTACTGGGGGGTTGGAGCAAGCAGGCAAAGCCGTCAGCCATTACACACTCTACCTGTCCAACTCTCGCCTCATCTCAAGCCCTACCGAATCGGAACAGCTCCTCCTCACAGCCTCCACACGCCCGGCATCACCCCCGCCTTCATTGGATATTAGTCATAGCTCAGTGCGTCAAAGGCCAGCGTTTTCTTTGTCTGACTTAGGAAGCTCTGCAGGGTACGGTATATCGAATACATCATCGAATGGAATCATGGAACACGCTCCGACGTGGTCGTGTATCGCTCTTGTCCGTCGGGGATCAGAAGGCGAGTGTAGAAGAGCTTTGTTGGTCAAGATCAGGAGTTATTTATGACATCTTGCTGCCTCTAGCACAGCACAACCAACAACTGCAAACAATGCAATTCTGCCACCTACAGTAGTATGTTGTGTACGGTAGTTTGTACGGTTGGCTTGGTTAGCTTGTGCGGTAGTGCGGTTGTGCCGGCTTGTCATACTCGGTACTCGTACGTACAGAGGATGTACATCATTCATCCGCCCAGCGCAGCCTCGGCCTCGGCCTCGGCGACTTGTCAGACCATTTCACCGCTCGGCTCGACAGCTGACTTGACCTTACCTCAGCGCGATCTATATGACTTTGTAGACCAGCCTGACCAACTAAAGTACTCCAGGATATCCCTTCTTGGCTGAATGAACAGAACTTCAGAGAGGCGCAAGTCCATATGGACCAGCTGCGGGTGGCAATGACCACTGGACATCGTAGGAGCGCTGTCAAGAAGACCACGTCAGTCCTTCAGAAAAAACAACCGACGCATTTATTACGTTCCCATCCAATTATAAAATCGGTACAACACAGACCAAGCCACCCACACTCTGCAATGACGCAAAGCGCGAGATCCCTACAATACCTCTCGCAAGTCGTTTCCCTTTTCCGTTATGCAGAAAGCGTCACCTCTGAGAGACTGCCCCCTTTACTCCACCCCTGCAGTTCTCGCTCGTACCCCGGCACACCCTCACAGAGCAGCAGATGCCCATCCGGTTGATCCTTCATGGCGGATCTCGGGATAACGGAGAATGCCTGCTTCATGGTAATACGGGTGTCAGCATTAGTTTACTTGTCGAGTAGGTGCATGTGGGTGTAGAGAAGAAGACTTACGCCGGTTGTTTCCAGGACAATGCATTCGACTTGGTCAAAAGACACAAGTCCGTGCGTTCGTAATGCAGTCAGCAGAATCGCTCGTTCGACTCTGATTGGTACAATAAAGGACGACCGACGGCTTAGCAAGACAGCGGTTTACTCCGACCGCAGCGACTTACCTATTCGAGAGACACGTCTGCTCTAATACCTTTCCTCGAAAGACACAAAGCACCGGCGGTCCCCTGATCAACGACTGCAGCCACTTGCTCCTTGCCATTCCAAACGTCGTAACATAATCCACCAGCAGGAATAGAAGCAGGGATAACAACCCACGGACGAGATCTATCTGCGTGGTGGTGACTATGCGAGATAGCGTGGAGCCGATAGCGACGGACGATATCCATGTGACTACAATCACGCGCTGTTTGAATCAGTATCACATTGCAAAGAGAGAAGGGAAGGGTTTCGCTACGCACTGATATCGTTGGGCGCCAACGATCGATTACTGGTCAACCGTAGGTAGATGTATAAACATGCGAACGCTGCAGCACCGGTCGTCAAAGGGTGCAGGACGGACGCTTGCTGGTACCAATCAGATTCCTGAACGACGCTCTGTGAAGCAGATGGAGATGGGCATATAAGGCTTATGAGAGACGGATTCGCATGGGGAGGAACGGATAAGGCTGACCATGCTTTAGACTACGTCGCTGTGGGTATCGTGACCTGTCAGATGAGTGGCGGACTCGGGCGAGGGACAAACAGTCCACGACGACAGGGGTTGAGCAAGCGATACATTGCAGGTTTCACGTAGGTCACGTCGTGTAGATGCTACATAGCTGTCAAGTTGTTTTTCTCTCGATCGTCCCAGCTAACATTTCCGTCGAGGTTTCTGGCTAGCTGCGAGACTGCTGTTCGTTAGTCGGACGACTAATGTTTACGTCGCTGCTGGATCCCGCTGTTCGGTAAACGCAATAGATTTAGACAACCGCCACAGCACCGCCATGTCAAAGCTCGTGGTCCATGAGCAGTTCGATTAGTACGGCATTCTCTGCTCTATCCGATCGTCTTGCAGTCGCCGGCTGGTTGAAGTTCCGCAAAAAAATCCAATTGAAGATATGACGTCATATGGAGAAAGTCGGTCGCCGAGGAACGGGGAAACGATTGAAAGGTGGCCGTTGAACATATGTCCGTTGGACATGCGTCGTCGAACAGCTTATAGCTTGTTGGTAAACTTGTTCAAAGAGAGGCCGAACGGTTGGGTTGTCCATCGACGGTTTCGTGTGATGTTCCTCACCGCTGGACCAGGGTTGTGAGTCTGGTAGTTACGTCGGCAGCTACGAAGGCGTGATGTCTTTCGCATCCTGGTATCCACTTGACAATGTCCCGGACACACATCTGGATGTTGAAGCGCATATCCGACCTTGACCGTTTGCCTCTCAACCCAGACACACAGTGTCCTGTGTCGTGCCTAACGAACATCCACTCAGGCGTCAGACAGCGGTCTACTGGAGGAACTCCTACTATCCCCTTTCCACCGCTCAAGTTCAATCGCGTACCCTGGCACACCTTCGCAGAGCAACAGAGACCCCTCAGGCTGACTAGCAAGGGTTTGTTTGGTGATGATGGAGAATGCCTGAGCGACCCAAGAGCGGTAAAGATCAGTTCTTTTCGTTGCTGGTGTTCGGTAGGAAATACATGGAGGGGAGGAGGAACTTACGCCTGTGGTTTCGAGGACCATGCATTCGACTTGATCAAACGTGACGAGGCCATGAGATCGTAACGCCGTCAACAAGATCGACCGTCCAATCCTACATACGCCATTCATCGAAAGTCATCAGCAGTCATTTACGGCCATTCCTAACCACCCTGCGCACTCACCTGTTAGATAGACAAGCCTCCTCCATCACCTTCCCCCTAAACACACAAAGCGCCGGCGGACCTCTGATCATCATTTGTAGCCTTGTACTGCGGGACATGACGAACGTTGTGACCCAATTCACGGAGAGGAATAGAAAGAGGGATAACAAGCCGCGGACGAGGTCGATATCCGGGGTGGTGACGATACGGGAGAGGGTTGATCCTATAGCGATTGACGTGATCCATGTTACTGCATATCGGAAAGCATTCAAGTGATCAACATGCGGGTCTGATGGCGAAGAAGATGTAGAGCGATGGGAAGAGCGACGTACTGACATCGTCCCGCGCCAATGTGCGATTACTGCTTATCCGCAGGTAAAGGTAGAGACAAGCGAACGCTACTGCTCCCACCGTCACAGGATGAAGGACGTGTGCTTTCTGGAACCAGTCGGATTGTTGGAGGACGCTCTATGAACAGCCGCAAAAGGTAGTGAGCAAGACGAAGACTCGGAGTAACGAGGGCAAGTCGGCATCGCTCACCATTGTAAAGTAGGCTGAACCGTATTTGATTTCTGCTGTGTCCTGAATTTATAACGGCCGAATGGAAAGAGAACAGGCGAAGAGTAGTGGTACGGGCGTTGGCCAGACACTAACGTCGAGTGCACCGATAGTCGTCATGCGAGCAGTCGAGACGGCGTTTTGAAGTACGTTCCGACAGCCTTGGGATGGTAGCGGACCGGCGGAGTCACTGAAATCATCGATCCATCCAAGAGCGAACGAGCGGGAGACGTGAATCGAGATGTCTGTGCCATATCAAGCGTTGTGGTTCGTTCGTCGTGGGTGATGGGTAAGATGATACATGATGTTGTTGTTGTCAGCTTGATGAGCTGCTTCACGTCAGCCGTCGCGCCGGGCGGATTGATCCGAGACGATCACGATCGCCGTTGCTCAAGCAAGTTCTATGAGCTGTTCAGCTCTATGAAAGCTGGTACGGACCAAGCAACACGGCTGTCTAATAATTTGCTAACGTAGTCCAGCGTTCAGTACGTATCTTGTACGAGTGATCCAGCAGGCCAAGGCCCGTTCAAGATTGTTATCGCTCAATCATGGAATTACAACCGATCATTTCGCAATTCCGTTCTCGCGTTCTTCGTTCTCTCTTTCCAAGTATCACTACCCAAGCACTCTCCACCACCAGATCATCTATCCAGGAAGAAGCAACAACCAGGGTCACTCTCTATGACTCCTACTTGGATTCCGTCGTCGTAGGTCCACCCATGACCGCCTCATACGCCTGATTCGCAAGTCCTTGTGCTGCCGTAGAAGCAGTGTTGATGGCGGACGTAACAGTAGCTAAGAAATCCCAGCAAAACAGGAGCCGGCATTAGAACGGTCATGCAAACAAGAAAATCAGGATAGATGTGCGTACCTTGTGCGTTTGAGAGCGCTTCTGCTGCCGATGGTGCTACGACGGTAGCAGAGTTTGATAAATCATCAAGGATCGTTTGAGCGTCTTTAGAACCCGTTCCTGCCGCACCACCAGACACTATACGCATCAACCGACGTAATCAGAACCATCAGTTGGCGAATACACTTGGACGAAAACCCCGATACAAAACGGACGTACCACCAGGAACCTGTTCCTTGTTCAATGGCTCAATCTTACTATCCTGCACTACACCAACATCACCAATCACACTCTGTTTCGCGGGTGGCAACGTTGCATCGGAGTGACCTAGACCGGTTTTAGCAGCTCCTGGAACGTTGCCGACGTTTGTTCCTGCGATACTGAAGAGCAAGGAGAGAGGTAGGGGTTTGGTAATAAGGAGCGAGTGAGAGAGGAGGGGGGAGAAACAGAAGACTTACCCGCCTTGTTGTGGGCTGATGGTGTTTGGTGCCGACATGGTTGATGGAGTATTTTGTTCAGTTCGAGTCTGGTTTGTTTGCAGTGAGATAAACGTATAGTCTTTTCCCTTTTGATGGTGTCCCGCATATAGATAAGAGCCCTTTGTCGTCATCTCCATCAGACGGAGACTACCTTCTTGGTGCCCTCCACCGCAGCCAATAATTAATTTTGGTTCCGCATTGGTGAGTCGTCCTCCTCGAACGAACGAACGAACAGCAATCGATGGATTTCAACTGGACCAATATTTCTGGGAATGTTTCCCCTACTTTGGTCTTGGTCTTGCAGGACAAATCAGTATACCCACCTAACAATGTTCAAATCTGCGATGTCAACCTTTGCTAGAAAGTCCATAGCGACCGCTTCGACGACAGCAACAGCGGTGGCGGCAACGAGAGCGAGTATATGGACCACCTCGACCCGAGGTGCAGCGACGTTTCAAACATCTAGTGTACGTGCGTTCAGCGTATCGGCAGGTATGTCTTTTCATGCTTTGGAGAAAACGAGGAGGACGAAAGATGGTGCTGATACTGCTCATTCTTGTATTTCTAGCGGCGCAACACGGACACATTGAACGTCCGGCACCGGGAACCGGGTACGTTCTCCGTTTCTTCGCTATTATACGAGTGTAAAACCACCGGCTGACACTGCATTGCGTTCGATATTTGCAGGATCAAAGTCATTTTCAAAGACGCCAAGGGTGGTGTGATACGTGAAGTCGAAGGAAATGACGGGGATGACCTGTTAACGTTGGCTCACGAGTACGATATCGATCTTGAAGGTGCGTCGTCTCGTCTTGTTTCCTCCATCTATTTACCGTCACACGACAGCTGACGTCGATATTGATATGCTGTGTAGGCGCTTGTGGAGGTTCAATAGCATGTTCCACATGCCATCTGATCATCGATCCGGAGCACTATGATCTGTTGGAAGAACCGGGAGACGATGAGAATGATATGCTTGACCTAGCGTATGGATTAACAGATACGTGAGTTTCCTTTCCCCTCATTTCCTGCGTATGATCTCCTCGTTTCCGTCTTCAGAACGGTACGCTCCACACCGTACCCTCGGTCCCGAAAGCTGATTTTCGCGGTATTATCTATTACCCGCGTTTTGTGGCTAGGTCACGACTTGGATGTCAAGTATACCTCAGTAAAAACCTAAATGGAATGTCAGCGACGCTACCTTCAGCTACACGTAACATGTAAGCCTTCACCATTCACCGCATTTCCCCACCATAACGGCCTCGCTGGGTCAATTCGCGTCCGGTATGGTCAGCTGACGAGTCTTTACGGTATAGGTACGTCGACGGTCACAAGCCAAGTCCGCATTAAAGTGTTTCCTCGCACGATCCAGGCGAGCAAGTTGAGTTCGCCTGATAGTGCGCAACGGGGGTTATATCAATTAGCATTCGTAGGCGTGTGTGCGGGGACTAGGGTTGTACGGTAGTGTATTATAGTGAGGGTACAGGGGTTGTTTATGCATTCATACAGATATTTGCGTCCGCGTTTGCAGTTTCTGTATGCTGCTACGTTACGCTTGCAGGCATGTTTGGCGAGCTAATAAGAGCAGTGGGAGTGCATGGTAAAGGAACGCGACGGCTCGATTTAATTTGGATACATCAATGTTACTACAATCTCTATGCAACCAACTATACAAGCTCTACTACAACTAGATCGGAACTGGCGGAAAGTCGAAACCGGGTCTTGCTATGCCATCGGCCGGATCCACTGGTAGAGGCGGTACCACCTCTCCCCTCGCACGCGCCTCGGCTTCTTCCCGTTCTTGCCGCTGACGAACTTGCCTTGCACGGATCCAAAACGCCGCCGTTAATCCGGCAACCAACAACCCTACCATCGCTGTATCCCGTAACTCGTCCATGGCGTCCCAACCTTCTTCGTTCGTCGTGTCGTAGTACTGTTCGCCGGTGGTTTCGTGGTCCCCCTGTCGCCGACCAGAGGAAGAGGAACGTTTCACTCGTCCAGTCTCGAGGTAATCGTCGTACGTGTCCTCCATCTCATCACGAGCTCTACTTCTCGCCCATGCAACAACATCCATATCCTCTTCCTGTGCCAGATCACGCTCAACTTCAAGGGGGTCCAGGGTATCGGTTGTTGTGGGTTCGGCCATACCTTGCGTCGGTGCGAACCAGTCTAGGTGTTCCTGCCTGCTGCCTCCAAGGAAACTGGAGAACCAGCTTCGGAGGTGCAGTTTGAGCAGGGAGAGCGTGACGGGCAAGTAGGCTTCCGAGTTTGTGTGCTTGCACAGGTCGTAGAAGCGTTTTGCCAAGTGCCAATCCTGACGTCATGACAAGAGGTGAGTGGCTGGCACGTTTCGCAGTTTCCTTGGTCTAGTGAAGCTTACCTGAGGCACACCAAGCCCATTCTCATACATCCACCCTAGATTCCAGAACGCCATTGCGCTCGCCTGCGTATCCGCCGCGCTTTGATATGCACTCAATGCCTTTTCATACGGGTCCTCGTTGCTCCCTAAGCCAATGCGATCGTCTGGTGGAAAACAAGCGTTCAATGCCTGCTCCTTTGCTCCTTTGTATAGTCGGGCTTGATAACTCACAATAATAGTCGCCGACTTTGACAAGGGCATCTACGTTGGACTGTGCTGCCGACCTGATCCAATGCGTCAGTGCGCTCAGGGATGCATTCTCAGCCATGTTAAGCGGCTCTATGATCCCCGAAGTAATCGACTTTTTCCGTTGACCGAGGTTGCGCTCTGGAAAACAAGACAACTCAGCAGCGTTCCCCACGACGATGACACTTTTTCGCTCTACCAACCTTGATCCAAAATAAACGCCACGTTATTCTGCGCCGTCTCATACCCCATCTCACCGGCAATCCACCAACCAACCAACGCTTTCGCCCTCTCCCCGCGCGCCCACGTCCGCTCCGCATCACGCATGTACGGGTACTGCCAGCTGCCGCGTTCCACCACGAGTTTGAAATACGCAACGGCGACACCACACGTCCCGCTCTTTTTCTGCGATCCGGTGCTCGAGGCTCGTGCGTCGCTTGCGTGGATCCGCCCGAGGTGGTAGTATGCTTCATAGTTGTTGCCGAGCGCCAGAGCCTGGGACCATGATTGAACGGCTTGGCCTTGTTTCGAGATGTCGGTTTCGCCTGGTGGAAAGTCGTGCAGGGTTAGCAAGGGGTTCCTAGGGAAAACGAGCGAGCGGCGCTACGTACTGGCATGCATTTTCCCCAGCTGAATATGCGCATCAGGGAGATCCGCTCCGGCAGCCGCGGAAAACAAGTGCAGAGCCTGAGCCGGTCGTCTCTCCACCCCTAAACCATCCCGATACGCAATCCCCAACAAATTCCTCGCTTCTCTATCTCCCTACAATGGCCAAAACCCCCCTGTCATCAGCCACACTAAACGACATACACACCCACACGTGAAAAACAAGCACTCACGATCCCGGACCCACGCTTCAACCACATGTGCGCCAACAACAAATTCTGCGGTCGACCTTCTCCACGAAGGTACATCCGGCCGAGCATCCCCGCTGCCGTCGCTGCCGACTGGGCAAGCGCGTCATATGCATCCCCACTCATCGGTCTCTGCCCAACCTTTGCATCAAACCCGATCGGCAATGCTCCGCCTGACAGATCCGGATCTGTGGGCCACAGTGCGCGTGCTGCTTTGAGAAAGTACGAATGGGCGATGGTGTATGATTGCGGAACGGCGCCTACTGCTTCTGCACCTGATACGATACCGCCTGATTGGGTGTAGACGGAGCCAAAGTAGTATATCCTTCCGAGAGCGACCGTCGACTTGTGTGCTTCCCTCTCTGACTGAAACTATCCACCCGCACCCACCGATCAGCCCACTTTTCCCCACATATTCACACTCTGGCCCCAAGAGCGCACGACTCACCCGATAATACTCGATCACATCATCAAACGTCTCCCCCGCCTGTACCGACTTGCCCGCCTTGATCGCCGGCCGGCCACTATTCAACCCTGTACTAGCCCAGGACGCACCGGTGCCATACACTCCGCCTTCGAGGTCTGATAGTTTTGTTGGGTTTAACGGGAGTGTCCGACCGCCTGGTGGGCCGGAGAGGAAATGCTTGTACGCTGCAGCAGTGCCCGGTGTGGTCAACATCAATCACCCCCCCCTTTTTCAAGACAATGCAAACCCGTGTCAAGGGGTCTGCCACCGACAACTCACATTTCTCCGCGGCATTCTGGTACCAGTCGAGCGATGCCATACAATCCTCCCTCACACCAATCCCAGACCAATACCTATACCCCAACACCATTTCGGCCTCTTGAAGTCCCTGCAACGCTGCGAACGTGTATTCGAGGTACGCCTGCCGGTAGCACATCACATCACATCACATCAGGGGGGAATATGGATCAATTATGGTGACTACGCCAGTGTGGGATGTGCAGTTTGGGTGTAAACACCGCCCGGGGCCGACACTTACCTTGCTTTGATCCTGCTCGACGCCTCTGAGACCCGCAGCAGCCATAAACCCACGCATAAACTGCGCTGTAGCGTTCCCTGTTTGACTAGTCGCTTCCTACCCACCCACACATATTTGTCTAAATGAGCCAGTCGGTCCTGCGGCGGTGGCGGTCTGATGACTGGAAGATCCGGGGGATGCTATGTAGTGTTACTTACCTGGAATGACCTAGAAGCGAGTTGTAGATCCGGTTCAAGACCTGCTGGCGGTAACTACCCACCACCAAACACACACACACGCACACACGCAACGCATACGCAACATCATCAGACAACCCGGTCCGTCCCGTAAGATCCTTGTGATTTCCAAGATGTTTGCCAAAAAAAATGACTCACGAGCGCGACCAAGCCCCTCGTCGTCCATGCATCCGCCGCACACGGACCATCCTGTCCCTCGGTCGCTTCCCGGAGAAGGTTTACCAGGTTCTGTGCATGCTCGTACCTCGCTCCTGAGCCGCTTAAGAGAGGTACGGGACCAGACGAGGAGAGGGAGGAGAGGATATCGATTCCTAGGAACCCGTAGAGCGGTTTTTGGACAAGTAGGAGGACGAGTATGTAGATCTTGTACAGGGTTGCTGTTGTTCGTGTGACTATGCCTGGTGATTTCTACGCCATAACCGCCGCCGCCGCCGCCGCCGAGGATAAACTCACTGCCCATCAATGTGGTGTTTGAAGGGAAAACGGCTTACTATACTTGATCCTTTACTACGTGACGGATCACGATCACCCCTCCAAATACTTGCCCATACTTCCCGGACACTGATATCCATCAAGTGACCGCTGTTACGTCGACGAGGAGAAACGACGCTCGTTCCGCCGATTCCTATTCCTTGCTCGGTGTTATCCCGCGCGTGGACGTGGTGTGGCTCGAGCCGGTGGAGGAGGTCGAGTGCTGCCGCGTAGGCTTTGCATGATGGTGAGTTGTTGATGGTGGTGGTGGTGGTGGTGGATGTGGTAGGTGGGATTGCTGTGGATATCAAGAGGAGGAGGAGAGTTGTTATTGGTGTACGGAGCATTGTTGGCAGGATGAATGGTAAAGAGCAAGAAAGAAAGGAAGAAAGAAAGATGAACAGTAAGTGAATGCCCCTTGTAAAGTCGTGCCCTTTCCCTTTGCTATTACTCATTTAATAATGTTCGATCACTCCCTACTCGGTCAGTCGCGCGTCTTTTCTTGCTTGAATTCCCTTGAAAACACACTTTCCTACTAGAACCACCAACAATGCAATATATATATTATACAACCCTCCCCGTCCCCGTCCCCTTCCCCTTCATCTGCCGCTCCTCGAAAATCCTCCGCCGATCATCCTCAATCTCCCTTACAACCTCTCCAAACCAACCTCTCACAATCGAATCCTCTTCATCAACCCCTCGTACCGGATCAAGCTCGTCCATCCCCGTTTCGTCGTCCGTGGCGGCCGAGGTACTGTTCCCGGCATTGAGTGTAAAACGCGATGTATGATTCACGAGCGGCGGTGGCGGTGGTGGTGGACTGTATAGTTTCTCAGACATGGTCGGTACCACCGTTCCCGTAAATTCACGCATCTTTGCCGAGAATTCGTCCATCTACCGCCAGCCAGGCGCATCCATTAATCAATCAATCAGCTAATCGTCCTACACCAACACTACCATGCGGCAAAGCAAAGCAAACTCCACAACTGGCCTGAACGGCGACTTACATCACGCACATCCAAAATCTTTGCAATCGCAACAGCCGTCGCTCCAGCGGTAGCCAGTACCAAACCGGTAGCGATCCCAAACGCTCCCAACGCGAATAACGGGGAAATAGCGCCACCCGCGGCCCCGGCCGTGGTTCCTTCTGGACCGACATCATGTTCTGCCGGATGGACGGGTGATAACGTCGGTGATGGGTCGTCTAGGATATGCGGGGAGGTGGTTTGTGCGTTTTGCAGAGTCTGTGTTGTCGTCGTCGTCGTCGTCGTCGTCGTCGTCGTTGGTGGTGCGAATGAGCCACCACTCTCCCCTACTCCAACACTCTTCTTCCCTTGCTGTGCCCTCCGTACCGACATCGACGTCGGACGAGCAACAACACGCATCAACCCTGCATTACTCAGGAACTGCAACCTCGTCTTTCCTGCCGCTGCACGTTGACGGCTCCGCAGGGCCGGGAGACAGGCGACTGTGAGACCTGTTGTGAATGCTAGCTTCTCACGCAGGGATGTAGGATGGTGGGATCAGCATTGACGGCCGGCGGAGGGTGAGAGCAGGGAATGGGGACGTACCGCTGCCAGTCCACAGATAAAGGCCGCTCGTGGGATCTTTGGCTCCGGGTGGGGTTGTTGTACGGGGATATCATCTGTGATGGTAGGATCCTGGTTGATAATGTTCATCTCTTGTTTGGTGTCCTACCTTGAATCTATCGCGAGTTGGAGAGGAAGAGGAAGGAAGAGGAATCCAGATTTCCTTGCAGCCATACCATACCAAGATTATTTGGATCCGGCGCGTTTCCGGAGGCCGTCGTTGCGTGTTTCGGTGCTCTTCCTCTTCCTCTTCTTTGAAACCAAAAGGCAAACGATATCCCCTTCCCTCCCTCCCTTCCCTCCCTCTGCTCAGTAACGGGCACTCCACGAGCCACCATGATCAGGATCCACGGAAGGCATTTCATTGACCCGAATGGCAGAGTAGTCCATCTCCGCGGAGCAAATGTATCAGGTTGTAGTAAAGTGTTCGTCCCACCTATGCTTCCTCCTTCCTGCATACCGCTGACTATTTGGGATTCCCCGGTGGTATTGTAATCCGTACAGACCTTCCTCTGACCTTCGTGTAGATACCCTGCAACCAGAGAAGACGAGTTACATTGGTCGTCCGTTTCCGTTGGATGAAGCACCGGTACATTGGGCGAGGTTGAAACGATGGGGGTTGACGTACCGTGCGTCCCGTCCGCTCTTCCCGCTTTACCCCTCGTTGGCGCTCGTACAGGCCTGATTGATGATGGTTTGACCCGGGTGGTAGTGAGGATAACAGTCACCTGGGAAGCGATAGAACATGCCGGTCCGTACGTACCCTTCCCTCCGTTCCGTTCTCACCACCACCCTGCTCAGGAACTAACCCTCTTGCTGAAACACGCGGTGGTAGCGGCGTATACGATGAGCAGTATTTAGAGTACCTTCGTGCTTTGATGAGGAGCATGACGGAAGCGGGACTTGTGGGGTATATCGTACGTCCTGTTGTTCCTCTTTCACCGGTCTTTCCAACCGACGGGTAGGAGGTACTGATATTTGTTTCGTTACAGTGCATACACCAAGATGTCTGGTCGCGTCATACCGGCGGTACGTCTAACCCCGCGCCTTGAACAGGACAACACAACAGCAGCTTGACCCTCTTTTTCCCTTGTTTGCGGGAATCAGGATCAGGCGCACCAGCATGGACTCTCCACGCCGCAGGTCTCTCCTCCTCACCCATCACCCTAACCAAAACAGGCGCGGCATACGTCGGTGGAGTCACGCACCGTGGCGAGTTGGTGCAGGGTGAACGAGGGTTGTGGCCTACGGGGTATACGAAACTCGCTTGTGCGACCATGAAGTGCGTGTTTTTTCCATCTTTTCTCACAGGGCTTCTTGCCTTGGATTCTTGGTATCCCGCTAGGAAAGGAATTGATGGTTGATCCTGCTGCTGGCGTAGCACCCTCTTCTACGCAGGAAAAACATTCGCACCTTCATTAATGGTAAACAAACGCACCGGTCTTCCCTCCCACATCTCACCACCGCCACCACCTGCGTCAACCCAACACGCGGACCACGAGGACGAACAAGGGGAACAGAATATTCAAGAATTCTTGCAGGATCGGTATATCGCAATGTTTGAGCGTTTGGTGGGTGCTTTAGAGGGTGTTGAGGGGGTTTTGGGGTTCGAGGTATGTCCCCCCACCCGCGCGCGCGCGAGCGACGGCGAGCGGAGTGCGTGTGCTGATTTGTCGTGCGTGTGCGGTGGGTGTAGTTGATCAATGAGCCGCATCCGGGGTATATCGGTATGCAAACACTCCATAAATTCGTGAGTCCCCCCTCCTCCCTCCCCTCTTCCGCCAACTCCACATCCTAAAACTGAACCGTCCTGGATCCGAAAACCGTTGCAACGACAGGAATACAACACCGACCTCCACCTCGGTCCTGCACCATCACCCGTCCAAGGTTTCTCCCTCGGGGCGGGACATCCAACCTCCGTGCCCATGTACACAAGATCATGGCCCGTCCCTACCCGATCGACACGCAGTGTCGTGCTCAACAGTGGAAAAGTATGCGCATGGCTGCCGCGCTGTCCGGTGGGGAATGGCGGAGCGGTGGGTGGGGCGGAGAAGGGTGGCGAATGCGCGTGGGCGAGGGAAGGTGTCTGGGCCTGGGATACGGAACAAGGGAAACCCGTCGTCCTGAAAGAAGGCTATTTTTCCCGGTTCCCTTCTTCCCTTGCCCACCGCCAATCGGGTGCAAGGGCCGATAGCGGTGGTGTGATACGGCGGGAGCAAGTAGAGTTTTACGAGGATTTTTATTGGCCGTTTGTGAGACGGTGGGAGGAATTGGTGAAGCGCAGGGCGGGGGAGGGGAAGATGCTGCACGTTGAAGCTGTGCCGAATCAGGTATGTCCTTTTTGCTTCTGTTGACCATCTTTGGTAACTGATGACATTTCGCGTTGGAACGGTCCGGCAGTTCTGTCCTGATTGGCCAGACGATGTCCGCCCGCAAAACCTTGTGTTTTCGCCGCATTGGTGCGTTCCTCCCTCGGTATCCCCAATTTGACGGTGGACAAGGCTAAACGTTTCGTGGGGGCACTAGGTACGATTTGAATGTGCTCTTCAACAAGACGTTTGGGTTCATGAGCGTGAACGTACAGGGGCTCGCCAAGGTTCGTGGGTTCTGCTCGCCCTTGTTCCGGCCACCCTTGCTCCGCCTGGGAAGCTGATCGTGTACTGGATCGTTATAGGGCTTGTTCATTTCCCGTGCGCTCTATTTTGGCCATGAAGCGGCCAAAGATAATTACACGCTGCAGATTGGGAATCTTGTACGTGCGGCGTACGACAAGCTTGGTGAAGTACCTGTGGTGATTGGGGAAACGGGCATTCCGATGGATATGAAGTGAGGGTTTCGCCTCTGATTCCGCATGGACCAGATGACTGGATCTAATGTGTTGGCGTTTCCGTGTCTAGTAAAAGAGAGGCGTTCAAGACGGGTGATTTCAAGTGGCAACAGCGAATGATGGACGCGTTGATGACGGCTCTAGAACGAAACATGGTGGGCTTCAAGTACGTATCACCCCGTTTGACAACGGCCATTCTTCCTTTGCATGTTTGCTGAATGACCGCGCAACGACAGCCTGTGGAATTACAATCCCGAAAACTGCGACGAGTTGGGGGACGACTGGAATTTTGAAAACTTTTCATGGTTTTCCCATCGTGCGCTAGACGATCGGATACGTACGGGCGCTCAAGGTGCCGAGTTGGATCAGGGGTGCCGTCTTATCAGGGAGGTTGTGGTAAGTCTTGCTTGTTGCACAACCCAAAATGTCCCGCCAAGTAGAACGGAGCCACAGACTGACATTTCGTGCGCGTTGTCGAATAGCGTCCGTATGCAATTCGCACGGCAGGAATACCACTGAAGCTCGACTACGAGTCACGTACGGGCTCGTTCCTGTACCAGTTTGCAAATCCTTCCCAGGCCGAGTCGACAAGCGGTACCACGCCCACGATCTCGTCACCGCCATTACATGGCCATCCAACCATCACGACCCGCGTCACGGAGATTTACCTACCACCTTGGCTCGCAGATGCCTCGCGAAAGGGACAATTGTTGATCAAGTGCTCGGATGGCAGTGTAGAGGTCGATGAAGAGCAGCAGAGGGTATTTTGGACGCATGAGGTTATAGAGCAAGGGTTTGTGCATGAGATACGGATCAGGTACATGGGTCAGACCGGTGGGGAGGATGCTCGGTCTTGGTGGTGGATGTTGTTGCTGGCTGTTGTATGCATTCTTGTAGCGATGATAGTAGTTGCATAGATAGATGGGAGACCTGATCAGAATCGACAAAGCGCGCCTCTCTCATTTATGTGGGCAGCAGCTAGCTGACCTCTGACGTCATTTTGGGAATATTTGGATCCGCCTCCCGGCTGAGTGCTGACTGGCTGCAGGCGAGATATAAGAATGGGGGGACGACCTTTGACCGATTTCTCAACACTGAGGCATTCCGTTTACTCAAAACTTCATCCGATCCCTACCCAATTAAACCAAACAAAACAAACTATCAACATGTCCGGAGTAAGTGATAGCGATTCGCCAAAGAGGCTGCTCAATCCGGACGTTGCAGCGCTGACTGTAGTCGACCTTTCCTTTCGTTTACAGACCCACACCACAGAGGCCGAAAAGATGGTCAACATTCCCAAGACTTCCGACAGCACGGAGAAGAAGCAGGAAAAGGAACAGACTGACGTTGCGGCCAAGCGTGGCGAGAACACTGGTAAGTGCTCGCTTGGATGGCACATAACATTCAGTAGTGCAGACGCTGATTGCTTGACTTTATAGGTGGCAAGCCTCACGCTACTGAAGTTAGCGGACCAGGTGACGACAAGCCCGATGTTGTTGTCAATTAAATCAGCGCCATGCAACGTATAGAATGAGCAAGGAAAAGACAAAGGAGCGTTTACGCAAGATATTTTACCGACCTTGCATCGACGCAATGAATGGGGTCAAAGAAGGAAAACTACCGAGGGGAGTTGTATTTCAGAAATGGTAGCATGTGGATTCAATAGTCAGTGACCACCACATTGTACGCCATTGCGTATCCATCTGCTGCGACCTGTATCCTGTCTTTCGCGAGTGGCGGACGAAATGTCCATTCGGAAACCGACCAGGATACCGCCAAGTCCCTCTTGGACATGTTTCGCGATCCTTTCATCGGACCCCCTACTACAGCACGACCCCTGTGTATGATCCCTGGCCAGCAGGCCAACCTTGATAACGGCGATAAGGGTATATATCTACGCCATGGCCGTCCTACGATACACCCGGCGGGACCTTGGCTTTCCCGCCGGTTTTTTTTCCAACTTATACGCTTCCCTCCGTACCTCTGTCTTTACAGCTCGCACAGCTTCCCTCGCCCACACGCAGCATACCACATATCACCTTCTCTCACACGCCAGCTGCCGACAACTCTAACCGCTACAATCATTACAACAACCACTCAATCTACCGACAATGACACGCGCTCTCGCTCTCCTTTCCGCGCTCCTACTATACTCATCAATACTCTTCTCCTTCGTAAATGCCTTTGCATACCCTACAAACGCCACACTAGTCTCTCGAGGATTGTTCGGAGGCTCGGATGGGGACACGCAACAAGCTCCTGCTTCAAAAGATCCCGGCGCCGCTGCCTCGTCCTCTTCCTCGGGCGGATCAAAGACTGCTAATGTCGGCACAGAGATTATCCACTTTTTGCAGGTCATGTTTCAGGGTGGTGTCAAGTGAGTGTTTTGGCTTCCTTGACACAATTTCCAAAAGCGTGCGGTTTTTTTGCTTAACGCTGCTTTTGCATTTTCTCTAACTGCAGGTCGCAGCAATGGTACGTTTAGATTCCCTGTCTTCCCAAAAAAGGTCGTGCGTCTGACCTAGCGACTATACTCTGCCTCTTAGCTGGATCACACTAGTCAACGCGACGCAAAGCGACCTCGGTTCATGTCTCGGCCTCTCCACATTCTCCAGCCTGATCGTCCAAGACAACGGAGGCTCATTCGCCACCGGCATGGATACCTACCTGACAAGCATGTGTGGTGGCACGAAATGCACGTCAGAGACGCTCATGTACTGGAAGTATAAGATCCAGGGGGATTGCAAGGAAGAGATGGAGCAGCCGTTGTTGAAGACTTTGAATGTGGTCATGGCGAATTATGAAAGCAGTCTGTATGATTTGGCTTGCAAGGTTCATTTGTGAGTACCCCTGCCTGCCTGCCTGCCTGCCTGCCTGCCTGCCTGCCTGCCTGCCTCGCGAACATGGCTGGATGTCTCGTAACTCACTCCCGGATTTATCTGCAGCAACGGAACCGCAGGGTATTGTCTGTCAGAAGTCCTCAACGCAACGCAAACGACAAACTCGAAAGATTTCTTTACCAACATAATAACAGGGATGAATGTAAACTGGTACGATCAGTCTTTCTTTGGCCAGCAAGTGAGTGGAACCGGGTCATTCTTACCTCAAAGTTCCACTAATGCGACTGACATACGAGTCTTCCTGTGATGCCAGCTCTGTACAGGATGTATGCACGAGCTATACAAGGCTGCCATGTTCCTGATTCCCAGTATCCGTACATGGACCGAGATGATCAATCTGGGTGGAACGCTCAGTACATGCCAAGCAGGGGACAACATTGCATGGCAGGGTAAGTCGTCGCCTTTTCCCCGTCCTTTAGCTCATTCGCGTTGCTGTGCTGTGCTGATGATGGCGCCTTTTATGCAGATATCTGCGATCAACGAAAGCCAGCTTGCTTGTCTGTCGAGGCTGCGACGCCCGTCATGGGAGCTGCACTGAGCGATAGACACCAGGACATGCGGGTTGTGCTATTAGCCGTGCTTGCAGCAGTGATACTCAGCCTGATCTTATAGAACCATGCGGACGCAAATGAAAGCTCTGTAGATTGCGGCATACCTTTCCATAACATGTATCATCCAGGGCCCACTATGACAGATAATACCAGATACAGTCCTCTCTCTACACACGTCGTCTAATTCCAAATACTCTGCGAAGAATTTCTCCCAACCTGAGCAGAGTCGCTGCCCTTCCACTTGGAGCCCTTTGCCCGACCAGCCGAGGTAAGGCCTTTCCGTGTATGGTGTCGGCTCTCGGAACGCTGTCGCTGTCGTGCCACCTCGTTGGCAACAATAGACTGAAGATCGGAACCGGCTTCGCTTGTCCGGCTTGAGCGGGAGCCTTGTGTTGTTCTGCTGCGGTTTGTGCGGGATGTATAGTTGCTTTGGCCGCCGACGGATGATGGTGCAGTAGGGTGGGAGCGCTTTGGTACGCCGTGATCGTGCAATTCAGGCACATCGTCCTCGTCCTCGTCTTCGTCTTCGTCGTCCTGATCGTCGTTGCCCAATTTGAGGTTCTTCGCTTGAGTGGCAACCTCATCCACCTGATCGTCGTCTGATTCCTCCTCTTCCTCATCGCTTTCTTCCTCTTCACTCTCGCTCTCGCCTTCACTGGAAACATCATTCTCACCCTCTCCTGGTTCCTCGGCGACATCCATCATGTACTACACGTCATAAAAGGAATCAGTCACCCAGATATGCTGCTACCTCTCGAAAAAATCACTTACCGCCTCCAACTCTTCTTGCAGCTGACGACCAAACCCACTCGCCTCTACCAGCTCATCAATCCTGATCAATCCGTGTCGCGCGAGTAGCGACCTCTTCTGCCTCGGCGAAAGGTTATCAATGTGTACACCCTCCTCATTAACCAAGTTCTCCCCGTTCCCGGCTTCCTCCTGCATCTGTTTCAGATCATGCATTGTCTCCTGGAACGTAGGGAATTCTTCGGATTCAAAGCGGAATCTACGTCGGAAGAAACGTCGGATACATTCCACGTCTCTCGAAAAGTAGCTGGCGAGAACACGAATCTGGATAAGCACTCGCACGGGAAACTGTGACACGATCTGTCGCTTACCTTTCTGCGTTTTCATGCCTGATGCTAACCATCTGCGGAAAATCAATGACCACGGGCTCCTCATCCGCTTCTCCGATCATGACGTTGAATTCGTTGAAGTCTCCGTGGATGAGACCGACGTATGCCATGCGGACGATTAGGTCCATGAGCTTGGAGTAGAGGATCGATGGGTCTTCAAGGACAGATAGCTGTCGCCTAGAAGAGCCCGAGGATGATTAGCGCTTGGTCATCCAGGATGGTGAGGACACACGTACATCGGAAACCCGTCGACGAGAGACATGACGATGGTATGTCTTGCTTGATCGTACGGTTTCGGTACGGGAATACCATAATGATAAAGAGCCTGTCAAGTTGTATAAGTCAGTTAGGAGATGTAATGGCATTGTCAGGACGCAAGAAACATACCTTCATAAACGCATACTCCTTCATCGCTGCTAACCTCGACATGTACATCCAACTTGCGGACTTCCTCTTGCCCAAGTAATCCCGCTTTGATTTGATATTACGAAAAGAGATACGACCGAGTCTGCCATTGCAAGAACGTCAGAATCGCGGTGAGGAAGAGTCTGCTGTACGGATAAACTCACCTATGAATCTTGAGGATACGCATACTTCCTCCAATCTCCTCGTCCTCGCTATCATCGTACTCGCTGTCGTGCTCCTCGTCAGCCTCCTCACCGTCGATGCCATCCTCTTCGCGTCCTTTTCCCTTGTCGTTGTACACGTTTGAGCCAGTACCTTTGACAATGTAGATATCACCTTCCTTTCCGACGCCAACCTGCTGACCGACACTCGTCACTGTCGAACGCTTCGAGTAGGTTTTAAGAGCGAGGAAATCGAGTCCTCCGTACGTCAGACGGTATCCATCGTCTGTTTGAAAAGGTGAATCAGCATTGGCAACGACTTGTAGGGCGCTAAAGTAGAATCCAAGATTCGAGGCTAGACGTACATTTAGTGTTCTGCACTCTGGCAACCAGTCCACGCTTGGCCAACGCTCCTAGACACTTGTTGACCTGTCCACCAGTAATCCTCGAAATCTGCGCAATCAACACGGTCGGAATGACCTCGTGGTTTCTTGAGCCTTGTTCGACGGAAGAGAGGACTCGGAATTCGTCCGAGGTGACATATCGGAGATCAGTGGCGTCGAGCTTCATTGTAACGATTTGTTAGGGAGTATTGGTTTGTTGGAATATGCAGGCGATATTATGAGCTTGAGGGAGTCTACATGACTTTGAATGGCAGTGACTATCCAGGAGTACTCAATACCGCCCCCCTACCGATCAACTTTTGGTCTGTGCACGTGACCGACGTTTCAGGTTGAGTCCCAGTCGTCATCCATGGGGTATCTTGAACAACAGTTTATCTGCTGCTTCACGGGGGTGATTGAGACCTACTCCATTGCTTGGCCGACACATAAGGAAACACTCAACAACCATGCGATTCGCAACCTCGTTCTCCGGCGAACCGACAAGATGCGACCTGTTGCCCGCAACCTAGTATCGATCTGACAGCAAGGATCCGGATGGACTAAATACGTGGTGAATGGTGGTTATCTTCACAGGAAACAGCATCCATAAAGTCGAGGGCATGCGAAATCTAACTCAGTGTGACGTCTCGTTAGGTCCGGTCGTCAATTGTCATGAAAGCTATCATATGCAGTCGGCACGTATCATTCGTCTTACCGCGAACCCATCAACCTTTCGGTTTCGCTAACGCCAGCGTCATCGCCTACAGACATCAACCAAGATTTTCCGCCGCCCTGTCCCGCGCACTCTGTGCCAGACGTATCAGACTTGCAAGAGGAGGGTTTGGAGGTCTCTCAGGGAGCATAATATGACAGGGTTGTGTGTGTCTGGTGGCGAGGTCCAACGAATGGCGCCGCGGCTCTTCGTGGGTGCATGATGACCCTAGTGCATGTCACCTTCGTTTCGGCAGCAGTAGTCGAAGGCTGCAGCAACTTTGCAACTGCAGAAGCTAGAACCAATTCGCGACATCTTAGTGGGTGTATAATGACCGTGGTGCATGTCACATTCTTTCCGACGGCAGTAGTCGAAGGCTGCGGTAACTTTGCAAGTGCAGAAGCCAGCTGATGGGCTCCTGGAGGAACAGAGCGCATAACGACGGGGTCCAGATAATCAAATTCCAGACAGGGGTGAAGGAGGATCTGGGTGAAGGGTACAGCCAATTAAGGGTACGTCGAGGCAAGCGCGCTAGCGGATAGATTTGTGTCGACGGGGTTCCGTATTTCTGTGGATAGGTCCGAAGGCGAACATTGTGCGTCAGACGGAACGGCCATTTGCTAATTCCGAGCACAAATTCCGAACTTCTCGACTCCTTGTCGCATATAAAAAACATCGCCTAGTCGCCCGAAGCTATTCGTCTTGAGCGTCGCCACGGAATATCCGCTTTAGCTAGACACACCCCTGAACTTTTTCTATATTCCTCCCTTACTATCACTTCAACATGTCCACCGACAAGATCACTGTTCTTCTCAACTGGTATGTGTCACCCCATTGAACCATATTTGAGGTCAAGTACCTGATTTGCGAACTTCCATTCTCCAGGCACGCCACTGCCTACCACGCGCCCATCTTTCTGGCCAAGGCTCTGGGTTACTTCGACGAAGAAGGTATCAAGGTTGCCATCCTCGAACCTAACGTAAATTACCGCTCCTCTTTTGTCTTGCCATGCAAGCTAATGTTCGACAGGGCTTCTGCAGGACCCATCTGACGTGACGGAATTGGTTGGGACCGGGTACGGTCAGTTGGGCGCCAAAGCCATGATCCACACCATCGCTGGTAAAGCCCGAGGGTTCCCCATCAAGAGTATTGGTACTCTTATGGATGAACCCTTCACCGGTGCCTTGTACCTCAAGGTATGTCCGTCTTCTTACACGTCACCACACCGCACCCGCACATAATGATGGTTCTTACGTACTTTAGGGCTCTGGCATTTCGCAAGATTTTACTTCGCTCAAGGGCAAACGAGTCGGCTACGTCGGCGAATTCGGCAAGATACAAATCGACGAATTAACAAAGTATTACGGTATGAAGCCTGAAGACTATACCTCCATCCGGTGCGGGATGAACATCTCAAAGGCGCTTATCGAAGGCAAGATTGACGCCGGTATCGGATTAGAGAACAGTTGGTGATTCTGCATTTGCCCTTCGTTCGAGCGATCATTCATGCCCCTCGTGTAGTTCAACAGGTCGAGGTACGGACATAATCTATCCCCTTCTTGCCTTTATTAGCTCCGTCTCGCCCGAAAGACGTAATGTTTCTAGGATCACCGAATCAGGTTTTACAACTCGATCTTCAACGTGACCAGTACGCAGGTTTGCCTTGTTGCAGCAAGCGGGGGTCAAGGATCACATAGCAGCGAGTGCCCTGACCTGTCCCGCCGTTCGTTGGGGCTGTACTCACCTGCAGTCACTTCAGGCGCGTGGGAAAGGTCTTGCGCTGAGATTATATCGCTTGAACCTGGTCACGGTTATTCGTGCGGAGGAATGCTATCGTATCTGAGGACTTCCTAGGTATGGCTCTTTGGACTGACCTGGGCTTTTATCACGTTATGTTCGTATTAGCTTGAAGAATGGTGCAAGAACAACGGTCGTCCCACCAGCGATGTCGGTATGATGAGGATTGACGAATTAGCGGAACTAGGTTGCTGTTGCTTCTGTTCCATCCTCTTGATCGGTAAGTCTTTGTTCGCGTCTTAAGGTTATAAAAATTGCGGGGAAGTGCTGTACTCACACTCTTTTCTTCTATACAGGAAACGAGCGTAAGTGTGTCGCTCAACGACCGTCGCGATTGTGCTGAGTGACGCCAAATTCCTAGATTGGATCGACGCCCACCCAAAGGAAACCACCGCCTTCATGAAAGCAGTCAAACGAGGGACTGACTACATGTTCGCCGATCCCGTTGCTGCCTGGGCTAAGTACTGTGAATTCAAGGTGAGGATTATGCTTCTAGAAAGTAGAGTGCAAATTCATTGCTCACTAAGAGTGAAATTCACTCTTCACTGCTAGCCTGCGATGAATACACGATTGAATGCATTGCAGTTCGATCGAAGCTTCAACTACATGTCCAGAGACTTAGCTAATGTCACGCGGGACTGGAAGAAGGTAACGCCGGCTCGTCATACTTGCTCCCTTAGCACTGGACTGACCTTGCTGTTTGGCGAAGGTTACCAATTACTGCAAGCGATTGGGCATTGTCAATGATACCTTCCAAATGAACATGACCAACGAGTTCCTCAAGTGGAAACTGGAGGACCAAGACATGATCGACGGACAACTTAAGCAGTAAGCACTGTCGCGCTTTAAGGGTGGCGCATCCGATAACATGCTAAACCTTCGATATTTTAGAACCGAGATGGTTTGCAAACAACGCGGAATCGCTCAAAGCGGCGGTGTTCTGGCTATTGCAGGAAAAGTCTCTGCCTAACCGCGGCCGCTTTGTCGGCAAAGGAAGCACTGACACGCTCAACCGTAAGAATTGTCAGTCACGATGGGATGGCACCGCCGTTGCGAATAGTGAGGCCGTCCGCATTCAGGATTCGGACCCCCTTCGGTGTTGCGAGGGTGATTGCGTGTATGTCATTACTTTGCTCTTGATATCCATATGAAAGAACCCATCTACAAAGTTTTTGTCCCTTGAAACCAAATGGGAAGATACTGAAATCTCTGTAGACTTGCAACCCTCGCCGATTGTTACAGAGTACCCAAATATGCATGGCTTCCGGGGTGGCAATCGGAGCATCGCCCGACCCCCCCTTCCCCCCCCCCCCCCGTTCATTTGTTCGTTGCAATGTTATCTCAGATCCCGGGGATGCGGACATTGCCTTTTGGGATACCAAGCACCTGGAGGTTCGCTGGACTACCAGGTCCCAGTTGTTTTGCTGCATTCTATACTTACAGTAGTGCATTCTATCTATTGCTTGTCCAAAAAGCCACGGGCTAAATCTTGGAGCGTGATTGCCGTTTCTAATCTGTAGCTCCGATCTAGGAGATCTAGAAAACTCTCACTCCCACAAGTATAGAATGGCTGTTTGACTCACTCCGTACTCTTCTTCAACCAATCCTTCCGCTTTGTGACCATTGGTGAATGAACAGGAAGGTTCGAATAGAGGATAGAGCGCTTTCTTTTACGTCAGTGGGCAGGTTGTTCTCAGTCACGACTAATGCCTACTTCTGCGAAGACTATATATTCCTTACATGATTTCATTTGATGTCTATCGTAAGAGCGGATAGCTGGTGTTCCACACGCGACTATCGATTGCAGGATCGCTCTGAACGTTGTAGCTGTCTAAGGTTCTCTAGCTTTCCGGACCAAGTGTTTAATGTCAAATAAAGCGGAGGGAGCACAATGACTTCGATAATCGGGACAGCATCGCGCGAGAGTCAAGCTTCCTTTAAAGGGCGGTCCACGCAGTGCTCCTTATATATCTCTCGCACCCTAACAGCAGCCCCACTGTCCGTCGAAAATTCCCGCTTGGTACCAGCCGACAACATCCCAAAATAGTGGTGTACATTAAGATTGTAGAAGCACGGAACAGGTTTCAAAGAGAGAGGGAGCAGTCGAATGGTAACCCGATCACAATTACTAGACACAACTACAATTGCTTCTTAGGGTTATTTGCCCGAAGCTTGAGGGGTGGAGTAGGTGGAGGATGCAAGCAATAGGGGCATTTCTATAGACAACGTAGACAACAGGTATATGCAATAAAATTTGATGGAACGATGTTTGCTAGCGTTACAGGCCTGTCATCGGATGGGTCAGCTGTCTGTCTAGATAAGAGGCAAGAAGCCCTTGTCAGGTAAAGTGTGGGTTCATCCCGGTCCATGCAGTCCACCTCCTTTGCCCAACTTTTCTTTCTCTGGTACTTTCGCCTTTCGCGCTTGGGTGCGAGAAGAGGATCGTCGCTCTCTCACGCCACTGCAGATCCCTAATTCGATGACTCGAGAAATCACCTGATCTGGGGGTAAAAGTTGGCTCTTTGAAGGTCGACGATGGGATTGGGAAGCTGGAGATGCGAAGACAGTAGGAGGGGATAGATACGACAGATAAGACGGACAGGACGCGGTGGAAACAGTCGGAGTTTGTGGCGTTTTGGCGCGATGCGATTCGGTGGCTCGATGCAGTCTGCGGACCTGCAAATGAGCGTCCCAAGGTAATGGCAGACAGCTGACCATGCTCACCTATGTGTCCTTTCCGTTTTCTTATCATCCCAGAAGTTGGTCGTTGATGAGTACCTCTTGACAGAGTGAAGAAGTGCGTACTCCACGGCTCCTTCAGCAGGAAGAGGTGAGACTTGGATAGGAGAGCTGATAGGAGGTGCGGGTAGGCGGAGGTACGAGTTGTCAGTCGTTCATACTGATGAAGATGGAGATTTGCAAACAACAAGCAGACGTTGGCCACATATACCACATGCAGCACTAACAATGAAATGGAATGGATGCCTACAATCTACAGACCATTTCATTTCATACAATGCATCAACTCAATCTGGCGTCCCCAACACTCCCGAGCTTCGTCCACACCCTTCGCCAACCCTCCCGCAAGTCAATATGACAACGACGCAGCCCATCCACACTTTCATTGTACACCCCGCATTAGGCGCAATACCGAATAAAAGCACTTCAGCCTTACTCCTCTCATCGACATAAGCGCAACGGAAGCACGAAGCGTAAGACGTGTTTGCTGGTGACGATGTAACGAGACCTGCGTCTCCATGGGATGCTAGATCGTAGGTGTTGAGAGGAAGAGATAGAAGTCACAGCTTACGGGATGTTGAAGCCTGAGGGAGGATATACGAATACAGAAAAACGAGTGAGAAAGAAATGTATGAAGAAATCTCACTCACTCACGGTCTAATCACCTGCGGCAGTATGTATAGCTCCACGCCGAAAAGGAGAGCGTATAGACCAGTGGAGTGGGGTGAGAAGAATGGTCGACGACGGGGATATCAGCAGTGTAGCATCGTTGTGACAATGTGCACGAGACTTGAATATTGAAGGGCTACATGTCGGTTCGGAATGGCTCCTATTCTGGTGCATGGTGTAAGATTGCTGCAGCTTGCAGCCGTTGTCACGTTGTTCTATCGATCTTGCTCGCAGGTATTGCACGCAGTACTGTCTCTGCGGGCGGAGCCTTGAGTTAAAGCTACATGTCCGTATCATCTTATACGGAGCGACGCTTCGGCAACCCAAGCTGTTGACAGCTTAGAAGCAAGACATAATGCATTAATTGTATATTTCATCTAGGTATCCACCTTCCAGTACCACTCATCATCACATCTTGTACCAACCGGTTACTGGCTGCTCACTCTAGAAAAGGAACACCTGATCATCGAGCTTGCTAATCGTATTGGGCTTCGGGTACTCCAATCCATCCAAATGCCCCTTCATGGCGTTCATCATGGGCGGCGGGCCGCACATCAGAACCTTGCCCTTGGCACCCACACCGCCGGAAGGCATATGGCTCTCGATCATTTCACGGGTGATGAAGCCTTGTCCGCCGGTCCATCCTGCTGGAGCATTGTTGAGGACGTACTGGAAGAGGATGGCTTAAGATAAGTACGGGATTTGGTGACGGGAGACGGGTACATACGTAGACTTGGAATCGACCGTTTGAGTGGGCCTGCAAGTCATCCAATTCCTTGCGCAGGACTGGCAGAGGGTTATGGTCAGTATCAGTAGGCACGAGCAAGAGGGGTATACAGCAACTCACGGATATCATCTTCGTTGACGTTTGCGTAAATCAACCTCATCTGCGTCTTGTCCTCCTTATCCGCCAAACTGGCCTTGATGATTTGGTACATGGGTGTGATACCCGTTCCACCAGCAATCATCAAGAAATGATCCGCCAAGTCCCGATCGTACACGAACTTTCCCTTCGGGCCCTTGACCTTGACTTCCTGTCCGACAGTGAGCAGGCTCAAGTATCGAGAAATGTTTCCCTTTTCGTATGCCTTGACGAGCAGGTGGAATCGACCAGGGTCTTCACCGTCCAATGTCGTAGGCGTGTAACTCCTGACAATGTTCTTCCCGTCGATTTCGGCACTGACGGAGATGTGTTGTCCGATGGGCAGGCCAAGGACAGGCTCTGGGTGAATGCCCTTGACGTGTCCTGTCGGTCGAGGGATTTCAAAGACGTAGAGGTTGGTGTTGTGTGAGAGAGCGGTCTTTTCGACTAGCTTCATCCGATGCCAGTCCGTAATGGTCGGGAGCATGGCATGTGCTTCGGTGGTGCTGAGCGTTAGCTCAGGACTTTCGAGGATTTTCTTGGGCTCCGATTTTGAGGCAGTAGCTGCAGTAAGGCAATAAATGGGTCAGAATCGCTCCATCTCCCTGAATATCACCATGGCTCACCGAGATAGAGTGCCAGTGCAACACCGACTGCAACCGAAGCCACGGCGATCTGAAGGTACATTTCTCCCTCGGGTGTGTTGAGGTACTTAAGGTCTACCAGACCGGACTTTACGACGAGCTGCTTGATAGAATCCATTTTTGATAGGTTGAGCTAAAGTGTACTGAGTGTCAGTGGGATGAGGGGGATCTGCAGACCGGTGCCCCTAATATCACTCACGTCTTGATAAATAATTCTTGAGGAGTTGCCAAGCTGTCAAACCAGTATGTTCGCGGCTTCCAGCGCGTCTTCGCCCGCGGCGCGATCGGTCGCTTGGGGAACTTGGGGAACTGCTCCTGGTAGCTGCTAGGGTTCATCAATCGTCAACAAAGCTGGAGCTAAAGCTGGTTGACACGACATTTCGTGCATCTGTCTGGAACGAAATGGATGCTTAAGCGGCTCGTTCAGACAAAACTGCAGCATCTACGGCCATTACTATAGACCTGCATAATTCACTAAGCCATGCTGAGATAATGCCAAAGCGCCGCGGCTAACCAGCCGATACAATATATATACGTCCAACCTCACAACCTAACCCACATTTCATACCTATACTTGACTCCTTTCTCCTCGATGACCCCTTCCGGCACGTCCCACCCAACCCAATCCACCAGACTCCGATGCTCCGACTGCGTCCACACCTTGGCTTCCTCTCCGCCCGATATAGTCCTCGTCTCTTGTGCAAAATCAGGCAGGAAGACGTCGCATTCGTCGAATGCCGGTTCAAGCACTCGCGTGAGGAGGATCCGGTCCACGAGTGGTTGTTTGCTGTTGACATCTTCCAGACATTGCGCGTAGATCTGCGAGCCGCCGATAAGGAATACTCTGCTTGAACGACTTTTGTCCTTCCCAGAGGTAGGCTGAGCCGGACGGGTGTAGCGTTCTGGTAGAGAAGCTAGCGCTTGTGCAACAGAGGAGTGTTTCGAGACTGAAGATTCAGATTTTGACGGCGACCTAAATCACGGAGAGGTTCAACGTCACGTAAGTTTCGTCGAAATGTATGATAAACGTACAAGTCAACCCTATCTGGATTCCGGGAAACGATCAGATTCCGTCGATTCCTTAACGGTCTGAATTTATCAGGAATCCCATCCCACGTTTTTCGACCCATTACTACCGCATTGCACTCTTCGGTGTCCAAATTTTCCCCGGTTGTTACTACATAGTGCGAAGAGAGTGTAAAGGAACCTGTATAAGCTCCAAGCAAGATAGCACAGGCAGACAGCGGCACTAGAAGCCTACCTCGTGCGAAATACTTCATCTCCCCCGGAAGACGCCAAGGAAGTCCTCCATTTAGTCCGATCCCATTCTTCATTGTAGCCGCGACGATGAGTGTCATGGGCCGGTAAGACGACGAAGGCATGGTTGATGTAGTGTCCATTGAAGGTGGATACTCGAGATGTGTCGCTTTACTGGTGGTACGACGTTTGGAGAGCGAAGTCGTGGCTAGTACAAGGAGGAAAAGGTTCGCAGGGTGTAGCAGGACCTAGTTGCTAGATACGATGAGCTTCTATTCTTGACAATTATCCCAGGTTTGCAAGTGAAGAGCCCAGGGACTCGAGGACCAACAAATGTTGAATGTTCGCGGTCAACTCCGAGCTCGGCCCCCGCAAATAATGTTTCCATCAAACGTGTTTGCTTCCGCAAGATTTTTTGTTCGTTTCGAGGCAACCTCTGAACATCATCATGTTGACATGTCGGTACATCGTACTCTGCCATCATCTGTTCGGCCAAGAATCTCGAAGTGACAGCAACACACACTTTCTCGAATTGTGATTAGTCGATTTCACCGGAAACTCGTCCCACAACCCACACAAGCACAATGTCGAGATCCCATCGAGCCAAGGCTTTACAATCCCTCATCGACGCTGGACCGTCAACAACGGCAGGAGAACTCGTCCCGCCTGCTTCGTTAGTAACCAACGAAAAGAAATCATCCAAAAAGTCGTCGTCGGGAGCCAAAAAGTTGATTGTCGGTGCGAAATCATCCTCGTCAAAGGGCAAATCCAAGAGTAAAGATGAAGGAACGGTAGACCGTGTGGCTTTAGGGGAAGAGGATGTGGAGGAAGAGGAGGCAGCTGCAGCTGGTGGAGACGAGACGATGGCAGATGCTTCAGGATGGGAAACAAGTGCACCGGGAGGTGATTCAGGAGCAATGCAGGAGGACGACGATGATGCCGATATGTTACTGGACGATTCACAAGCCGCCGCACGGCGTATCATCCAGTCCGACACCACACAGCCCACGCCCGTTCTCGCCTCTGCCGCCAATGCCAATATCTCAGGTTCCGGATTCGCACCGATATCCCAAACAGCTCAGAACAAGGCGCTGCTCAAGCCGGAATCGCGAAAAATTACTATCCCGCCGCATAGGATGACACCGCTCAAGCGGGAATGGGTGAATGTGTATGGTCCGTTGGTAGAGGTCATGGGATTGATGGTGAGGATGAATGTAAAGAAGCGACAGGTGGAGCTGAAGGTCAGTCACTTCTAGTCTGCTAGCGACGGCATGACCATTCGTCTGTTGTTCATGGTAGTGCGGGAAACTGATTCTTGTGTTCTCCTCTCACAGACATCGAAACACACGCCAGACCAAGGCGCCATTCAGAAAGGAGCAGATTTCATCAAAGCGTTCTCATTAGGATTCGACGTCAAGGCAAGTCGCTCGATTCGTTCACCACCTCCCGCGATCAAATGCTAACAGTCGACCGTTGTCCATAGGACGCTCTTGCCATTCTTCGTTTGGAAGATCTGTACCTCGACTCTTTTGAGATCAAGGATGTCAAGACATTACACGGCGACCATCTTTCTCGAGCTATCGGTCGAATCGCGGGTCAGGATGGAAAGACCAAGTTTACGATTGAAAACGCTAGTCGTACACGTATCGTTTTGGCGGATACGTGAGTCTTTGCCTTCAAGGGACTGGCCTTGCATTGCGCTTCTATGATTGACATGGCTTGTTTTGCTGCGTCTCTACAGCCATATCCATATCCTAGGGTCTGTGCAGAATATCAAGATTGCTCGTGACGCAATTGTCTCCCTCATCTTGGGTTCTCCACCAGGTACGTTTAGCTTGTAGAACACCACTTGATGGCTACCGCTTACAGTAGTCTTTCCCTATATAGGAAAAGTATATGCGCATCTGAGGAGTGTTGGAGCCCGGTTGAAGCAGAGGTTCTAAATCTCTCTTGGATGTGCTTGTCACGGCTGCGGGGAACCAAGGGGTTTCCATTTTTACCTTTCGATAGAGCGGATTTGTACCATTGTATCGTATACTCTTCTTGCTATGACCTATCTCACACGCTTTACTGCTGTCAGTTGATATACTCCAGATTGAAGTTTGCCCAACGAAACAGCCGCGAAAAACATTTTGGCGTTTCAGGTCATCTCTAGCATCAAGGATCGCGGTAGCGACACTGAGACATCCTTCAGGGATGCAAGGATGACTATGGGATCGGGTAGAGCTTGGGCAACGAGTGTATAAAATCGTATGCTCGCCAACCAGAGAAGCTTTGCCCTTATCGTCACTTTACATTCTAACCCGTCCTTCACTGACACAACCCGCCGCGGCAAAGAACTTTCTCTACTACATCGCTACCTGACAACATGTCCGACGATCAAGAACAAGGCGATGAGGTGAGCTTCTACCTGAACTGCTGCGTTCTCACCGTGCATGTTTCTGACCGTTTTCTCTCCTCGTTGATAGGAGATGATGGTGTCATTCGAGGTACGTCTCTGAACGACGGCTAAGACTGATTGATTGATGCTCAAAGCCGGGCGAATGGTCGTATTTCCAGTCGGTCGACGAGTTGCAGCAACATGTAAGTCCTTTGGCATCTCGGATATAATGGAGTCGCTACCGAAGGATATGCAACCTGCTTTATCTTCTTTCTGACCACCGACCTAATGGCTACCGCTCTCTGATTGCCGTTGTTCTTCGTTTCTGACTTCTATTCCCGGTATTGTTTTCGTTATCAGGGAATCAACGTTCAAGATATAACAAAGCTGAAGTCTGCAGGGATCTGTACCATCCTCGCGGTGGCGCAGAGCACTCGAAAGAATCTACTCAAGATCAAGGTATGTTTTCGTAGTCCTGCAACCCACTGACGGTGTAGTTGCTGATCGGAGCCTGCGGTCTCGACATAGGGGTTGTCAGAAGTAAGTTTTCAATAGGAGACTCGCTGACCGCCACCTTGACCCTCTTGTTCTCTTGTTCTCTTCCGCTTAGGCAAAGGTCGAAAAGCTCAAGGTAAGCAGGGATCCTTTCTTGCTATCAAAGACTTTGAAGACTCAGTCACACTCTTCTTCAGGAAATATGCACAAGAATGCTGGTCAGTCTAGGACTCGATGCAGTATCAACCCTTTGTCGGGATGCTCAAAAGACTTCCTGGGTGTCTGCTTGATAGCCACCTACTTTTGCAACTGCTGCTGAGATCTCCATCAAGCGAGAAGTAAGACGCCTTCCGCAATTTGTTTAGGTCAACGACGAAACTTACAGAAGTGCTTTTGCGATAGAATGTATGCTTCATTACTACTGGATCAAAGGCCGTCGATGCGGTAAGTACATCCCGCTATCTATCCGTCGGTATAGTTTCCTTGACTCATGATAAACCCACCTTCGCGTACCTGTTTTTATCTACGAGTGTCTACAGATATTGGGAGGTACGTCATGATCCACAACAAACCGTCTGGGGAGAAGTGTTTGTCCAACGCCTCTTTTACCTTCCAGGTGGTGTCCAGACTCAAAGTATTACAGAAGTCTATGGGGAATTTCGTACCGGAAAAGTTAGTCCACCTGGCTATCAGCATTTCAACTCGAAGTCACTGACGGTATCCCCTTCATTCGCTTTGGTTTCGAAAAGACACAACTCTGTCACACTATGTGCGTTACTACTCAGCTTCCGATGGATATGGGAGGAGCGAGTGGTAAAGTCGCGTACATCGATACCGAAGGAACATTCCGACCGGAGCGTGTCAAGGCGATCGCCGATAGGTTCGGAGTGGATGCGAAGACTGTTGCAGAGTAAGTGCTTTTCGAAGCCATGGCAAAATATGATGTGGCTAATTGACACTTTGTCTCAGGAATGTTGTGTGTGGACGTGCTTGGAGTTCGTGAGCATCGACACCCATCCTGACTTTACAATTCTATATCAATTCTAACGAGCGCGCGCGATCATCACGATAGTGAGATGCAATGCGAGATGTTGACGGAACTGGCTCAGCGGTACGTATTATTGTAACAATTACAAGTGGCTCACACACTAAAGCGGAGGTCTGTTTGAATGTAGATTCGTCGATGATCGATCATACAAGTTGTTGATAGTCGACAGCGTCATGAATCTTTTCCGATCCGACTACTCTGGCCGAGGCGAATTGAGTGAGAGACAACAGGTATGTACAACAGGCTTCGCGATCCAGTACATGTACTGATTATTCACTGCCTTTTGAATTGACAGAAACTCAACCAGTTTTTGTCTCGTCTTGCCAAAGTGGCGGAAGAGTTTGTGAGTGCGACTTCCGAGCGGTCTATGGCGTAATCTCATTGTGACTTGACACAAATCTGTGCACAGAACATCGCTGTTTTGATGACCAACCAAGTGAGTCCAGATGACTGTATGATGGCGGGTTCGCGAAGCTTATGACGAGATCCCTCGCGCTCGGTTGCATAGGTACAAGCCGATCCAGGAGCTGCTGCGATGTTTGCTGCTGCATCATCAGCGAAACCTGTAGGGTAAGCGCAATCTGAGCGACTCGATGACGGTCAGCGTCGATACTGATACGCGTTACGCTTGCTTCTCCTTCTTAGGGGTCACGTACTTGCTCATGCGTAAGAGCACCATAGACGGCCAAACTCACACATGCGTGCTGAGATACTTTGTGCAACGACAGTTCTGCGACTCGAATGCAGCTTCGAAAGGGACGAGGGGAGGAGCGTATCGCTAAATTGGTTCGTATCTTGTGATGCCCAATGTCAATGACCTTTCTCCGCGCACGACAGCCTTCCCCAAGGTTTGATGCTGATTGCCTCTCTACCATTATTAGATTGATTCTCCTGATTGTCCTGAGGGTGAAGCGACATATGCGCTGCATGCTGGGTAAGTACCGAGCCTTGCAAGCGATCCCATCAGTCATCTCACGACGGTCTTTGTGTGCCCTTTGCGTTGTCTTTTCTTCACAGAGGATGGGAAGGTAAAGTTCGGAAATTGGGTCGTGGAAAAGTTTCAGTGCCGATGCCAAGATTCTTTATATCTCTCCCTGCTCAATAGATATTTAGCTGAAATATTGCTATCGTTGTGGTGGTTCGCCACTGCTATTGGAATCGCTATTCCGCCCATCTCTCGACTATCATTGCAATGCCTCGGCCGACATCGTTCTCTTTCCGATCTTCGTCTTCGCTCTTCGGCATCTTTACATAAACATTTACCATACACGAAGTGTACACTCGGGGGAACTCAGGAGGATGCAATGAGTTGATCATAAAATTGAATGGAGGGATCACCAGTTAGAATGATTAATAAGGTATACTATGCTGTTCGGGCCACCAGATATGGTGAATACTACTAGAGCACCTACTCCATTTCGAACCATTCTCCCGAACCTGCCCCTTGGGACTGTTTGGCAGCTGCAAGGATCTGAGAGCTGCTCACTGGGGTTTCAGCTGTCTCTTTGGCCACTTGCTGCGGAAACGGTTTGAAACAAGCCAAGCCATCTTTCACGCGAAACGTGAAAACGAGCTGGAAAATGGTGCCGAGACGCGCGCGCTTTCCGGGTGTAATAATGCAAATATGTCGTCAGCTTGGTTGTTGAAATCTCTTCGCCGCTGGCTTCAGCATGCACCGAGCAACGACTCTCTTCAACGGGCACCGCAAAGCCACAGTATAGCCATATCTATCGAAGAGAGCTTTTACTGCCAGCGAAAACTGTGCGGCAATATACACTAGCCCATCTGAATTCCTTCATGCCAGCGGTCGACGACGTTTAATCCGCTTTGCTGGTGAATTTGGTGATCGACAAGCGACAACGCGACAACAGACAGAAAGTAGACATATACCAACAACTGTTTGGTATCATTGCAACACCGGCACAAGTGCCGCTCACAGCGACCCGCCTCTCTGCTTACTCCCCGCCGTTACGAATAGCATCTGTAATCGACTGGGACGATCCGCGTCACACGACTTTGAGTAGCTCGTATCCCTACGCAGTCGCTGCAGAGCTACGCAGTTGCCAAAACTTCGAGAGATCGCCAGGATGTCGCTTTTCGGCCAGAACAAGCGTCCGCTATCGACGACGACAGCTAGCAAATCACGAAGGTCACCACTACCGCTATCCAACTCAGATGCGGTACACGAAAAATTCTCCTATTCCCATTCACGAAAATCATCTTTGACGTCCCCTATCGCGACGGCATCATCACCCTCTGGATGGTTTACCGTTCTGTATATACCGGTGCCATCATGGCGGAGAGGTTCTAGTAGGAGCGAAGCGGACTCCCCGCTATTATCCAACGGCTTTCATGGGCACGCAGCAGATTCCAGAGGCATGAGTCATGTCAGGGTATTTCTGCCTATTCCACCAGCAATTTGGAATCGTATCCCAGGACTTCGCCGCCTAACACCTATCCGTCTGCTATTGACGCTATTCGTCGTCGTGGGCAGTGCTATTCTTTTCACAGTACTGCGGAAGGTTGCGAACGGACGGTCCAACTGGACACCACCGAATCCGTTCCAGGACCCGGATACGCTTGTGTTGACGAAAGACGAGGTTGCAAGAATATGGGAATGGGAATTGATAAGCGGGCATCATCCCTCGATAAAACCGGGTAAGCTGGCAGTGGTCTATTGAGATAGAACCGCAGGCACTGACCATCTGTCTTTCTGCTCGCCAGTGCCCGAGAGTGTACCATTACCACCAACCATGTATAATCCAGCAGTACCAGCATCTTTGCTTCTCACTCCCTCGGTCCCAGAACCCGCCGTAGGATATCAGCAAAAACTCTCCCATTCGGTCGCCAAAACGAATTTGATCGGCACGGGTCCCGAACGGTATTATCTTCCCATTGAGCAAAAAGCATCGCCTCCCTGGGAACGTCAATCACATTCTTCATCTCAAAAACATCAACAACAGGCTCAGCATGGTATCGAAGTAGGCGCCGCTTACGCTCCACGACCTATTCCGGGAAGTATACTTGATTTGGACAGGGTATTAGATAAATGTGATTTCAGCACCAATAAAGTGAGCCGTCCCGTTTTGAGTCGTCCGCATTGGGTCGCTAATAGAACGTCTTTCTGAAACGCTCAGTATGTACGAGATTGTCTAGAATATCTCAGGGTAGGCGGTCATCTCGATAACGGCAGACGGTACCGGCGGTCGAATCTCACGGAATACCAGCACATCTTCACCGAAGATCCGGAAACAGCACCCAAGCCGCGATACCTGGATCCGCCTCATCTCGCACAACTCATGCTGGGACCTGCCTCCGATGGCAAAGTTTCCCTGGAAGCGTTGTCAGCGGAGCGCAAAGAGCACGGACTATCTCGTGAACCACTGGTTCTACCCATGCCCTTGCAGCCTTCGGAAAACCTGTACAATCCCTCGAAACCTTGCGATCCCAAGCATCCAAGAATCTTCCATATGTTTTGGGCCGGACCGTTCACAGACAAGCCATACATGGCAGTCATGTCTTTCCTTTTCACCCAAAACCTTGGCTTGCATCTCACCGATGAGGAATGGAGTCAGCGAACCACGGTATGTCGACCTCAATTCTGGGTGTGGATCAATCCAGGGCCGGCCGCTGCTCTGCCAAATCCCTCGGCTCGAAAGGAAATGTATGAAGCCCTGGCAGTCAACCCTTGGTCAGCACCATTCCTACACGCCAAATTCCGAGAAGTTGTCAAGTTCAAAATGTGGAACACAACGGAACAACTTGACGGCATCCCTGAACTGCGGGAGCATTGGCGAACAATTCCAATCTTCAACTCTGGAGGAAACACTTATGGCGCGCCTCAAGGTCAAGCGACTCCGCCCGACGAATCGATTCCTTTCCAAGAGCGAGATATCGACAGCAGTGGAAATGCGACGGAAATGGCGGAAGGCGAAGAGAAGACCTTGATGGACTCGGAAGGTGTGGTGATCATTGAGAAGCAGAAAAAAGTGTCTGAACCCACCTCGACGCCAGCACCCATCATGAAGAAGAACAAGGGTGGACTGTTTGAAAAAGTCGGTTCGACATCGGAAAATGACTATGACCGGCTATCCGTCATTCTTTCCGATATGGCGCGATTCATCCTCACCTATCGATACGGCGGAATTTATCTCGATGCAGATACAATGTTCTTGCGTGACTGGGAAGAGCTTTGGAACTGGCATGGTCAATTTGCCTACCGCTGGTCCTTTCATCAAAAGTACAACACAGCCGTCCTCAAGTTACATAAAGGATCTGCCCTCGCCTCTTTCCTATTCAAAACGGCATTGGAGAACGGACTGGATTTCCATCCTATGACGGTCTCGAGATACCTGAAAGATGCCGACCTTGAACGACTGCTGTTCCGAATTCCCGACGCCTTGTTCGATCCAGCATGGATCAACTTTGAAAAGTATCAACGGGATCGACCGCCGTTCCCTTACTTCCCCGAGTAAGCGATACACTGATGATCTCTAATCGCTATCAGTGTCTGATCTGCTTCTTTCCTCTAGATTCAATGAGCTCTTCTCCAACAACCGGTTCTCAGCATCTGGACCTCATCCTCTAGGATTCGATGGGTTCTTTAGAGGTGCATTTTCGTATCACTTCCATAACTTCTGGTGAGCAAAGCTTTGCGCTTCGAATTTGACCAGGCGTTGTACTGATGCTCTATGTATTTCAGGTGGCTGCCGTTCGACCCTGCAAGAAACTTCCCTGATCTAGGACCACGGTTCATCAAGGGCGAACGAACTCTACGGGAAGCAGCGGCAGTTGCCAAATTCATGGAAACACATCCGGATACTACCGAGGTGAACTTACGGAACGTGGTAGACGGCAAGGATATCCTAGACGATGATGTCGATGAAGACGAACAAGACTTGTCGTGGTCGACGGTGCTCAAGAGAACATTCGAAGGATATTTACGTTCAGAACGGCCCAATATGTATGGAGAGTGGTTGCGCTGGTAGACCAGACAGGAGGATATTTATAATGAATTTTCGTGGCGTCGATGCGCAGTCAGGCATGGTGCTGGTTCACCTGTCGTGACCGCTGCAGCAGCTCTGTTCCTCTGTTCTTCCTCTCTAAGTGAGCTTCTGAAAAGGCCGGGCTGTCTAAGGCCGCTTATACCGTCTACTCGACAAAATAAACAAAGCTGCGATTGCTTCTTTGTTTGCCGAGCAGAATGGATGAACCTTCATCCCCAACAATAACCGTACACTAACTACAGGTATCTATCATTTGTAGCTTTAACGTTCTGCTCAGCCACCATTAACCCTTCTGCCTCTTCATCTGCAATCGCAAAATCTCGACGCGAAATTTCGTCCGGCGGCGAGCTTGAAAGTACCGAAACCAAGCACGTATTCTCGCACTTCGCACCCGATAACCGCTCTCCTGCATGGCGTCGTCTTCAGAGACATCTGGACGCAGGTCGCTGGGCGACCGCAGCTCTTCGTCAGACGATGAGCATGTCAACTATGCTTCACCACTTGATGAGTATGCCAACTATGCTTCACCCCGAGACTTTGAGGGAGAACTCTCGTCCTCGCAACAGCTGCAAGCTCTCGACTTGCAGATCTCCGCAACGCCAGCTCTTTCCGTCGCCTCGCTTCGGGATGCCATTCTAGGATACCTACACGAAGCGGAACTGATCGTCAAGGAAAGGCTATCGCAGCATGGTGAAGCAGAAAAGGAAAGTCCACTAGGCATGGACGCTGCGGGGCGGTATCAGGATGCGGCGGCTGCGGGAGAAAATTCATCATGGTCATCCAGCGTTGGCGGCTATCGAGGGGAAGATAGCAGTTACAGTGGTCTCAACTTGAGGAAAAGGAGTGAGGCCCTCCGACGGCGGTTCTCTACTGGTACTCGGTCCATCATCCCGACAAACTTTTCGACGTCTCCCGAAGCACTTCTTGCCCATCTTTCAGCAATCAGAGCGGATGTGCTTGCATCGATGCCAACGGTTTACCTGCCTTCAATCTCGGTACCTACGATTCCGTCTAGACCGTCTTTCACGCGACTGGCTACTCTCAGGGATGCTACCGTGGAAGGCTCTTTGCCCAATATGATGGCCGGCTTTCTGTCCTCCCTTCCGGCTCGACTATCCTATATTCACGAACAGCTTCCATCACCGCCCGACCTCGGTCAAATGTCAAGCGCCGGAATGACCCTGCCTCAACGAGGTGCTCTAGCGTTCACCGAGGAGCATAAACGTCGAATCATGCAAATCGTTCATGGATTGTTGCCCTCGGAGGATTGGGCAGGGTGGGAGAGACTAGGGTGGGAAGATGAAGACGAGTATCAAGCGCGGATAGCAACGAGTCATTCGAAGCGAGCGCACCGGACATCGTGGTCCAATGGCATTCCCGAAGGGAAATCGTTCTTGCGGGAACTGGATCATGACGCACTTGGTTTACATCATTACCTTGTCAAGAAACGGCCTTCAAGACGGAGAACTGTAAGCGAAGGGGTAGTTGGTGGGTTGGATTTCGGGGGTTTCGACGGAGAAGACGATGATGATCTCGAGGAGGAGGTACAAGAAGAGCCGGAATACCTGTTTCCCAACAAAACACCGCGAGCCGCTCTATCTCGACATCAGAGTTACGTTGTCACACAGGAGGCGTTCGAGCGGGAAAAACAAGCCAGACGGAGGAGTGCTTCTGTAACATCCAGCAAGAGTCGACAAACGGAACTCTCTGAGGATGATGAGGAAATAGAGGGAGGCCAGGACGCCGAGTCTGGCCACGCTGAAAAGCTTTTGGTACGCCCAGGACGTGGTCGTCCTATTCAACCTGTCGGGCCTGCTCAGGCAGCACACACCATGCCACCTGCAAGGGTGACTCCGCAAGTGGTTGTCGAGGGCCTTAGGAAATCGCAAAATGGCAAAGTCTTGATCAGGTATGACGATCTGCCGCCTTGGATGCAGAACAACGAATATATTCACACAGGCTATAGGTGAGCCGGCAGGTATTGATGCTGTTTCCATAAAGTTTGACTGTTATGTGCGTCCCGCAGATTTATACCCCTGGACGCCAAGAGCGGACCGATTCCATTGATTTTGTCCTTGTTCGAACGTCACAACGAGACGAGTGAGTTTTTCTTGATTAGATTGGGCAGGGGGCCACGAAGCTAATCTTGCATCATCGCATACAGTTAATATCCATTCACATCTTATTCCGAGTCTGCTTTTACTTGTGCTGGTCATACCAGTAAGCCCTGGCCTCTTTAATGCGGTTTCAGCAGAAACCAAACTGAGTCTACCTCATCATCAGTACACATTACTCCACCCACCCATCAAGAATCCCTCACCACTCGACATATTGACTCTGTTGGCCTTCATGCTGTCCGCTGCAGGCTGTCTCATAAGTAGTGCTGGCTGGCACTTGCTTTCCGGATGTAGTCGACGAGGTCTGTTTGAATGGGGCGCTTGTGTCGATTGTGAGTACATTGACATATTGTACATTGATGGAGGGTTGACGTATGCCTGCTCATTCCCTTTACAGATGTCGGCATATCTTGTATGTCGCAACATCAACGGTCGCGATTGCATCGCTAATTTGTCTTCATATCCAAAGGGTTGATATCCTGCTCCATCCATACCGTATATTATAATGGGTGAGTTTCCATTGACCAAGCCCGAGCCATCTACTACACTAATCTCGCTCGATATTAGCTTCTACTGCCAAGGACAAACTCTGTTCATCTATTCCATTTTGACGCTCGCAAGCGCCGTTGCAGGAAGCATCGCTCCTTTCCAGCCATTCTTTAACAAACGAGAGAACAAGGTGAATTTCGGGTTTCACTCTCCAGATCTCTGGCCATACACTGACAGTACTCACCATGTCATCATACGTAGCCCTGGCGAATCGTGTTCTTCCTTGGGATCTGTCTCACTGCTCTAGCGCCACTCACGCATCTAGCACTACAGCACGGCGCACGAAAAATGCTGCAATTCGCAGGTACGTAGACAGTCTGCTAGCTGTCTTATCTTGCGTATACTCATTGAAGCACTTGTCCATACTTTTTGCGTTTGCAGCTCCGGTATTGACTTCCTGCTCTGTCTACATATTCGGGTTGACGTTCTATGCTGCCCATTTCCCGGAGAGGAGGTGGCCAGGAAAGTTCGACTACATCGGGCACAGTCATCAAGTGAGTAACGTACCGACGCTGAACGTGTCACTTCCCAGAGCTGAATGCCGTCTCACTTCTTTTGCAATATTACAGATATGGCACCTCTCCATTGTGCTCGCCGTATACTTACACTTCCGCGGCTGCATACATATCTTTGATCACCGAGAAGCATTGTCATGCGCACTGCCTGATGCCGGACTACCAATGAGCGAGTATCTGCGTGGCTACTCAAAGTATTTCTTGATGAAAGACCTTGTGGATAGTGTGTGAACGTGTAGTAGGATGAGATGGTGTGGAATCAGGAAGAAGGCAAACTGTAATTAGGGCCAATAGACCAAGGATCGTATATCATAGATGTTTGGTGTTTGGGGACTACGATGTCGTTTCGTACATTTTGATTTGGGTCACCTTATAGGTTGAATCTCAGTTTCGAACAAAGCAAGAGATAGCAGGAACATGCCAAGGAATGGCGAGTGAGCTGGCAATGACGTGTCAATCCTTGACATGTTGCGACTTCCGTATCTGATCGGTTTTCAATTCGGAGCGTGATTCGTTCAGCAACTTGCTGACTTGTCAAGATTGATGAGAACGATACCGTTTACTCTTCTTTACCACATCACCTTTCTTCGCCCACAAACGCCATCGCCACCCGATAATACGCTTCACCCAATCTACACGTTCGCCACCGCCAGCTTCACCGCAGTTTCCACCGTAGTGCTTGCGCACGTCAGTTCGAAACGATGAGTAAACGACCAGGAAAAGGTGGACCTGCTCCACCTCCACCCCTGCCGCCTGGTCCTGTGCCTGATCAAGCGACTGTGAACGCAGCGTGGGCACAATACTATGTGAGCCTGTCCCGAGTGAATTTCTTTCACATGATGACAGTTACTGATCTTGACGTGTGCTCCTTTCCGTTGCAGGCTCAACAGGGTATGGTCACTCAAACTGCGCAGACCCCCGTCACACCAGTATCAGCACCAGCAAACTCCAGTGCCTACTCAAATTATGGGTATGGACCCGGCGCCAACATGCCTGGACAGGCACCCATGGGTATGGCTAATGGCATGCAAATGGGTGCACCGGCGGTCGGAGCACAAATGTACGGCCGTCCTCAGAATCAACAAATGGGCGTAAATATGGGAATGAACATGGGTCACGCTGGTCATGGAATGCCTATGGGAGGAGGCGGAGTCGGGATGCAGGGAGCTGGAGTTATGGGAATGGGAATGCAGGGTCAAGCTGCATACGCACCACCACAGGGACAGGCTCAGTATACCGCGCCTGCTCAACCTCAGTACGCTGCACCCGCTCAACCTCAGTATCCGGGAATGTATACACCACAACAACAAGTACCTGGACAGCAACAGCAGCAACAACAACAAGGTGCATATGGAATGCAGACAATGCCAACATATGTTCCACCCCAACAACCGATGAATGTAGGTCCTACAGCTGGTCCTACGCGCCCTTACCGACCTCCTCAGCAACAGCAAGCGCAAGGGCAACAGCCATATGGCGCTCCAGGTCCGTACTCGAGCATTCAACCTGCTGGACCGATGACAGCTATGGGACCTGCACAACCTGGAGCAAACTTTCAGGGAAACATGGGAGGAAGACGTCCTGGTGGCCCTGGTCCTAGTCCAGGAGGCTTTGCAAACGGTACCAATGGCAATTTCCCGCCAGCCAAACGACCGAGAATGGAAGGACCTCCTGCGAATCGAATGGGAGCTCCTGGCCCGATGTCGGGTCCATCACCTTCAGGACCCCGATCGGCACCCGCTGGAATGGCCGGTCCTGGCCGTCGTGGTCCCACAAGCGACTACGGAGGCTCAACAGACGGTGGAGTCCGACCACCGAGCATCAGTGGTCCGCCTCGAGGCGGCGCGGCCCGCGGTCGTGGATTGTCCAGTGCGAATGCGATAACCCCTCGTGGTGCTTCTGGAGCAGGAAGAGGGCGTGGAGGATCGTTCGCTTCAGGTCCGTCGGATGCCGGAAGCGTTCGTGGTAGTCCTCGTTCCACTCGCGGCACGGGGCATGGCGTAGCAGCTCCTCCCACGTCAAGCTATCGCGGTCGAGGAGGCAAATTTCCGAGTTCATCCACTCCTTCTGGACCAAGTGGTTCCGGCGCTCCTAGAGCGCCAAGGAACGGCGCTCGCGGAACAGGACTCGGTCGAGGTGGACACCCGTCTTCCAGATCAGGCGAGTCTTTCGGTAATCATCGACATTATGGTGGTTCTTCCACCGGGGGTACAAAGGCCGCCAGCCAAGCTCCTCCTGGACCCGGTCAAAAACGACGTGCATCGACATCTGGTCCCAATCCAGCCCGATCAGCATCCGGTAAATCGCATCCTGCGGGACAAGACAGCGAGTCCGCCGCGTACCAGGAGGAAAGGACACGAGTCGCGCGAGAAGAGGCACGCAAGAGGACCATGACAGACTTCCGAATTATCGGGCTCGAGATCAAGCAGCTGGGCTGGAAGTGGGGCGCTGTAAGGGATCTTGAGGCTGAAGAATTTGAAGGGGATGAAACGGATTCCGGGGAGAGCGAGGAAGAGGAGACTGAAGGTGATGCCACGCAGGATAAGCCTGCTGCGGCCGACTCGAAGCAAGAATCGCAGGAAAAGGAGGGATCCGCTGTCAAGCCAGCCGCGACTTCTACACCGAAAGTTAAAGTCAAGGTTGAGGCGCAAGTCAGCAGTCAGAGTAACAAGGCGACTGAGACGAAACCCGCCAAACCCAAGGAAGTTGTCACAGAGGGCACTGTCAAGGACGACATCAAGACCGAGTCTGTCGGTATGTATGATGTCGGAAGAAACTCCTGTTCGAAGTACTGACATTGATTTAATGGCTCTGTTAGCTGACGAAGTGGTAAAGAAAAGGGGTGAGAAGCGAAAGGCTAAGATGAGTAGCCCTGACGTCGGTGCGTACTTTGATTGCTTGCAAGCTGCATGGATCTCTTACTTGGCCATATGTTCCCGACTTGCCGTTCAATAGAGGACGACGCACGTATCATTGCCAAGAAGCGCAACACGCATGGCCCCGCCAATCGCATGCTGGAGGCTTCTACATCGACAGCAAATTCTGCTCCGGAAAAGAATCGATTCCGAATCTACTTTGCCAGTCCGGTAGAAAGGGGTGATGGGATTTCTCTTAAAGAGTATTTGGCAGGAAAGACAGAGTATGACGGAGATGACGAAGAACAGGAACAAGCTGAAGGAGATGTCGATGGAGAAGAGCGGGACGAAGGTGAAGACGTGGACAACACGGCTGTTACTGTGGGCGACGACGAGCTGTCTGGAGACGATAACCAGGAAGATCAGGCAGCTGAGGAGGAGGCTGCAGAGGAAAACGTGATACTGGATGCCGCAGTGGATGAGAATGGGAATGAGCGAGCTGAAGGCTTAGTTCAGGAGATCGATGAGCTCGAAGAGGAGAGCGCAGCCGAGGCTGCCGAAGAAGATGCGGTCAAAAGTCAGACACAGATGGTCGAGTCCACGTCGGGTACGCAGTTGGAAGAGGAAGCGCTCGCCGATGTTTCAATGATGACAGCTGAAGGGGAGGATGTAGAAAACGATCCGGAAGGCAAGGACGCTCAGGGGAGCTCAGTGGACGAGGCCGCTCCGACAAAGAAGGCTGCAAATGCAGACAACGGTCACGATGTGACCGAAAGTGCCGAAGCGCCAGCCGAAACTTCGGAAGGAAACGCTCAACAGCCCAAGTCCTCTGGAGCAACCGATTCGAAGGTATCCAAAAACACTGCTGAAGCGGAAAAGGGAAACCTGAAGGTATCTGCCGAAAACGTCTCTGCCGCCTATGGTGCACGAGGGAAACCACCGATGGCACCTTCTGGTCCACTTGCTCACTCACTTACGAGCCATCCTTTCCGAAGGAGTCCTTCTCTGCCTCCCACATCTTCGGATGTTCCCGTTCCGGCACCCAACCGTCTTTCGATATTGTACGCGGATGGTACTCGACGAATAGTACTGGATGCGCCGATCGTGCAGGCCGTTCAAATTCACCGAAGGCGTGGATTGATTAAGGTCCGCATCGGTGGCGTCAAGCAGGCTGCTCATGAAAAGCAGGTCGAGCACTTGGCCGAGAAGACGAAGGAAATGAACGTGACAGTTTCCGACGGGGATGCTGGGAAGAATATCTCCGACGGAGACGATGAGGCTGCGAAGCCAGAACCGGTTTCAGAGGTGGAGAATGATGAAACAAAGGCAGACGCAGCGGCAGCGCCCAAGTCGCCGATGAAGGGGATTCTGGTGCGTTACTGTTGTTTCAGCAGCTTGATCGGTCGCAGGCGTGATTTACTCGTATTGTTCTCTTTTATCTCTTGCATGGTTACAGTTGGAAGCTTTGAACGAAGAGGCGAATGTGTTTGGGCTAGCATCTTCTTCGGCGACTGCGGACGTGGATAGCGCGAATTTCCCGCCTCTGGATCAGCTCAATTCTGAATCTACCGAAGTATTCGAGCTGACAGCGTTCATTGACACTGCCCATCGGCTAAGTGAGCCCAAGTGGGTAAAGTCCGGGCAGCTAGAAGATTGGATCAGCGTGATCAAGACGAGAGAGACAGCCGGCGAGGCTGAAGAAAATTGGCGCTGGAGGCGAAAGCTCGAAGTTGTGGATCCGGAAGCTGTAAGTTGATTTCATTTTTGACTGGGTACATTGCACAAGTTCTCATTTTTGACCATCTTTCAGCCGGCTACGCTTGCGAGTGTACTCGAAACGTGGGCAATGAAGTCGAAGATCGGAAGTCTCAAGGAGCGACGTCGTTTCCTCAACACGCATATGAAGGATTCCAACGAATTCCTCAACATTCTTCTGCAAGCCATTCGTGGTGACATTTCGCCGCTCTCTCGTTCTCAAATCCAGCACTCTCACAGTCTACTCAAAAAGACGGCCAGGCCGACTTCTGTGCACTACGAATCACAAACTTATCTCACCCTTGCTGTCATGGCTCTCGTTGGCCTGCTCAAGGATTACGCCGGCAAGACTGGTGAAAAATCTTCGATTCTCGACGACAAGATTGCGGAAATCATCAAATCGCTTCCTAATCCGATCATCTACTCCAACACTGACAAGGTCTTTCAGGATTGGTACAATGCTATGCCGTCGCATCACAAGAGAAAGTCAGGCAAGTAATCCGGCAATGCTGGCGATTCGCTTGTGATTACGTTCTAGCAAGGTTGTATACCGTTATTTCTGTTTTGCCCTAGTGTCTGAAGTGTCTGTCGATCAGTTGGGCGATCTTTCCGTCGAGCTCGTCTAGGTACTCGGAAGGAGTTCCAGATGGTGCAAAGACATAGCGTCGCTCCGACCACATGTTCATGTAGTTGTGTATAACCAAACTGCGTAAGCGGTTCATACTGTGTAACCCTAAACGTCATCTTGCTCTGGCCATCCGCCGCTTCTTGAGAAGTTTCAACCACCAGGCTGGGTACTTAATCGCAGCAAATGTCAGAGTGAATAATAAAAAATCACCAGGCTAAACCACCACCACACGCCAGCTCACACGCGTCACATCACACGCCGCTTCTTTTCAGATACGTGTTCCGGGTTACTGTGACGAGTAAATAACAGCGAGTAACGAGCCTACGTGTTTATCACTAGCCTCGTTCTGTCCAAAGATCCAGCGGGATCGGATTGGACAGCTGATCGGACCAGCTAAATTGATAATTCGGTCAGGTAATGTACTCGGTCTATACGGTGCAATCATAACACGATAGCGAGAGCAGCTTTAGATTATCGGTTATCGGTATGTCCATTCTCTTACTCCGCACGATGTGCTGCTGCAGCTTGTGCTGCTGTCTCACACCCAAGGAGCTCCATAGCGGGATAGCAAGGAGGACCATGGGGCCAAGAAAGGGCCAAGATTTTTACAAGCCACGCGCTAGTCGTGTCATTGTTGTTGAGCTCATCATTGTCATAGCGTGGTGGTGAATTAGCTGGAGAATTCATTATGTAGCATCAGCTGCAGCAACTCAGGGCATCAGCTCATGCATCGTGCATAGCTAGCTGCATAGCTTCATGCAGCCAGCTGCTTCTTTCGTGCCTGAGAAAGACAACGCTTCAACGACCTCTCCGAATCCCTCTCCGAATCGCCGTTGCAGCTGCTGATGCTAGGCGGTCAGCCCGTTGGACGTCTAGGCTGTGGTGGTAAATCATTGGGCCGGTTTTCTTGTCAAAAGCTTGTCCAATCTAGCTGCTTGTCCTGAGAGAATACTGCTGAGAAACCCGACGTTTACTTTCCCATAGGCGCTGGTAGGATCTCTACCAGCCACGTTTCGCGAGTCTCTCAAGCGTAGATGCGGGGCTTGAGAACTAGCTGGTCATGAATGGATATATATATATAACATATATCGTACCGCTGCTTATGCCGGGCCGGAAGCCTCTCCAAGGAGTCAGTGGTGCCAACGGTTCAAGAGTTGCCTTTTACAACGGCATTATCCAGCGAACCACAACTTACTTCGGAAACCTATAACGCAGGTCATCCATACAACGAGTAACCGTGCCCACCATGGCTCCCGCACCAAAAGACTACACGGCGATGACCAAAAGAGAGCTTATCTACTCTTTTAGTATTGTGACCACTTTGTTTTTCATATGGGTGAGCACATCCTCTTGCAAAAGGCACTGTAGAATGCTGAATCAGAACGTCCGCCTGGGCTGCTTTAGGGCTTCTCATATGGGTATGTCGCAAGATTGGAATAGTCGCCTCGATGCTTCGCTTACAATTGCTCCACTTTCAGTCTACTAGACGTCCTCAACGCGCATTGTGAGCAAATAACCCATGTCACGTGGCGCATACTTTATCAGCTAACCTGAATCCTTTGCGCCCTGCCATCTCCAGTCCTGGAGATCTTCGGACTAACGAAAGCACAGAGTACATTGCTGCAATTCGCCTATTTCGTCGGTAAGTCGACTGCTTCAAAGAAGAAATTATAGGCTTAGTTTTCTCGCCTGTCTCTCAACCCTTCTTGTTACAGCTTACCTCGTGGTGGCGCCGCCGATGGGCCTCTTCATGAGGAGATACGGATACAAAAATGGCATCCACATTGGTTTGGCACTCTTCTCCATCGGCGCGGTCTTGTTCTGGCCATCAGCAAAGTACAGGCAGTACGGGATGTAAGTCCCATTTCCGCGGCGATTGGGGTCCATGCCCTCTGCGGTTCGGCTTCGACTCTAGTCTAGACTGACAAGATTACAATTGTCTGAAGGTTTGTCGCATTCACTTTCGTGACAGCCAGTGGACTTGCCACGCTCGAAGTGGCAGCGAATTCATACATCTCCGTATTGGGTCCTCCCAAATATGCTGCGCTTCGACTGGTTCTTGCCCAAGGCTTCAACGTACGTCCAAATTTTTTAACCGGTTCCGTGAGGGGCAAAGCAGTTGACTCTATCCGTATTCGTTCATACGCCATCCAGGGGATTGCCACGGTCATCGGACCAATTATTGCTGCTCATACTTTCTTTGTGAGCAGACGGAGGTTTCTCAGAAAGCAATAATCCAGGCTGAGACGCGCTCCTGACTCTTTCAGAACGAGGAAAACAACGGCTCTCTCGGATCTGTACGAACACTCGACATGCACTCTTAGCCGTAACGGCACTGACCTTTGCGTTTCTTCCACAGGTGCAATACGTGTATCTCGCCATGTCTTGTTTGGGAGTGGTCGTGAACATTGCCTTCTACTTTGCCACGTTGCCCGAAGTTGCTCAAGTGGTGGCACATGATGCCGAGCAGACTGTCAGCATAAAGGGATTCATGAAGAAGACCCACACGATCGCTGGATTCTTTGCAGAGTTTGCATATGTGAGTTGTCGCAGAGGAGGACGAGGCCCGAGGTCTAAACTCATGCATTTGTTGCATCTGCACAGGTGGGCGCGCAAGGTAAAGAACAGCGGAAAGCCATCTGCATTGCTCCCAGAAGGCTTACGCTCTTGCTCCTTCTTGCCTCTGCGACTCAGTCGCTGTCGCCTCATTTACCATCTTCTACATTGTCGAGCAACCAGGAATCTCGCCTGCCATTTCACACGCAACCGCGTCTAACATGTTTAGTGCATGTCAAGCGGTATTTACCGTCGGCAGATTCGTAGGTGTGGTATATCTAAAGTAAGTGCCGAAAGTCATTGACGATTTCGTCCTGAATTTGACTTGTCCTTTCCTCCCGTGCTTTCTTCACGTAGATATGTGGACCCGGCTTTCGCTCTCTTTGTGAACGGAGTCGGTCTCATTGTGTTCACTATATTGACTGCGACTATTCCCGGTAAAGGTTCGTGGCAAGACGCACTCGATATATCAGGAACGAGCGGTGCTGATACCGCTACCGGGCTTCGCAGGTGGTATCGCATGTCTCTTCCTCATCTTCTTCTTTGAGAGTATCTGCTATCCGGTCATTTTCACCGTCGCTACGGCAGATCTGGGATCGTACGCGAAATTAGGCTCTGGATTGCTTGCTGCGTGAGTAGGAGGATGCGCGGGACATTCAACAATAGATGATTGACGCCCTTTTTCTGGGTCCTCGGCAGCGGTGTATCTGGTGGTGCAGCATGGCCAAGTATGACGGGTGCAGTAGCCGACAAAGTCAATACACACACAGCGTTCTTTATTCCTCTGGTCAGTCTCCGCGGGTTCGTCGCATCTCAGGCCCAGGCTGACTTGTTATTCCTCCATCGCATGTGCAGATTGGTTTCATTCCCTTGATGCTGTACGGACTCGTCATGTGGATTACAAGAAGCAGGAAGTATGCTGGCAAGATCACAATCTGGCAGACACAGGTGCGTTAAATTCCGAACCTAGAACGACGCCTGACTAACGATGCACCTCTGCTTTTTCAGGTGCCGCTCAAGTCGGAGGCCGTAGAAACGGCATTGGGTCCCGCTGAATCGCCGTTGGTGGACGAATGCCAAAAGGGCGGCGAGACTGATTTCGTAGAGACTGTTTCAGCTGGTAAAGAAAAGGGAAAATGGTAGACAATCGAGTGAGCGCGTAATAAGGATACAAAGAGCGCAAGACAAAGACGCGAGAATTGCATCAACAACAGGCTTGTAATACTCATCAAGAGTCCAATAGTAAATGTAACATAAGATCAAGTGCGACTGTCTAGATCGTTTTCCGTATGTCCGGACTGTTTGACACCGCAGGTACAAGTCCCCTCATCGGTAACGCTTGCTGCACAAGTTTTCCGCCACTGCCATTCTGAAACACATGCACGAGCACACGGCAAAACATGAAGATACCATGCAATAATACATCCACTACAAAGCAGTTTCCTTTTTTTCCGGCTTTCAACGCGTGTTCAAAAGCCACGAATACTCCATCTAGGCACTCGCAAAACTCTTTACCAAACCCTTTCCAGCCTCGGCCGCAAGACCCTTGGCGGCATTATCCACCGCGCCCAAACACAACAACAAATCCAACCTACTCGGATCCTGAACCCGCTTGGCCAGGGGCTCGGGAACATCAGGCAAGGGCGTCAACCCCTGTTTCCTTCGAACATCATTCTCATCGTTACGCGCCTGCGCAGCCTGTTCGTACCGTTGTTTTTCACGGGTGACTTGACGCATTTGATAGGCGAGCGCGTTTTGTTCCTGTGATAGGTTGGCGAGGGAGGCGAGGGTGTTTGAGAGGGATGTAGGGAGGGTTGTTGCGCTCGAAGTTTGGAAGGGGAGGAGGGTAGTTGAGGGTGCGCCGAGCGGGGATGAGGTTGTAAGCTTTGCGATGGACGATGTGGCGCTTGATAATGATGATGCTGATGCTGATGCTGATGCCGGGGTGGACAGGGTGGAGAAGAGCGCGTTGAGAAGGGCTGGAGATTTGGTTCGGAGTGGGAGAGGAGTAAGCATCGTCGTAGGTGTAAGACGGTGCTCGATCAAACTGTGCGGGAGCGAGGTAGTTAGTGATAGGTACCTGCTGTGCTGAAGAAGAAAAGAATCGTACCTGGCCGTGTCGAATCGCTGTTTGCGCAGAGCCGCGGCAAATCCTTCAGAGAACTTGTACGCCCTGATTTGAACATCACCAGCAGCGCCTCGAGACGCATCTACGAAAGGTCCGGCGGCATAAGTTAGGGACGGCCGCTACCACACCGCCCCGAACTCACCATGAACAATCAACACGGCCCTTCCACCGGCTCCTTGCTTGCCGGTACTCGTCACACCCGTACCCCTCGCTCCGGCCAACTTTTCAACACCGGCCATGGCCTCTACGACATTCCTGATCAACCATCCTGATCCACCAAGCATGCCTCCTACGCCGCCTACGTCTTTCCCGCCTGCTTGGGAGCTTTGGGAAGGGTTGAAGGAAGGATCGGTCAGGGTCGAGAAGAGGGTCGGCGTGTGGGTTGTTAGGTAGACGCCGATGGGGTTGTCTAGGATTGAAACTTCTCGTAGGTGCCGAAGGACGGTAGGTGCGTAGGAGGCTAGCAAGAACGAACGGCCATCTATCAGTTGACGCTAGCTTTTTGCGCGGGGGGGAAAACCCCGGCGGGCAACTCACTCTCGCTCTTATCACCATCCAACAACGCGGCAACACCAGTCGTTCCCAACCCAGTCGGCAACGCAAAACAATCCGCAACTTCAGCCGTTCCGGACAAGTCGAGACCGAGCAACAAGCCCATGGCGTCTGTTGGGGAGTGGGTCGCTTCACGGTCGTTTCGGTGGTGCTGCGCTGCCGAGGCGTGGGAAGTGGCGATCGGGGAGGGATCTGTCGAGTGTTTGAGGATTTTGAGAAGTGCCTGAGAGGGAGGGAGGAAAGGGAAGGGAAGGGTAGGGTTAGATGATCAGTACGAGCTGTTCTGGTCATTGCTTTACGCGCCAAAAACACGGATCGAACCACTGGGTCCCACCACGCCCACTCACCGTTCCATTCAACTCGACCTCATTAATCGGCAACTCTCCTTCAACATCCAACGCTTCCTCGTACCGGGCCGGGATCTGTCCAGTACCCTGTGCACCCGCTCGTCGCGCTGCTGCTTGTTGCTGCTGCTGTTGTTGCTGTGCGGCTGCAGCTGCGGAGGCTGCGTTATGTGCGGGTTGAAGACCCGCGAGGGTTGCTGCCATTGACGACATGATGTGTATGAGATGGTGGTTGTGGGTTGTTGAGAAAAGGTGGAAAGAGATGTAGAGTGTACCAAGTTGATATTGTGTAACAATCAATGTTCTTGATCCAGAGTGACGCCAAAAAGTGCGCTTTGAATTAAGCGCTGAGTTGCGGAGATGCGGGAGTTGTTGTCCGCTATACTGATGGTAATGCTAATTGCTAACTGTAAACTGGCTAGTTGACTGCTTCTTGTTGACTGGACTTTCATCACCTCTCTCTTCACTCCGTCCCCGTCCACTCCCCTCAACAGCCACCCGTAATGTACGCTCCGCCAGAAACAATCATATACGACTCCTCGGTCGAGGATACCAACGCATGCAGCGTGGACGTGTACCACTCAACCACCACCGTCAACTCGGAGCGGTCGCAAGATCTCGTGGTAAGCTCTACTCGAGCAATCCCGACGCAGCCAAACACCCACTGATACACTATATCAATCATTTCTGTGAAAAAAAAGGTCTTCATCCACGGAGGTGCATGGAGAACGTACGTACCCCTCTTCCTTCCTTTACTTTTTCCCGTTCCCTCCTTTCCCTTCTTGGACCTATTTGTATTTCCACGTAATAGCGTATGCAACGAATGACATTATTTATCCTGTCTTTCATTCCGCTTCGTGAACCATCATCCCTAACGGTATAAAGCGGCGATAAATCAGACCATGCGGATATCCCGGCCCTCCTCGCGCAGGCAAGACACCAGAACAACCCAACGAGCACCAACAATGCACCAATCATCATGGTCCCAAACTACAGGCTCTCGTACCATCCTGATCATCTTGAACGAGCAACAACAGTCCACCCAACACACATCTTGGATATCGCGCGCTTCTTCAGATGGTTGACTACACAGTGGGGTAGACAAGGTCAAGCCGGCTCATCATGGACAACAACACGGAACGTATACCTCCTCGGACATTCATGCGGCGCACACATTCTATCCCACATCTTTTTCTGCCTCCCAACACCACTCGTAGTGCCAGCCGCCACTGCAACAACACCTCCACACGACCTTCCCTCACTGCACGAAACCCTCCTCACCGTCCTCTCGAAAACACGCGGCGCGGCATTCCTCGATGGGATTCACGACCTCCCCTCCCTCCTCTCCGAATACCCGACATACGAATTCTTCATCTCTGCCGCCTTTGGAGCGGACCAGCACCAATGGGCGAACGCCGGAGTATTGTTCGATCCTGAGAACGGGAACGGGGGACGGAGGGTGCCTTCGGAGGCTGTGATGCGTGTGTTGCAGGGGACGAAGGTTATAGTGGCGCATGCGACGGAGGATGAGCTGCTTACGCCTGCGCAGGGAAAAATGTGGGTTGATCACCTGAGAGAGGTCGGTCTGGGGCAGGAGACGGTTTGGGATGGGGAGACGTTGCGTGGGACGCATGATGGTTGTTTACATCATGCTGGGTTGGGAGAGTTGTTGTATAAGCTCATGAAAGAGTAGCGACCTTGATGATAATATTATGATAAAGGTGTTTGTTTTGGTACACGGTGGTACGACAAGGCGTATACAACCCGATTCCTTGTGTACCTTTTCTACGTCTCGCGCAGCACACTACGCGTTCACCTCATCACCTTCACCCTCCTCCTCCTCCTCCTGCTCCTCGAGCTGCCCAACCTCGTACTCGGCCGAAACATCATACCTCGAACCAGCGGCAGCGTTACTCAAATACTTGACAAACTTCATCACTCCCGGATCACGGAGGACGAGCAGCAAGCAGTTGAAGTTTGGATGCAGGGATAACAACGGCCCATCATCTTCCTCGTCATCAGTGTCAAAGTCACCGTCGGAGAGTTGAGATTCGTCGAATTCGAGCTCGACGCCACCCATACTGATCGTTGGCTTGGTCTTGGAGTCAGCGGTGGTGGCGGTCTCGGAATCACCTTGTGCGACAGCGTCGGCGGGTGGAAGGTCGCCGTTGTCCACGGCTTCGGCGAGCTTGGCCGTCTTGCTGGATTGATAGACGGCGGGATCTGATCCGGCCTCTGGAGGCGCAATGTAGCACTGCAAAGGAGCGCAATTTGTCAACAACATGCCCTGCGGTAGATACCACGGTAGAACATACCTCCCAACCACCAACATCCTTCTCATCATCCTCTTCCTCGGTCTCCTTGCCCTGTCGCCACCAAGTCAACCCCAACACAGCATCCAACCGCGGCTCCCCTTCCCTTTCCTCGCCCGCAGCAAGCGTGTAATCAAGCCCCTTTCTGAATCTTCGTGCTTCCACTCGGTACGCGAGAACGACGAGAGACGAAACAACGCTCAGCCATGCTCGGAATGCTTCCGTCGGGTACAAGTCGGTAAGCACGGCGTGCAGTGTTGGTGTTTTTGACGAGGTAGCATCCGCGCCAGTCTGCAGCGAGAGGTAACGGTGCTTGGATGATGGGCCTTGGAGTTGCCAGGCATCGCTTTCCCCGAGTTCCTGCGCGGGGATGAGGGAATACTTTTCATTCTCAAGCGTGTACGGAGCGTATTCCGTCGTGTCGAGCGCTTGTGTTTCTTGCTTGATCTTTTCCGCAATTTCGGGCTTGAGAAAGTTGTGCATGACGACTTCGCTTCCTTCCACAAATTGACCGGCGAGACGTTCCAGGGTTGCGGCGTTGAGGTAGGAGGGTGCGAGGTATTTGGAAAGGTGTTTCAGGTTGGCAGAGGTGAGGCCGGCAGGAGGCGGAACGTCTTCGGGATACGAAGTCATCGGATGAGCTGGAGTGGCAGTCTGCGAAAAGGGGTTAGCGGGCATTGGCTGAGACGCGGCTGACCGTACTTACGATTTGAGCCAATGAACTGAAGCTAGCTTTCAACTCGGCTTCGTCTTGCTTCTCGTACCCTTCTTCTCCCTCGACAGGTCGGTGGAACCTGATCACAAGGCAAGATCAGCTACCATCCATGCACAATCATCTCGGCGATACGTACCAACCACTAACACCCAATCGCTGCCTACCATCACCAACAACGACCTCCTCGACAGAATGATAACTCCTCCCCGGCTGGACCTCGAAGAACACCAAATTACCCCACTTTACATCCACCTTTGCACTCCTCTTGGCAGCAGGGGGACCGACTTCCTTGTTGGTGCTTTCCGCTTCGATAGGGTACAGCTCGAGTGCTCCGCCCCATGATGGTTCCCAGCCCTTGAGGAAGGATCCGTCGGTTGATGGGATGAGTGGTTGTTCTGATGCTTTGGAAGGGAGGTCGGCGGGGCTGTTGGGAAGGTAGAGGATGTACGAGACCACTCGGGTTGAGATGGAGTCGTCGTGCAGCAGAAGATGCGATCTGTGGTACTGGAGTGAGCCGAAATCTTGTGAAACGGTAGATCTGACTCGTTACTTACCCTTGGCTGTATAGCCCTACGGATCCATCAACCTTTGTTCCACTCAGAGGCCCACAGCCGGTCACTTTACGAATGAATTTACGGAATTCCCTGTTCGAGATGCACAGATTTAGTCTCGCGGTCAAGAACACATGATGCAGTCCGTACGCACTCGCTGTATATGCTCTCTTTCAGCTTGGAAAGATACGGAAGCTTGGCAAGGGTTTCTTCCGGCAAATGTTGCGGGTCGAGGGAGGTGAGGTCTGGTGTTTGTTGAATCTGCGAACCGAGGAAGCGCTTCAGTGGATTCGCTTGGACGGTTCGTGCGGTTGATAGACATGTACCTTGTAGATATCAGTCTCCTTGTGCTCCCATCCCCATCCAGGTAGACTGCCCTCTTCATGTCGTGTTCCATATGTCCGGCTCTCCGTGACGACACCTTGCAGCACTTCGTCGTCAAACAAGCTAGCGACCGATATATGCTTGTATGGCGCTGATGACTGATACTTTTCTGCCAAGTTGGAGACGTCGGTGTCGGCAGGGAGGACGATGGCTGGACCTGCAGGAAGAGTAGCGGTGCTGTCCAGTCGAGGTTTTTTGGCCGCCGAATCCGGCGTAGGGGATCGAGGTCGAGTTGCGGCAGGCATTTTGGAAAGTACGGGATATGAATGATATACAAACCGACAGCGAGGGAAGACAAGTCGTCACGTTAACCTACTTAGACAACCTCGGAAAGGGACAACCGGACGAGCTGCTTGCGGATGCTATCGGATTTTTTGTAGAGGGCATTGTTTATTCACGACACGACAGCAAATGCACGTCATTTTCAAGCTCAGCGTTGCCGTTTCGTGACAGTCGCATAACATGAGTGTATCGGCTTGACATCCCCATGGGCAGAATAATGATAACTAGCAATAACAAATAACATGATACAAGTGACGTCTCTTAATGTACAGAAAGCAGTATTTGTAATTTAATGAACATGACAGACCTAGTGCGGACCCCGACCTAATTTTCGCATGAAGCTAATCTCCGCGTTATCATGACATGATTGGCCATACTAACCAAACGCCTCCGCTTTCACACAGAGACACAACCTAGGTCGAAGGTCACAAGACCAGGTGCATGTTTTGTACCTATGAAAGATGATCCGTTGGGCACAAATATATTATCAGTTTCACGCATGGTCTTCTGCTGATCTTCTACCTGAAATCAGATTAATCCATGTGAACGACCGCAGTGGACAACGATGCTTGGGCTAGGTGAGGACGTCGGTACTATCCATACGACTATAGATAGGAGAACAACGATAGCGGCTTGGAGAAGGGCGAATGTACAACAATGAGACGATGACCCATCGTCTCCTCTCTATACACTGGATGCGCCATCTCCGTTTGATGCGACTGAGTCTGACTCACTAGAATAGACCCGGATTGTCATTCATGAAAATCCAGGACCGAACAATCTCTTCGCTCGGAGCTTCTCCTCGTCCGTAAAGGCGCCAGCAATTCCTCTCTTTCTATGAGCTTGTGCCGCAAGACGTTCCTTGTTACATCCGGGAAGTTTTGCGAAGGGTTCTTCATAGTCAACGCTCGGATAATGCAATCGATACCTACCATCTCCCAGCTTGAGTACGATGACGTGCATAAAGGTGCAGGACGTATTACTCTCGTTCAGAGCGAAGGATACAGGGCCCACTTTAGTCGTCAAGGGCAGGAGGATGCTTTCGTGTTCCAAGCCTCCGAATCCCCAAAGGTCTTGACTTTTAGAAGTGTCTTGACCAGCTTTACGCTCTGTCCCGGGCATAGTGACCGGTTCCAACGTCATTGTCTGCCAGACATCCTCCAGCTGATCCTTCATTGCGGTAACTTCGGCCGGACCGCGGAATCGACGCACTTGGAATGTATTTCGTACGGAATCGGTATCCACCGCCACAAAGTCTAACGTGAGACCCGGCTCACGAAGCAACGACGCAGAGACTGGTTTCGCCCGAAAGAATTGTTCGAGCACGAATTTAACATTCCAAGTCAACTGCTCTCTGTGGATCCCTTGGGGTAACTTGATGACTGGAAGTTCATCCACGGTCGAGCGAGAACCACAGCCACTTGTCGCAGCTGTCTTATTGTCCCGAAAAGAAAAGTCCGCAGGTATGCTTGAAAACAACGTCCTGAGATCTCCTTCGAAGATGTTGCCCGATCTCATGCTTGCCTGTACCTCAGCAGAATAGGCTTCCCCCCAACGGGACTGCAGCAACGACTTTGCGCTCAGAGGAGGTCCCATTGGCTCCTGTTATTCGCTTTCGGAGAGCACACCAGTGGCACGAATGAGTCCAACAACGTCAGAATGACGGACGAGGCGCAATATGGTCCCGAGATCTTGAGAGCCGGTTTGATCACTAACGTTAGAAAAGAAACTGACCGCATGATTGATCATCAGTGGCCCGCCAAAGTCATGCGCCTATACCGCACAGCTTATGTATCGCGAGATTAGCTTACCTGAGGGCTCTTGGGATAGCAGCGGAGAAGCTAGGGGAAACTGAAGAGGCTGTGGACATCTTCGGTTATCAAATCGAACGATTCGTTGAATCAAGCTAAAATATGCGCTCTCCCAAGTTGGGTTTACCTCGCCTGCTGCGAACCAGCATCATCGATATATATAGTTCCCCCGACTACAGCATGCCCTGCGCACAGCAAACTCCGTAAGGCGAGAGGTTGTTCTATATTCGACAAAGGAATGCAATGCAGACTCTTGGCGAAAGGGCTGCAGGATATCTTCGTCTCTAATGCACTGCCATTGACTGGCGTCATGTTTGATGAGTTTCAAAGGTATCCTTCGCCACGCCATACCTTACCCTTGGCCAGCCTGGCAAAAGTCTTGACAGGCATTATGTCACGAGCGGGGAGATTCTTGACACCTCTTCTAGTTTGGAGGCCGTGCAACTGCAGCACATATTTTTCGGGCGACCTCTCTAGGTTGCATTACTCCGCTCACTTTGCCTGACGTTTTTGGAAAGGCAAGCCAAAGGAGGCGACACAAGCAGCAGCCTTTGGCATGCAGATGGAGGTGTATTTGACAAGTGACGCCAATTCGCAGAGCATGCTACTAACCGGCTTCTCGCCGCGATGCTGGTCTACACCGAAGTCAGGAGAAATGACGATTATCGCTGACAACGACGCAATCCGTAACGCGACCGATGTGAGTTGTTGTGGTCGGCAATTTTGCAACTCGGTCGCGGCGATCCGCACATATTGCCACAAGACGTAAGCATAGCTATCAATGCTACTGTGCAACGCGCTACCATGTTACCCTCTGGAGCACGGGAGTGGGAGGAAGATGCGATGCTGATGCGATGAGGTGAAGACAGATTTTCGATGTTCTCTCCTCCACCGCTTTCCAAGTCGTTTCGGGAACACGTAGTCCTCGGGAACACGTAGAATCGGTGAATTGCAGTAACAACCAAAGCGACTTGAGATGTTGAGCGAAGGTATGTAGGGTCCTCCTCCAGTTGGCGTGCATAGGAATTCTAAAGTAACTTTGTAAATGTCCTCCATTATGTGACCCGATAGATGAAAGAGGCTGTCAGGATCAAAAGGCAGCAAAGCCTGTCCAAGTACTGCGCCGAGCCGTGAGAGCCTCCTAAGAGCGCAGTGGACAACAAAGGGAATGAAGTCGTTGCTGACCAAGTATGATCTGCCAACCAGCCAGTGTATCGATGGAGGTCCAGAGCGACGGTCGCGGATCCCGAGCTCGGTGGCGTTCTCGAGCTTGCGAAAGACGGCATTTGAAAAGCCGCCACAGGGTGGTATGGGAGTCGCCAAAGTTGTGCTACAGTGGTCGCAGCCAGCTTAAGATTGTATCGCAAGAGACTAACGAAGACAATGGTGTTGTAAAATTCTTAATACTCATCTATGAGGATATACAACCTGTAACAACACCCTAGCCGGCTCACAGCTCTATGCAACACTCCCCTCCATCTGCCCTTCATCCTCAACCTCATCCTGAACTACCGGTGGGAAACCCACTAGCCTCTCCCCCTTCCCCCTTACCCTCCAAACATCCTCACTACTCCCACCCACCCTCCTTCCAGCCCACCATTCCGCCCTCCTGCGGACCCAGAGTTTACGTTTCTCTTCCTCGGTTTCGCCCTTGAGGGACATGCAGAATTTAAAGTCTTCCATTCGCCGTGTGCAGGGGATTGGTGTTCCATAGCGGTATACTTGGCGGATTTGTGGGCCGAGAGCTAACGAGGGAGATAGGTAGGTAAGCGCGAGGAAAGGCGATAAGGGAGAGGGTAAGGCATACCATAACACATCAAGAACTCATCGCTATCGTATACAAGGCAAGCGCAAAATTAGTCACACGCAAATGACCTGATCCAAAGAATAAGGCGAACGTACAAGAGCGTCATACACCCCGGCACATCCTCCATAGTCGGATACAAGGCATCCTGATACTCCAACTCATCCGCGAGGATTTCGTCGTAGCGCTGCAATGTCGGTGCCACATGCGTTCGAATAGGGTTTTCATTCAAGGTGGTTGAAGCGGCCGACGTGCTGCTTGACGCGGGTTCGAGCGGACTTGAGGCGATGTATGAACTCGCGGGTGGTGGTGGTGGCGGCGTTGTCGTGCGTGTGATTGGCGTGCTGGCGGGTGATGACGCGGATGTAGAGTCGGTGTGATGACCCAACGCATCCCCAGCTTTATGCGCGACTGCCAGAACCTTCTCTTCTACCTTCTCAACAGCATGCTCCAACGCCTCCTCAACCCTCTCCACATCCTGCACCGCCCTCGTCAACATTGCATTACTCCGATTATTCGCAAAGCTCAAGAACGTATTCCACCCGAGTCCAACACATTGCATGAACAACATCCGATGTGGGACCGGGATGACGGAAAAGTTGAATAGCTGGGATGGGCCGAAGACGAGCACGGATTTACACCATGAGGGGAGGTAGGCGTGGGATACTTTTTCGTGGATCTCGGGAGGGGTTTTGCCTTCTAGGATACCGTTGGATGTCCCTGTACATGGGCAATCATAGCGTCGATTTCAAAATGAGTGAAAGGCTAGGAAACGGAAAGGAGGGAAGAAGAAAATCGCGGACGTACAAAAGACACCGACGATGAATGCTCCCCAGACGCTCACATCCAGCGCAACCTTTGCCAAAACAGTAGACATTTTGGAGTGTAGCTTTACCCGTTCAAGTAGGCGTAACCAATTGTGGGAAAGCGGCGCAAAGATGATTGTCTATCATTTACAGAACCGAAGGAAAGTCGCTGATTAATGTCAGAGGAAGGATCGAATACGAACGGAGTGATGTAGAGAAAAACCTGCAAACGTACGCCATAAAACGCCAACCTAGCCGTCCGTATCCACACATGTCCCTCTTCCTGTCTCTCCGCGGCACCATGAGCGTGAGCTTCATCACTCCATACACCAGGACCAAATGGTCTTTGCTCGATTATATGTTGCGATATCATATCACCCGTGACGAACAGTATCCCGGAAGTAATCATTCGTGTTTTGAGTGGATGTGTGCGGAGGACGGTGTTGTATGAGCGCCATAGAGCGGATGGACGGAGGTTGGTTAGGTAAGAAAAGATGTGTGATAGTGGTTCGGATTGTGTGGAGGCGGAGGCGGTGGATGATGATGAGCGGTTCCATGTAAAGTATGTGCTCTTCGACGAGGCCCGAGTTGAGGCGTGCCGTACGCGAAAGACGGGTTGGTTTGTCCGGTGCGGTAAGGAGCGTGGAGGAAGTAGTCGAAGGGAAGACATGATGACGGACCAGTAATACGGAAGAAGGTAGGGTTGAACTAGCAACTTCTCTCAATACATAAATCTTATCAAGTCAATCCTGAACTGGTAACCTGGTTCAACTTTCTCCTCCTCGTCCGAAATATCCGTCGGGCGATCGAAGGGACGAATATTATGTAAGCCATCCTTGAACGCGCCCTGAACAATCTCGCAAAATCAGCAGCAGCCAAGTCACCTTCTTGCTTCTGTTCCCTCTCTTCTCGTAATGAATTTCCCTTGTGTGGTTCATCCATCCCCTTGTCTCCCTTCCTCCGTTCTTCGCTGCACAAGGACGATGTCATCACTTGTCAACGTAGCGCTTAATCAAGCAGGTATCGTCAGGCCTGCAAACTCGGGGCAAGGAGCACGAGGCGTCGTTGGTTCGGTCGTCGGTTATTCTGCCAGTAACAGTAACGGTGGCCAAAGCTCGAGGATGGAGATAGAAGGCAGTGGTAGTGGTGGTACTGGTGGTGTGGATAGGACGAGAAGAGATGGCGGTCGGGAAGGCAGAGGTGGTAGAGGTGGTGGGTACGGCGGGAAAGCGAGGAAGGGTGGAAGGAGTGGCGGAGATCATCAGGTATGTTTTGCTGTCTTTCACCTCTTTTCTCCTCTGGGTGTATTCAAGGTGGTGCCGAGCGGATGATTGTCGTCGGTTGAGCGAGAACGAGGGTCTTTGTTGCTGTCGAGAAGTGGTCGTTTATGGGCGGCAGAAAATCGACATCTGCGCCGCAGCCTGCGAGCTGAAGGACTTTTTCGACGACATTGTAGGATGGCTGAGAGCAGTCGCCTTGCCATCAGACGAGCAAGCTAGAAGCGCATCCACTGTTGCTCTTGTGGTCACCGAATGTACGAGCGGAAACTTCCGGTTCCTTTGTCATCTCAAGGCTCGAGTACGCGGTGTGAAACTCGCTTGATCGTTTTCCAGGATGGCATAGGCTGTCGAGAATGTTCGCCTATCCTCGAGTGCGTATTGGCAGTGTCGGTAATGGGGATACACGGCTCATCTGTTAGCCTTCTGCGAGCGCATATGTCTTCCTCGAGTTCTCAAGGCTTGGATTGTTGCACAGATTGTCAGCCGGAGAAGGCGAGGAGCGGCACAGAGCATGGTCGATGATTTATGCCCTTGAAGCTTGTAGTCATACTTGGCGAGGAGATTTTCTTCCCTTCTGGTGGCGATGCATTCGGCAAATTCATTTTCCGTTATGCCTCCAGTCTTCAAGCCTCTCATCATGCTACGTATCTGCAAAGCTCACCGTTCTCTCTCTCCCTTATTCCGTATTCTCCTTCTACAGTCAGGCCGGCACGACCCTCTCTCAACCTCCTCCCGCTCTCGTCGTCCGCCCGGAGCCGGACCTCGATCATCAAGCCTAGACCCCAACACCGCACCGGGAGCAGTAATAGTCGATTCAAAGAAAGCTGCTGCGGCCGCTCGACAGGAGGGGAAGAACACAAATGGTGGGAGTCATATCACGATTATCAAGGAGTGGTTGGCGACGCGTGTGAGGGGTCCCGGGATATTGGATTTACATGTACGTCGCGTTTTTCGCCTGATTGACTGTGTTTGTCTCTGTCGAGTAGTAGACGCGCCAAGGTGATACTGACTCGCCGCCTTTCCTGCTTTATCGCGTGCCTGATGATGTTCTTGGGTTGGGAATCGCGTAGTCGATGATCTCCGATCCATTGCTTGTTGGTCCGGGAATAAGGATGCCTGGTCATCCAGATGCGAAAATGATACACGGGGAAGTGTTTTGGAAATGTATAGCCGAACAAGATCCTGTAAGCATTTCCCTTCCATGCGTGCTTGTCAAACTCGGGTGTGATTTCTTGTGCGTTCGCGTTCTGTTCTGACGCCGCTTGGTATTAATAGCATACACACACCCTCCGCCTATCGCACAACAATCTCCGAGATCTAAAGATTCTCTCCACTCTCCCGAAATGGCTTCCGCATATCAGGGCACTCGATTTATCAGACAACGAAGGCTTGCAGAAACTTGGGCAGCTGGATGTGTTGAGTACGCACAGTTGCATGAATCAGTCCAAGGATAGCGTGAATAGGGTAGGTATCGCCGGGGGAAAACGTTGAAGAGATCGAGAGCTGATTTGCATGGCGGTTGGTTTGCGCAGCTCGGTCTTTATAATCTGCAAGAATTGAAGTTGACGAATACAAGGATACGGCGAGATGCTGAGAGCGGGAGCAGGCTGACGACGTACCTTCGGTATGTTCCCATCTCCCCTACGCTTCCCCTACGAAACTAACTGTGTCTCCTTGTTGTAGGGACGTTATCGCACGCTTTCCCAATCTTACAATGCTAGACGAAGAACTTGTCCCCCGAATAACATTCCCAGTCGGTGTGGATTACCCCATCAAGGCCATCGAAGCACAGGAAATGGAGCAGATCCGCGCAAAGCCGTTCCTTTGGCCGTATGATGTAAAGGGGAACCTGGTAGAGACGCCCGCTTTGGAAGCGTTTGCGACGACGTTCTTGGCAATGTATGTTCCCGCCTTTTTTGCTGTCTCTGTAAAATGTTTGGTAAGACTGATGAGATTCTGTCTTAGGTTCTTCGCCGCATTCGACTCGGACAGGAGCACACTGATTCCTGTATACGCACCACAAGCGACTCTCTCATTGAACCTGACCACAACAGCCCCACGTCGGAAAATACCCAACGTCGTCGTCCCGGCACCGGGGAAGCACAGTTTCGACACATGGACAGAACATAACAGAAACCTCGTACGGATCGGTAAACATCGACGTGTCAACACCTTGGTCGTAAGCGATGAAGCATCAACGCGATTGAGCGAGTGGCTGGAGAAGACGGTTCCACGGACGCAGCATCCGTTGCACGATCCGACGAAATGGGTGTATGATGTGCTGCCTCTTGATGCGGTAGCTGGCGTTGGGAGAATCATGTTGACGATACATGGCGAGTTCTTGGAAGGTAAGTCGGTCAGCCGTCTGAAGTACTCGTCTTGGGCGCTTACCGTGATATACTCGTGCTTGTAGTTGGGAAGCAACTTGTCCGTTCATTCTCGCGAAACATGATACTGGCCGAGGCACAGCCTGGTACACCGTAAGTCGACGCTTGACATAGGAACAAAAAGGACGCAACTCATATTTTGTTTTCAGAGCCGCCGCAGCCGGATGGCCCGGTCTTATTCTCTCCGATAGCATGTCCGTGCGATCGTCGTGCGACACTTCCAATTTCACAAAGTCGCTTGCGGTGGCAGGCGCTCAGATCGTTTCTCGTACTGAACCTCCTGCGGGCGTGTCCGCCGAGATAGCTGCTATACCGGAACTGGTGGGTGTGCTCGGACTATGCAAGGCCGAAAATGTGTTAATGTACTCGTCTTCCCTCTTGTAGTCTCCCGAACAGATGCTAGTGGTCACGCAGGTGCAGCACGGCACCAACTTAATCACTTCGATGGCCCTTGACTGCGCGCGAACAGCAGACTACAATCTGGAAGTCGCCATGACCAAGTTTCGCGAGTTACAGGTAAATTTCTCATTCAAGCTTGCGTTGCATCGGACCTAACCGGTCACTCCACACCCTACAGGCCCAAATCCCTGCCGAGTTCTTCCGTCCCACTTAGTAGAGTCTCCACGAGCGGGCAAAGCCCCCTGAATTAGACAACTTCCTTGCATGTCACACTGTATCAATCACCAATCCAACCAATGCATTACAACTTTCGATTTTGTAGTAGGCGTCTGCGAGCATCGCAGATGACTCATTATAGCGCTTTTGACCACACTGATGCCATGAATGATGAATAAATCCATCCTCTCTGTATCGCCATTAACAGGCCTATCATTTGACAAATGTGTTCTGAGCACGGGGATGCAAGTCAGTCTAAGACTTCTGCGATGCCCTCAGCGGAACACACCTTGTAATTCAGATAAGTGTCTTTGCCTCGACATAGGGGTTTGGTCTTCGAACCTCGCTTGGGCCGGTTACCCCACGCCTGATCATCCTCGGTCGGTTCCTGTGTCATCAGGGACGAGTGAGTTTAGAGGTTTTACCCTCCTGTGGGATTCTTTACATACCTCGGCGTACAATGCCTCCCGTTGCTGAATGCCCCCAAGGATTGCATACTCGAATTTCGTCAGGTAGGCGAGCAATTTGCCCTCTCTGAAACCTTTTGCGTTGAGCCACAAAAGGAATTGACGGTACTGTTAATATAAGGGATCAGCAGACGTTAGAGAAAGGTGCACGGCAGTTCACCTACCTGCTCGGTCTCATCGATCATTGCCCATTCACCTTCTGATAAGAGTGCGGTGCCCTCCTCCGCTGTCCTTCTATCCGCAACCTCCGTATCGGGGATGTTGAAAATGTTACATCGAGCAGCCAGCTCGTACTTTGGAGCACCCTGTACGTAGAGACGGCCCGTTCCATACGCAATGGTCCCTTCTTTGCTCATAAGATCGGCCGAGCCACAACCATCAAACCACCAAACACGATTGCCGAACCGGTCTGTTCCGATAGGCACTGTACGCGGAGCCATGTGTTGGCGTCGGAATTCCCGATCGAGTTCGGCCATGTCTTCGTCTAAGACTAGAAGGTCATCTTCGAGCCGTCTCTTTTCATTATGGCCTTCTCGCTTGGCTTTTGCATCTGCCGTTTGTTGTGCATGTTGCTCGTCCTTGGCTTTTTGTTCCGCTTCCCTCTGAGTCTGCTTTTCCGCCATAGCCTTCTTTCTCGCTGCTATTCCGGCAAGATGATTTGGTCGTGAATCGTCTGAATCCGACACAATGTCGGAAAGCATATCCGGATCTGTCAGGATGGACATGGCGTCAACTTCGTCTCCGGCTCCTGTTGGGTCCAACACGGGAATATCCGGTGTCATGGTGGCCGATGGGACATTTGTTACAGCGCCTTCCACGCCGTTGTTGTCGGCTATTGCTTCCGTGTTCGGTGCATGTGGCTCTAGAGCATCTCTCTCCTCGATACTACAACGGAGCGTATTAGCATTGTTCGCGTCTTGGAGACCCGTCTGAAACTCACATTTTCCGAATCTCACGTTTCTTGTCATTAATGTCGTTTCTGCACTTCGTGAGCAGCACAGCCGCCTCATCGATGAAATCTCGAACCCTCTTTGTCTGCATTGCCAATTCGCATAAAAAGGCAAGAATCTCAAGCTTGAAGATGGGATGCAGTAATGGATACTTGTAATCTATGCGCTTGACCAGTCGTGTCTCCTCGGTATGCCATGTTGGTCGACTGTCGCTCGCACGATTCTCATCAATCAGCAGTGCTAGCAAGTAGTTGACCAAGTTGGGTACGGTTTTAATGTTTGAACGCTATGAAGTGATCCGACACTAGTCAGTCAAGGGCCATCAGTGCTCCAAGGCGGCGAGAGGTACACTCACCATCCACAGGCATCCGACCAAGGCGCCTTCCCACCCTTTTCTATGATCCTTTGCCGATAAATCCTTTGCCATCCAACTTGTAGCATAGCGGCCTGCTGCTTCCGTAATCAACTCCAATTTTTCCTCTTGCATCTCATCCGATCCATCAACGGATACTGCTCCAGAGTCCGACCCTTCATCACCTTCGACGGGCGCAGCAAGACCAAAGGCTTTCAAGGGCAACGTTTCCTCCTGTTTGTCGTCGACGACATCGGATCGTAACAGATTGAGCAGCGCTGCATGTGTTTCGGCGATCAAAACGCAGGGGGTATAGGGATCTCGATGGTAAAGTGCGTTTTCAAACTCGTCTATCGAGAACTGTGCCAATTTGAGGGGTTTCCTACGGGATTGGACAAAAGAGGTTTTAGCGACTCGTGTCTGTTACTCGGACGCAGCAAGAGACCCACGAAAAAACATTCAAGAAATTCCAAGTCATCAAGAATACTTCGAAGTTGCCCGGGAATGGCAGGCGTCTGTTCAGCTCTGGCTTGACCACTGGCTTTCCTGCGACCTTTTCCTTCTCGTTGAGCTCGACCAGCAAGTCTACATCCGGGGGAGTGTCAGCGCGGTACGTAAAAACGGTCGGTCAGGAGGTGGACCAAAACATACCTTCAGCAGGGAACTTGTTCGGCTTCTTGCGTTTCTTCTTGTCCTCCTCAGCCGCCGCTTCGGCATTAAGCTGTTCCTGCTGCACAACCAAGATTTTCGCTTCCTCCAACTGTTGTTTATCCTGTGTTGCCTTGTTTTTCGCGCCCTTCGGTCGACCGCCCTTGTTGACGGCTGCAAAGCAGACAGGGGGGTCAGACTTTCAGCAGGGTAAATTTGGAAAAGCTTTAGCTCACGTTTGGGGCCATCTCCTGTATTCTTTTTCCTCGCACTGCCTTCCGCACCCTCGGTGTCCTTATCCTTATCCGGATTCTTCTTTTGCTTCTTTTTCGGAGGCTCCCCCTCCGGCGCAGCTGAGCTACCAGGCGCATGTATGATCGGATCATCCTGCGCCCTCTTGATCATTGCTTTACGCTCCTGCAGCGCGCCTTCCCGTCCACTGACAATCCGGTGTTTTAGCTCGGCAGACATTTCGATCGGGACGTTGAATGCGCGTGCAAGAGGTTCTTTGACGTGCCAGGGTGAGTACATTGATGCGTCCCTGTCAAGTGCGTCTCGAAGGAGTCGTTTAAGAGAGACTTTGGAGAAGAGTAGACGGTCGCGGCTGCACGCGCGTTGTCGTTAGCATCACACCGTGTAAGAATCGATCCCGAGGAACCTACTGGAGGCGCGAAGCGGGCACAACAACCGTCACATCCCCCCAATGATCTGCCGAATCTTCACTCGCTTTAAAGTACTCTGCGTCATCCATCTGTTCCTGCCCAATCAACTGCACGGTATACTCGTAATCATCCACGGGATCAACCTGCGCTACTTCTTCCGGCGACAACCAGAGACTCGTCGCGAGTGCATGCAGAGATTCCGCACGGCGCGTATTTCCACCGTTTGCCTCCTGGTATGCGGATTTACGGCGCACGGATTTGATGTTGGCAAAGTACTTGTCTTCGCCGTTTTCCAGCTGCACAAAGATTTCTGTAAGGGCGCGGCCAGGTCAACTGTGATCCAGCCAAGCGTATCCTTTTGCGAGCGCTCTCGACGGAACTTACTCTCGTTGGGGAAAAAACGATCCTTGAACCTCTCAAACACTCGATCTACCAAATCATCCAGCCGTCCCTCGACAACTACACATAAACACAATCATCAGCTCCTACCTCAAACTTGGCCGCGCAAAGAAAAGGTGCTGACAGTACTGCACGCTCCGTAATACCGGACCCTTGAGCGATGGCGGGAAAATCTTGTGTATCGCGATTGATTCCTCCCGCTCGGATTCCAAGGCGGCGAAGAAAGTGAGTCCCGTTTTACCGGTTGCTTCGCATGTGAAATCTGTGGGACGAGGTTAGGTAACATGCCAAGATTTAGCGGATGGCGGAGGAAACAGCTAAAGGGAGGAAACGTACTAGGTTGCTTGTACCAGCTCAATCGAGTGATATAAGACCTATACGACGCAAGAAGGGATCAGCACATGTTCATCTTGTTGCTCCTTGGCCACCTCCCGCTTTCTTTCGCCTTGGCTCTGCGAGTAGAGGTAGGCGACACATTCCGGCATCCTTGCAATACCAGAGTCTGTACACCGTTCGCGTCGTAGAAAGCTCCCAGTAACGACGATTATCTACCTCGACATTTCCGCATTCCTTCCTCTCGAGCATGATCTCCCTTTATGCCATGAACACAAACATCGAGGCGTTCAAAGACCTGAACGACCTCCATACTCCGCTCCATTCCACCTACATCCCGCTTCACAGCACCTCAACACCTCTCGCTCGCTCTGACGCCAGCCATCCGATTCTCGGAAAGACTCCTAGTGCTTGATTTGAATAGCCAGACAGAAACTCTGCGACAAAGGATTCAAAGCGAGACTGCAAAAGCCGACCCTGAACTTCTCCCGGCTATCCAGCGTCCATGCACAGCCGTTCTCGCTTCCTCGCCGCCTTCACAAGCTGCTCCATCACCCGACGAAACAGACCATATACTCACTCATAGTCGTGAAATATCTCCCCGGACTGCTTGATATACCACACTTCATCCTCCCTCCACTCTCCAACGACCAACGGCACCTTTCCGGGATCCTTCTCCCCTCCAACACGGCTCTTGGAAGACCGAGCGAGCAAGAGGTCGGCCTGTTTTTGTTTCAAAGTGAGAAGTGTACGTAGTTGAGCGTCATCAGGTGTTTCTTTCTCCGTCGTCGAGGATGTCGAGTCGGTACTGTCCCCAGTTGCTGCTGCTACTCCTGCTGGTGGAGGAGGAGGAAGAAGCCTCCGTGCTTCGCGCGCCGGCTGCCATAGCTTGGAAGTCGAAGCATGCGGGGATGGAAGGACGACACCATCAAACGTTTCCCTGCCTGTGGCGGATCCGGGTTCATTTGAAGTAGAGAGGTAGGACTGGATGACTTCCACTGGCGGTAAGGTGATTGGAGGGATAGCCAACTGGTGGACTTTTTTCCGTTTGAGGAGGGGCATGGTTTTTGTTGTTTTGTTGGTAGAGAAGGATGGGTAAGAACGCTGTAAGAACTGGACGGAGGGCAAGGGAGGGAAGAAAGGGCGTTTGCTTTGAATATCTTGTGATGGGGAGGGAGGGGGGATGATTGTGTCTTTTCGGGGGCCGCGAGTTTTTATTATTATCCTCCTCCTTCTTCCCCGTATTCAGCCGGGCAGAAATGACCTGGCACATCAGCTGTTGTTTGACCGCGAGGATGGAGAGGGACTTGGAAACCAGAGTAATGATCTGCTTTCATGTTGTATGGTATGCAGAGGCGACATGGGAATAGAGAGGAGGAACAACTTGCGAACACGAAGTGTATATTCGATTCGAAAGATGTGATGGATGGTTCAAACATCACTGCCGTAGCTCGCTCGAGCGCCGCGCTGCAGGTCTTTGTCTTGCATCTCTGTACTGAGAGCCTCGATCAAGGCTGTTCGTTCCGTCTGGCATCAGAGCAGCACAGTCTCACGGCGCTGTCTGATGTCGCTCATTGCTGATGAGGGAAGTTGGACTGCAACAAGCGCAGATAGAGACGGTAGTTTCGAGATATGTGACATCAAGTTTCCTTTTTGTTTCAGCGTCTCGCTCTTACATGCTCCTTCTGCTACTCAAGGACTTAATAACAGTTCAATCCCGCTTATCGAGTCCCCGCCTATTGTCGTATAATATCGTATACATCACGAGCACAACTAACATGTCCAGAAGTCGGTGTTTTTTTGTGGCTCCGGCTTTCTGGGATCTGATCCGGGATGCTTCTTACAGCTGACGTTGCAGTATTCGGCACGGCCTCGAGTGTATGATATAGATCTCCAGTCGTTCCTAAGGTGGGAATTTTCGAATGATGGACGTCGGTTCTAACAAGCACCTCGAATGTCGGCGATATGGAACAAGGGAGAAGGCCACAACATTATTGTTAGCAGGCTCAACAAGAAGCTGGGTCACGTGATTTTCATTAGATGACGAATGAATGGCGACAACAGATAAAGTACAAGACTACTCACCTCTCATTGATTCATTACCATTCCACCTCACCCCATCCTATCTTACCAGCACCCTTACTTCTCCAATAAAACCAGACAATAAAGACAATGGCCAAGGCAATCATCTCTCCCTCTGTGCTCGCCAGCGATTTGAGCAACTTGACAGCAGAATGCAAGCGGATGATCGCAGAAGGCGCAGATTGGTTGCATATGGGTAAGCAAACAACATCAACCTCTTCCCTCCGCCTCTCACATTCCGACTAAACCTCTCCCTCTTTTTCCTTCCGGCGTCTCGTGTACCGTCGTGACAGACGTAATGGACGGCCACTTTGTCCCGAATATCACAATGGGTGCGCCTATCCTCTCGTGCGTCAAGAAGGGTGTCCCCGAGATCTTCATGGATTGCCATATGATGGTGGAGGATCCTATCAGGGTGAGTTTCGAGTGCCGTGGTCTGTTTGCATTCGTTGGCTGGTTGGTTGTTTTGAGCTAGAAGAGGAGATATCGAGACGATCGGCTGAGTGACTTTAAAGGATGTAATTGAGGAAATCATCACACTCCTCCATGGGCAGTCGGTGCAGAATATTCCTCTCTCAAAACGTGCCACAAAGTGGTCTCTGGTTAGGTAATTGGAAGGAAGAAAATAATGGGAATCGTCGGGCAGGGATGTCACATTCAGGCACACAAGGTTTGATAAAAAGGCGCATAATGGACGGCTTGGAAAAAACAGGTGACAGTTGTTGCTGAAGCCTTGCGAATGGAGGCGTACAGATGACCGGACTGAACGGAACCAAGACCTTACGAGCTCCGCTAGCAGGTACCAGTTGAGGTGGTTTGCTTGTCATCGTAGCTCCCGTTGTCGCTGAAGACCAATTATACTGACATTCCTTCTCCTCCGCTCAGTGGGTCCCGGCAGTCGCCGAAGCCGGTGGAAAGTTATATACATTCCACTTTGAAGCAGTCGGTACGTCCTTTTCTCTTCCCAACGCAGCGCTTTCCTCTACTAAACACCAACGCCTTCGCCCCTGCTTGCAAACCAGCCGACCCACTCCCCGTAATCAAACACATCCACGCACACGGCATGCGCGCGGGTCTCGCCATCTCCCCACAAACCCCGTCCACAGCAATCACCCAACAGGCGTGGGATGCTGCGGATATGATCCTCGTCATGACCGTTCATCCGGGTAAAGGTGGGCAGAAATTCATGCCGGAATGTTTGGAAAAGGTAAAGGAGTTGAGGGAGAAGTTTGGGTGGGAGAAGGATGTGCAGGTTGACGGTGGAGTCGGACCCGGCAATATTTGTCAATGTGCCAAGGCGGGTATGTCATCACTGTGTCCTCGACTGCTTTGGGTGGAGGGAAGATGCTAATCTCTGTGCGATGGCAACAGGTTCTAACGTCATCGTTGCCGGTACATCGGTCTTTACCGCGTCCAATCCCTCGGACGTTATCGGCCAATTGAGGAAGGCTGTGGACGACGCCATCGCCGAGCGAAAGAAGCAAAGCGCTGCGTAAAGGGACACTGACGGTACCTCAGGTGTAGCAGCAGAAGGATACTCAAATAGAAATGAATGGACGTCTTGAATATGTGGAGGTCGATCATTGGGATGAACGGCAGAGGATGTGATAGCTAAACAAGCTCGATGGAAATCTTTCCTCTGTAGATCCGAGCAAGACCTACGACGTTGAGAGGACTTTCTAGCAGTGCATGTACTTGTTGAGCTTACAGTATTGTTGACTTTACTTTACTGTCGTACAGTGTCATACTGGAAAGAAAAACATCGGATATTGCGGAATCCGAATAAGCAAGAAGACCAATCCACCAGTTCCTGAACCATCCCCCAACGAGATCGAAAATACTAGAACATAACATCCAAAAAACTACATATCATTGGCCGCCCATCTAAAAACTACCTACCATTGCCCATCTATTCCCGGACCATCATTACCAAGGTTCAGCAACAGCATAGCGCAAGACTACAACATCGCGCAAATGCAAGGCCAAACTCCCTGGTCCGATCGGCCTGCCTTTTCGCAAGGCTACTCCTTGTATCCTCCTTTAGGCAGCTCTCCACTAGGCCTTTTTTTCTGCAATTTTGATCGCACACGTCGAGGAGGTGGAGGGGGCACCTTCGGAGCCGCTACCTTCGGGGGGTCTAGGTTCAGGTGGGACGTACTACTGACTGCACTATGCACGCCGTTGTCACCAGCGGTGTCATCGCCGTCGCTGTTTTGGCTGCGGCCGCACACCGATCCACCTCCCGTTACGAAACTGTGCTCGGGTGCCATCGAGGGCATATCCTTGCTCGCAGTAGAGTTATCTTCCGGACTCCTGGGATCTTTGAAGGAGATGGGGTCGTCAAACAGTGCACGGTCTGGTACCTCTCCACTCGTCTCGGCAATAACTCCAAAAGGGTTATTCGGATCATATTCCGCAACCTCAGGGGCAGAACCGAGCTCAGATTCAGATTCAAATCCAGATTCAGGCTCAGGCTCAGATTGAGATGATACAGCAGCGTCGTCGTCGAAAGGGTCGTCCTTATAAGCCAGCAGATCGTTTAGCAATGTCATCAGATTCGGTCAGTACATCGAAGTTACCTTTGCCATCTTCTTGTTCCGATATCTCTTTCTAGAATGGATAAGCCACAATGAGGGAAGAGCATGGATGTCAGAGAGAGTGATTTGCCACGGCAAGATGTGGTGCTCTATCAAAGCTGTAAGAGAAGACATACATAAGTGAGATATACTGTTTTTGACTACCGCGTCTCTTTTGCAAAATTTCTGCCCCAGCTGACCTCGCCTGATGTCCACTCGGGGTCTCCATAGACTTTTATATAGTATCTCAAACTCAAGGGAGAAAAAGGTGCGAGACTGTCCGGTCTTGCCATGTCTCTCGATCTAGCTTCCCACGTATCAAAGGAATTCTCAAATTCTGCTCCCATCCGAACGCCCAGCCTTTCAAGCTTTTTTAATAAGACTAGAACATCTATGCACCCTTCGGTAGTCAAAGGACCTCGAGAGGATATTGGTAATGTATACGCACGAGGCTACGCTCCAGGCCCTAAGGCAACGATCGCAGTTATGTTACACTGACGAGGCGAACAACTTCTGCAACGTCGTACCACCATTATTCCAGGGTGCGATAAATATAATGGAATGCCCTTGAGTTTCCTCGTTCGGTGACTCTTCCGATCTAGTCGCTCGTTGATGAGAGTCCCGTCATCGGAAAGGACGAACGAAGGACATATCCCTTTTTCCAAAACCCTGTCTCGGTCTCCCAGTTCAAGGACCCCGGATGGCCCGGATAGAACTGGCAGTATTCCCCTGCGCGAATCTCTGCAGTGAGCGAACCAAGCTGATTGTACCATGCCTTTCCACCCGATCCAAGTCAAAGCTTTCCGGAACGCAAAGATGTTGCTCTCGACACCTGCGAAAAAAAGACTCGGTCGCATATGCTTGCCATCTTTCGGCCGACGCCTTTGCCTTACCCTTCTTTCGTTTGGAACCAGTCCTTTGGATGCGAGCCAGCATTATCGTCGTCGTCGTCGTGACCCAACGCCTTGTTGAGAACCTTCTCATTGCACGAAATGAATAGCCGTCAAAGGAACGATGTAGGCCACTGCTGCTGCTGCAGGCAAGATCCATCGAATACATAGCGATACGGATCGGACCGAGATGCCCAGTCTTCATACATCCTTTTGGTAGAACCCTGAGGTGTATTTGAAAGGTATCTATCGTCCAGAAGAAATGCAGAACGAGAATGATACGTTACCAATAATTTTCTAAGGAAGTTCGCCCCTGAATTAACACCGTCGCACGGCATCCGTCGAACTGATGTGCTTCGAAAGATTCTGTTCTCCGCCAAAGATGCAGAAAGCCGGCCCTCCGTTTCTTCTGGTGTTTATTTTATTATGTTATCTTATACGACAAAACCCCAATCCTCATTCGAAAATCGCGACTTATTACACAGAACGCCCATCCACGAACTCGCTTGAACAGCAGCACGCGTCAATTCCTAAAGTATTTCATTGACCCAATAGACAATACAACTCAAATTTCGGGCTAGCACCTGGGAAAACTCCAAATACGAGGCGGCGTTCCAACTGCCGATGAGACTACAATTTACCAGCACGAGAGAGGTCCGCAGACTAGGGTCATGGTTTAGGCTAAGTTGCGCCAGCTTGCGCATAAGGTCCACTCCCGACGACCCCTACCCCGACCCCGAACCCGAGCAGGAGGCGGAGTGCGAGCATTCTGAGCTAGAGTCCGCTTGACCCCTCGATACAACCACCTTCTGCTATCAGCTTCGCTTCCCACTATTCCCTCTCTTCTCGCCTTCTCCCCATCATACGACTCTACTTTGCCGGTTGATACCACCTGGGAGGACCTCAGACCGGGTGGGTTGCTACTCTGCCCCTCGGAAGTCTGTTCATTGCCGGCACGAGGATAACGTAGTGTAAAATCGCCATTGCCGTGTGTACTAACAATGCAATAGACACTCGAACTGTGCTTCACTCCTTGCCAGCCAGAACTTCAACGTTGCCTCGCTGCGCTCGAGTGGGAGAAAGATGTCTCGCGACGACAGGTCTTCGAACGTCCAGAGGAAGTAAATCCTTACCGGAACTGTGCCACCGTCTTGGAGCACCTTCTCCCTGTAGCATATGCTGGAATTTAGAAGAAGTGGAATCCAAAGGCTCTCATCGATGCAGTCTGTGTCCATGGTTGTATCAGTATCTAGACAGTATTTAGACAACGAACTTTCCATTGTTGTTCGAAGGGCTCTGCGCTCAGGGTTGGCCTCGTCTTGGACACAACTCCAGGAGCAGAGTCAGGCCGCATGATTCCCGAAGCATTGGAACACTAAAGAGTCTGGTTTGAAGAAATCTTCCTAACACGAAATTGACATTTCGGCTCAACTCGCTACTTTTCATATGGCTAGGAATCTCTATCGGTGAGAGGCCGTTGTTCTCCGTTGCAAGGGAGATCATAGATTGTTCCGTCTCAGATATCCTACTATCGGTGGATTGCACACCGGAAGAAGAGGGCTGAGAAGTCTGTTGGAGAGACAATTGCTACATCATCAACTGAGTAGCATCCCAGACATGCTGATGCCTGGCCTTGGTGCGGTCCTGAATCGCTTTTCTCCGGCACGGACGGAGAAGGTGTACAGAAATTCCTTGAGTAGTGCGTGAATGAATTTGAACTAGACCATCTCCTGTTCTCAAGTACCCCGGCCCTTGGAGGACCTATCCAAGCTGAGCAGCATACGTCAAGCGCATGTAGATCAGTGCGGGGAAGTGTTTCCCCGCGCTTCCCCACATCAGCTCCCGTGCGGGTCTATCGATTATCGAACTGACATGTAGTCTTTTATATAACCGAATAATGTCAATATGCCATGATCACCTCCGTCCATCTGCTCTGTCCCTTTCAGCACATCATGACATCCCCCAAGTCCGCAAACATCGCAGTCGTAGGCGCAGGTCTTATCGGCCGACGTCATATTCAACATGTACGAGACGAGCCACAAGCCAACTTGGTCGCAATCGTTGAACCAACTCCGGCGGGCAAGGAGCTTGCCTCGTCAGTAGGCGTGCCATGCTATGTTTCAGTGGACGACTTGCTTGCAGCTCATGAGCGTGGAGAGATTCGCATCGACGGAGCAATAGTCGGCACCCCGACCCACACCCACGTCCAGCTGGCTATCCAGTTCATCAAAGCTGGAGTGCATGTCCTTGTCGAGAAGCCCGTCGCGCTTACCGCCAACGAGGGTGAGGCACTGATGGAGGCGCTCAAGGCATCTGATGGAAAGACAAAGGTGCTGGTCGGACAGCACAGACGATTGTGAGTGCGCTCGAGGGAGGGCTGCACCCACTCTGTTAATTGACAATCTTTACTTCTCAAGCAATCCCTTCATCATCGCTTTGAAGACCGCTCTCGACTCGGGAACGCTCGGCACCATCCTCGGCATTCAAGGCACTTGGGCCGTCCGTAAAGGTCCTTCAGAGTACTACACAGGCTGGCATGCTGCACGCTCACAAGGCGGGGGCACCATCAGCATCAACATGATCCACGACATAGATCTCCTTCGACATCTCATGGGAGATATTGATAGTGTATTTTGTCTAGAGGCGAATCGCACGAGAGGCTTCGGGGTGGAGGAGACAGGTGGGTTTGTGATGAAGTTCAAGTCGGGAGCTGTCGGCACCTTTTTCTTCTCAGAGTATGTGGGTAAAGCTTTAGAACGCGCAGACCAGGAACAGAAGTTTATTGACTAAATCCTTTCTTGCAGCGCTGCTACCTCACCGTGAGTGTCACACACACAGGGTGTGAACGGGTTCGAGCGTTCGTAAACTCAACCTTACACGGCTTCATAGATTCTGCTTCGAAGGAGCTACCGGAGAGAATCCAGGCAAGGCCGTTGTGGTCCGCCTACAATTCATTTCCTTCGCTGCTAACTTCCCTTGTTTGACTCGCAGATGTCGTCGGAAAAGCTTACGGCCGGGATATCTACCACGTCTTTGGCACTAAGGGAACGATATCGCTTCCCTCTCTCCTTCTCCACCACTACCCAACGCAGAACCCTATCCCCGTTTCCAATTCTATTTCCAACAAGGCGGGGGAGACCGACAATTGGCTGTTCAGGATTGCAGAAGACGACATGTACGCCCGCATGGCGGCTGACCTGGTCGACACGCCACCATTCACCTTGCAGCTACGGCACTTTATGCGTGTCATTAACGGTCAAGAGGAACCGAATTGCAGTGCAGAGGAAGGGTGTAAAAGTGTGCGTGCCGTGGAGGCGTTGACGGAAAGTATGGATGGGAGGACCGAGGTCAGGTTGTAAAGGAAAAGAAGGCGCTCACACCGTGTCAAGCTAAGAATCAAGTAACATTAGGGGCCGGCAAGCAGCAATCACTTTCGTCTACCCTGATGATGATGCGGCAAACGCAAATGTAGTTGTCCTTGATGGAATTGATCAACTCGGTTCTCTGCGGGAGACTTGGGTCAAAAGGGCAACAACATCGATGAGCACATGGCCATCTACGAGTGGAGGACGGCAAATATTGAGATAGAGAGGTTACCTCACCAAATCCACTCCTGAAACAAGATTGGTTGCGGCCGTCGTGTTATCGGAAACTACTCCACTCGGCAGTGAGTTGGCGGATCGTAATGTTGTCTTATCATCTGCAGGCTTTTGGCGGATAGATTTGTGCATCTTACCTCCCAAGTTTAAGCCCTGCAGTATACTTCCAGTGTCAGGAGAGTGGTCCCAAAACCAATATATCTACTATGATTCGCCATAGTCCCCCAGTCAGGTTTGGCGCCATGCGCCATTTTCTTCATTACACAGGAAACCTTCATCTTTTGCCGAAAGATCCACCTGGATACCTCCTCCAGGTTCTGACGTCTCTTGACTCTTTGGAAAAGATCGGGAGCATGGAACTCATAGGCATACTTGTAAAGTTCCAAAGGGTATCTACGTCCGGCGAAGGGCAAGGTCCTTACCGAGGGGTCTTGCCAAAGATCTAAATGCTTCGTTTTGCCTGAAAGGAGACAAACGTGCCAAGGACGTTCTGGCGCTGATGATCTTGCGGCATAGATGACAAGGGCGATGGCGAGGTTGATGGAAACGTCTAATCGCCGTCGACACGGATCGAATCAAGATGACTTGTCATGACACATTCTACTGACAGACGCATCAAGCGTGACTTAAAAGCATCTATGCGGAATGCGTAAGCTACCGATCCAACACACGATGCAGCGAGCTTTCAGCTTCTTAGAAGGGAAGGGTAGTCCGGAAAAAACCAGCAGCACCGTCGCGCGGAATCCGTCGAACTGATTGTCTTTAAAAATCCACTCTACGCCAATGACCAATAAAAGGCCACCCTTCGTCATTCCCTCCAAATCCGATTCCCGCAAAAGAAGCCAGAAGGGCACCAGCAAACCACTTTATTCTGGTGTTTATGTGTTCTTATACAACAAAACCCCGATTCTGCGCAATCGCGGCTTACAAAAAAGGACCTATACCACCACGCCCACTAATCATCCTCACTATCCCCCTCCTCATCACCCCCACCCCCAAGCAACCCGCTTTGTCTCTCCCGCTCTGCAGCATCCATACTAGCCACCAAATCCTGTCCGCTTGGTATTGTCCCCCCGCCGCCGGTTGATTGACCGTTGCTTTTCGTTGCGAGGAGGCGTTGGCCTAGAAAACACAAAAAGTCAGTTCTCAAGCGAACTGCGGGGGAAGGTGTACGTTCCGTTGGGGGAATCGGTAAGGGGGGATGCTAGGAGAGGGAGGGAGAGGGAGACAGAAGAACGGTGGACCTGAACGTACGGAAAAGCTGCGCATAAGCTTCCTGCGTCTTCCTCTCCAATTTCTTCATCCGTTTATCCATATCCCTCCGTAAATCCCAATTCACTCGTTTTGGCGCGATATTCAAAAGGTCCTACAGCAGACACGAAGTAGTGGAAAAGGAGTGTTAGTATACCTCATTGACCCGTATCCCACGATACGCTACCATCCGAACGAGAAACGCAGACGCGAACGTACGAGCTCCTCCATCCGCCTAACCGCATCCTCGGCAATAATCCTCTCCGCCAATCCTTCAACACGTTTCTCTACTGTATCCAGTTCCTCCTTGTCCTCGTTCTCATTCCCTGTGCCGCCGCTACGGGCGGCACCGACGGCGGTGGCGCGGATCGGCTGGCGGGTCGCGTGGTTGAAGTTTCGTTGGCGAAAGATGAATGTTTGTCTGCGGTGCGGAGGGGGAATAGATTGTGAAAGTGTTACGTTGTGTGAGCTGTGTCACAGCCGATGCGAGAAAGGAATACAAGCTCACCTCCCACCTTCCTTCTCCTCGTCATCTACACCACCATCTTTCCTCCTCCTCAAAGCCAGTAATCGATCCTTCCTCTCCGCCGCTTGAAGGGCTAGCGTCATCTCGGGTGGTCCGTCGGCGGTTTTTGCGGATACCATTCTGGGAGGGAGTTGTGTCGTTGTGGAGTCTGTGTGGGTTGTTGAATGGGAAGTGATGTGAATAGGATTAAACATTAGAGGGTTGATAGAGGTATACCCAGGGTGCGCCCCAACAATAGTCACGTGTAAATATACCGAGGGTGGCGATCGACAGTCTGGAGTGGTCTCCCCTTCAGTTTCCCAACATTTTGAGTCAGAAAATCATCAAACATAGAGAAAACGGGTGGCAAACCGTACCAACCAACCCAAACCACCGCAGAAAATGAGTTTCCTAAGAACAGCGACATCGTCAGGAATCATACGGACAGCTTTTCGGAGCAGCGCACGACCTCTTTTGACCCGATATGCTTCGACTGTCGGTGCAAAGCCTTTAATTCCCGCTGCGCTTGGTTTAAAGTCCGAGGACGGACCCAAAGTGAATGAGAGTACTCGTGAGTCTCGCTTCCGAGCAGTGCGATTGTCGAGTAGAGGAGAGAAAGAGGAGGGAGAAAACGTCGGGTTGCTAATCTATATCGGTTGGCGTGATAGGTGCCGAAGTCTCGTTGAAGCGATTCTGGAAAACAGTAGGGATTATGCAACAATCCGATGGTACGCACTTATACCTCCCACTCTAACCCTACCATCCCCTTTTCACGCACAACTGACAATTCTTTTCAATCGCCAGGCACATACTGGATAACCCTCGACGCCCGTCCTCTCCGCACACCGTCAGGCGCACGCCTCGCCATACCGGCAACCAAGAAAATCCTCGCCAAGCTCATCGCCAATGAATGGGAGAACCAGAACCAGGTGTTGAAAGTGCCTGGGTTGCCGATGACTAGTCTTGCCTCGCGTGCTTTGGATGGATTCGCGATGGTTGGGGATCGGAAAGTCAAGGAGGGAGAGGAGGTGGTGGATTTGAGGGAAGGGGTTTTGAATGAGTTGTTTAGGTATTTGGATACGGATACGACGTTGTAAGCCTCTCCTCTCCCTCTCGCTCTTCCTCGCAACGTCCACCACCTCTATTCAATCTAAACTCCAACCCTTCTCAATAACCCAGATTCACCGCAGACCACCCATCCACCCTCGTCAGACTACAAGCACAACACTGGGAGCCCCTACACGAATGGTACGAGAACGAGTACGGGATCAAGATCAGGACGTATGATACGCTTGTTCTTGGCGGGGGGAATAGGTTTAGGCAGGATGATGAGACGAAGCGTGTTCTGAGAGAGGTTGTGGATGACTGGGATGCTTGGCAGGTTGCTGGTACGTTCTCTTTCACCCTCTACCCTCCACACCCTCCACCCTCCAAACCCTCCACCTTCCACCCTACAATAACACCACACAAATCACTCACTCGGTACTTTGGTCATTCGAGCAGCATTCGAACGAGCAACATACGCAACCAAATCATTTTTGATCGGGTTCGCACTTGTTTCTGGTCGATTGACAGCTGATCAAGCAGCGAGGGCTGCACAGGTGGAAGTGAGCAGTCAGATTGAGCTGTGGGGAGAAGTCGAGGATAGTGAGTCGCGTTTTTTTTTTTCGCGCAGCCGTTTCTTTTGGTTGGATGGTCGGTTTCGTTGTTCGTTTTGCTGATTATCGGGGTTGGATCGTCCGCGGTGTAGCTCATGATGTCGATTACCAGGATATTAGGCGGCAGTTGGGGAGTGTGGTTTGTATGTTGGCCGAAACTACGTAGGATGGTATAGATTGCCCTTGATACCATGATAGAGTACAGTATACATCGATGCTGGCATATGGAATAGGTGCGACGAGTACAACGGAGTGAGGAGTTAGAAAACTAGACGACGCCTTTCCCCTGCTCCAAGTCCGACGGACGAGCAGGGGGTTTATCCGCCAACGTCGACATGCAATAACTCCCCGAGAACACAACGAGAAACCAAAACCCCATACTAACCCTCACCAACCCGGCCCCACTCGCCAGCCCCGTCCGACTCGCCCTCAACTTGTCATAAATCAACGCAACGTCGGGAAAGGTCGACCATGGTTCGTTGCTTGATGGGTTACGAGAGATGTAGGACAGTGATGTGAGTTGACGCGCGATAAGAAGGGTGATGAGGAAAAGGGCGAGGATCAGTCCGTAGCGCGCGAATGACCAGCGTCCCATATGTCTTTGGGACCAATTCTGGGTTCTACTCGCCCGATCGGTGAGGCGTCTCCACCAAGAAGTTGGATTCCAGAGGGAGCCTTTACCTAACGGCGAGGTCTCGCTGGGTCCCGACTTTTCGGTATCCTCGTTCGGGGTACCTTCCGGTGGTTCATACGAGTAGATACTGTTGATGAGGCAAACGATGAGCAGCTGCGCTACCAAGTGCCACAACGTGCTGATTAGCAATACATGGCCCTGTACGATCCCCACTAGGAACCCTGGGTCCTGGAACGCATCGTTCACAGAGGACAGGGTATCCGCTGCAATCTCAGTCGCATTGATCGCTGCTTGTCTTTTTGCCACACTTGCTGTAGTTGATGCAGCGACTGCTGCAGGCGCTTGAGCGATCAGAAGGCTTGAAGTAAAGTACGTTGCGGCGATGTAGCCGACGCATATCAAGGCAAAAGTCATGGTGCGGGTCTTGCAGGCTTTGGCATTGTGGCAGAATGTTTTGAGGCTTTGTTTGAGAGAATCGGGTATTTCGGATTGGAATCCGGATTCCGAGGTTGTATTGGGATTCAACTTTTGCGGTGACTCTGAGTTTCGCGACTCTGGCTTGACATCTTGCAGGTTCATCGCTGCCCGAGGCGGCGGGGTGGTGGATGGCTCCTCCCGCAGTCGCTTAGCGTCGACGATATCCATCCCAATTTCCTTCTTGTCGCCGCTGCCATATGGTAAATTTAATTGCGAGTGATCATCCGGGAGCTGGACTTGCGCGACCATGATGGGCGGTACCGATGATTCAGTAGGATGGTTCCCGTCCCCAGCGGTGCGACCTGATATATCTCCCTCTGGAATGTTGCTGGGAGTGATTTCATTTCCACGTAGTTTCTTCTTCTCCTCAGGGTACTGCTCGCGCTCCGGCTCTCTGTCCCATCCCGAGCCGCTCGGAGGCTTGGAACCAACTGCTTGTTGGTCGCCACTGCTAGACCCCGGCGCCAGGTTGTTCAAAGTGATGTTTGTATTATCGGTGGTGTGCGTGTTCGCAACGTTCCAATTCGCTTCTTGTAAGGTCATCTTATCGTGTTGTTTGTCAAGATTCTTTGAGTATCCGGGAGGAAGGCCGGGATGGGCGTCTACTTCTCCCAGGTAAACATCATCATAATAGGGTGCTTTTTGTCGTCCTAGATGCGTGTCTTGTACAGGCACGGGCATTGGTGTGCTATTGGGGCCTGAATCCACAAATACAGGGTTGCCTTGATCGTGAACCTTGGCTGGCAATTCATGTCGCGAGGGTGGTATCTCAGTTTTATCCGGCTCGTGACCGCCGGAAACATTGTTCAGCTGCAATCCCGCGGTCTCGGATGGATCTTTGGATGCTTTCGCTTCATTATTGTGTCGTTTTGTTTCATATATGGGAGGAAGCGGCGGAAGTTCGCTTGCGGGCGGCGGTAACGAGGTCGCCGCAAATGGTGCAGGTGCGGATGTGTCTACTTCACTTCCCTTTGTCGAGGACTTTTGGTTCTTCGCACCCCAGTGCTGCTTTGCAGCGTCAGCCGCTGAAAACTTGCCTATGAGGCCCAAAGCAGACAAAGTCATGGTCAGGTTTCTTCCAGGAAAGATCTTTTGCGTGGTGATCTGAATGGTGCTTACCTTTGGAGTCAGGGGGAGGATCGTTGAGTTTCATCTTCCCTACTTTCGTGGCTGGTATGTGACCTGTATCATGGGTTGCGGTGGGCGGCGCAGGCGCATGATCGGAGGTAGATCTATCATCCGAATGCTGCGGTTTCACAGAGTGGCTCTTGGCCTCGGGATCCTTGTCTGCCTCTTCATGAGAGATAGCAGGATGACGTTTCGTTTGGATTCGATAATATTGGAAGTGATGACGATCAGCTTACATGATTGGGACGTGTCATGTTATTCGATGCGCATTTGCTTACCTTTGAAACCTTTGGAAGCAGATGGAATATCGGCAAGCGTAAGTTCAGCTGTATCCTTCTGAGTCGCCTTTGTTGGCGGTGCGTGGTCTGCTGACTTTTCTCCGGAAGACACGGCGACGGCGGCTGACTTTTCCGCCTGGAGCGACCCGTGAGGTTCCTTCGTCATTGAGTGGTCATCTTGCTTTGACCAGTGTTCCCTGGTATCTTCGTGGACAGAAGTCGATAGGTACCAATCGCAAGGTCAAACAATGGACGAGAACACCATAAGATTCCATTGTGACAACGCGACGCAACATCGAAGATGACACCAAGTTTCTTACCTTTGCCAGCCAAGACACGTATATCCCCTTCTGTGCTTTGCGCCTGGTGTTCCCTTATCTCCTGCAACTTTGTTTTCTCCTCCATTTCTGCTTCCCGTTGTCTTTTCGCCATTACTTGTTCTGCGGAAAGGACAGTAAACTTGTTAGGAGGAAGGAAAGGAGAGCTGCTACTTTATGGTAAACGGGGGGCTTACCCCTCAACAGCTGAAGACGCTCCTCGGCTGCCTCAGCTTCATCCCGAGTCTGCCTTTGTCGGTTTCCCCTATCATCGATGTCGCCGCCATCACGGTCATCGCAACGGCCAATTTGGCGCCCAGGGTCGATAACGCGACCTTTTGTGTCGTAGTATGGATCAGTATTCCGCTCCTGGCGCCCATATCCACGGCCGTAGTTGTTGTCGTCTTGATAGGGTTGTTGGATGCCGGCCCGCGGGTCGTTGAGTTGAACGCCGCCTCGTCTTTGATAGCCTTCGCCCGCAAGCTGCCCGCCACGGTAGCCAGCTCCTCCTTCAGAGTAACCACCATACTGTCCGCCGGAACCATACTGCATTCCCCCGGGCTGCCCTTGGTGCACAGAAGGTTGTTGGCCTGAAGCGAGGGACACTCAAGTCAGTGTGAATGGAAAATTCAAAGGGATGCTGGTCTATGCTTACCACCTGGTCCTTGCTGATATGCGTGGCGCCCGTATTCTCCTCCGCCGTGACCATACCCGTCCGTTTCTGCATATCCTTGTCCTGAAGCACCTCTCCCCGGCGCCATCCGATCGTAGGGGTCTCGAGCAGCGTCCCGGTTGAGCCGTTCCGCCCCGTTCATTGGTCGCCTATCCTCTCTAGATCTACCATAGCCATCACGGTCGCGTCCCCGAACGAATTCCTCCTCCTCTTCCCTTAATCTGGCGTCCCCTTCCAATCGCTTCAAACGTCTCTCTCTCAGCTCTTCAGGGGATAGTCTCTCCGACTCCTCTCGTTCTTCTTGCATACGAGCTTTTTCCGCTTCTAATCTCGTCCGTTGCTTGTCCTTCTTCACCCTACTAGGATAGTCCCGTTCTCTCGGCTTCTCATCTCCTGAAGAACGACCGACAGATCGACCTCGGTCGTCGTCAATTTCACCTGCCCAACCTGCTCTTTCCTTTCTCTTCTTCTTCTTTTTCTTATTTTCTCCTATTGGAATTCCAGCCTGCACAGACAGATAAATATAGGTACCTCATGCCAGGATCAGTGGGAAGAATTAGAGGTACCGGCCGTTTGACTGGTTCAAAACTTACCAAATCGTCAGATGGGTTTCTCGCATCAGTAGGTCCTACAGGGTCCAAATGGAAATCTCTGCCCATGAGCGGAGCTCTATCATCAAGGTCAAGATTGATTGGTCCACCTCTGCGGCGGTCGCCATCTCCCAACCTTTCGTGACTGCCACGCTGGTCTTCATTGAGACTGCGACCTCTATCGACGTTCCTCCCGTTTTTGGCAGTTCGCGAGCTGCGGGCGAGATGGTCGTCCTCAGGATCTGGGGGATTATTGCCCCCGACCGTTTGATCAGGGCCGCGGACAGAAAATGAACCAGATCGCTGCCTCGACGTCTTGGCGTCTAGAGCAAGAGCGCTGGGTGACCGTTGCTGTTGTTCTTTGGCGTCATCACCACCCCCTCCACCAGATGAAGGACCTCGGCTACCAAAGAACGTGTTGAAAAACTTCTTGAAAAGCTCTGGATCCTGCTTCCATTTGCTCCAAAGCAGTACCCCTACTACGCAGAGAATTGTAAAAACCAACTTTGACATGTCGAGTATTGGTTATGGGGAGAAATTGGAAAATGTATAGTGCTAAGTCGATGGTGTGGGGGCGCAGAATGGTAAAAGCCGAAACTTTATCGCCGTGATTGTTGCTAGGTATGGGTAAAAGTTGTAGAGACAGCAAGACAGTTTTTACACGACGTGGGTATGTTGTAAATGAGTGAAAGGCCCGGATAGGTGGTGGGCTTGGTAAAAAGGGGCGGACCTGAAGTTGAACGACCCATAACCTGTCACACGCGTGCCGCGACAGGGATTCAGCCAGTCTGCCTTATACGATATTTCAGGGTTATGTTGAGCGTAGCACTCCTTACATACTTGCTCCTTTGAAATCATCAAACCTGACAACTCAAGTCAAAGGAAGATGTGGAGATGAAGCATTAGGACGAAACGAGTTGCCACCAGTCACCGCTTACTGCTGAACAGATTCTACGCACGGCCACTGTCCCGATATGGCCCTTGCCTGGCGATCAGGTCGAATATGCCTAACCAGCTGCTTAACTTGACCGAGCCTTTCGCTTTGCTGCTGAACAGAAATGGAGGATGGCGTTCAACTTGCATAGTAGTATATGTTCAGCACGGGTTCACGGATTCACGGATTCATGGAAAAGGGGATATTCTGGTGGCTGCTGGAAGCGCAGCAGGCTCTTCTTGACGGTCACGAGTAACGATAATGTCATCATCTATGTAGAAGTGGTATTGTGATCATTCCGCGAGGAATTATAAAGTCTGGAATTCGAGAATTTCAGTACTAGTACTCCGCCGTCTCCCGCATCCTAGCGTTCTTCAAGGCTTCCTCTTCCGCCTTGATCTCCTCGTCGGTTCGGAGGACAATCTTCTTGTCGGTTTCGATAGCGTTGTGAGAATCATCCAGGTAAAAGTTGCTTGTAAGGAAACCAGCAATGAGAGGGACGAAGCAAAGGATAAGAGCCGGAAGGAACATGTCGTAAGCGGTATCGTTGTACGCTGTTGAAGTGAAAGATACAGGTCAGCATGCTTCCACAAAAGCGGCGCTGCGAACATCGAATGACTCTTACCCTTCTTGATCAAATCCCTAGGTTCTGCTGTTCTCGCAACGGTGATGTCGCCGTAGATTGCCGCGATTTCCGTGCTGTTGTACACGTCTCCAACGTACTTTTCCAAGTTCGCGGGCAATCTATGAGTCCAGAGAGCCGACGCAATTGCTGAGCCGATTGATCCACCGATGGAGGTGTACATCGCCAGTAGTGCCGAAGCGGTAGCGAGATATTGATGGGGGACCGATGCTTGTGTAGCAGTTTGCGATCCGATGACGGAGATGGCACCCTAGGAAGTGACGGGTGTCAGTCTGTGCACTTTCAAGAGATTATGTTGCAACTGTGGCTTACTCCAAGAGATGTAATGACTCGCGCTGAAATCAAGACAGCGTCACTGCGGTAGGAATAGGAGGAATTAACAACCAAAGATATCACTTGCAATGCCGACCGTGTGCTCACGTGGCGTGACCTTGAGTAGCGTAAAAGGTCAGTCCGACTCCTCTGTAAAGATTTGGCCAGAGTATGAGCGTCATGTATAGATATCTGGATCAAGAAGAGAGACTTACATGATACGGAAGCATAGACCCGAAATTTGCAGGTACTTGTATCGGTGGGTGTATCGTTGAACAAGTCCAGCGACTGTTCCGAAGAAACAAAGTCCAACGGTTAAACTGATCACGAGGCAGAGAATGGCTTCAGCAATGCTTCCGCAGCGCGCTTGATGGCGTTGACTCACATGTTGACGTAGTAACCGTAGTTCTTGTCCTGCGATATGATAATTTGCCTTTTCAGAATGGACGTCGCCGCTGAAGTAACATCCTTTCTGGGGACTTACCGACCAGTCTGTGACAACGTAGATCCAAGACGTAAAGTACGTGTCGGAAATGTAACCGGATAGGTAGTACATAAAGTCGATGACAACCGAGCAGATCTGTTTACCAGCAAATTAGGACACTCGAAAGACGCGACCCATATTAATAAGGCAAACTTACGAAACTTCGGTTGAGAACGTGCTTGGATTGCAACGGGTAGTTGGCGAATTTACATTCCCAAACACAGAAGAAGATGAACAAGAAACCTCCAACGACGAACATGGCGATCATTGAAGCTACGACGGCAGGAAATGGATCAGCTGGACATGCATTACTCTATCCTTGTGACTTTGCTCTTACGATTCTTGTAACCATTGTCAGCGCTGGCGGACAACGTGAACGGAAGAAGCATCAAGCACCAAGCAAACGTCAGGATGAGGAGACCGAATGCATCCATCTTGTCAAGATACTCCATCGCACTTCGCACGAATGGCTTTTTGGGCTCTTGGGAGCTGTGCTGGTGACGATGGGCGTTGTCGGATGATACAGGCGAAAGAGCTATATGGCGTGCGAAATATCTGGTTAGTACGGAGGCCGGTGACTGGTAGGCGACTCAACTTACCTCCAAGTTTCTTGGCTTTCCAGTCGGCCCAGAAGAGGATCGAAAGCACAGGAAGGATACAGGCGGGCAGAATGATGGCGAACATCCCGTACTGAGACGCCAAGTGAGAGATAAGGAATGTGCACATATGGTTCGAAGAGATGCGACTTACACCCCAGCGCCAATTTTGAAGGCTGATAGCGGAAGAAATGTCACTTGCGACAAAGGCGTTGACGATGAAGGGCAAAGACGCCACACCATTAACGAAGCCCCTCCATTGAATAGACGTGATGTCCGCGATGATCAAACCAAACACTGCAGGAACCAAAGTCAGCTCGGTCAGTTTGCGTATGCCAAGTCGACCGAGTTCCCGTGCTTACAGAAATCGATACCGGTGGCTCCCGAAGCAAAGATGACCATTCCGACGCAAACAGCACTGACAGTTCGACTGGCAGCAATGATGATTGCGCCCATAGTATAGAATGTGACAGCAAACAGGATGGCCATAGGCCGACTGGTAAGATCTGCGATCTACAGTGCATTAGGAGTCAGCTGGCGATGACAAGCTCTATTTGCGGCAGGATGCAAGGCCTACCTTTGCGATGAATGGCTTTGCAGTTCCTGATATCAGGTTTGTTACGACACCAATCGTTCCAATCACAGCGTGTTGCTGGAAGCCGGACGTCGCAAATGGTTGGTCTGGGAATAGAGAGAAACAATAGTCAGGCTAGATGCGAGGTAGTGAGAAGAGGTCTGACTTACAGATGTATGATGTGTTGGAAGACAAGGAGTAGGCGTAGAACACCAGCATGATAGCACTGTAGCATCGGATTCGTCAGCCGAATGTCGAAACCGTATCGACATCTCATGGCCAGAAAACTCACACCCATAGTCCCCAGTACTTCCACCCTTTGCCGAATACATGATCTGAGACGTAGCGACATCATAAGTACGTTGAACAAACGCGATGAACGTCATCCGAACGGGACTTACATAACGCTTCGATCCTGGTAACACCTTGCTGTTGTTCGAAAGACAAGGCATCTTCACGATCATTTGGCACATCAGCGCTACTATTCAGGTGATTCACTGGCGGTTCGCCCAATTGTTGATCTTTCTTGTCATCGAATGATCCCTCTTCGAAGGGATGTTGTGTCTGAGTCGACATTGTGTCCTGGTATCAACTATAAAAACACCGCAGCAAGCCACAACACAGTCGAGTTCCGGAAGTTTGTTAGTTCGTGGTCGCAAGGGAAGGGGTTGGGGCAGCCCACCTTTCGGAGTCGTATATATACCTGCGTGAGTCAATACAACAAGCGATGAGACCCGATCTGCGCCAATTCTCCGCTAGCTCAACTTTTTTTTCCCATCTACTTTTGCAAGTTCAAAATGATGCGATCCACCTTTCCTCTCTTCAAGTACAGCACGCAGGGTGTTATCAGACAAGGAGCTAGACCAGGGGCAACTATACTCGAGAGCTTAGCTTGGCATGTCTCTTTCCTGTAAGCGAGTCGACAGGTTAGTTTCCCGCAGACTTCAAAGTGGATTCGGTCCTCGCCGGTATGCCCGCCGTATCACTACTGCCTAGATCGTTTTCCTTTCTCAGCTCCTTTCTCCCATACAAAGGCTTCGATAGCTGCTTCGATTCTTCCACGAGCTCTTTCACCATCATATGAAGCTGGTAGTCGGCCGAACGTTCGCGAGGGGGCCTCCTACCGTCCATCCAGTTTTGCGTGTTAGGCAATTGTTGGAGCCAACGAGGATCGATGTACGTCTCCGATGTAAGCAGCATGCGACATGAATTGGCAGTGGAGTGGAAGCCTCCGAAGTAGCATCCTCCCTGCTGTCGCTGCTTGGTAGCTTGCGTGGTCATGTGTGTCACAAGATAGAAACTCCAACCAAGAAGGAAGGCCGTCCACAAATAGCCGGGAACGACAAGGACAGCCCGTAATCTGATAAACGCACCCAGCCGAAAGCGAGGAACGCACGGAAAGACGTCAGAAGAAGGCTTTTTTTCCTTTTCTCTTCTTCCCCGGACGTTCCAGAGTTGGCATACCCGAGCTGATGAATTGATATTTGCGTGGTTCTGATAGCTGTTCTGACGAACCTGGCAGGCTCCCCTGAGCGCTGTAGCTATCGTGCGTATCAACAGACCATACTCCCAGTCGCACTTCTGTAACAGCTCAGTCCTGCGACGATGAGTCCAGCGATGCTCCCAGCAGCTCTCCCAGCGAGCGTGTCGAAGCCGTTTTCGCACAACTATTCCCGCATTCCTCTTTTGGTGAAATCGTCTCTTCGGGCTCTTTCTTTTCCCCTCGGCATTCTTGGATCACGTTCCCGCTCTTTAATCTGATAAGATTGGTAATTTTTCGGAGGTACACCAACCTGTACACCACTTACGAGAATTGTCATTTATTCGTGATCGAAGCAGCTATCGAAGCTTGGCAGAACATTGGCAGAACAAGCTGCAAAACTTCCTTCGGTTGTAGTAGCTGTTGAAGTCCCAGAAATATTTCCAGCAACTGGAATAGCTGGCTGGAGCTGACTGGGATGTGTCAGCGTGTTATAGCAATTGTTATAGCGAAACGAGTCCGCGTCCACCCGATTCGGGCCGACCGACAGCGGCTCTAACAGCGTATATATTCATCCCGTAGCTTGATCTGCTGTGATGTGGCTATTCCCAACCTGACGACCTGGCCCATGCTTTGTTTCTATGACGACAACGATAACCCGATACAACACGCACCACGACTTCTTGGATGTGACCATATCCAGGTCGTACCCACCTTATGCTTCTTCACACCGAATCGATCAATTTACTGACGACCCCGTACCCGTCCACATGCGCTGCATCAATGCCTGGGACAATAAAAACCAATGTTAGTAAATGTGAAACTGGATGGAGGGTGTGATGCTTACATGTAGCTTGGTTTCTACACTAAGAAGACCAGAGCTTGCACCTTGAGGTTCAGAGGCATGGATGTCTGGCTGTGGCGTGTGAAATTGCTCTTGTAGGGGAGAAACGATCCTATACTTGCCCTCGAACCCGTTCCGGGTTAGATCGTCGATCAACTCCGCCACGTCACGTTCGTGCGAGTAGAATATCTATGCAATGAGTGCAACACTCAGTCAAGCGGCTTCCGCTTGAATCAGAAGCGCTATGGACTCACGTTCGTTTTTGGGCGAGCAGGAGTAGCCTGACGATCGAGCGTGATCTCCGTACTGGCATGGGTCAAACCGCTCCTCCTTCCCTGAGAGTTGTTGTCGCCATAAGAGCTGAGACTTGACGTCAAAGAACTATTGCGCATATGCGTAGGCGGCAGAGATTCCGCGCATCGGGTACCGTGAAGAACTGGCACGTCCACGTCAAGGACACTCCAGGTGGTTTGTCCGTCGCTCATCTCACTACCGATGCACGTGCAAAACTCAGTACGGAAACGAAGGCAGCTCTGTCGGGACAACTTACCGGATCTCTATGGCCCTCGGATTGACTTTTCGAGAGTGACCTCTATAGTCCCCCGCATCATCAGCAAAAGAAGTGTCATTCCCTGTGTAGATGATCTCCTCTTCGTCTTCTGCGACCTCTGGATCAGGAGCATCGGCGTACATGTCATAAAGCGAGTCGGCGGAAGACTTTTGTAGCTGGCTAGGTCCTGCCGGATGGTGCCGCACAGACAATACTTGACCTATCGACTGGGACTGCGGATCGCCCAGAAGGCCTTCTGCGCGGAAGATGTCCGTGTCCCCGCTGAGATGTCGTACGGGCTTGCGGCGAGTTGAAGGACGTCGCGTGGGTGACGATGTCGAGGGCAACGGGGGTTCCGCTGGTGGTATTGTGCTCTCGTCGTGTTGATCTTGCACAGTGGAGTAGATAATGGTCCTCCTGATGACGGACTTGCGAAGAGCAAGCGCTTCCTGTACTGTATTCAACGCGCCGTGAGCAGAAGAGTGCTCGTCCCTTGTGTCGCGAAGTCCAACATCCCTAGAAGTTTGGGAGGCCTCTTGTAATCTCGCTGGTAAGGAAATGGCAGCCATAGGCTGGAAGGTATTCTGTACTATTCGAGGGCTGCTGCCGGGCGTTTTGGATCGTTTCCTCTCGGCTAGGGACGCATTCCGTTTAATTTTGGCAACGAAACTCTTGAACCCACCTCCTCCGCTACTACCGCTGTTGCCGTCGTTATGAACCGCTGAGAATGACTGATGGCGATTGGGTTTGCCGAACGGACCTGCTGGCTGAGCAGCCGTGTCCTGTCCAGTGGCATCTGGCAAAGGCATAACCTTCAAGTTGGAAGATGCGCCGATCAGTGTTGGTTCCCCGATAAACATTGCAGCGCGGCCTTTCATGCTTGGCTTGCGCTTGACCTTGATAGAAGGAGCTTGATGTAGTTGCGCTGTCGCTTGCGCAATCCGTGCTTCGAAGTCACGTCGGATGTTGGCATCCTTTTCCAGCTTTGACATGGTGTCTGATGTTAACTGTCTATTTTGCGAGGCGAGTGCATCAGGCGCCTTGTGATCAGAGTCAAACATCGCTTTCGCAAGTCTCGTCCGTGCTTCCAAATCCAGGGTTGCATTTTCATCGGAGAAAGTACTCGGTGCATGTGTGCGTGGGGTGAGCATGCCACCCTGCTGCGGCGTCCGTGGAGACGCTTCCGACGACGTGAGCATTTCCGGCGACTTTTGCTGTTCCTGAAATGGAGAACCAAGACCTTGCGCATTGTCGTTGTAGTCGGTTGGATTGACAGCTTTCACGACCGGTACGTAACCAGATGACACCAGGTCTGCGGAATGCAGGGCATGTAGAACACTCGTTTGGGGACGCAAAGACGACTCGGACGGTTGACGAGGTGACAACGCGCGCACGGGCTTGGAGACGTTTTCGCCCATGCCGTCGTAGCCAGACGGTTCAGGTTTCCTCATGCTGGTCGACGGGCGAGCGCGCTAACAACGCACAATCGGGGGCGTCAATATATGCCGACTTGAAAGGAAACAGAAAACTCACAAGACCAGGCGAGACAGCCCTCCCATCTCCTTGCATCCCAGCGCTCAATCCCCTCCTCACCTCCTGCGCTGCCTCCATTAGACGTTCTTGCATCGCTTGCAAGTCATCAAACGATTCCTGCTTCTCTTCATCGTCACCGCCCTCCGCATCAAACAGATTCGTAGAAGACGTGATGGACCTTCTCGCGTCCGCCGGAGGAACAACGTTGGGTAAAGACATCAAATTGGGGCTTGTCTGGTTTTCCCGTGTCGGAGAAGAGGTGCTGCGTTGCGTATCGAACGATACGTGCGATTCACGATCCACAATCAGTACTTGCGGCGGGATACCCTGTCTTTCTCTCCGCGGAACAAGTCGCAACGGATCTGTCGTATTCCCACCATCCCTCTCCTCCGGGGACGAACCATACTGCATCCCAGGCTCCACCGGTGATCTATCGTGCCCGTAATACCCATCAATGTCGAATGAATTATCTAGTGGACTCCCGCTCTGTACCGCAGGATAATCGACGGCCAAAGAGGATGGACCCGCCGTGGGATAACCTTGATTGTCCGGCATCGGTATCGGTATCGCATTCGAGGAAACAGGCATAAAAGGCCCTGTCCCTGTCCATCCTTTACGTCCGGCGCTATCCGCAAAAGTCGCAACAACGGGGGAAACACTAGGTAACCCTGCCGCCCCGCCGCGAATTGTCGTTGCCGAGCCGGGCATGAGGAGGGGTTTCAACGTTAACGGACCCGGCCGATTAGGCGGGATCACAGCGGTAGATGCTTTGCGTACCAGCTGCGGGAGCTGTTGCTGCTGTGGTAGCCCAGAAACATCGTCCTTCCGCTTCCGAGCAACAATCTCCAACGGGGATCCCGAGTTACGAGCCGAGGACGAAGAAGCACCAACACCGCCTCCGACGAACGGTCTCGCGCTTCCCGGTACATAGCCCGTCTCCAACGATCTTCGCGGGATCACTGCAGCTGATGCGGAAGGCGTTCGAACATGGTGCTGGTGCTGCTGCCTTCCAACAGAGTCCGGAGTAGGTGGAAGCGCACCTAGAGGGAACACCGTGTCACCCGGATCCGAATGGGCGTTGATGTCGCTCGATAGAAGAGACAGTGGTGTTGATCTGCGACTAGACGTCGTAGGCGGCTTGACATTCCCGTCCAGACCAGTAAAAACCGGCTGCGCCGGCACCGGTGGCGACCGCCCAACCGCTTCCTTCCCAATAGAAGAAACCGCCGACCCATTCCTCGAATGAGAGGCAGAACCAGAACCACCCACCGCTCCTTCCCGTCCCATCACGATATCCGCCAAATTCTCCGTAAACGGTGACCGAGTGATGGATGAACTTTGTCGTTGATGGTGTGGTCGTTGTTGTTGCTTTTGCGGCGTCGTAATTGTTTCGTGTTTGAGTTGCTGCGTTGAAGAAGCGTGTTGCAGTTCGTCGTTTGAAGGTAACAACGTCTCGCTCGCCTGGTGGTAATACGGCGCCAATATCGTCTCCTCTTGTTCCCGCTCCTGCTGGTGTTGTCGTTCCTCGGCGATCAGATCCTCCTCGATCTCTAGTAGAGCATCAACAATCCTCTCCTGCGACACGACCGGCAAGCCAGCCAACAACATTGCTGATATCCGGCGTGTATCCTTGGTTCCATTTCCTGTACCACTCGTACTCGTATTCGGAATCGAGCCTGCGGCAGGTGCTGTGGTTAAAGGAAGATTGTTGTCGCTTACGCTCCGTTGTGTCGAGGTTGTCGCTGAAGCATGGTTTTGTGCATGATGATGCGCTCTCCGAAGGACATCAGCTTCCTTCATCCCCGTCGTCGATCCAAACCCATACGTCCTCGATCCAGAAGCAAGCGAACCCGTCTCCTGAGAGTAGGAATACGTGGTCGACCGAGGAATAGGCGAATAGGACTCGTCGTCGTCGTCGTCGTTATGGAATGACGAGACCAGTTCATCCAGTACGAGCGTTTCCTCCTCTGGTGCGATATACCGTCCGGTACCTCGTTCCTGCTGACGCTCACGTTGAGCAGCAAGGCGAAGTCGAATTTCGTCGATGCCTGTTTGTTGAAGATAAGGGTCATCCCTGGCGCCGGCGCTGGAGCTGGTGGTGGTTGCGGTTTGTGCGAATGTCGTTCGGATGGGCGAAGCTTTTGCTCGTAGGACGGAGAAACGTTTTGAGAGGCTACGTAGGGTAGGTGTAAGCATTATATGGCAGGGTTGAGAACGATGACGCTGTATCGGTGGAGGAGGTGATCAACTGTACTCACGTATCAATAATCACACTTTGTCTAAAATCACCCTGACTAATCGGCAAATCCCTCAATCCATCCAAAGCCCACGGAGCGACCACCGGCGTTGTCAACGAACTAGTAGTATACTGGTCTCCTCTACCCGTGTGAGCAGTGGAGGAAGAATTTGATGGGATCCTGACGGTGAGCTCTGCGGGTCGATGTTGTGAATCAGATGGACGACGGGGTTTCCGTAGTTTTGCCATCATCTTGGTTGCGGTTGCAGATGATTGAACGACAAGACGACCGGCGTCAAAGATGAGATTGCACTGTATGTAATTTGGTGGCGATGAGAAACAGAGGAGAGGAGAGGGGAGGAGAGGAGAGGAGAGGTGCAGATCTCGTCTCAACACCTCCTCCTCTCTCCATCTTCCCTTCCTTTCCTTTCGCCGATCGCAATCAACCAAAACAGCAACACCCTGAAACGCGAAGAATTCAATGGGAAACGCGGGGTAGCAGTAACTGGGTGCGCCCCATGTTCCCCGCTCTCTTGGTGCACTCCGTTACAACATCGTTCATGTCAAACTTTCGCAAACCTCGCTTCCAAGTCACATCGCCCCAGACCTCATCACCGCTCGTTGAGCCCGAACAAACAGCCACATGCGCTACGAACAGCTGGACATGCATGCTTAATTGGATCTAGGATATTGATAGACTTTTGGGCGCTGAGAATGGTTAACGGACGACAGTGAGTTTCCGCTTTCTCCCCGTGTATGCCGCCTCACCTCTCTCCTTTCGTCGTCATACCGTCTTGTCTCTCAGGATCCCTTTCCGCTCGATGACCTTGTTGCTTTCCCGGCTGCTGACATTCGTTGTGCCTTGATGTGTAGCCTTGTGGCACGCGGAAAATCTGGCACCTGTCCTGTCACCTGTCCTCCTGCCTATTCGCACACATTATCGTCTGACGCTGCAATGTCGATACCTCCTCACGTCGTTCCGTCTCTCGCGTGTCTTCAGACGACACTAGCTACCTCCATCATCCCTTACCTCGGTCGCCATTGAACACCTGAACGGCCTACCATGGGTTTTATTACGTGAATACTATATTCCACGTCTCAATCTCCTACGCCTTCTCCTTCCAACCCCCTTCCCCCGTCGATAACGGCCTATACAACAGACCTCGTCAGCATTCATACGCGGCAAACCGTCGATCCGGCGTGTTTGGTGGACAAAGGTTGTCGCTGGGTTTGCCGCTGCTCAGAAGCGGGAGGAAAGGCATGAGGCATGGGCGGGTTGGTATGGATATGGACGTTCGTGTGCAGATCAAGCATGGGTAGGTTGTCGTAGGATGGTGGGTACGTTAAGTACAAGATGCGTTGCGGCTCACCAGACTCACAACGAACGCGATGCACTCGTCCCAGCGCCGACCTACACCTCACCTCTCATCATATCCGGCACTCCACCTCCTCACCCACACGTCCCGGCACCTATTCAATAAAGCCCTTGCCGGAATCATCATCGGACCTCGTCTTCTGCGTCCCTTGCGTCCGTGTATGCCTTCGGGTCGTGTGGACCGCCGAAGATGTCAACGGAAAGAGATCGCAATGGGAATGCAAACCTTTTTCCTCTTCCGCTTTTATCCTGCTCTGATTAGCTTGCTCTCCATTGTATACCAGCATCAACATCTACGACTCAGGGACTCGTGTCATCACGCGTCATATACCCCGCTACGCTTCGCACCACGCTTCGTCTACGCCTCTAGCAAGCCCCGTCCTTCCTTCGCATTCACATTCGTTCACCTAGTTCGCCTGTCCAGCAATCACGCTATAGCCAATGCAACTGCAATCGATTCTCCGACCATGCACGCCGTCACTTCTCTTCAGTCCGGTGTAAATGTCTTTCGCATGCATGACCTAGTCCTGGCCTTAGGGGGTTTGTGGAGTAGAAGAGTCGGAAGGGCGGGAAGGCATGGTCTCGGGGATTGCGAGTGGGGAGGGGAAGCCGAGATGAACTCCGCTCACGGCGACTACAAACGGTTGCATCATCACCGACGACAATATTACACCTCCTTTCGTCATTCTCCTCAGCACCGCCGGTTCAGCATTCAGTACAAAGGCACGTCGGACTGTACTATCCATCCCTTTCTGGCCGACAATGCGGACTATGCGTAAATGCGCATTCATTCCTCATCACTGCCCGTGCATGCGCGATGGTGACCCTCAATCCTCGTGCGTTCGGTAGATCGGAAGGCTGAGAAGGAAAGGCATGGTCGCGGAAAGAGTCGAGATAGAGAAAGGAGTGAGGATGTGGAGTCTCGGTTTCTGGATTCTGACTGGCCATCTCGCGACAACAATGCACGGCTTGTCTGCCACCCCAGCTTACTCGCCGTCTCCCTCACCGGAGTCAACAACGATACGGGAATCGAGACGTATCATATCGCACCCCAACAGAGACGCATCGCGTGCCCCAACGCCACTTCCTTTCCGTTCGCGCACCATCCGCGACCTTTTCATCACCGTTACCATTCCCAGCGCGATTCCACATGTCGCTCACTATTGGACAAGAACGAACACAAAGCCTGGTTATCGTGCAACTTCACCGCCAAATCCGACGATCGATATTGCACTCTCGTACGCGCTGCCATATCTGGATTCTTCGAGCGTTCGCCGAGGAGCTCATGATGATGAACTAGGTATTGTGTACCGGCGTGGTGTTGAAATGAGTAAGCGACGGTGGATGGAGTATGTGTAGTACCGTCGGCGGGTGGATAAGGTGGAGTGATCGACCGGTGTATGCATGATCATCTGATGGTCCGATAGATTGTATGTATTCGTTTTATGATATATGGTGCACGTATACAAGTGTTACTCTTGTCGCTGCTCTCTGGATCGTCGTTTACACACGTCAACGTAGACAATTCAACTCTATGAGATTTCTCACGGAACCGAACGAAACCCCTCTCAAAGTCCAACCGTTTTCACATCTCTCATCAGCCATCCTATCCTTTCCCTCTTACTCTTCTATCATTGTCACCTCCCCAACCGTATCTGCGATCTGTACAAGAAGATTGTTATCGCCATCGAGCAACAACAACAGCAAAACCGGGATCCGTTAGGGTGCCAATCTTCGTAAGAAAACTCAGTCGCAATAGGCAGATGCTGTGCAAATCCAAAGGATGTTTTACCCTTAGACTGAAAACGGGTTGGGCCAGGCCTTCGTAGCAGATGCTTCTTGACTGTTTTTCAACCCGCTAGCTGACAAATCTGATGCTAGACCTGTTTTGTTGACATAGGATCGTCGGTTTGATGGGATATACATATACTCATTGTCTCTATGAAATCCCCGTGACTTTGCGGTTTTGCTCTTTTCTCTTCAGCAATACCATAGTGAGCTTGATACAATCGTACTCTACATGAGAGTCAGCAAGAAGGGAGCCAGGATGAAATCCTGGACCCTGCTGCTTCTTGTCAATCTCTTACTACAATCGGTATTATTCGTCGCCGCTCACGTCTTTCGACCAGAAACTTCCGCGAACAACTACGACTACAACTACAACAATGGCTCGACTTCCCTTCCCGCTGCTCCGTCGGCATTCGCATCTGCCTCCCATACCGCTACCACTCTCATCAACCTCGTGTAAGTCCATTCCCGGCCGCATGCGACCCTGACATGATTTGCTGACCAAAAAGGGCTTCCATCAGCTTCAATACCCCTACCAATCCCGAACCCACGGAAGCTCACCACGCCATATATACCACCACCATGTGAGTACATTTCTGACCCACCAATAGCGGGAACTGATGGTTGCGGCGAACACAAATCCAGCTCTGCCAACGCTCCTCCTCAGGACACTGGTTCCTCTACCCCGGACGACGCCTACAGCGCCACCATTGACACCAAGCCTACACCTATCCACTCTCCATCCACTACGCCTTTCCCACCCATCAACCCCGAAAATGGCAACCCCTTCTCGGAGCCCTCCTCAAACCCGTTCAACGACGCACAGGAACCGATCATCGATCTGGACTCCTTGTGGCGAACTGCCGCTGGGCTCCGCTGCCAACCTCTTGTACAGCGAGTCGGTGGCTTCAACATCGGGCTCGTCGGTAGACACACTGTCGATTGTTCGCTGAACCGTTTGCGTGTGAAGAGGGGGTCTGCATTTCAATCGCCTTCTGTGGAAGGTAAGTTTCCTTCGGTTGCAGACGCATTTTGTTGATCGATTATCGCTAATCCGGCTCTTCATCCTGGTGACATGCAGCTCTCGTCACTGTATTGATTGGTGAGATCCGAAAGGCTAGACATACAACAGCCAACGGCAAATCCACCATCAATCTCTATCGACGAAAAATGGTCGAGCTTGATATCGCGAAAGACGATGTGGAAGCGACACGTGAGACCCAACTCGTTGAATGGCAACACATCGAAAGGACAATGACCGAAACAGATATCATTCATGCGAGAAGTGCCGAGAAGGAGGCGGCGTTGGATTTAGAATGGAGCATCATGAACGTGATGAAAGTCGAGACTCAGGAAAAACTGGAATCCGCCGATTCATATCTCGCAGCGACGAGAAGGGAATACTTGCGCGCTGCATCGGTAGCTTTCTCTGAAACGTACACATTCGACTCGTCAAGTACTCAATCGGTAGGTCGACTTTTGCTGTTTTTGCTTCATTTCTACACCTACTAACCCGTTTCTGCCTTACAGACCGCCACTGCCATCTATGCGCCGCCATCACACTCGCAACTGTCCGCTACGCAATCGCGTATTTCACAAACACCTTTCGAAACCCCTCCGGGAACGCCAAAATGGGAATCGGTCTACTCTCCGTCAACCAGTCTTCGACTCTCCTTCGCCAAGCTCTGGATTGCAGCGGCATTACGGATTCGACCTTTTTGGGTTGATGAATGCGTCGAGGAGCTCTACCCGATCCTCAGCGAATTCACAGTGAGCATTTTACCGCGTCTTGATGTCATGGTCCCGAATTCCCGATGTTGATTCATTGGGTACTTGCTAGACGCTTCTCGTGCAATATGTCGTGCATCAGGTTCGAAAATGTCGTATACCAACGTTGTCTTGGACGTTACTTGCGGCATGGATGAAGGACGCTCTGCGAACGCTTTACCTCGGGATGCGTCTCTTGGTACTGGTGTCGAGTTTGATTCAGTATTGGCTATTCGAAGAGGTAAGTGATTGGGGTAGACCTGCATGCCAATCTGAGCTACCGGAACATGCGACTGACCTTATGACCTTTTCCCTTAGATACACAGACGCGGCTCATTAAAACTTCCCGGAACTTATCCATTCGGCAACGCTGGTTTGGACGACGACAACGACGACTTGGAAGATGCGAACGAGCTACGTGGACGACGGCGTCCCGACTACACATCGCGCACAGTTGATACACGAACCATTCAGCGAGCGTTACTTCGCAACGGACGATACTACCAACGTTCAAGGTCTTGGTCCCCGTTACAATATATCTCGCTTCCGTCTGATGCTCAACACCGCATCGTTGCACAAGAACCGCTCGTAACACCGTTTGTACCGGCTGCGCGAGTTGCAGCTGTCAACTCTGACGCTCGATCCGCTCCTAGCCATAATTCCATCAGATATGCACCGCCTCGGAACGTTGCAGACCAGGTGCCTCGGTGTGATGCGACGCGAACGCCTACAGTGGTCAACGACGCAGTCAAGAAGTCGAACGAAACGAGACAGGGACAAACTGTCACCAAAGGTCCTGCGGTCCCGGTCGCTTCATGTTCCGTCTCTTCAGCCGTCAACCCTTCTCGACCTGCAGCCACGGCCGTCAAACCAGTTCTTATCGTCTGTCCAAAGTGTTCGGTCAAGTCAGAGTCGCAATCAACCGTCGGCACTTCGAACCTTACCAACGCCATCGACACAATCAAGAAACCCACATCCACGAAACCCGTCATCAAGTCACAAACCGCTACGCAACACCAAGTATCGAGCGATATCGCAGTCAAACCAGTAGCGACGGCTGGTCCGGCGGCACTTGCATCTGATGTGCACAAGGCGGTAGCGCCAGCACGGGTGACAGCGGAGAGGACCAAGTTCTCACCCCGAGCTGCTCATCAATCTCCGGTCTCAAATGCGCAAAACAAGGCTCCTGCAGCGGTGCCTAGAGCCCCGAAGCGGGAAATCACAAACGAAACACGAACGCCATTAAACACACCTCGGAGAGCAGAGGTTGTCACAGCGGCCAAAAGGGTCGACGCCTTTGATCAAGAACGTCCTCGAGCCCCAACAACTCCTGCCACTGAAAGGGTTGTGCGCTTCGAGGAGCCTGTCGTCAAGCACACGGTCGATCGAGCATGCGAGAACCAAGCTGCCCCTCCTGCTATAGCATCTCATGCAGAAGCGGACGTTGTCGATCTTTGCCAAGCCCGTCCTGTTGAAGCACAAGAACGAAAAGTCCAGTCGCTATCGAAAAAGCCTCGAGCCCGACCAGTTGCACGATCTTCCGCCAACTTACCGAAGTCAACCGGTCGTCAGGCAGCCCGAACTCGAGTTGCTGTATCAGCAGCTGCGAATTCCGTTACACGTGTTACAACCGGCAGGCATGTGTCCAACAGGTCTCGGAAGGCCAAAGAACACTTGGGCCCAGACCGTCCGCTACGTGCCGAGAGACCAGCGCCTTATGTTCACCCTACGGTGAATCAGATGCCGAGTGGACTTCGAGAGTTGATGAGTAGCTCGGTGGATATGGGGACGCAAGCAACACCGGCAGGAAACACTACTCGATGGCCGGTCCCGGTTACGCCGACCCCAGCTACACGAGTTCCGCAACATGGTCATCTCAAGGCTTACTCACTTGAAGTCCGCAAATCTCTGGTCAAAGTCATGGCCATCGCCAAGGAACCTCCCAAAATTTCTCTTGCATCCCGGATTGGGGTCCGGCTCAGCACCGGCGCAATCCCCCTAGTCATGACGAAGATTGAACGCGTCAACGTCTTCGGATCGCACCAACCTGCTTACTCCAACACTGCGCATGTCTGGATCCCGTCGGGCGGGCTGGGAGGTGCGAGCACCGCGGTAACGAGTCAGATGGAGCCGATGGAAGCGGTGATGGAGGTCGATTATTGGAAGAGAACTGTGGACCAGCTCGAAATCAGTGCGGAAGAGGTGGAAGCCTGCGGACGAACTGGAAGTATGGGGATGGTTGAAAACGGACTCTTCGCAAGCGGTTCGCCAAGATCGACAATGACTGTCGGAATTGACGCTGAACGTCTTGAAGATGCCGGGATGGCGGTCGACGATAACGTTGGATTGCCTTCTTTCGATTTCGGCGCCATCAAACTATCCGACTCCGATGAACAGGTAAAGCGAAAAAGATACGAAGAATTATGGGCATGTCGGGGGTAATGGGATCGATTATTGGCTACTTGATACAAGTTGAAGTGAATTCTTGCTTTTAATATCTACTATAATTTCTATTTGTGAAGTTGTTCCCTCAGTGACTTGCCCGATATCAGATAATGTTGACCGACTTACTACTAGCGACAGCGAGTCGCGAGTCTGACGCCATCAGCCTTATCCGGCTTTTTTTCTTGCATGCCATGCTTCTCTTCCGGTTATGACCAAGCAGTACATGCTCCCCGGTCCGAGTATCGATGCAATTCGAAGCAGTGTTGGGGCGCAATTGATCATTGAATGCTGCGTATGTGGGTGGTGGTGGTGGTACTTCGTCTGTAAAGTTATGTACACCAACAACAGGGCTGATCCACGCATGCATTGCATCGAGTCAGCTTAACGTTGAGATCATGACAAGAAAGGGTAAACTTACCGTAAATGACAGTATCAACCTAAACAATGCGCTATGCTGCTCCCTGTTCCGTAGCTTGCATGCCGAAATGCACATGGTCCATTTTATGCGCGCCCATCTTTCCGCCTCTATGTGAAACCGTTCTTTCCGCCTCTATGTGTGTTCATCGCAGCCGCAATGAGCGGAAGCTCCATCATTCGCCCGCGAAGTAACTTTGTGACAATCCCTCAACCCCTCCCTCAGCCCTCGATCCACTACCTGCCGATCCACCACCCCGCGGAGGCGGTTTCCTATTTGACTACACCAAGTGCCATCGGTTGAAGAGCGTATGCTCGGCGATGGAAGTGGTACAACTGAGTCGGATTGTTGACGCGTTCGCTGTACGATAGCATTAACGGATACGAGGTTAACGTGTTTAAAGAGAGGAATGAACTGGGAAGGTAATAGGTTTCCAGGATCATGTACCACATTCGGAGCGTCGCTGAAATAAGATGTCGGAAGCGGACGGCGGGATTCGATATCAAGATTGCGTATCATGGCTTTTGCATTGGCCTATCGTTAGCAAACGTTAATAGCCAAATCTTGGGCGTATCGGACCAAGTGCCTACCCTTCGTTTGAACGAGCACCCCGAAAGTTAACGAGCGAAACGAACTGACGATGTTGACACCGACCCTTTCTTTACGCCAACCATCATCCGCAAACACTCTGACCGACACTGATAGATTCATCGCGTGTTCCGCCACAGTCGCCACTCTTCTCCATTACCGACATATGACGCATGACTTTCATCTACTCCTTCGACGTGAAATGAGCATTGACTCTTGATTGTCCTTTGCCGGGCGAAGGGAAGATAGCTCGAGTTACGTGGTTCGAATGGTTGCTCCTCGTTGATCCACGAGCGTCAGTGTGTCTGGAGGCGAGATACTGTCCATTTCGGTGCCTTGAAGGATGTAATGGTACATATGCCGATGTCGGAAGAGATAGATGTCGCGCATCGAAAGTATCGGTTTTATACTGGAAAAGGGGATTGAGGAGCTTTACTGGCGCGCCCTTCCACTTCGTAAACAATGACTTTCGCGTGGTCGTCGGGATTCATCAAGTGGTTGAATAGCTTTCATGAAGACAAGCTCGCGTCTACCCAACTGGTACCACCCTTCTCTCTACCTATTCTAGTCGATGAGATGAGGCCAGAACGGTAACTTGTGAAAACGAACAACTCACACTCACGGAAGACGACTTGATCCGGCAACACAGCTGCGAACCTCGATTCAGCCATCATCCTCAAGTCCTGGAACATCAGCAATCATGCTAGACTCTTACTTGGCCCAATGCCAGCATATACTCAAGGCCGTAATTGACTCGAGGGATAATGGGTAAGGGATGATTCCTGCTTTCCTTCTACCGTTCGCTAAGCCGGATTCCTGTAATCAGTCGAGGAGTTGCAGGCGAGTTCATGGCTCTGCCTGATAGGAAGCTCGCTCCCAATTACTATGTAGTCATCCCGGAACCTATCTGCCTGAACATGATCTCTGTGAGCACGATACGGACGCTTGTGTAAACTTGAGAGGATCTCATGCCGCCTTGACGCGTTTCAGGACCGGTTGAAGAAGAAGAATCATTACAAGCATCCCGAGGATTTCATGAAAGATTTGCACCTGGTGTTCCTGAATGCGAAATACTGTACGTTCTTCCGTTGGCACCGACCATCCAGCGGACGTCATTTGATTGAATTTTTACTGGCAGACAACAAGGAGAAGTCCATTATACATAAAGATGCTGCTATGCTAGAGGTAAGCAGCATTTTGGTTTGCCATGTCAGACAAGCCAATTGACCAACGCTTGGAGCTCTTCCTAGCGTCTCATCTTTTACATCTACTGTTGTCTGGTGAAGAATGGCGTCCTGCCAGAAGTCAAAGACAAGACCCTCTTCGAGAACCTAGACCCACCACGAACAAAAGGACGTCCGCCCAGGAATCCGTTGATCGACCAATACAGGGCGGATCATCCAGATGTCGCTGCAGTCATGGATGCAAAGCCTCCGAAAGCAAAACACTTGACGAGCTCGTCGCCGTTGACTGGATTGTCAGCATCAGTGTCTGCGGAGAAACGTCCTGAAGGGTTGCCAACCTCCTCTGTCCCTGGAACTTCAACATTACCTGTTCCTATCCGAGCCACAACGCTAAACCACGAGGGAAATCAAGTAGCAGTGTCATCGCAAGGCACGAACGCACAAGTGGGATCTCCCAACAGTCTCCCGACGCCAATCAGGACACAGCATGCTGCCGGTCAGTCCCGCCTCATTGCTCCACCTCCACCGGTAACCTTTCCCAAAGTGGAGATCCCGGACCACATTCCGGGACTGGAGGATCAAGAATTCACCACTATCGCAGAACATGCAAGATTGCGTGAAGAGCTAGACAAGTCATTGGAGAAATGGCAAGGTCCAGCGGAAATCATCACGCCGGAACCGAACGATGAAGGGAATCGGATACCGGGGAGTGGATGGTGGGGCGATGAGTATCATGGTCAGTTGGCGAATTGGCAGCAGATGGCGATGGATATAATAGAAAAGTTGCGGATGTACGTGGATGCCGAGTAAGTCTTTTCTTTTCGGCTGCGGCGTTGTTCGAGTGATGCTTAATCTGTTTGTGTATGTTAGCGGAAATCGTCCAGCTGCCGCGATAGAGCAACTGCCTGTTGTGTCGAATATTCAGTATTTGTCTTTCCGGGTAAGCAGTGCCCATCCCTGTTAGCGCTTCCCAATAGACTCATCCATAAATCTTGGCTACTCGATAGCATTCGCTCTCTCTGCCAATCATCGCGAACAACCTCGTCAGCAATGTGTATCGAACCATGAAGGCGTTCGATATGGAGATGACCCGTCTGTTTGAAAAAGCGAGGCGATACTATCAGCGTGTTACTGCGCCTTATGGTCACGTTCTCGCTGTACAGGTACGTTTCCCTGTTTCCCCTCTTCTCACCGCAGTACGTGCTGAACGCCACGATTTTCCTTGCAGCGTCTGTATAATGCTCTCACATCAACGTACGAAACACAGGAAATCGGAGACGTCATGCCTCCACCACCTTCGCCACTATCCTACGCATCCGTCCCTGCTGGTCCCGGCAACGCGAAGCCAATGGGCGATAATGGAGTCCGAAATAGCGAAACGAAGGAATTCACTAGCTTCCGAGTTGCTACGAAGGATAGGACGTTCACGAATATGGCAAAGTATAAGGGGATGACGTACAAGATTGGTGGGTGCTGATTTCGCGCCTTGAATCGGGAAAAGAGCGCTAAGTGTGTCTTGTTTCGTAGGCGACTATGTGCACCTTATCAATCCGGAAGATCCTTCAAGGCCCATTCCGGCACAGGTCTACCGGTCCTACATTCCGAAAGGGTGAGTAGTCGTGTTTGCAGCGGTTATATGAATCACTCTAATTTTTCTGGGTTGTAATCTAGTCAACCACAAAGACATATGGTCACAGTATGCTGGTACTTTAGACCCGAACAGGTAAGTACGGCTGGAGTGACTCCGGTATATCTTGCTTATCAGGTTTTGTGGAACAGATTGTGCATCTGCCGACGCACCTATTCTACGAAGATGAAGTCTTCAAGACTGGACATATGGTTGATCACCCTGTGGAAGACATCATGGAGCGAGTTGGCTGTCAGTTCTTCACCAAGGTATGTTTTGGGCATCGCAGTGATTGTTTCTATTTGCTTATGTACCGTTAGAACAATAGTACGTAAGAGGACGCCCATTGCGAGGAGAATGGTATCCGGGATGGCCGTTATGTGAGATTCCGGATGTCCGTGGTGATGTCATATGCAGTTTCACTGATGTGCGTTCCCTCATCAATAGACGTTTGCGTCGCGAGATACAACGAAAAGGAACACCTAACTGTCAGGATCAAGAACTGGAACTCGTGTATTCCCGACGTGAGTTCATCTTGGCCTTTAATCGTTGACGTAATCTCTAAATAGAGGGAATCTACTTCGAATCTGCCCTGCAGGAACTAAGAAAAAGTGATTTTATGCAAGTCACTCCCTTCGAAAAGGCGCCACATACATTACGACTGTACAAGAGTCCATTCCTGACAGGTACTCAACCTGGTACTCGCGGTGTAACCGGTTTCCTTTCGGATGTCGTGGGACAGACGCCTTCGGAAAAGAAGGGAGTCCGAGGCGATTCCGCAACAGGGGACGATGAAGCCGCACAGCCTGGCGGTACGACTCCGAATCCGTCAAATGAGCGTCCAGTCAAGAAAGCAAGAACCGACGAAAAGTCACCGATGCCAGATGCAGCAACCCCTCAAGGACACGATGCCTCGAAATCGGGTCTCTCGCCGCCTGCTATCGTTGCTTCACCGACCGCCGCGCCTCAAACGGTGGATCCTGCACCCACCAGCCACATTCAAGGCTTCTCCGCAGGATCCGTGCCGCGTGAACTACCTGGGGCCACTCCTACGGCAGGATACAGCTCCTTGCTGCATAACCGGGTTCCTCCAACTCAACCAGCTCCGTTCGGGGGTCCGCATCAGATTGGTGAGTGGATGCTCAATTATCAAAATGATCGCTGTTACTGATGAGTATTCGATCTCTAGTACCCTTGAACCGCAGCAACCCCGTTCCGTTCCCGCCACAGATGTTGAACGGTTTACCTAATCTGCAACCACCTCGACAAATCAACGTCCCAGCGACTGGTCAACCCAGACCTGGCCAAGGGTATTCCCATGCTCCTGGCGGGTTCACAATGAACACACATTCCATCAAACCCATCTCGAGCACTCAACAGCCGTTCCAGTATAATTCTCAGCCTTCAGCACAAGGAGTTCCTGCCCGATCTCAAGTGCCGCCGCACGCACAAACGCGACCGCAACCCATGCAAGTGGACGGGAGGCCGACATCGGCTAATGCGACAGTGCCTCGCGGTGTAGATAGAAGTTTGGCTGTTTTGTACGGTGGTCCGCAGGAGCTTGCCCGGCTTTGTGATACTGAGACGCTTCCTGAATCAACGGGCAAGTCGCGCTCTCACTCTTGCCAATCACCATTTCCAGGACTGACTTGCATACTCCTCTTATAGTAAATTTATTGGACCGAGACCCCGTCACAAACCGAGTGCTCTGGTTCTCCGGGCCGCCAATCCACGTCGACGTCCCAGAAAAGCCAAACCATTCAGCAGCATATCTGGCCTACCTTGCGCAGAAGCGACTACGATTTGTGCTCGGCGGAGACGCAAGTGCTGATGCAGCATCAAAGGCTGTGGAGATGCCTGAATCTGATGCGGTGTTGGACAAGGAGCAAGACAAGTGGGCCACCGTGGCGGAAGAGGTTACGCAGTTTTTGAATGCGAGATCTTAGGCGATCGTGGGAAACCCCGTGTATGACTAGACTAGTATTACATTTTTGTCATGTACCAGGAGGACTTGGCAAATCTCGTTATAGTGCAAATAGCCACTGATTGAATCGCCGAGGGTCAGCTGATATAGCTAGATGCAGACGCTTACTGAAACAATTGGCAAAGTCCATTCGAAATGGGCGTGTTTGTTGGCAAAGCTGTTGGCAACTATGACCCTTGGGCTTTGCACGTGTCATGGAATTTTCGCGGACATGCGCCGATGTCCGCGAGCGATTTTGCGTTTTGCTGTTTGCTGTTGCTGGATTGGCTGGCGATGCGAGGGGAGGAAGGAGTCATGGAGTCATACTTATCAAAGCCCCGGTTGCGCCAGCCGTGTGTCATTGTGCTTGCCTCCTTCTTGATTTTCCCTCCAACGAACATCTTCGTCCCCTCTAAGCCCTATATCTCCAGGGAAAACGTATATCTATACTTATCGCCACCGCCGCCCGACTTAGTCGTCGCTTGCTATCGATCAAACCCTACCTTTGTATCTCCTTCCGAAGCAACTACCTCGAGCTACAAAACAGCAACCTCCCGCGCTTCTCAGAATCTTGTGCAAGGAACCTCGTCGCCATACATCCGTCGGAACACAGCACTTTTAACAATCAATGAAGAGGAAATCCAGTAATAGTGGCTTAAACGCGTTTCCATCTGTTGCTTGCGGGTAAGTCGACTTTGCTGTGTCGAGCTTGTCATTTTTTCTCGTACTCACTGTGCTTCCCTTTGGTTATCTTTCCGTGCTCCTGCTCCTTTCGTCCCCGTTTGATATGCACAATCTGCTCCTCGCCCGTTTCTACATAGCCACATCACCGACCGTTCAGCAAACTCTATCCGAACTCTGCCCCTAATCCTTACGCTCCTCGCATCTGGAGGCAAGCCACCCTAATTTCACTCATCGCCAACTTTCCCTTATCGGTATCTACTGTCGTGCATCAAACAAGCACGCGGCAGTGGACGCAGCACAGTACACTCTAGTGAACACACTTGAACCGATACTCTTATAGTCGATAGACCGATCGCTCGACATATAGGATCTATTGCCACCTAAAACAATCTATCCACACGAATGGGATAATACTACCGAATAGGAATCGAATCGACATATTACCTGTGGTTCGCTGAAGACGCTCACGGTAGAAATCACAATCTATCGCGAAGAAGGAGAGAAGAAGATTCTCGTGTCGAGAAACACGGCGTTATCAATTGCTCCGGCTTCTCACGTAGGAACCGCAATCGAAACAACAAGACAACACAATGCAGGCTTTCAAAGCACTCCCGCTCATGCGCCCGTCGCGATCCAGCTCACCCGCTCCACCTGTCACCACTCCTGCCAACGGCGATCCTCATCCCGCGGTCTGGAACGGTCCAGCAGTCGGCAACGCTCTTCCCAAAGTTGCTCGATCTGCATCGGGTCCGCCTAGATCTCGAACCATAACTCGACCCCTTGGCGGTCTTTCTCTCGCTGCCAAAGATGGAGCCTTGACGCCTCATCATACCGGTCCCGCTGGTCTGCCCACTTCAACTGGTGCTGTACCTGGCATAGTCCTCAATGGAGTTCCGAATGGCATCAAGACCGGCACGTCGCCTCCGGGCACTAGACCGTCTACTCCCGGTATGCCACCTTCGGCATCTATGGGCAACCTTGGTACCGAAAACGCTTCAACTACAGCGGCTGGAGGTGTGATCGACGCCATTGGATTGCGACTCAGCGAACAAGTCAACAAGACATGTTTAGGTGTTGATTTGAAGAGTCGAAAGGGGTTCAAGAAGGGCTCGGGATGGGCACTTGGTGAAGCCGTCGTCAAGGAATTACCAGCACCAACAGCCGATGCGTACCTGCTACGAGCAGTGTTGCGAACCAGCGTTAGGTCGCTCACCATCTACACCTCGAGATTGGAATACTTTTTGCTACCCGCCATGACGGACCCTTCCTTCGCGGTTCCGATGCAACTGCAAACAGTTATGCCGACCGCACCCAACGCCGTGCCCTTGCTCAACGCGCTGCAAATTTTTGCGCTGAGCGTATGTCACGCCGCGTGGGAGACATGCGAAGTGCTGGAGGTCGATCTGGAGACGCAGACCTATCCTCGCTTCGTTGCCGAGTTACTTCGACCGATCATGGAGAAGCTGGATTCGATTGTCGCTCGAGTAGTCACTCCGTTGCTGGCCAGTCTTAAGAAGGAACTCATCATATCGCTCGAACTCAACCAAGTCCCTGTGGCTTCGCCTCCTGTCAACGGGAACAAACTGCTTCCCGCCGCCGCTGCTCTGGTTCCAGCAACCGTTCTTCCTTCGACTATTCCGTCCAAGGCAGCATCGCATATTCCAGTTTGCATGCGTGCTTTTGCTGCCAGAGTGGACGGTGCTCGACGTGCATTCGAACTCATCTGCAAGGACTGCGGAGATGACGGAGAAAGCTGGATCGCCAGCGTGGTTGTTGCTATTGTCTGGCGGGGAATCGTCAACTGCAGCGACAAGACAGATGTACAAGACTCGTCACAAATCTTTGCGCCTTCAGCCGCCATTCACGGCCGACCTCCGAGCCCCGAGTCGGTCGCACGCGCAATGGTGTCGTTGGCAAATGATGGAACTCTCGGTCTTCCTCATCACGCACAGACCGCAATCGTCGGTGGCGCCGTCGTCAAAATGGCTAGTATTCTACCATCTCGAGCTGCATCACGACCAGCCTCGCCGCCGAAGAAGGCCGCTGAGTTGCCTGTCATTCCGGGTGCTCAGGGTATCGCGATACCTCCCGCGGCACTCATTTTGGCTTCATTCGAGGCCCTCGTGACTCGCCTCGTGTCAGGTCTGGTTCAAAAGCCTGCAGCGATTGCACCTTCCGCCAACGATCCTACCGTCACCGAACACCTGGCGAGGGAGGCACTGTCCGAAGCGTTGGAAGCGGTTACTTCAATGAAGATTGTCGTCACGGCTCTTGAACGACCTCCCACCTACATGTGCGACGTCCTCCAGCATCTCAGGGACGACGCCGACATGGCTTCGGAGCAAGATGAGCAAGTAGTCGATGCCGCCGAAGATGTTCCCGCTGTTCTTCTGTTTCACCTGATCGCGAAAAAGGTCAACAAATCCATTGGCCAACTCGCTCCATCTAACGGATCTCGAGGCGCGGCCGTACTTCGCTCTCCCGCCCAAACTTGGGGTATTGCTGAGGAGGATTACGACCGACAAGTGCTTTCGTCTTTCAGTGTCGCCGAGGAACGTGCGCGACGTGTCGCACTCGTTTACAAGTCCGAGCTCGAACGGGTCGCCAAGGATCTTGCGGTATCTGGCGCCGTTGGCAATGCTTCGTCCGAACTGCAGCGAGAAGCTGCCAAAACGTGGATAAAGACGATGAACCTTGCACTCATTGCCAGGTGCGGCGTCGCTTCCGTCTTGCCGTTTTGACTAGATGGCATCACGGACCGCGTCCACACTCGCATGTCCGGCTCGATCCTCTCTGACATGTTCTTCCCTTACTTGGATCTTTCGAACATTCATTCGCTCCAATTCGTTTAGACGTCGGTTTATAAATCTAGGCGTTACTTGCCTCTTTCTTTTCGATTACCCATTTCTCCGATATAATCACTAGCTTGCTTGTCGAGATTGTGTAGATGATGATAGGATATCTAATGGTTCTAGGAATACACATAGCATGGTTCAGCATTCATTCGATATAGTCGTGGGTGTCTGCCATACGCTGTTGAAGCAAGGGTAGAACCTACGTTGGTAATGTTGAAGCAAGGGTAAAACCTACGTTGGTAAATGAGAAGTTGTGGTAAGACAGTCGTGCGAAGAGTCTCCCGATTCCCCAAAAGAGACAGAGCGAGAAATCACTTTTACAAAGTTCCACAACCACCACAGGAGCGCAGAACGAGTTAAGACGAATTATTATGCAACCAGTGTCGCGAGTGGAACGACAATGCCCAGCGTCGACTATGTAAAATTTAATCACTTCATTTCTTTCATTTCACTGTGTTCCATTCAATCACTTTGCTTGTGTCATTCTACAACGTTTGCTTGACTGCTTCCTTCCTGTTCAGAGTTTCTTTCCTTCTTTCAATTCGGACCCTTCCATACACTCTGTGTAAAAGGCGATAGAATTACTGTTCCTCCTGGGGAGTACCGGAAGACTTTCCGCCCTTGGCACCTTCGACGTGAGGGTCGGGTCCGTCTGAAAGAGAGGTAGTGCAAAGGTAAGCCGCTGGCCGAAATAGAATTAAGAAGGAACAAAGGACATACCAGATCCACCGAAACCGTGTTCGGAAGAAACTCGCTTGTCAGGTGTTCCGTCCTTCTTCAATCCATCGTGCTCGCTAAAAGATGCGAATCAAGGCAGAGGATTAGTCACTGAAAATGGGGATGATCGAGTGAAGAGAAACGTACGAAGGCTTGTAGGTTTCACCGGTAGAAGACATGTTGTTGGTTTGTGTTGTAGGTTGTGTGGGTAGGAAGTGGATGTGTGTAGAAGGAAATAAGAAAGAGAGTCCGACCCATGAGAGGCTCTCCTTATATAGACATCCGACAAGTATGGACGGGCTCAGCTGGTCCTATCCATCGTGGAGCCAGGCTGGAAAGCGCACATTAGCACGTCATGACCAAGCACGAGAAGGCAGGAAGGGGAAAGCAGATCATAGTGCAGATCGGAGGAGCAGGCCAGCAAGACGAAACACGATGCGCTGGACATTCCGCTTTACCGCTTGAGTTGTGCTCGAGTCTAGTTGCTCGTGTGATGTCATACAGAGCATCATCAGACAGCTCCTATGCCTTAAACGGGCAGCCCGGCTGGTCACTCTTGCTGCGTCCGCTGTCAGTAACTGTTCTACGAGGAATGTGAAGCACACCTTCTTCTGACTGCTATTCCTGCCAAATTCAACGATCGCCGATTCCCGTTCCAGAGAATGTGTCTCACTCTAATCATGACAGCCTCTTAGTGACTGACGCGCTAACAATTTACCCCGCATCACAACAAATCGAGAAACTGTTTCGATCTGTGGGGTAAGCTGCCAACAACTAGTAACTAGCTTAACATCTCCCCATGCGTCGTTGCGCTGATGTCGGTACACGACTCAACTGACGATATCGTTTCGGTGCGGGGGAATAGCTGGGGGAATAAAGCTGTTTACAGGTACGAACCGACTGTATAGAGCTAGACGAAAGCCGCCGATCATGGGAAGCGATATCGCGCGATACCGATGCGCTGTCGCCATCGTGAAACAGCTCGTGAAACCCTTCTTCTTCAATTGATTATCGTATGTATTGGCCTTCGAGTGGATCACCTATTCACCTACTGGGTCGCACGGGCTTGCGCTTTCTCCAGAGAGGCGCGCCCTTGACCTCGTTACTTCTGCGGCGCCTCGACAGTTTCCCAACGTCGACCGCAGCAGAGTGGACTGAGAACTGGACCTGCTATGAGCGAAAGAAACAGGAGAATCAAGGGTACAAAGCGAATCAAGATTCTCGTCGGACGGATATCTCCGTGCATCAGCTATGATCTATGATCATCTGTCCTGTCTGCAACAAGCTCTGCAACATCATCGTTTGCTCGGACGAAGTAAGGATTTACGACACTACAGCTGATAGTACTTGCACACCTCAACAACAGAAAGCGCAGCGAGGTCGAGCAGCGGGAAGGGTCCGGCAGGACCCCAGCGAACGATCAAAAAATGTGACGAGAAGTCGACTTGTTCGTCAGATCGTCAGATATACCACGCTCCGTCGGAGTGTCGGGACGACTGTTAATATCCTCGTTGACGGATGAGGTGGTCCTGACCAAACATTTGAAGGAATCTGAAGGAACAATTCAACTGGAAAGCCAACAACAGGCACCTCCATAACAGGTAAACAAGTGACAAGTAAAGTAAACAAGTGACCAGAAAGCACGGGCGCCGAGTGCTTTGGTTCCGATTGTTGTTTTCTTCGGAAGCAACTGCGAAACACGTCCACGAAGAATTCTGTCCATTGTGAAGCCAGAAGCCAAGCTGTGCAGAGTAAGCGCGTTTCAGGTTTCGCTTCTGTGCTTCTGTTCGCTGTTCGCTGTTCGGCTGTGGTCTGATTGTTTCAGGGTTACTACATAATATAATGAGATCGCCCAACTGCTGATCTCACTTGCCCTCCTTTCCACAGCCATCACCGACCACCCTCGAATCCTTTCTCTCGACCCGACCTGCGTTTGTCTTCTGGAAAGACCCTCGTACGACCCGACCACCACCCACTTTCGTTACCCCAACACATAGACAGCATTCGCATTTTTCGTTCATTCACGTCCACTTTCTCCGCACACCAAACAACCGACAAACAACCAAAATGCAATTGACACACCTCGTCTCCCTCCTCGTCGTCCTTTCGACCACCACCACGGTAAACGCCGCACCAAGCCCTAAACGACACCTCGTCGCACGAACAACGGGCGAAATCAACGCACGACACCCGTTCAACCCGTACCACGCCGCAAATCGTTTCGCCGCAACAGCAGAAAACAAGAAACGCGCATCAAACCACGGACGAGATGTACAGCCGGAGAAAAAGGAAAAGAGGACCGTGAAGAAGAAGCGTGGAGCATGTGTTGTCAGGTCTTCATCTTCATCGGCTACCCTTTCCGCTACACCTTCTGCCACCGACTACTACGTCGCCTCCGCATCCTCGTCTGCTACTCCGTCGTCATCATGGGTTGATCCCTCCTCGACCGCCGAATCCGAGTCGTCGTCCGCTGCCTCTTCAAGCGCTACCGGTTTCAACGTTCAAAACGCAGCTGTCAACACCGACTACTCTTCCTCGTCCTCGTCCGCCACACACAGCGACCAACACTACCGTTATTCCAGCAGCAGCGCTGCTGAATCGACTGCCGTTTCATCCTCGTCTAGCGTAGAAGAGTCTTCGGTTCCTGCTTATACGTCAACAAGTACCCCTGCACCGGCTTGGACTAGCACCAGCTCTTCTGCTGCTCCTCCCGCTACCACCTCGGCCTCTTCTGGATCGGACTGGAAGACAGGCGGTCATGGTGAGCCTGCCTTTATCCTCCATCACCAGACGGACCTTTACTCACTCTGACCCTCCTTTCCCTCTCCCTTAGCAACATACTACTACCAAAACGGCAACGCAGGCGCATGTGGCGCATACCACTCGGACTCTGACAGAATCATCGCCATCAACGGCCCTGGCTACTGGTCAAACTACGAATCCGGCGGTGTATCCCCTTACTGCGGGAAATGGATCACCATCAAAGCTACGGATGGAAGCGGTCGTTCGACACAAGCGATGGTCGCGGATGTCTGTCCTACCTGCTCGGCCGGAGATGCATCGAATTCGTTGGATTTGAGTGTGGCTGCGTTTGAGGATTTGGGAACGTTGGATCAAGGTCAGATCAACATCGAGTGGTCCTTCAACAACTAGGCTCCTTCGCATGTGGAGTGGATCGCGACCTAGGACATTCTTTCTACGACACGGTTTGGGAATCTCGCGCCTTGATGGCTGAGATATAGGATCGACGTGCAATAGGTCCTGTTACGACCACGAACGTCATTTTTTCTGCATCTTTACGACACACAACGACAACGACACGGTCTCCTAGTCGCCGCACACTTTCATTCTTGTAGTCGCTGGTTCGACTCGTATGGATGATGTATTACTAGTGTTGTCCTCCTCGCTTGCGGCCGCGTATACTGTGTATTGCGCGTCGCGAGTCGATGTTGCATATGATGGATATTTATGATTGTCCTCTATTGCTATTGCGATTGTTTCCTGGATGTCAAGATGGCGAGGAAGAAACTGACTTGCTGAACTCTGAGTGAAAGGCTGTTAAGCTATCATTTATAAGGAGAGATAGAGAGCTGTGAACAAGTGAACAAGTGATCAATGATCAATATGATCAAGAGACAGGATAGGGGTTTGCATCCGAGTGTTGACAAAGTCGTCGGTGCACTACATAGGTGGTTCTTCCTTCATCAATGTCCATCCACAATCTACACCTTTCTTTTCCCCAGTCTTCTCGATAAACGCCTCGCCGGCTCTCAGGCTGGAACAGACCGTCTTGTTCATGTAAAGCACGATCCGACGACATGGACGTTATCCAGCCCTCCACAAACCCGACAATAGTCGACCTTACTGGATCTTACACTCGAATCACGCGATCAAGAGCCGTCCTTCCTTCATCAATGCGTAGCAGACATCCGGAACGGCTTGCAACCTCTCGGTCTCTGGCAGAAGGAAAAGAGGAGGCAATGGACATGAGCGTACGCGGACGGGGTGGGGTGAAGACCGATAGTAATGACGGCAAAGGGAAGGAGGGATTAACGTCAGTTGCTCGTGGGAAACAGGGAAAGAGTAACCTGGTTTCTCCATTGCGGTCTTCGAAAATCGTTGCAGAGCGCTTGGACAATGGGTAAGCGCGTCCTCTACCTCTTACAACATACTCTGTTCAAGCTAATTGTGAGAATCGATAGGAGCTTGGGAAATCATCTCGAAGGGGGGCCTCGCATACTGATAGCCTTGGCAGACGGTGCGCACAATACCAAAGCACCGCGACCATCCTCTCGCTCTATTGCTGCGTCAATGATATCCTCTAGGATCGGAAAGCCTTCCACAACCTCCAAGGCGACTCATCAGCGGTCGACCTCCGGTGTACCACTTCCATCATCGATGGCAGGGTTGAAGAGTAGTATTGCATCTGTGCGAGATACAGGGCATCGGAGTGAAGGAGCTTCGTTGCCTGCAAGATCTCTGGCGATGACAAAATCATCGCCACTGGTTGCAAAGTCTACAACGAGAACTCACGGTCGTAATAGTACTCCATCGACACTCTCATCGCCGACAATCGGTAAGCGGATGAGCGAGGAAGCTGCAGGAACGGCAGGAAAGCAGGTCGGCGACGGGAAAGGGGTTCAGACGAGACAGATGGCAACAAGATTATCGACAGGTACTCAGAGACAGCTCAATGATCCCGCCTCCGCTACCTCGGCTCGTGCCATCCAGACACGACCTAGTCTGATCAAGTCCCTGGAGGAGAAGAAGTCGAAAGTGCCGAATCCAGCATCAGATTTGCGGTCGAATATTCGAGGATCGGCCGTTGCAAAGTCGCCTCGTACATGCACTATCGGTCCTCCTCTCGTCATGGCGACCAAAGGTACTCCTAGAAGCGGCAAGAACGGTTTCGGTTCCGCGTCAACGACAGCAGCGATGCCTACGCCGAGCAGGATATCAAGCAGGATTCCTCTTCCAGACCATCACCGTCGTTCTTTGGCTCCGTCTGCAGGCACCCCAGTAGTAGTAAAGGGCGCAAATCTTGCCGATTCAGTACACAAGCAGGCGTTGGGGAAATCACTATTTGTGAAGCCTACGAGAAAGATGTCTTTGCTGGGTGATCGCGAGCTTAGTGTCGCTCCGCCTCTCAGATCAGCCAACCGTGGAGCTAGGCAACAGTATCAACCGAATTTACTTCTTGATAATCTTGTCATCGGCGAGTCGACCAATCGCTCGACTAGACCACTCATACCACCTGTCGAAGAGATGGCGGCACGTAGTCTTGCTGCAGATTCGGGAACATCAGCAGCAAGCGACGGAGAAGATAAATATGTGGGGACCACTACTTTGCCGGTGGATGGTGGTGTTGATCAAGTAGCAGCGGCGACGGACCAGACATCGGCGCGCGAGTTTTTTGACAGCGAGATTGACGAGATTGATGCCTTTGGGGGGAAAGCGGCACGCGTGGACGACCTGGCATCACCAAGCAGCAACATCGAAGCATCCTTGATGAACGACATACAGCATTATCGAACCGAGCTGGATAAATTGAAACAGGAGAGAAAAGAACTGGCCACCCGACTTCAGGAATCGGTGCAACAGAACGCCCACGCTGAAGCTGAAAGGAAGAAAGTCAAGGCAGCCAAGCTTTTTATGGATGTGACAACAGCTTGTCAGGTGGAACTGGATCGTTTACAACAAGAGCGAAAGAACAGAGCCTGCCGAGCGGCGGTTTTGAGTGAATCGATGCAGATGGCGTTGATCGGCCAATCGTTGAAGGGAACGGCAGTTGGCGGGATTTAGTGAGCAGATGAGAGAGCTTGTTGAGCAACCGTGTATTGGGATTTTCAGTGTTGCGTTGCATGGCTTTTAGCATTGTGCTCGGTCATGATTGACAATGGGAAAAGCAATGTTGCTTTACGTTGTACCACAGTCTCACTCAGTAGTAGCAGTCTGGAGCCAACGAATTGATACGATTGTGCATGTGTTCTACCCTTGCTCTCGAGCGCCCTATTAAGAATACTGCACCATCGCCAGACAGGTGCTAACAATTCTCCTTAACAAAATAGTAGGAAATTGCCTGTCCTGCAGGTACCCTCGGCGACAACTCCACTTTTGCCAGCAAGAGTGGAGCGAACTGTCTGTGCTTAGCCGCTGGAAGTCTTCACCCACTCCCAAGTGACATCCATCAACCCGACACTAAGCTCTGCCAATTCTAGGAAAGCGCTCGGGCTGAGATCGAGGTGTCGTTTATCGCAACCAGAACATCGGTCTTGGATTTGAACGATAATGGAAGCACTTCCAGCTATTTTACAGAAAGGTCACGTTAGTCGGGTGTCGTAGTTGTCCGTAAGCCTGGAAACAGAGATTGCGCTTACTTGAAACTTTGGCGTATTGACCACAAATCGGGTTTGTATTCGGGTTGGCGGTCGCCCCAGGCCAGTTGTCGAACAAGTCGTAAGACGCAGCGGCGATCTGGCGATAAAGAATCCGTTAGCGACCATTTCGAGGATGAGCAGGAGCTTTGGTTTACTCACCTTGTCGGAGTCTACCAAGTTGGTGCCACACGCACCGATAGCACTTCCGTCAGTGCCAAGGTCGTAGTAGGTAATTTCCCCGGGGAAGGGGCCATTGCCTTCAGTGTCTGGAGAGGTCCAAGACGAAGACTGCGAAGTGGCTGCGGGCGCTGCAGACGAGGAGGTGGTGCTCGCGAGCTTGGACGAGGAGGGAGAAGTCGCGATGGATGACGATCTTCGAATGCTCGATGCATGTGCCGAGGTGGGTCCTGTGCTGACGGCGCCGTTTTGAACGACCGGCGTCGAGCTGCTGTGGCTGGCGGATTTCATTGTCGAAGCAGACGTCGGGGTGGCTGAAGCGAGATTCGAAGTGGACGTCGTCTTTGCAACGCAAGTACCGGACCTCTTCTTGACCTTTCTCTTTCCCTCTCGTTTCTTCGGGGCTGCGTCATTCAATCGCCTATGTTTCTTCAGGCTTCTCTTGACGTTGACGGAGCTGTCGACGAAGCGGTGGGATCCGTGAAAAGCGTTTAAAGGCTGTCGTGCTTGCAAGTCGCCCCCGGAACGCGCTTGAGTTTCCGCCTGACCTTGGGTGATACTTGGTTGAGCCGATATGGTTGCCAAAGCGCCCAGGATAGAGATCAAATAACCCAAACGCATTGTTGTGATATTCAGGAGGCTAGGAGGTGATGATATGTGAGGTAGTGATATCCAGGGGTCGAATAGTGAGTTGAAACGAAAGTGGAAGGTCGGGCTTTGCAGATGTGTCGAACGAAGAGTCTTGCCAGAAGACGTAACGCCGATTTGCTGATGATTAAGAATTAGAAAGGTTCAGCAGATCAGGCGACCCTGAGCAAGTGATTGAGTCTACTCAGGATATCCCGGTCGTCTGTAGCGGGATTCGCAGATTTGAAGGAGTACGACAGTGTTGAGCAGACATGTCGTTACTGCGATAGATGCGTAGCAACACCTTGCGTTCATTGCACAGGCGGAGTGAGCTTCGGACGTGCCAAGTGGATAAACGGAGTTCAGGTCGACAAATTCGCCAGCTGGTCCCGTCTCATGCCGCAGCAGTGAGAAGAACCAATTATAGACAATTCAGCCACATCTGCAAGCTCATCTGGACAAAGCAGCCCAAAAGAAGCTCCAGAAGAGGCACGTTTGACAAAGTAAACAAAAGATGGCTTGCAACCATCGGCCCGCCATTTGCGACTAACCTGTAAAGCCTTTTTTTTGTGATCTAGGTTTGTTCTTTAGCTGTTTGCCGCGTGGGCTCGGGGTGGCGGTAGAGTTGGTAGACCTAGTAGAGCTGCTAGTGGTGGCCACTTTTCAAAGCTGGTAGAAAGGTCAGTCACAGCTTAAGTCACCAGTCGCGGAATAGTAAAGTACGACGGAAACAGCTGCGAATGATGGTTAGTCAGGCCGTGTAGCTGCTGGTGTGTGTGATATATCTCCAGTAAACGAAGCCCTTTGAGCTGTGACGATATTCCAGTTGCTCATGCATGGCCTTCGTGAGCTAAATTGTGAGCTCCTCCGTGCTTGACAGCCAATAACTCAAACAACGGGGGATCAAGCTGGGAATCCTACACAGCTCACCGCACAGCTCCCAACGGCCAGCCGCCTGCGACCAAAGTTTTTGTGTTAGCTGCGTTTCGCGACCATGCTTTTCCCTAATGGCATCAGAAGCGAGTACCCGACGCGAGGTAAGCTGCAAGGTACGGTCATCGTCGGAGGCGCCTGAGTAGGCGTAGTCGCACAAGCTTACATACTACAACCTACAATCACTTCAACCGGTTTTTGTAAAAGCGGTCATTACAGATGGCCCGTAGTAACACAGCTCGTGGGATCACATCAATATGGTGGTAGCTGTCCGCGGACGAGACGTTGATCGCATTGCAGGTTAAGAATGTCTTGGAGGCAGTGCAACTTTCCAGTCCCGAGCAGGAACATGTTGTGCACGAGTCGAGCCACCTCGTCATATGTCGCAGTGGTGATGAATACATTATTTCCCTGGCACTGTTCTGTTATGAACACCCCTTGGTTCCAGGTGCGGACTCCGATACAACTTAATTGATACAGGTTAATTATTTAAGATCTATTGGCAAGCAAACATTGTCCTTCTCCACCCACCTGTCTCGCTTCAGCATGCCAGCCCAAAGCGGACCTGTTGACTCAAGTCTCCCATCTCGTCCTTCTCTACCTCGTCGCCCTCGACAATCGTAACTGCCCGGGCTACCTGTGCCTTCTTGCGCGCAATGTCCGTAGTTTCTGACCAGCGAACAGTCTTTGCAGGTCCGGGCAAAACGCTGGTGATCAAGTCGCCTGTTATTCTGAGATCCAAAACACTGGCTAGTGGCGTGTGAGGAACCGAGGAGAATGCTGAGTCTTCGGAATCGCTGCTCATAGGTGACGTCACGTTGGATGAAGAGACAGATCCTCCCGGGGAGCGATACATCGAAGTCATAGAAAGGTTTGTGAATGGCATGTTCAGAGAATGCGATGCCGTATAGCCGCTCGGTAGTCCGCTGGAGGATCGCTTGAGAATCCCTTTCCTACCACTAAACATCGGTGGAAATGTCGGGGAACTACCCGGCGAACTGGCAGCCGATGATGGCGCAGTGTTGGGTCGTCCATGTCGGGCAAGCGATGGACGACGACCATACGTTCCAGATCCGTTTTCCATTTGTGCGGTAATCGTTCGGACCTTGTTCTTCTCCAACATGGTTTGTCGCTCCAGCTTTGAGGCGTGCCGGCGCATTTTCATAGGATATTGGAAGTTGGGAATGCTTTCTCCAAGAATCGAAGTAGTGAGATCTTTTGATCTGGTCAAAATGCCAAGTGCTGAAGGATGAATCCACACGAAGATAGAGATTGCGTTGGTGTTGGACTTGTAAGCGGGGAAGATTGCATCCAAAGGAACAATCATGTCCTGGAGCGGCGTCGAGTCTGGCGCATTGGGCGAATATCTGCAAGCGAAAACAAAGGTCAGAGATGAACAATTCGTTTCCAATCAATGGAAGCCAACGTACGGCCACGGCATGCTGCCATTCTGCCCATCACCCATTGCTTCACAGTCAATCATTTCTTTCCAGGTCATATCCACTTTCCACAGTTTGATCTTTTCCAGTAAACCTACAGGCCGACCGTCCGCTTTCAGAATAGCCTCTTTGAGTTCCGAAACAGTCGCATTTCTCGAAATTTCAAGCGCAAGTGGTGGACATGGCGCGTCGTCCTCCACGACGAAGGCGCCCATATGATTGATCGCTGGAGCATGAAGTGATGACACCGGCTTTACGTCTTGATTCGCAAAGTGGACCATTAAGGTCAAGGGGGAAACGTCTGGAACGTCTGGAAGATCGTCATTGGTCAGGACCTTTTCATGTTTTGCCAGTGATGCGTTTCTTACCTTCTTCCTCGACCTCGCCTAGTCGTACCAACAGAGATATCACTCCATCCTTGTTGTCGATGCCTTCGGGCCACCAGTCTTCTACTGTTGTTTCGCTTGGAGCATTGCTCCCGACATTGTCACTTTTCAAGAGATGCTGGGTGGTGGGCTGGATGGAGTAGGACGCATTGAGTTGTTCGGGATCATCCAAATTGTACGATGGGAAATGCGCCAGTAAGTGTGCTGGTAGGGCATATCGGTGTGAGTAGGTTCGTGATTGGTAATGCGCTGCCCAAGGAATGGATACCTGTGACGTTCATAGATAAGCTTGCTTTGTCATGGCAGAGCAACCGTTCAAGAGGACCTACCTTGTAAACACCAACGCTGAACTTCCCCTGCACACCAAGCTCGTGCGTTATGTCGCGCCGAAGTGTATCGATGGGCGCGTCCAACTCTGCCGAGATGTAGAAAAGCTCCTTGAGTGCTTCGCCTCGATTGTTGACGTCCTGCTTCATGTTGCCCGCGGTATTCGGCAGAGGGTCTAGGACACATCGCAACTTGATTCTTCGCGAATTGGTCATCGATGGAGTTTGGCCCCATTCGTTCACACTGAGAGCAGGGCTGTTGAGGAAAGATGGAGTACCGGCAACCCTAGGTGATCCGGCAGGAGATGGCGAATATGCTCCTTTCATGACGTTGGTCGGAACAGAGAGCCTCTGATTGGGAGATGCTGGTACTAATGGCGAGGGTGGAGCGGTCTTGTCCTTGTTCTTTTTCTTGAAGAGAGAGAAACCCATGTTATCGATTTGTAGACTGCGGGACGAGCTTTCTCGAGTGTTGGGGGCGCTGGCAGAAAACCGAAGAATAAGTATGTGTCGAGGTGGAGATGTGATATGCCTGAGAACACAGCTGTAACCTACCAGCCTTTCACTAAGATTCAAGAGCAAATAGCAGTTGAGGATAATCCGTGAGGTGGGACGTTTGTCGTCAGGCTGAACGTGCAACGGAAGCGTTTCTCCAAGGGTGACTGAATGACTAGATAGCTAATCTAGCTAAGCAGCTAGCTAAGCAAGGCCAAGTCCCTGGGAGCTGTAAAAAAACCAGGATCGGATTGAAAATCCTGACTGAAACACAGTTTCGGCTTCAGAAGATCAACTGTTCTACGAGAAGCGAAAGATGTATGTTGCTATGTATGTAGTCACTACTGCTGACGCTAAGCGGTAATCGTTTCCGCTTTCTTGCATGTTGCTTTACTGCTTGCTTTACGTACTGTGTAGCTCAGTTGGTCTTGAACCAGCTCCTGAATCTTGCATAACGCAGGAAGACATTTTCGTCTTGCTGGACTTCTGTCTTAGCTGGATCATTTTCATCGGGGACATGTTCACTACGGACTACGGAGTCCAGTGACCAGCGACCAGAATGAGCGAGTCTCAAAGTCGCCAAGCGCGAAGCCGGTGTGAGAAATTTTGCGCAAAAGGGCCGCCCACTCGACAGCTCACTCGACTGTCTCCAGCTCTGCCTCCAGGTTTCAGCCTGCCGTGACTACTCACCTGCAGCTCACCTAGCGCTGCACACAAAGTCCGCTAATGTATTCGCAAACTTGATAATTGCAAAAATTGCGGAGGGCAGGCCGAACGCAGCTTCGATCCGAGGTCGACTCGACCGTCGATCACAGGTGCAGTTTCTGAACGCACGGACTGGGGCTCGGCGATCCCAGACACATGGACTTCGTTTGCACAGAAAGCACTAGCAGAAAGTACCGCGGGATAGCTGGCGGCATGGGTCATTTGAGACATCAGATCATTGCAGAATACTCATGCCGTCCACCACATCTTCTACCGCGACCGGCTTGGCGACTACTACCGGTTAAAGGCTTCCCGCGCCAGGTTCTTATTCTCAGATTCTCAGCTCTCAGGGAATTTCTCAGCTTGGGGCTGCTCTCAGCGTCTCCTCAATCTACCTCTCACCTCTCAATTCAATTGATAATGTCAGGATAAGGGAAATCCGGAAGAATGCCGCACAGACTGGTTCACTGGTCCTCTGAGTGCTCCTCTGAGCTGTTGGCTGCTCCAGGCTGCTCCGTCAAGCTCTCTGTACTCTGAGCTATTCTCTGTCACTGTAGGCAACGAGCAGGTCAATCAGCAGTCAGATGAGCTGTTAGATGAAGGTCTCGCACAAGTATCGCTATCTTTGGAACTGCAACGAAAGTCCACGCCAAAATGAGGTCGCAGAATCGTGAATGAGTCCGTTAATTCGGTGTTTTTTTGCCTATTCCTAGGCGGTTGCCTATGTCACTTGTTGAACATCCCTCAAATTCGCGATCTGTTTCGTCAGCTTTGTGATGGGTGATGGTAAGAAGAGCTGGAAAAGCGTCCGTTCACCGTTCAGCTGTGCGTTTAGACAGCTGTTCAGATCGGTCAGCTGCGAGAATGACCGACGTCATTCGCCGGACACGGGGCGTCGTTTGGGCAGCTATTTGTTCCATATCTAGTCACTAGTCATCTACCTAGCTCCATATCTGTGTCTGTCGTAGCCAAGCCAGGCGGGCCTTTATAGTAGTTTCTCAAAATTTCTTTAGCTTGTTCTCGATACTTCTCTCAGTGCTTCTCAGTAGCTAGCCAGTAAAAGCCTTCAGCAAGCGCTAACCTAAGCCAGCAAAAGGTTGGCTCCAGGGTAAGCCTTACACACGCTTGAGGCAACGAAATCTCTAGCTTCTCTCGTTCGTTTCACTTCGGCAAGAGAATGTCATCATCTCTCGAAAAGGTCTTGAAGAGATGGGCCCTTTTCCTGCCTCCAGACTGGGCTCTATACAGCTGCTTATATGGGATGCGATATTTGTTCCATTTCGGACCCTCTGTTGAACCTCCTCAGCAGCGTCTATAGCTGGGTCACTGCTGGGTCTGGGAAGCTAAGCTGTCTGGGATGCTTGTGCGAGGAGACTCTCCAAAGTTCCTCCCAGCGACTAGCTGAGCAACTCTTCCGAGACGTTATGTCCTCAACTTTCAACTTGGATGCACCCGGTCAGACACCCGGCCTTGTATCAAGTTTCAAAGTGACCGCCTCAGCTCACAGAAGAGAACAAAGACCGGCAGAGCTTACAACTGATCAACTGGCAACTGGGCGAACTGGGAAGCTAACTGGGAACGGCAACTGAGCTTTCGCAGGCTCCATAGTTGGTTGGCTAGTTGGTTCCACCACGAGCTGTTCCATAACATATATTACATACACAATCAACGGGTGACGTGCCTTCCGCGTCTTCCGGAAGCGTACCCGTTTTCCCGTAATCCCTCGCGACTTTCTATGTTCCCGGTGACGCCGAGCTGGGCTCGTTGTATACGGTAGGCTATAGTACAAATGTACGTTCGCAGCAGATTCATCCACCAGATATGGGGGTTTGATAGCTGGTTTGATGAGCTGTTTGATGGCGCTGGACCAGATGCTCGACAGTGCTCGACCGACAGATCAGGACAGATTGCTACCACTCTTCGTCTACGAAAGCTTGTACTGCATGTCGTCGCATTACATGGCATACTTCGCAGCACCGCACAATGCGATACTGTATCGATGAACTGCTGGATACCTCTAGCAGCCGATGTAGGCGATTAGCAATACAACGACTGAGCAGAAGGCTTGATGAACCGCCCGCCAATGCGACCGTGGTGACAAGTAGATTCGACGAGAACCACAACGAGTTCTCTTACGTGGCGGAGTATCGGCGCAGAGAGCTGCACAGAGTGTGTGATAAGGCAAAGCGGGCGATTTTATCGGGTGGGTTATCTTGCCGGAAGAGCAGGTACTAAAGCAGGAAGTCTTGACTCAATTGGGAGTGACACCGCAGCTCTCGCAGTCGAGTTAGCTGTTAGGTAGGGCGAAGAAGAAAGGGGCAGTGAACTTTGGTCGTTTGCTCATGGTACACAGAACACAGATGCACTCCAGGAGGGTCGATAGCAGTGCGCAGCGCAAAGCCGCCGGCGGGAGGGTTATCACGTCGTAGGTTCAGGTCTCGCAGATAGTCTCGCGTGTTCTGAGAATCCGAAGTGCGTGTACAACTATTTAGGCTTCAGCGGGTATCGAATGATCTCCCACAGGGAGTCACTAGCTGAGTCACTTGAGTACCCAGCTTCCTATGTTGTTACACCTTCTTCGAGAGCCTATCAGCTGGCCTATCCTGATGACAAGGCCAGAGCAGCTGATAAAGGTTGAAGCGCCAAGACTCGAAGAAAAATTGTACAGAAGCGCTCAGACTTTGGGCACGGGGGTCACCAAGCCAAATCAATTTCGACGAATGTGACCATCGAGAGACAGCATATGAGAAGAGGCTTCAGCCCCGTTCTACGCTGCACTTGGCATATCGCTGCATATCCACGGTGGCCTCAACAGCTGTCTTTGGAAGCCTATTCAGTTTCTTACCCTTTGCGGACCGCGACCGAGTCATACGAAGTACCCTTAGCGTATGTAGTCAGCTGACGATAGCTCTGACGATGTCACAGAGGCAGGCGTTATCTACCTCGTCCATCAAGGCCATGAGGCTTGAACGAGTGAGCTGTACCTTCGCCAAGAAACATCATGTGCGATAGCAACACCAGATCTTATACAGTTGTGCTATACCAGTGTTGATACACCCACCATCCTACGCCACCGAGTGCAAACGCTGTCGCAAGTGCTCGAATGATGATCGCCACCACTAGAGCCTGCCTGACTGCAGCATAGAACGCAGCGAGCGCTGCGCCGGACCAGTTGATTCTAAAGAGCAAGTAAGCGTCAGTTTCATCTTCGAACGTGCAGGAAACTTTGTCCCTCTGGACTCACCTTCTATCAGCAGCACGAGGTGGACCAGACACGCTCGCCTCCCAACCTCTGACGACTCTTCTATATCGACGTCCAAAAACCCTGTTGAACGGACTGACATCAGCCACCGGTTCAAAGATCCTGAGTGAATCCTTCGCGCAGACGCTTACCAGATCCAAAAGTTCACGTCCGGGTATGAGAAACGTGGGAACACAGAGCTGTAAGAGAGCCCGCACATCAGTTACCCGTTGATCATGCGCAAATGACGAATCGTGCGCTCACGTTATTCCTGGCCCTACACCTCTTCTGTTAGACAGCACTGATTTCGCAGGGACTTTCGGTGTCGCCTGATGATCCACCCGCCACTCGGCGCCGGCCATCTCTTTTTGCTTCCCATCCTTCATCTGGACAGACTGTCCGTCATTCGGTCCTATCGTCTCCCCCGAGACAGCCGGGAGTGGTGGATGCCCAGACTGCGTTGGCGTGGAAACACCGCCATGTAGCCATTTTTCTTCAAAGCTTGATGTAACGGTGACGGGTGTGCGTGGTTCGAAGCCAACGGGTACGTCGTACCGCTCTTTTTCGTCTTCCATTAACGACATTCGGCGGACTACTGGTATTGTGCCGTCTTGAGGGAGATGTGCCAGTAAGTCTCTGAACGTTGCACGAGCGCAGAGAACGGGAATCAGCAGCGACTCTATACGGATGGAAGAGGTCCTGAACAGCTTACAAAGTCATACCGAGAGTCAAGCCCCAGAGCCTAAGCTGCCTGCGTCCATCTGGACCATATATCGTTCCTCCTCCATGCGCCGTACGGTCCTCCAAAAACTCGGGGTTGAATCCGTCTGCAGTAACTTCAGGATCATCGGGCAAAAGCACACATCCGAAACTGACCCACCAAAACACAGCGATTAGCGACTAGCCAAAGATTGTGGTACAACGGAGTGTTGATTAGGCGCTTACTTCATGTTTCCGACTAATCCACGTAGAATGAGTCTGACGAGCTTGTTCCGTGGAGATAAACGAGAGGAGATATCAATCTGGACATTACTCCACTGCGATTTTGGGAATGGTGGGATGAGGGTTGCGATCGGTATCCAGTGCAGGGAAGCGACTTCTGCCTACGAAGAACGAATTGATAGTTTTAAAAATTAGCTATTTCTTTGCTGCATGGGAGTCAGATCACTCACTGGCTGTAAATCAGCTGGTGGTGATATAGGCGAGATTTGCAAGAAGACTGTAATATGGCTAGTTTAGAATACTACCGAGTTGCGTAGTTGGAGGGAAGGAGGACGTACCGAAAGGACTCAAGATCATCAACAGACGTTTCCCTAGACTCGTCGTTATCTCTCTATCATCCAACCTTCCAACACTGAGATACTCCTTATCCGCCAAATCGAGTCCTATCTCTTCCCACGTCTCCCTAAAAGTTGAAGATACATCAGCGCTGACGCTACTATAGTATCAAGTCCGTGCTCACCTTAGAGCAGTGTAATGGCTGCTGTCGTCTGTTTGTTCATGCCGGCCTCCTGGGAACGCGATATGGCTCGAATATCGGTCACTCGGTCGCGTTGTTCGTCTGATGAAGAGTAATTGAGGCTCCGTTCCAGGATGCGAGACCCATGCTGGTAGGAAACCTTTCGTTCAGTACAAAGGGTAGGTCATAGGTACGTTTTTGACTCGCGGACTCACGCAAACGGAAGAACTCTTCAATGCTCAACCCTGTTCCATACTCTTCCGGCGGTATTGCGAGTCCGAGTGGCGGTTTCAGGCTACACGGAAAGAATCGACCATATGCATCAAAGGTCAGCGACACCAACATGAAAGTCAATCCTCCCAAAGCACGACATACCGTATGATAAGTGCAACACTCGCTCTTCTTGGCTGTGTTGGTGGAGACTGGATAATCCGTGGCGGCGTAGCTCGCAGTGACAGCAGCGCGGACAGGAGACACAGTGTCACTGCTTCATTTGATGGGTGCGACATGTTGCAAGACGTTTTATGTCGATGAAATGCAGAAGAAAACTTGTTCGAGAATGCAGTTGTCTACATTATTGCTTGTTCGCTCGCTCATGTGCCAGTCATCGAGGCCTTTCTCCATTCCCCCAAACAGCGGATACAAATTTGACCAGATCTATGAAGTGGGGCACCATGGGCTTGTTTCTTTCAACTATTTCTTGCTAATCGTCGAATTGATACGCTGGTGATACAGCTCCTTCAGACATTCGAGACACAGATGTCCGATGAGCCTGGCGTCCGTGAGTCCTACATTTCAGCATAGACTGAAAAAGGGACATACGCTTATTTGACCCCGACCCAGTTGACCGTGGAAAGATGCCAGTAATGAAGACCGTAGGAGCTGCGTCTATACCGTCTTGCGCCCCCCATCCTCGCTATGATTTCTGTCAACAACAACACAAGAATGCATTTTTCGAATGGTATCACATCTACTACCACGAAATGCCTCCCCGAGTAGCTTGCACCTTACGTCTTTCAGCAAAAGGAGGTGGAAAGGGCTTGAAGCTCGGGAAGGGTGAAAGGTGCGCACGGTCTGGTATGCAGTGGATTTACAAGGTATGTGCTCATCGGTATTGGATGAGATTGATTCAGCACCTATGGAAATGGCACTCGCCACATTCGCATTGCTGACTGTACGTCTACCGGACTTAAGCAAAGAAGCTAATCACCACTAGAAGTTAGAACCGACCGAAGTGTCACTGTAGACGGTACTCGGCTCGGACGGTCATTCGCAAGCTGAAACGTGAAGGCTGTATAAAAGCCTAGACCAACGTCGCACCACCTCCTTCAAGATTCTCATCAATAAAGGATCCTTCCAATCTATCGGGTCATGACGGCCAGTTGAGCTGTGCATCTCCAAAGTGAAAAAACGAAAGGCAGACTCGTCGAGCGTTCGTAAGTCTCTTAAGCCTTTCTCTTGCCCGAACACAGGTAAGATCCTGTTCTTCCTCGCTATTCCAATCGAAGAAGCAGGCGCACACTGATCACACACTTGAACCGAACGCGAAAGAGCATTAAAGCAGACGCCAGTGAGTATACATAGACGCCGGGCAATTGAGCGGTAATTTCTTTTGAAACGGGTCCGCCTTAGTACTGACACCTTGGTATTCGTAGATTTGACATTCAAGCAAATCGGCCGTTGGAATCAAGCGTAAGTCCACGCTTCCGATCTTTGGAATATCTTCCACCTGCGTTTCGGTCGGCACAGTAAATCTTCAGAATCGTTTCATGGCCCCTCAGTCTCCCACGAAAATTCCAAAAGATTCGGAAGAGGCACTTCTTGAAGAGAAATCCGCGCGCTCGACTGCAAAACAGGAACGACTCAACAGTCACTCGCCAAATATCGACTCCGGGGGCCAGCGTCAAAACCAACCAAATGCTGGGAGACCAAGGGCCGTTCGCCCGCCTGCTACACCTCCAGAAAGCGATCAAGAGGACGATGATCATGCTCAATCCGTCGTCGAACGGAATCTCCACATTTCCCCTTCCGTGGAAACCCTGGGGACGCAACTCCGTCCTATGCAGCTTGGGTGACCGGAAACCTCGTTTTACCTGACAATGACGACGACTTTACGTGGGACAACATGGACGAAGAGACACGTGCTTGGGTCGCTACTATGGCCAGATCGGACGCCACCGCGTCTCGCAACGCTCATCTGGATGATACCGAAAGCTTGTTGCATGGAGTCGCTAAACGCCTGGAGGCATTCGTCTCACAACAAAGTGCAGCTTCTGAAGGGCGATAACCGTAACGCCTTGGGGCACAGGGGCAGCAACAAGGTCAGTGTCGTAGCTGTTCAGCGGGGGCTTCGAGTACGCTTCCTCGTCACGAGATACAGTAAGCGAAGGATACAAAGCCTCTACGCTAAGTTTACTGTTTCAAGCTTGGTACAACAACATGTATTCACGGATTATAGATAGACAGATTCGCCAGACCAGTGGAAGAATGATTGTATGCTATGACAGTGCCAATGAGATGGCTAACGATGGTGGCGGAAGATCCATCGCGCATTACGGGCGTTCTTACAGCCATCCGCACTGCTCCAGTCAACAGAATCGAGTGGTCAAACGTACCGCATGCGCACGGGCGGGAAAATGGTGGTCCGAAATGCAGTACGATCTTCTTCGCGAACTGATCTTGGCACCTGCACCTGCAGCTGGTAGAAGCAGGGAAGCTGCAAGGGCAAGGTCGGACTACGAGAAACGCACCTTGGACTAGAATGAGGCTGTCCTCCTTTGTCAGACACCCAGCAGCTGAGAGCCGTAACTTTCGCCAACTACTTTTGAACACTATCGCAGAGGTCTGTCGTGATGCCATGCTTCAAACGAGAAATGCGAATGTCGGTCGGAAGCTCACAGCGTGCTGACTTCCTAGATCTTCCCGGCCGAAATTCACCTCTGTACGGCAGTCTTCGGGCAACGATCCTTCGGGGGACCTTCGAGAATTCTATAGCACCCTTTACGGCCGACTTGGTGAATGCACCAGCCGTTGCTGTTACGCACCAACCCTATAAGTTAGTAGGAAACAAAGGAGATGTCTTCTTCCACGTTTCTTGCTTGGGCCATATCAGTACGATGGAACAGACAAGTGGTTATATAAGGCAAGCGTATCGGGCTCAATCTCCAGATCGCTTAGTAGTGAAGCATAGGAATAAGTCCAACCAATACGTTTTTGCACATTCTTCCATGAACAACAAGACGCCTTCTCCTCCTGCAGCACAAAAGGTAATGACTATTCTACTAAGGAACTCCCAGAGGCCACTGACACACCCTAACCCTCGTTCACCTTCCGCACTCACGAGTACCTCCGATCCTCTGCCCAAAGTTTAACAAAAACTTGTCGAAAGAGGAGCAAGGTCAGATAGGACGGCAACCTCATGGAGGGACGAAAAGCGGTAGGGTAGAGAAAAACAACAAGCCTCCGAAATCGGGAGTTAGTTACACGCCTCGATCTTACTTGTTATTATGAACCCTCGAAATCGTCACATTTGTCGAGCATCGTGACCTTTGCTCCATGTTTCTTTCCGCTCGCCTCGAAAACCTGCGGATTCATCGCTCCACATGCATAATATGACCTCCACGACGCCATATCACGCTACGTGCCGTGCAACCGGTTTCAAATTCAGGAGTTTTTGCATCTGCGGCATCCATGTCAGCAATGCTACAGTCGATGGTAGATCGGACAGGCCGAAAGGGGAAGGGTCCCAGAGATCAGGAAACGTTGCGAGGCAGTCTGTCGCGTAGTGGCACAAGCACTCAGCAGACCGATGTCACTCAAGCTGAGCCGATGGAGGATATCAAGTACAGCAAAGACGCCACCAAATCAAGTGGAAATAGCTCTTTCGGCGCATCTAGCGGTCCCTCGCGATAAAGAAGGCCAGGCGATCATTGCGAAGTGTTCCGCTATCATCGGTCGCACTGGCCTTTTCCCTGTCACCGATAGCTGGGAGCTACACGTTTTCGTCATACTCCCAACGCATCTGAGGTGGTACAATTTTCCATGTGATTGTTAATAGTTTACATATTTCATGGCGAGATACAATGGTTTCTAAGCCGCACGGGAACTTGCCTCCTTATTAAACCATCCGGTATTTGCGACGAGAAACCGCGACCAAGTTCAAGCTGCCTACTCTGGCAAAATGACAAAAGTGTGTGAGCAGTCCGGATTCGAGCAACGCGCCACGTTTTAGTGAACATTTCCTTCGCGCTTTCTGCCGAGCGCAACGACGAAAGCTCGTGGGCTGACAGCTTGGCTAGGGGCGTCACTCACCGTCGTCCTCGACACGATCGCCGGCGGGCGGAGAGCGTCCTCGCCGTCGCCGTCGTCACTGTTGGCTGGACAGGTGGTGAGGGCAGGGTTCCAAGCGCGTGACGCCACCTTTCATTTGCCCAGCCTACGCTTTGCGCACTTGTCGTCGCACGCCATGCATAGTTGAAACCGGTCAACTCCATCGACACCCCTCGACTTTCCACCTTTCGAAACACATATTTCGTCAAGATGGCTGCCCAGATCTCCAAGAAGAGAAAGTTTGTGGCTGATGGTGTTTTCCAGGCCGAGTTGGGTGAATTCTTGTGAGTATTTGGAGGAAAGCGTTGTTAGGTGGGCACGGACGTGCTGGGAGATTTGGTTAGGAAAGCGAAATGTGGGGCAGGAGGTCAGGTTGCTCTGGGATGGAGAGCGATGTCGAGGACAAGGAAAGCAGAAGCGGTTCGGGAAGGAAGGATTACAGCGAGAGAAGCTGCGGACAGGGACGGCAGAAGGGAAGCGAGGCGGACGGCTGAAATCAGGACGATATATCGAACGGATTGCCGCACTCGGAACACGGCTAACTCCCTCTTTCCACCTCAGCACTCGAGAACTCTCCGAGGAGGGTTACTCTGGTTGTGAAGTCCGAGTGACCCACGCCAAGACCGAGATCATCATCCGAGCCACTCACACCCAGGACGTCCTTGGTGAGAAGGGTCGACGAATCCGGGAACTCACCGCCTTGATCGCCAAGCGATTCAAGTTCCCCGAAAACTCGTTGGAGCTTTACGCTGAAAAGGTCAAGAACCGAGGATTGAGCGCTGTCGCTCAGGCCGAGTCTTTGCGATACAAGTTGTTGGGTGGTTTGGCTATCCGACGGTGAGTTATGAAAGGATTAAGCTGTGGCAAGGAATCGCAACTGATGGCCTTGTTGTTTGCAGAGCTTGTTACGGTGTCCTTCGATTCGTCATGGAATCCGGCGCCAAGGGTTGTGAAGTCGTCGTCTCCGGTAAACTGCGAGCTGCCCGAGCAAAGTCCATGAAGTTCACCGACGGATTCATGATCCACTCCGGTCAACCCGCCAACGACTTTATCGACCAGGCCGTCCGACACGTCTTGTTGCGACAGGGTGTTTTGGGTATCAAGGTCAAGATCATGAAGGGTTACGACCCTACTGGTGAACTTGGTCCCAAGCGACCTCTTCCTGACGCGGTTACCCTCATTGAGTGAGTTTTCAAAGTGTTCTTGATCGCAAGTACCTCTATTGATGAGCGTCTTTTCACGAATCAGGCCCAAGGAGGAGCAGCCCGTTGAGACCCACTCGGAAAACCGAGGTCAGGCCTTTGACCAGACCCAGCAAGCCGCTGCTCAGCAACCCGAGGCCGCCCCGGAAGCCGAGTCTGCCCCTGCTGAGTCCACTGAGGCTTAAACGTCTCCGTTACATGGTGGTAGCGACGCTCTGGTAGTCGGAATGGAATAGATAGGAAGCAGCAGCAAAATGTAGTATTACTTAGGGGGAGCTTGTCTTGACCAAGATGTAGTTTCTCGTTCATTCCTCTGCTTAGAGCGTCGTTTGTTTTTCATGAAATGGGATGTTTATTCATTGATTTTCTGCATCATCTGCGGCACCCTGTGGTCGTGTTCAAGGATGTGTTGCAAGCATATCATACTGTCTGGAGAATTGGACGCTCGGGGAATGCCCGAGACGTGCTTATCGGCTGGTGCACGGCCCAAGAAGCTGCGCAAGATAGGCGAATTGAAGAATGACTGGCCGTTACTTTGACGCGACCGAGTTGCCCAGGCTGTTTCCGCTGTTTGGCTCCGATGACTTGTTCGCCAACTCCGAACTAGAATTCATACAATCATTACCTCGTTCTGATTTCTCACTCACTGCTGTGCCCCTTCCGTCCTGCAATCATCTCATCATGCAACGATCTATCGGCCTCATCAGCTCTGTCTCGAGGCACAACTCGGTTTCCCGAGCCATCAAGCCCGTCATCTCCACCCGTGGAATCGCAGTCCAGGATTTGCCTACAGCTCCCGGAGACTACATTCCTTACAACAAGGGTCGACCCGTCAAGCGTAATGATCGAAGCCTTGAAAAGGATACGGGAAACAATGACAGGCCTCCTCGAGAGCAAGGGGAGAGGCAGAATCGTCAGCCGAGGCAAGGACGTTCGGATGGTGCTCCTAGAGAAAGGAACGGAGACCGACCTCCTCGTCAAGCGTTTGGTCACCGTGGACCTGCCGGATTCACCGCCGAAATTCTCGCCAAGAAACGAGCAGGTGAACAACCGCCTAGCTTGCTTTCCCTCGCCGACCTCTCCGTGGACGAGATCGCAACCTTGTTGCGAACGGCCATGACGTTCAAGCATCTGTACAAGAACGGCGGACCTCGATCTCTCATTCGAACACTGGAGAACCAGACGGTTGCCTTGCTCTTCTCTAAACGAAGTACTAGGACCCGAGTAGCTAGTGAAACCTCGACGGCGTTGTTGGGTGGTCATGCCATGTTCTTGGGCAAAGACGACATCCAGCTCGGCGTGAACGAGTCGCTGGAGGACTCTGCCAAGGTCATCGGAAGCATGGTGGATGGAATCATGGCTCGAGTCGGTGCCCATTCAGAAGTCGAGGTAAGTCGATCGTCTATCCTAATAACCAGACGCTCTCCCGGTTTCTAACCCATCTTTTACCTTCCAGGCGCTGGTAAAACACTCTCCCGTCCCGATTATCAACGCCCTCTCCGACCTGTACCACCCAACCCAAATCCTCGCGGACCTGCTCACCATGCACGAGATGTACGACACCTCTTCCGTCCTTGCTGACGCATCCTTCGTCCCCGAGTCGCCACAAAAGTCACTCAGCTCGGTGGTCAAGTCGATTGACCCTCTGGCTGTTCTCAAGGGCAAGAAAATTGTTTGGGTCGGGGATACGAATAACGTGTTGAATGACATGTTGGTGTCTTTGCCTCGACTTGGAATGACTGTTGCAGTTGCCAGTCCCAAGGGATACGACAAGGTTGATGAGCGAGTTTGGGCTGCGGTGTAAGTTTGCGCTCGACGAGGAGGCACCTCCAAAGTATCCAATGAACCGCTGATCTCACGCCTTTACGGATAGTCAAAGCGGGGGTGCAGCGGAAAATGTCATCTTGACAAACTCTCCCCAGGAGGCGTTGAAGGGCGCTGATATCGTCGTCACTGATACTTGGTACGTACTAACGTTTCTCTATGCCATTCCATACCGGCATCGGATGTCCTTGCTAACCTCATGACTTGCGTGTGTATGCAGGATCTCCATGGGCCAAGAAACCGAAAAGCAAGCCCGATTGTCCGCGTTCGAAGGTTACCAAGTCACCGAAAAGCTCTGCGCCGAGGCCGGTGCAAACCCCGACTGGAAATTCATGCATTGCTTGCCCCGAAAGGCTGAAGAGGTCGACGATGATGTCTTCTACGGCAAGAGGAGTGTCGTGTTCCAAGAAGCCGAGAACAGGAAGTGGACCATTATGGCTTGTTTCGAGTAAGTCGCTTTGGACGGGTGACTCGGTCGATGGTCTTTGGCTAACGTTGTGCTCTGCGGTCACCACAGCCACTTTATCGGACGATGGAAGTTGTAGATCAAGCTCAGGGCGCAATGTACATCCACAGAATTCACAACATGTCATGCTGAATCAGTTACTGTCCGCTTGAACACGACTAATTCTGCCCACTTTCGCTTAAGATTATAGTAATATTTGCACAATATTCTTCGATACAACTAGAAACCATGTCATTATTTCATTCATTCAGTCTGCACTGATATCAAGCCCAATGTGACGTTGAGGAACAACCCGTTTGTGCTTTCTGGTGTCACGCTCGCCATGACGTCTTCCGCAACTGCTTGCAGATACTCGAGACTAAAGGAAGAGACGTGAATCATGATCAGCGGCCGATACCTTTAGGGCGGTATACAGGAACAACACTCACTCAACGTTTTGGCCGTACACCACGTCTACTTCGACAGGAATGTTCGCGGCATTTGCGGGCCAAGTTCTGATCGTCTCCAGCGTCAAAGAGAAGCCCAAATTGACCTTTGCTCTGAACGCCGGCAAGACGATAGAGGCGTGCGACTTGACAGCTTGCGCATCGTCGTCCCAGGCGAACTTCGTAGGGAAACGAAGAGCCATGAGCTTGAATTCCTGGTCGAGCTCTTGGATGGCACCCCAAGCGATGTTCAGCTGTTGCACAATCTGTACGACAACGTATCAGCATATTTTGTCAACAAGAAAAGGTCAAGGGCGTGTCGCTTACCTCGGGTACAGTTGCAGACGAGCTTGAATCGTTCAATATACTTTGCATCACGGGCAAGCAAGCCACTCTGTAAGCTGATTTGGCAGAATCGGTTGATCCCTCGACAAGCTCTAGCGATGCACCCGCCATCATGGGGTTCCAGTTGCGCGATTTTAGGCGAAGGCGCAACTGATTCCAGAAACAGACGACAAGCTCGTTCGATTGGAGGCTTTCTATACTCATGGCATGTAAATGTTGAAGGCTGGCATACTCCTCTGCAACCCGGATTGGCATATGTTAGCGGACGTCAAGTTGCTTTGCATTGATTATACTCACCCTGAAGATGATAGACCTGAGCTTTGGTGAATCCTTTCTGCTGAGCACATTCCTTCTGGGCAACAGCAATAGCCGTCAGATTGCTATCGTGATGTGCCCTGAGTTCCGCCAGTTTCTTCTGCGACTCGGAGAGCTTTGCTTTCTGCTCGTTCAATTCAGCGGTCGATTCCGCAATGTACGAACTGTGCAGCAGAATGTCAGAATCGGCTTCCATGATAGTTTTGCGAAGGAATAACCTACTTTTGCTGAGCCAGTTCAGCTTTGCATTCTGCCAGACGATCTTGGTCACAGGCCTCGATCTCTGCCACAATCTTCTTTTCTTGCTCCAGTTCGAGGCGAAGTGCTTCATACCGCGCCTTGATGGCAGGAAGAACAGCATCGGATTCCTCTTTTACTTTATCGAGGCGTATCTTGTCCTATTTGAAGATCTAGATTTAGCAGATTATTCCAGTGCATGGGACAAGCCCACTTACCTCCTTCAAACCCTCGATGTGCGCTTCCATAATAGGTTGAATCTGAGAAACCAATGTCTGTTTCCAGTTGTACCACTTCTCCCGTGCAATCAGATGTGCATTGCGCTTGAGGTTGAGGATGATAGTCTAAAGAGTCGATCTTGCTTAGCCGCTGTCAAATGTGGCTATATCTGAATTGACACTTACCTCAAAGACTCCCTTCTCTTCATCATTAGCAGCCAGATAGTCGCGAATGACCGGAGGGTTGTCCTCCGATGCCTCCCTGTCAATCGCTTCTAATGTCTCTTGACCGGCTTCGTAATCTCGCTTCATTTGCTGGCAACCCCATTGGTACATGTCGTAGAATGGTTTCCAGATCTGGGCTCTAGCATAATCGTGCAGGGTGAATCCGCCTTTAAGAAAACAAGATCAGCATTCGGGAGTAACTTATCCGCACGTTGTCTTTGACTTACCTTCCTCGTCCCTGGCCAACATCTCTTGCAGAAGATCAGGTGGCAAGCCTGCAATGGACTTTCTCCTTGCACCAGGGCCATCGTCGCTGAATTTGACGTTGCACATTGCCAAAAAGTTTGCAAGCGGGATGTTAGCGTACTGCTCCTGATCCCACTGGGGTTCCTGGATAGTTGGTATCGTCATGGCGTTCGTCTTGGCCGGCGAAGGCAAAAGGCCACGAGCGGGTGATGGCAAAGCCAAGCTGTTTCCAGGAAATCGCTTCGGAGTGCCAAAGATGGACGCCTGTTTGGCGGGACTTTTAGCAGGGATGATTACCCTCATTGGGCTCTTTGGAGGCGCTTTAGCGGGTGAGGCAAATATCGAGGTCTGTTGTTGCGATGTCGAGGTGGCAAGAATAGGTGCATTCTCGTCATTGAACACGGATCTTTCGCCCGACGCTACACTCTTGCGTTTGGATTGCTTCTTCGCGGCTGGAGAAGCATCTGATTTCCTCTTGCTCGCTTGTTGCTTCAGAGGCGACGGCTCGAATACCAGCTTCTTCGCGACTTCTATAGCGGTTGCAGGAGACCGTCCCTTGGGTTTACTAGGACTATCTCCTGGCATCTTCGCCGGCGAAGGAGAAGGGCCATATATGTCTCTTGCACGGGATGCAGAAGTCGGCAATGCGTACGAAGGGGTAGCTCCACCTTGTGTCTCTTGGCTGAAGATCCTGGCAGGTGAAGCGGCCGCTCTCGGAGTATCAGGCGCACTTCGAGTCGTGTTGGCCATGCTGATGGTGGAAGCTGTTGGCGAAGTGACATTCACAGCGGGTAAAACACCACCTCGAGCAATCGTAAAGTCCATTCCATCATCCTCTTCGTCTTGCTGCATCGACTGTTCCCCACCTCGAGGTCGGGCCGCTGATCGACTGGAAGCATCAAGCATACCGCCATGGGCGATCGTAAAATCCATAGCTTCCCCATCATCTCCGTCCGCACTTCCAAACCGTAACGTCGGCTCCCGTGTAGATCGACCTGCCTGATCGACCTCGTCGATACTTTCCATACTCGAGTCGGGATCGGGCAAGAAGATGTTCGCCGCCTTGCCGCTTTCGCTCTGACCAACGACTCCGCCAAACGCTCGAGTCTCTTCCATATCCATTTCATCGTCGTCGTCGGCATTGTTGGTGCCGTCTTGATTTTCCTTTCGAGTAGAAAACTGATCAAACCCTCGATTAGCGGGAATCGAAAAGATGCCCGTAGAAAACATTGGTCGTTGCTGTTGCGCATCCACCAACGGTGCCGAGTAGTCTGCCACATTTGTGAATCCACCGGTTGCAGCAGTATCAACCGTATACCCGACCGACTTGCTGTTCTCCCTTGCATTCAAAGGCGGCGCACCGGGAATGACACCCCCAATCGCTACGGTAAAGTCCATCGTCCTCTCCTCCTGTCGATCCTGATCAAGCATTTCATCATCCGAATCCGAGTCGGAATCATCGTCTGCCGCGCCATCATCGTTGTTTCCACCATCGGAAACGGTAGAAGCAGGAGATCCAGCGGGTTGTAGGATTCCGTGGGAGATGATTTGTGTGATATCCATGTCGAGGGATACATCCTCGTCCTCTCCACCGGCGCCGGATGGGGCGGTCTTGCCGACGGAAAGCCTACCCTGCATCGCACGTCTTGAACTGTTATTGACTACTTTCTCGGGGCTGCCAAAGATGCTTGACCGAACCGGCATCGCCGGGGTCGGGTGGATTGAAGTCGCAGCCAATTGTTGCTGCACGAGTTGCTCGTCAGCATCACCTTCGTCTGAATCAGTCTCGATATCCATCGCGCTGTCTTCGTGCTCTGCAGGTGGTGCGAACACGGAACCCGATGTTGATGCCATGACTGGGTACTGCTGAAGAGCAGGAAACCCGGTGATAGATGATTGGCGGCCGTGACGACGAGCCGAGCCTCCTGTGCTGGATTGAATTCGAGCTGAAGCTTGTCCTTCTTGTTTGCTCTCCGCGGCGGCGGGTTGAGCGTTGGCCGAGCCCGCGAATACGAATGCTCGATTGGTAGGTGCGGCTGCTCGTGCGCTGGCTGGAGCGTTATTCTCTTCGCCAAAGACCTTGAAGGCCGGACCAGCAGCTTTAGGCTTTCCCTTTGGCTCCTCTTCTTCCTGTGCGACGATCATCCGTACTTGCGCATGGGACGACCAACTAACACTCTTCCTCCTCGTCGACATGCCATCGACCGACAATCTTGCGCGTTTCGCGGCGATCTCTGCTCTTCGTTGTGCTTTACGTTCCGAGGTGGTGTTACCGTTCATCATCCGAGGTGGAGCGAGTCCGCCTTGAGATGGGAGTGTAGCAGGCATTGTCATGTCGAGTGGACGTCTATGGATATTACTTCCAGCCCTGATGGCGAGATCCTCTTCGTCGGATGTTAGATCGTCCTCTTGTTCTGCGATAGATGATCCGGCAAAGTTTATCGTGTGTGCGTGTGTTTGATGTCGTAGTGGGGAGGCTTGAGGACGAGGTTGTGTTTGTATGCGCGACGATTGAGGTGATTGACGTTTAGGAGAGAATACGGACGGTGCGTTGGCGGTCTTGAGAATCGATTTTCTCGGTTTCTACAAACCAGACGAACGATCAGCACCTTTGGTATTGACATGACCGGCCTATCACTCACAGCAGTTCGCCTTGCCTGACTTCGAGGACTCAAGTTCTTGCCTCCAGCTCCTGCAGCAACTCCTCCAACACTATACGCCCTCTTCCTAATCTTTGCAGATCCTGTTACATCATCCAGCTTTGTCGAATTCTTGGCTATATCGGCATTCGAGAGGTCTCCTGATAACGCCGAAAGCGACTTTCGGGATGTCGGTTTCGATGTCGGTTTGAAAGGGCTCGTTATGGGCATCTTTCCCTGACGATTGGATACTGTGGATTCGCCCAGTACGATGGACATGGTGGTGGTGTAGGCGGTTGAGAAACGTTGAGCAGAAGAATGAATGGATATCGAGTTGTTGTTGTTTTCTCGTTACGAATGGTCCGAACCTGTCTGTTGTTTATGTTTTCGATCGCTTTCACCGGCTCACCGGATAGATGCTCATTGAACCTTTTCATTTAGCGTGTCACATGAAAGGTGGAGGGTTGGTGCGCCTTAAGATGAGAGAGCGATATTCAGAATTAAAGCATGCCGGGTATGGAGCTGGTAGCCGACGCGCAACACCTATATAGCTACCTACATATCACGACTGCGTGATCAGCGGAGCGAAGGTTTGTAGGCGGCTGCAGCGAACAGCAGATGATCTTGCGGCTTCGTTACATCATACAAATAGGCAGTTCCCCGCGTGCACTGGGCCAGGGCTTGTTGCGCTCCAGTGGATGGCCACAATGAACCTTTAGAGAGAAGAATAAGTGCTCCGCTATCTGCTACAAAGATCTACATCTGGAAGTGCAATGAGCATAGAATTGACGAACATCTTCCCTGGGGCCATCTCCTGACCAAGCATCATCGTCGTTCTTGCACGCGATGCCTCCGTCCGTCGCAGAAATCCGAAAAAAAAGGTAAATAAATGCTTCGTCCGTACAAGTTACCGGCTGACTGGAACTCCTGCACGACAGGCACGAAAGTAACGGGTTCGGAAAAGATGAATATGCTGGGGCTCGATTACAGTGTAACCGACCAACGTGGTACCAATGATGACTCCTTCCCCTGATGCTTATAGTACAAGTATTACAACTTGGTACGTGGGAAAAGGATACGACTCCGTGTGCGTAAATCATTGACAACACCAGCTGCGCCCTCATGTCTGCACAGTCGTCGAAACACAACACATCGGAATATGACCGTTCCCCTTCTTCGTGCACCATTTATTAACAACACAACAACAAGACATGATATCCCCCTATTCAGAACCAGTGTCCTGCTGCTGAGATGTGTTTGTGCTTGACTTAAAAGAAGAGAGCCGAAAGTGACTGTAATCTTTTTCGCTTGAGAGATCTGTTCTACGGTTGGTAGGGTATGTTACGAGACTGTCGAGAGGCGGTGTTCGTCCGTCCCTTTGCGACGGATCCCTCCCCCAAGGAATATATGGTTTTCCGTCACCTCTGGTGTAAGTCGAAGAACTTTCATTCCCATCTGTAGGAGGCGCTTTCCCCTCTTTGCCGTCCTTCCTTTCAATCCACCAGGCCTCTGCTCTATGCCTTTGCGGACCTGCTTGCATTTTGACGCAATTACTGCTTGAACTTAGTAAGAAGGCGTCATCATGTTTGCGGTACGTGACTTACTGCCCCTTTGTGTGTGTTCCGGCTTCCTCTGGGGTGGCTCCGGCCATTCAGGTTCTCCAGAAGAGTGCCCGTCACCACCCGGGACGAGTTGTCGCCGGAATTCTTAGATAAGAGCCCGCAGGCGACTTCGTGCCGTGCGCGGACGAGTGATGAGCGCAAGTCATGGTAGTTTGCTGCGGTGCGCATGCAAGGCACCTTGTTCAGACTCTCAGATATGTGTTTATGATTCATTCAGATGGAGCGTGTCCCTCTCTCGGGATTCTCCGCACCATGATGATAGATGGTACACCGAACAACGGCTGGGACATACTCCGGCATTACGCGATCAAGTCCCTGTTGGCCCGCGGCGATATCATCGCGCATCGCGATTGAGGAATAGATATGACAGGAATGACGCATTCAGTATTTGTTTCCCGGATCGAAAAGCGGAGTATGGTTCCACTTGAAACGCTTTGGACCTTTGAAGGACATGCGCGCATAGCGTAGTGGCGAAATTAGCCCTTTCGCTATATGCGCTCCGAGCAATCATCATGTACGTCCCACATGCAGATGCGTCAACATCCCTGTCAAGGAAAACGCGACTGAGTGCGGTATACATATACTTCTGGCGGTGAGAAGGGGCAAATACTAGAAAATGCGAGGACAGGTCCTACTCTTGTGCTCATTTTGAACGATCATCTTAGCTACCTCGTCGGGAATGGACACCTCCAATTCTTTCGCGCTGAATCGCATCATCATTTCCCACATAACTCACTCAGTTACAAGTCAACAAGATTGCTCTCAACGACAATACCTACCGAACTATATCTTTGATCATCTTCTTTCTCTCTCCTTTGTTCGCTACAAGGCTTCAAGCGGATGGGAGACAACACCTGCTGTGTTCACGACGTGGGAATACTCGAGGGGAAGTTTTCAGTTGAAGCTCTGCACAAAGGCTGAAAGGGACCGCGAGTAGTCACGAGAGTGAAGTGAATGATTGCGCGGCTGGTAGGAGTAGGTGGGCCGATATCCACACCTACTTACGGACTGTAACTATATCAGGCTCTTAGAAGCGGGCAGCAGGGGCAGAGCCGAAGAGGTAGGACGGTGATAACCAAAGAAATCAGTGGATAATGAGCCCTCTATCTCTGCGTGAAAACTTGAGGCATCTGGAGCATCGCCGCAAGGCGCGTAGAGAACGGAATGGAGTAGCACGACGCGGCGGAAGAGGTAAGAGGTACTTGACTGAACTGTCGGCAGCACTTGAGGCAGAAACTGGCGTCGTCTACTCGCGTCCCTGGCCCGAAGAGCAACCACGGCCAGCTGCACTGTTTAGTAGTCGGTAACTTTCTTAACGTATGCGCGTGTTCAAGTGTTGTTGCATGTCGAAACAGCTACATCAGCGATACATGAAAAGCGCTTTTTGTTTCAATCTGCCAGGAAGGGCAAAAGACTAAATAAAATTGCAACAATCGAGAGCTCTCCACATTTCGGATTTAGAGTATGGATCCTGCTGCGCCGCATCTTGTTGAAAGATAGTGAATGTTGTTTTAATGAGCGAGAGGAGCGTGACCATATGTCCACATCAGCCGAGGCGGCAAGAGAGGGCCACAGATTCAAGGTTCGGTCGGAGGGACGTCCGGAAATGACCACGAGGGCTCCGGCTGTTGAGATTCCAAAGTAGTAGCCGTGACTGTGACTGTGCCTGGCCCACCACCTACAGGCGTCATTGCTCCAGGAGTGTTGTTGGTAGAAGGCCAAGTCGCGCCGGTGCTACCGGGAGCCAATGTCAAGTGGATAACGGCGACGGAATCCTGCCCGGCAGCAGTACTGGCAGGCACAGAAGCGTTTTCAGAGGTAGTTCCGGGGACGGTCCCAGAGCTGGTCCCAGGGACCTGAAGCGTTTGACCGTACTGGTGACCCTGGGTGGCTGGCTGAGTCGCGTTTGTCCCAGGGATGGGAACAGGTACGGAAGCAGTAAAAGCGGGCGGTTGAAGCAAAAACACTACACCGGCAGACACCGACAAATCAATTTCGAGGTGACTTGAATATACAAAGAACTAGAGCGTATCGTAGCATGACTAGAGACTTACATGCGGGAACAAGAACAGGCGAGGGAGCGAGCGAGTTGGGTGGCGCTGTCGGAAGTGACCCAAGCGTCGAAGAATCCACAGGTATGATTGGAAGAGGGTAGCCGTAGTCAGGACTTTTCGGATCTTGATCTATCTCGTTCGCGGGAATCGCCATTTTTATTTCGTGTGCTGTGAACAGAGGACAGTAACAAAAGACCGGTGAGGAAGGGTTTAAACAAGAAAGGTCGGTTCGATAATCACAGAATCTGTTTGGTTGTCAGCTTACAGTCAAGCTTGTCAAGGCTACTTCTTATGATCGCCGGAAAAACCTCACTACTCGCCGCGAGGACATGGTGTGTGAGCGCACAGAAAACTTTGACAAAAGAAGGGTCATTGTGAAAGGCTGCTACGCACTTTATTGATGGTTCGGCTACCTTGCGTCAAACTCCGCTGAGGTTCAATGAGAGCCTAAACATCGAACATGATCAGAGTGTCGCTTGCTTCCTTTGCATTATAATTCAGAAGCACATTGTGGAAAGTTCCAGAATATCGTCTTTCAGGAAAGCTATAGCAGACGAGGCAATCAACATTACTGGTGTAAATCGACTTTGCGACCGAGGTTCCGGCGTGAAAAAAGGAACATACGCGAAGTTGCTGCACCACTGGTTCTTGTCCTTGAAAGGCCTGAGCATACTGGATTAGGGCCTTTCCAGACATCTTCACCGATCCGGAGAATCCATTGCCAGGAGATAGCTGTAAGGAATGCATTCTGTAGGTTGCATCGTATGACCTTGTAATTTGGCTCAAGATCGTTCGCTGATGAATTTCTGATGAAATCACCCTTCCGTGCACATTGGGGGAGAATAATTACGACGGGCGCGCCTGGCGTGCGCTTGAGCCGAGAACGCGTAGCAGCAGCAGCGAGGGAGTTTGAATGGTATCAAGGTATAGCTTAAGGTTTATGGCATACCCTATACTTCCTGTTTCCTTCTCTCACCACCATCAACCATGGATCCAGATAGCTCACCCGCCTCTCTTCGCACTACCCAGCAGGGCGAGGCTGTGAGAAAACGCGCGAGGGACGAAGATGCGGACGGGCATCATGGCGATGACGGAAACGGGAATGCAAACACGCAGGACGATGAATCCCGTGCACCGCGACAACACCACAACAGCAACAACAACAACGGATCGTGGTCATTCCCTCCTCCTCATGGACTTGCAACACCTGCACACAAGCAGTCGAACATCGGTACACCAACATCTGCCGTTGCAGCAATGGCATTGGCTACTCCTGCACCGCATTCGCAGCAGCAGCCTTCTTCCGCGTCGCAAGTCCCTGGGACTGGTAGTGAACAGAAGAAGCGGAGGAGGACAAGTCCGGAAGAGTTGAAGATTCTCGAGGATGCGTATCTTGTCAATACGTTGCCGAGTAGTGAAGATCGGACGAGATTGGCTGAACGGACGGGAATGTGAGTTTGGATTCGGGGTTCGCCAGCTCTCAGGATGTACTGACACTCGGTGATACTCTAGGACTCCACGAGCCGTCCAGATATGGGTACGTCGAAAAAGTAAACAGTTCGACGCGATCTACGTTACTTATTATCCTCTTCCCTCAAACAGTTCCAGAACAAGCGACAGACCGAGAAACGTAAACTCACACAATCAATGTACCCAAACGTGATGATTATTCCGATCCACCGTCATCAGCACAGCGTCGAACAGCCAGGTCCAGGATCGATCACACCCGGCGGCACACCAATCGGCATGCCATCAGGTACAGCGTCAACCTCCTCTGCTGCGGCCGGTGGCACACCTTCGACCGCTACATGGACGACGTATCACCGTCATCGAGCAGCTCACGCTCATCCCGGTGCACCGGCATTAGGACCCGCGGCGATGGCATATGGCACGCCTCAAGGGTACTATGTGCAGTCGAACGTTGCTACGCCTGGTGGAAGGCCGCAACCAACCCAAGCAGCCACTCAGCAGCAACCACCTCCGCCCCCTGGGTACTTCTCGGTTTTACCTCCTCCGGGAATGATGGCGTATCCTCACCCCCATCCGCATGCGCTGCATCCTTCCGCTCAGCCACCATCGGCGGGGATGAAATCCGAAGCAGAGCAGAATGCTGCTCAACGTGGAGAGAGGAAAGATTCTGCCACCACGGAAGGAAACCCTGGAAACGAAGAAGGAAACCATGCTGAAGAAGCCAAACCATCGGAAGAACCGTTGAACACTGTCTCCGCAGCTGATATTCGTCAGGGCAATCCAACCTCCGCACCTGCCGCGGGATCGACTCCTCAACCACAAGGCCACCCTCATCCACACGCGGCGCCTCCATGGCCATACTATACACCGGGACACCCATACTCTGCGTATCCTTACCCACCACCACAGGGACTCAACATTGGCCCTCCTGCCACCCCCACACCGGGACAAGGGCAAGCACAGGGCTACCCACCTCTTCCGCCTCACTTGCGAGATTACTACATGCATCTACAAGGGTCTCCAGGGCACCCGGGACAGCATGTCCAAGCACCTCCGTACCCTTACCCTCCACCACCACCGGGAACATACGCCTACCCTCCGCCGCCTCATCCGTCGCAACAAGGTCAGGCAGTACCAGTACCATTCGGTTACCCATCGCCATATCATTTACAATACGCGTATGGCGCACCATCATCTGCTCCTCCGGTAATGATGGCACCTCCTCATCCTTCTGCTGGGCCCAACAGTGCTCCGGCTGGCTCGTACCCCGCTCCTGCTAGTGTGAGTGTTCCAGCGGAAACAGGGGCCGCGACGCCTACGCCCGTGGCTGGAGCGAATGTGGGCTCTGCTACGGCGATTTCGACGTCTGGTGGGAGAGGAACGATGGCGTATGGTTTCGCATCATCCTCGGAGCGAGATAATACCGGTCATGTTCAGCGACGGGGATTGTCAAACTCTCAGGCGACTGTTGATGGTGGTGATGATCACGAAGAGGAAGTCGAAGAAGAGGTAGAGCACGAAGAAGATGAAGACGACGAGACGCACGGTCTAGCAGGGATGAGAAGACATGTAGGCTCTTCTCCTACTCCAGCTCACCATGCTAAAGCAACAACGACGACTACAACAACGATTGCCGCATCATCATCCTCCTCATCCGGCGGTGCGGTGGATTTTCACCGTCGAAACTCCGGGGAAGCGACTCGGGCGGGGTTTCGGATGATCAATAGTGATTCGAGTGCATCGGGCGGTGGTCTATTCGCAAGTAGGAGCGGCCCACGGCGGATGATGTTGGATGATAGTCTTGTTGTCAAACAAGAGGAGGATGAGTTAGAGGACAGCGAGGCGGAAGTGGGTGATTCGAACAGGGGTGTTGGAAGGGTGAATGAAGCGTACGTGTGGTCTGCCTACGTTATGGACGGACGAGCCGTAATTGATAACCTTCTCGAAATCTTCTCATCTATACAGTCGGTCGGAACCGATCACAGATCATACTCTGCAGTTGTCGGAGAAGAAGCCTCTTTGTTCCATGCTCCTGACATCGCCACAACCCGCGTCAAGCAAAAGTCTGTCCTGGACCGCGCATGCTGACCACGACAACCGCGATGAAGACCTAGGTCAATTGCGAATGTCACAATCACGACCGCGCTCGAGCATGGGCTTTCACCACGCCTCCGAGTCGTCTCCAGCGCCAATAGCTACCACCGTTGGTTCGCTCGCGAGTCGTGGGATCCTCGATGAGATGTGTGCAATGCGCGAGCTGCCATACAAGCGGTCCAACGGTGCAAGTACCAGCGGACCGATGATGTTGAGCGAGCAGGATGGACTGATGCCGCAAGCGGCACCGCTATCATCTTCGAGTCCGATGCTCTCGTGCGACTCGGGTGACGGTGGGCTTGGCGGTCTACCGTCTTCCGAAGCAGATCCGTTCGGCTCAACGACGATTACAATTCCGATCCCGTATGCTCGTTCCCGCGGCCAAGGATACATGGGCAGGCAGAATGAGGGCAAGGCGTATCAACGTGCTTCTCCCCCCGTCAATCGACTTGGCGGCGGAGGAAGAACGCATCAACGTCGTCCTGCCACCGCGCGACCATCTCGTTCGCCAGACATCTTTGACCGGATGAGTTCGGACCCACCTTCTGGTGGTCTGGAAGAGTTGTGCGCCGATGATGGTGCCGATGCGCGGGGGATGATGATGGACGTCAGTGGTGGATTGTCGGACACGGACCAAGAGGATGAGCACAGCGGTAGCCAACGACGACAGCGGGCGAGCTCAAAGTCCATGGCAAGCAGTAGCGGTGCGAGTGGCGAGTATGGGCCATCCTCTGCGTCTACTATGATCCTTGCTACGCCTATCAAGACCGAGTACGATCCCCTTACTGGACGCGGAATCGTCACTACAAGCGAGACTGGCGGCAGGAAACTTCGGTTCGTGCCGAGTAGTGCAACGAGCAACGGAAACGGACGGAAACGCAAGCTCGAGCTTACAGAGGACGACGACAAGGAGAACAGCCAGTCTCGTGCGCTGGCTTCAAAGACGATGGTTATGGGCATCACGTCGACATCGGGTAAACCGAGACCTGTCTTGGGTCGTGTTGCTTCGTTGGATTTCTATGCTGGATCGCCAGCGAAACGCAGCTCTTCACTTGGGGCCGAGGCACGGAGGCTGAGCGAGGTCGTATCCAAGTATGCAAAGACGAGTACACCGCCTACTTCGACAATGTCAATTGGATCGTTCTCTACCTCGGCTAGAGGTGGCCCGAAAAAGTCTACCAAGCCGAGCGGCAGTGCAGATCGGGATCGACGATATGCGCTCGGTGCACTTGAAGGCCATCGGAAACTCAACGGATCATCTTCCCTCTCCGCACATTCGTTCGGCAAGGCTTCCCGTCTCTCCTCACGAGGGGAGAAGACGACCGCCGGTGTGTCGAGAAGCTTCAGCACCGGCCAACTTCCTTTGGGCGCTGAAGTAGGAAAACACCGTATCACAGACTCGCTCTCGAGCGGACGGACGGATGATGAAGAGTGTGCACGGTTGCTGCTTGGACTAGGGAGCTCGCGATGATCAACAGAGGGGCGAATGGAAGCGTCAATAAGTTATATAGAACACTGGGTAATGAACTTCGGGGCTGAGTCTAATAGTGGTGGGCAGTGTTGTATGCGGATGATGATATTGAGACCTAATATATGAGCTCCAGATATGTTGAAAGCTCGCGCGATCGGGGTCCCCGGATTCTTTTTGGTTCCGCAGCGGCTGATGTGATCGCCCCTATCAGCCAGCCCCTATCCACCTCGCTGGCTTGAACTGAACTGAACTGAACAGAGTGAATAGTTTGTCTGAACCAACGGACGCCGAAGCTGAAGCATCAACATGACAGTCAAGATGGGTTCAAGGCCCAGTGCACATGCCCGAGCTGCTGTTGCATTCGGGAAGATGCACACCCGCGGCATGACCAGCTCCACCAAACCTAAACACATCCCACGAGGCTCCTTACTCTACGGTTCGTCTTCCGTTGCGGTGACCTCGTAGTCGAGTATTGATTTCCACGCCCTCTCGCAGTCCCCGCTTCCTCTCCCAAGTTCCTCAAGTCATCGCTCGCTTCAACCTCGCAGACCGTCACGTACGACCTCGAAGACAGCGTTCACGCATCTGCCAAAGCCTCCGCACGTCAATCGCTCATTGAATGGCTCGACCAAATTCCCGCGGACGGCATCCAGGGGAAAGGACTTGACGGGTTATCCATTGCTGTTCGTCCGAATTCTCCATACATTGCGCCCGAGGAGGAAGAATGGGCCGGGGAAGCGGACATAGGGAAAGAAGAGGCTCGGGCGATGTTGAAGGAGAAGAGCGACAAGGCACGGAAACAGAATGTGGGCGTACAGGATATTATGCAGGTATGGGGTAGTAAGGGTGCAAGAAGAATCAATGATGGTGCAGGGCCGATGATGTTGCTACCAAAGGCAAGTTGCCAATCGCCTCTCCTCGTACATGTGCCCTTTTCTCACATTCGGGCCACCGACGGTTATCGTTCTTGCTTCCAGGTGGATCACCCATCAATGATGACCGAGGTAGACCATATGATCGTCTCAATGCACGGACGACACCGCAAGTCCCTTTCTTCCCGCCTCAGCCTTCGGATAATCCCTGCCAGCTGACAATCTTCCTTGCGATTACCGAACTAGCTCATCCCAAGACCCGCCTGATTGCATCGATCGAATCTCCGGAGGCGCTCATGAATATTGGGACACTTGCGAGCTGGCGCGGAAGAGGGGTCGAGTTGGTGGGATTGACGGTATGCACACTTGTCTCGACGCGATGTCATGATCGATGAGGCTGATCCTCCTATATTTGCACATTGATTTACCCTGTTTCGTTTCTGACGGACGGTGGAAAGTTCGCTGCAGAAGACTGTACGTACCGCAACATACCAGAATGCTTGGCACCGCCACTGACCTGCCCTCGGATACTGCCTTCCTCTTTCCAGTCTGCGCATCGTCCCACATCCTCCGCTCACCAGCACGCACCGAACTCCTCTACGCACGTTCCGCAATCGTCACCGCTGCACGCGCGTTCGGTCTCGCAGCGATCGACATGGCAAGTTGTCGTCGCAAATCGCTCGAATTCATCTCGTGCTGATATTATTACGTTCTTTGAGGCTTGTGCAGGTGTGTGTGGATTACAAGAATTTGAGCGTACTTCAGGAAGAGGCGGAGGAAGGTAGACGGTTAGGGTTTGACGGCAAGGTCAGTGCCCCCTGGGAGGATGTTTCCCATTTGCTCTGCTGACGTTTCGGCCAGTAGCAAGCGATCCATCCTAGCCAAGTAGAAACGATCAGGAAAGCTTTCGCACCGAGTGCAGACGGTGAGCATCCCCCTTCTTCATCCCATATATCCCGGGCTCTGCTTATTCTTCCCGCTACGTCACGCCATTCGGCTCAATGACAGAAATCTACCGAGCTGCACTGATTCTCCACAAGATGGCGAATTCTGAGAGGGGCGCCGAGGGGGTACGTGGAAAAGATGGCAAGGAGGAGATGATTGACAAGCCGATGGTTCTTCAAGTGAGTTTGGGTGCACCTCCACTCAGTCTGTAGCAACCGAGTAGAGGCAGGACTAACTTCGTCTTCTCCCCATAGGCGCAGAGGATCATCAAAGAGGCGAAGGCCGCTGGACTAGATATTCCAAATATCGAAACGTAAAAGCCATTATATATTTGTACTCTAAAAAGCTTTGCAGCGTATATGACAATTACAACCCGGACGACAAGGACGTGCCACTACAATCGTAGGACTTCGCTGAATTTACTGACACTACAAGAACAAAATACACAAGGACATATCTGACCGCCTATCAGGATCGATCCTTGAAACTGATGAGCAGTTCTCTCAACTCATCCGGCACGAGCTCCCGCTTCTCCTCCTCCCGTACACTCTTCCCACTCTTGGTGCTCGAATGTGATCCTCGACGACGCCTGAGACCACTGGAACCCATCGCGTCGGCCACAGCTGTTTCCTCCTCGCGTCGCTCTTCGTCTGCGATGGCAGCGTTGATCATCCCGACGCGGATGATTTCGTTGCGGTCGACTTCTTCAACGAGGGATCGGAACGAAAGGAATAATACTTCGGCTTGAGCAAGCGTGGATTCGAGGTCGATCTAACAACGGGAAAAACTTAGCTAATGCAGCTTTGAGACATGCGTGTGGAACTCACCGTTTCACTCAAGTCATTTGCGTATTTCAAGACTTCATCAAATTCAACCAAATAACGAATGATCACTTCTCGATGCGAATGAAGAATGGCAAGAGCAATGAAAATGACGAATTCGTTTGAGTAGTAGTCGGTGAACAGAATCTATATCACCAAGACTGAGATCAATTCAATTCTCATCATCGGCGTTGCGCGAAGACTCACATCCCAGAGGCGGATTACATCGTCAAACTTGAACTCGCGCTTGAAGGCGATCCTAAAAGAAAACAACAACGACAATGAGAGGGCGTGATTTCTAAGATCTCCTACTCATGGCCAACTTACAAAAGCCATCGGAAGCACATGAACAGAGATGTGCTGTGCGTACGCTCTAGAGAAACCGGCATAACGACGTCGTCAGCATCGGCATTACTGAACTTCTGGAAAAGTCTTACCTAGTTTGCGGTACAGTTCGGGGTCCATCACACTGATCAACTTCTGAAGCGTGCTCAACTTGTTCTTCATTCCACTCTGATCGCGCAAAAAGTTGGCCTCCTGTTCCATCGCCAAACGCCCCAGGATTAGCGTCGTCCACCAAAATAAGTCGCAGGAGCAAACTTGCCATGACCTTCATCCACCCCACAAACGCCCAGAAACTGGACGCTTCGTCGGCCTCGTACACAACGTAGATGGGGCTCAACAGGTCGCTCATGCCCTGTACATACCCAAGGGTAGGCGAGTATTGATGATACGTCATCAGAATCGTTCGTAATGCCGCCGTATGCGCTAAGAAGCAAGAAACGCAAAGGCGATAAATATCTCAGAGAATAAATTGGGTGCGAGGTGTACCTACGATTCAACGACGTCTGACTTCCCTCCTCGGCTTCTTCGAAGCGGGCGACCGTCGGCGATTTCTGAGCGCCGGCACCGCCACCTTCCTTTTCCTCTTGTCCAGCAAGGTTATCAGGGACTGCAAACATTGGCTGATTTCGATCTGTTCGGCGACAGTCCACCTGTAGCGTAGCGGGAAGGAATTCATCGTCGACGAAAATAGGAGTCAATTGGGGGTCGATATCGAGAGAAAGAGATTTGGGAGTTAGCGATTTAGGAATGTCCCGAACAAGGATGGATAGCTAATGAACCGTTAGCGTGGTTTTTCTACCGACGCGAGGTACATTGTTCACTTACGTCGATGCGGTGCCATTCTTCCCTCTGTTTGTCCGTGAACGCTGCACCGTGCGATCCCGAACCGGATGCAGCCTCGTGATCATCTCCATCGCGTTGTACGTGCACCGAACTGTCGTCCTGCCACTGCTTCTTCAGCTCCTCGTACTTTTCTTTCTTCTCCATTCTCAACGCCGCGCGCTCCGCCTCTGCATCGCTCCATGATTCCCCGAGTCCCACGCTCCAAGGAATCACACCAAGCAAGACCTCCCACACAAGTTTCCTCGTATCGTCCGTCTCGTCGAGACCACGACGGAACACTTCTCCGCGGAGGTAAGACTCGTCGAGCCCCTTGCCATGCCATTCGATCACTTCCGCCCGGGAGACAGGATTGCCATGAGTCCGCGTTGTCGACGGCGGAGGAGCAGAAGCATCCCCCCTCGCAGATCGAACGACTTCAAAGATACCGAGATCCGAACGAGCGTCTACTGCTCCGCCTCGCGCGGTGGAAAGACTCGCAGTCCCCGCCAACTCGCGTTTCCTTGATCGTTCGCCCTCTTCGGCAACTACCCTTGCCCAACGCGCGAGGTACACACGAGCGGACTCGAATTCGCCCGTTACGCTCGCTGCACCTCCTGCTGTGTCTGATCGATCTTCACCAAACAGTGCGCGTCGACGGGCCTTTGATTCCCATTCGCGAGACGGGTCGACCATCTTGCGCATGTTTTGTGGAAGATGGGGCACGATTGGTTCAGCAAAGGGCTGTGACAAGACTTGTTGGGTGATTTGTTTTGCCTTTTGGGTGAGTTGGGAAAACGAAGAGAGGAGTTGGGTGCGCGCTGGATGGAGGGAAAAGGCTTGAGGGAGATCGTTTGAAGATGATGAACCCGATGAGGCGATACCGTGAGCCAGCACAGCGGAAGGATTCGTGGGAAACTTTGCTCGCGGAGGGTACGGTACACCACCACCAGTAGCTCCCTGTTGTGCCGCACTCTTCGTCTTGTCCATCGGCTTGGGTACCACTCTGTCATTCTCCCTATCATCCCCTAAATCAATCTCATGGACCTCTCGATCCGGCTTGCTAGGGTTGATCAAGAACAATCGAGGTTCAAGGCGTGAGCGCAGCAGATCGCAGTGGTCACGAAGACAAGCGAAGAATGAGGTAGCTCCCCAGATGATCCTGCGTGGTGCGGGTGCCGACGTTGATGATGTTGGCGGCCCTGGAGTGGCAGTGCCGGTGCTTAAAGGTTGGTTGGGTAGCGTGCCTCCGGTGGACATGAGGTGGATTGTCGATGCGGACTCGTCGTCGTGAAAGTAGAGTGTGAGAAGACTCAAGCCGCCCAGCAAGCTACGCGAGTTCATGAATGGCGGAATTAGCACGATGGCCCTTCTGCAATGACACCGAACCACAAGAACTCACTTGATGGTAATACTGCCGTACCAACTGCTCATACTCGGTGGGTACACCAAAATACTGTACAAATCCTCGATAGGAACACTCCACGCGTACTGTCGTTCTCTGTCTACCTTTGCCTGTCGTGCGGTATCAGGTTCCGTGAATGCCAATTCGAGTTCGTCGGGTACATCGGCAGAGGCAGCGGGGGAGGCGCCGCTCGATGCAGAGAAAAGGGATGCGGTACTTGACGATGGGAGGTTGCCAGATGCGGCGGCGGAAGGAAGAGTGACGAACACGTAGTCTATCCGAGGTGATTATGAGATGATGTTATACCCTGGGAAGGAAGCTACGAGCTTACCATCTTCCTCCGATTCGCTCGTCTCCGCTGCAACATCCGGTGCAGCTTTGGCAAAACTTCGTTCACTGACAGCTTCATACTACAGAAATCCAAAACCAAGTCAGCCTTCCAGGTCCACGGATAAACCACCGCCATATGACCTTCTCGACATATTCACAGAGACTCACCTTTCCCTCCTCATCCAAAACCTCTGCAAGGCTCGCTGGAATCCAGAATACCACGACTCCCTTCTTCCCCTCGCTGCGCAACTTATCATCCCCCTTGGCAACTTCTGCAATACCGAGGTACCCGGAAATATGGTCCTTGGATTTCGTGGAAGGATGAACAAAGACGTGAGACTTTGCGAGAAGTAGGTGTGCCTTGTCTGTACTGCTGTTGTTGTCTTTGATGGCGACGTCTTGAACGGAGGTGGTGAGCACCTGGACAAGATCGTCCGACTGCGGCGGGTAAGGAGTTATCAGTACCTGAAAATCGAGACTTCTGCAGAAAGAGACGTACATCGCGTGTGGTTATTGGTCCTCCGCCCATTATGTGTTTGCTATTTCAGGGGTTGGTGGTGGTGGTTGATTGAACTAATGTCCACTGTTCATTTGACATGATAGAAGAAGTACTCGCACTTGAATTTCACTACGAGCTACGAGGTTATGTCATAAGGCCCCACGCTCAGTAGCGGTCTTGGGGCGCACCACACCGCCACACCAAGTGGCTATGCAAACAGGATAATGGTTACTTGTGACTGGTCATTTGTTTTATGCGCAAATCACTTTCTCTAATTGCTCTACACAGTGCTACATATTCCCTGTTTCGTCCCCCATTATCTCACGTATTCATGCCTGAGAGAACCCATCTATGCTCCCTCCTGACCGAATGGATACTGTAAACCAAGAAAAAGGCAAGCATCTCAGCGACATGCATGAATCAAAGGAAGAGTAGAAGCAAAACTTACCTCGAACGGAGGTGGAACTGCCGCCTCTTCTTCCTCAACCTCCATCGCTCCTTCTGCCTGTTGCTCGCCCGTCGCAGCGCCAGTTTCAGGCGCAGCTGCCGCGGCAGGCGGTGTGCGATCAAGCTTTGCCGTCAATTCGAGGTACTCTGCCTCTTCCTCCGGTTTGGTATCACGCATCATGATAATTCCACCACCCTGAACATGCTGTTGCGTAGCAGATGACCGAGCGGCACGGGATGCATCCAATGCCGAGGGGGATTTCACGCCGATCTGTCGTACGGGTTGGTAGCGACCGGATGTGGGGAACTCGATGTGCCGTAGCTGGGCGGGAGTTACTCGGACGAGGTTGTGCAGTGTCTCGAACGATGGCTCGGCCTTTTTCGTGGTTGATTGTTTTTCACCTTGACCGTCCTTCTCATCTGTCGAATCCTTCTTTTCGCCGTCGGATTTTGATTTTTCGGCGTCCACGTGCTTGTCGTCCTAAAGCATTGCATGAGGTGTCAGCCTCTTGCGAAAAGACCCTAGACGAGTGAAAGAATTAGTAACTCACCGTCTCCATCGCTTCTCCGCCCTTCTCCTTCTCCTTTGTCTTTGCCCGTGCGTTCGCTCTCGCGGTGGTAGACAGCACTGCAGTCTTGATCTTTTCAACCGTCTCCTTGACGGGAGGTGTGTACGGTGCAGGGTAGGCGAATACAGAAGGTTTTGCATGAGAGATGAATTCGAATTTGGGCATCTGGTAGGACAGGTAGCGAGTCAGTAAACATGTCACTGCTAAATTCAGTTGAAGACGAGCATTCACATACCTTTAGCGACGCATCCAGACCGATGATAGCTGTTGGCTGGAAACTCAAGCTAAGACAATGTGTCAATGGGAACCAGTACCAGAACTGCGTAAACAGGGCCATGCCGACAATCGCGCTCATGTGTGGGGTTCCTGCTTTACTCTGCATGGAAATCGTCACATTACGGCCACCAGCATCGATGATTCCCTGGGAGATCGCTGCACCAAACTTGGCGAGCGAGTCTTCGTGCTTGTCGGAAACCACGGTCTGCAACGCCTTTCGAATGGATTCCACTTTGGGCGTTTGAGTTTTTGTGTGCTGGATGCAGATCATGGAGAGCGCGATAAAGGCACCCTGTCGAACGAAATCGATTGGGTCCTTCATCATGGGCTCGAGCAAGTCGATCGCTTCCTGCAAAAGAGAGAACGTTGGTCATTAGTACACATCGATCCAGGTCGAATACGCAGCTGATTGATACGCACAGAAAGACCGGTTCCAGCACACGAGATACCCAATGCCAATGTAGCACCTTGTCTGACGTGCGGGTTGTAACTCTGACTCAACAGCTGAACAACCCTAGGAACCTGGGTGTGATTCCTGAAAAGCACGAACCCAAGACAGGTAACGGCCGCTCGACGGACATCGTCGTTGGCGTCAGACACGGCGACTTGAAGAAGCTTTCTGATTGCTTGGTTGTTGGCGGTTCCGGCGTATGCGAGACCGATGGTGTACATTCCACCGTATCGGAGGATGGCGTCCTGCAACATCCAAGACCTGTTAGCGGACACATCGCCATGAACCCAAAGAGAGAACTCACCTTGTCAGCCAGCAACTGGTCAATCACTGTGTCTGCCTGTTCAGCCCGTCCGTACATCAAGAACGCGATTCCAACAGCCAAACCACGGATAATCTTCTCGTGTTGGGTTTCGTGAGCATACTGGATCATTTCGTCAAGAGCCACCTGTGACCCAGAGCCGAGCATGACAAGACCCATGGCGTAACCCGAAGCTTCACCTGCAACGGACGAGTCCTGGAAAAGGGTGTCCCGCAACGCTTCGTAGAGTTCTGGTGTGGAAGCGCCATTTAGCACCCACGGCAAAATGAGGCAGAAATGGACACGCGTGACTTACCTTCGTCTCTCGTAGCCATACACGCCACACCCAGGCCCAAGGCCGCACCATGCTGCCTCGTCTCGTCCGTACTCGATCGCAGCTTCCCCTTCAAATACTCCCTAACTTCCTTGCCATGTCCGGCATGAATCAAGCCCAATGCATAAAGACTTCCACCTTCGGAATACGGGCTCGAGTGAGGAGCACTTTCTCCGTGATCAGGCGGCAGGTAGGGTCCGAGGACAGCCATGCCCTTTGCGAGAGATCCCTTATGGATGACTCCGAGCGCCGCGGTAGCGCTGAACATGGACCAGTTCGAAGCTCGACCAAGCCATTCGAGGTTGTCGCGCAGGAATTGATCAGAGGTGGTACCGGAGTGTGCAAAGGCATTGGCAAATGTGACGGCGGAATGGAAGATGGATGCTCGCGCTTCAAGTGCGTCCTATAGGACAATTTGAGGTCAGCACGAAAGCCAATCTAATCATGTAGTCCGACTGGGCTTACCTTGATGTTTTTCAACAGCAAAAGATCCGAGTGGTTGTTCTTTGACAGGAATTCGAGATAGAGCCGAATACTTTTTTCTCCGCTTAGGATCTCCTTCAATGCTTGCAAAGGAGACGGCTCCTCAGCCTTGACCTCCTCCTCCACAGGCAGAGCCTCGATCACCTTCCCTAAAAACTCTTGCGAAGCGGTATCCGCAAGATCGAACCCGATTTGGTACGCCTCTAGCAGCTTGTCGTTTTGCTCTACACCCTCGGCGATGAGCTTGCTAAGGGTCGTTGCAGCAAGGGACGGTTCGTTGAGTCGTAACCAAATTTGAGCGATCGATGTGTAGTCCAAAGAAGACGATTGTTCGAACAGCTCTAGCAGTTTGCGCATAAGCTATAAGGACATTAAAGAGTGGCTCAGCAAGGACCCGACTAATACCAAGTCTGACAGACATACACTTGTCATAAAGCCCACGTCCATCCCTTCATTACCGCTTGCTCCCCCTGTTGTCTCCGCCAGAACATATCTGAGCAACTCGTCTCCGGTTCCCTTCTTTCTGGCATCTCGCACAGCTTCCTCGAGCGCGTCAAAGTCACGCAATGACAATGCAAGTCCAGCACGAAGCTTGCTGGGTTCCGCAGCGCCAGCGTCCAGTACCTGCGACACGATTGAGGTCAACCGTGGGTCAGTGGCGGTCGAAGATGACCGGTCAGTGATACATCTATCCAGACAATTGGCTGAAGCGGAAGCAAGGTCAGTTCCGAGATGAAACACGATACTGAGAAGTCGCAATCATGCTCACCAATAATTGTCTCCTTGTATTCTCCCATTCCCTCGGAATGATCCCTCGTAAACGCATCTCCCGCATTCAAGGCCGCGTTGACAGCGTCGTTGATCGCTCCAAGGTAAAAGTAGATCTTGCTGCACAGGAGGGATGCACGGTTGCGCGATTCCGGTGAAAGATGTGACGAGGGCTCAGAGAGCGCTTCACTGGTATAGGGAAAGCAGAATCATCAGCTTTGCTCTCACTTTTGACTCGTTCCTCTCCTTCCGTGAAGACTGTGATCGACCGTGAATCGCTTCAAGCGAGACTCTCGACATCCGCATCACTCCCTTGTGGCAAAGTGTTCACTCACATTTCCACCACATGATCACTGATTTCGGCCCAGTAGAGTCCGGCTACTTTATCCAGCTCCTCTATCGCATAGCTTTGAATCTCTGGATCTTCATCTTGCAAAAGCGAGATGAGACCGGCTAAAAAGGCGAGTGGATGTCAGCGGAAAGCGACAGGCGGCGGGAAAGGCGACGTACCTGCGCTACTCTGTGCGTTGACCATACTGTTGATCGATAAAAGAATGAAACACAATCTGTGATACTGTGAACGGCTATGTATCCTTGTCTTGATGGATTCCTAGTTGGATGACGCCTCGTCATGTCTTGTCGTCTTGTCGTCTGCGCTTGCTCATCCTGTGGCTGCCTAAGCACGGCGCCCGAATTGAGTAGCTGACTCAGCAAAATCGGACCCGTGGCGAGTTTGTTGGTCGCCAGCTCCGCTCCTCCTCCCTTCCAGTCCGCTGTTCCCACTACTACTACTCAACCACTCGCCACAACAGCTACCACAACGCTGTTGAACACACAATGATCATGCAAATACTGATTTGCTACAACGAAAACAAATTAAGGGACAGTTTTTGTCGCCTGCAAAAGAAATACAACGTAGAAAAATAAATGTCCCAGTGCCAGATCAACAAACTTCAGCTGCAGTACAATGATGTCACCGATCTCTGGTGGTGGGAGTAAGAGCAAATAAACTATTGCTTGTATCCCTTCAACTCCGTCAACCGGCGCGGCTATGGGTACTCGCTGCCACTAATATCTTCCGTGCACAGCGTTCCAGTCTATCCGCAGCGTACACCCATCTGTTCGGCCTTATCGCAGGCTCTTTCCTTCTGATCTCTTTCGTCGGCTGCAAAAACGGTCTTTCGAAACCATTCCCATGTGTCGGATAGTCGGTGATCCCACCTCAGATCATGATAGCTTCTGGCTCGGGTGAAGATCTTGGCGATTCGACCCGGTCCGGCTGCGATTCGGCTTGCGAGTGAGGCTGGAAGACCATTCCGTTCGGTCGACCAGCGCCTATCGCTGCAGCTCCTCGAGCTTCCGCTCCATCAGCGTAAGATGGAACACCAGAATAGCCACTTCCTCCTGGTGGAACGATGAGATCTTCGACCATCGATTCGTGACTGGATAAAGCTCTGCCCGCACTGGAAGATTCTGCCGCGTCGAAGATCGTAATAGATGGAGCTGGATTGCGTACGCGAACCGGTGGCTGCAATCTTGCATATGGTTGCGGAGAAGAGAATCTGAATTGCGAAAAGCCGAGAAGAGAGCGGGAGCTCATAAGCAGAACGTCATCGCTGACCGCGTTGCTGGATTCGGCGGTATTGGCGACCGTGGTAGATTGACCTGATGCACCTGCAGCACCCTCTGAACGCGGAGGTGCGTATGCTGCAGTCGTGAATTTGAGCCCCGGATGTTCATCAAAGATATCGTTGTCCGTCGACAATGTTGCAGTGGCGTCAACGACAGGTTCGGCAGACGCGCTGTCCGTGCTCTCGGCTGGCAGTAAAGCTTCTTCCGCCCTACGTGAATCCTCTTCGAATTCCATCGGTTCACCGTCATAATCGACCACCGTTCTCCCTACCGAGGTGTTGTGCTCTTCGTCACCCATGCAAGCTGCGGCCAAGACACTTGTCGGCTCGCTACCATCTGGCAGTTCAGTTTGCACCGCCCTGCTTTCCATTCCCATCTCGCGATAAATTTCTGATGCTGGGGTTTGTTCCCTACTGCCATATTCCTCGTCGCTGTGATCGCTTCCGATATGATATCCTTCGCCGGTGACAAGCACGTCTTCCATTGCTCTCGCGTCTGCTCTCGATGCTGCGTTGGTTCTTGAATACTGATTATCTTGCCATCGGAGATCCTCCATCGTCTGCGAGGACAAGCTGAAAGCCGGTCCGCTGTGGATGATTGCATGGCGAAGCAGGGCCTCGGGAGACTGAGTTGTACCTGCATCGAGCGGGGTCTCTTGCGATGGAGTGGGTTGAGTGGAGTCTGTAAATTCGCTTTCCGGAAGCCTCTCACAGAGATGACTGAACGATCGGGTGTGATTGACGTCTTCTTGGAAAGCGCAACTAAGTAGCGGGGCATTGTGAAATCAGTCAGCTTCGAATCGGACACGAGACACGAAAAAGCAAATTACTTTCTACCATACTTGCAGTCCGGTTGCCTAGGTGGCAGATGAGTCGCTACCTCTGGCTTGATGGCTTCTTTCATCCACCATTCAAAGATCGATGCCTGTAAATGCAGCGCTCAGGGTGGCGATTCATGTTTAGTCAAGTCACTTCTGCACTCACCTCCAACATGCTGTTCAGGCAAACTTTGCAGAGTCTTTCCGGGTCGTTATAACTGACCCAGGGCCATGCCTTGTTGGCTCGCTCGAAAACACCCTTGACGCCTCTCGCATCCGCATCTCTTGCAATGGTAGTCTTGATAACGTCAACCATGGTAACCTTCTATTTTAATCAAGACGGGATGGTCAGCACGTTGCATACGGTGGCGCATCAAAGCAGACAAATCAAAGCAAAGGAGCTTACCCGAGAAGCTGCTGAGCTTGTTCCGTCCGGAGCAGCAACATTTGTTCGGTGTCCTGCATTAGCGGTAGATCCGGCCTGATTCTTCTTGACACAGTACAAGATAAAGTTGGCTAATTCGTAGTAATTGTGTCTATGATAGGTGCAGACCGCCCGATGATCAGCCATTGCTCGACTAGTGATACTCTGGAAATTGATACCCAAAAGGCGAGTCATGTACACTTACTGAAACGCAGTGCGGTAGCTAGCCCAACTGCAGTCTTGAATCTGAATAGCACTTGTAAGACGTTCAATCTGTGTAAACGATGATGATGCAGAAAGGCGTTCGATTTCGGCCAGCTTGGGAATTTTGCAACCCCTCGTAGGCTGTTCCGACGTAATGAAGGATATAACTTAATCATCCTTTCCACAGAGATGCAGAAAGGGTATAGCACTTGCCATGCCACAGACACCTTCCCCGCATCCTGAGCAAGTCTGTTTGAGTGCCTCTGGGCCAAGTTCCCGACTGAGGCGGAGGAACGTAATCAGTCACTAGAATTATTGTGGCTGCCAGTGATCGGGGAGATCGGAACAAGATTCAAGACTTACCAGATCGAACACAAGGAATGCCCTGGAGGGCAGCCGTAGTCGGTTCGATGCGTCGACGCAGCAATCTAAAGATTTAGCCACACTATCCGTCAATACATGTGCACTTGCGAGATCACTATGGTCGCCTTGAACAAACTTACAGGTTCAGGACAAACATATCGATCCCCAGGCTCATGGTTCCTCAAAGGCGCACAGTGGTAACAAGGAGTCCAGTGATTATTCGTACTTCGTCTCCCCGATCGATGTCTAGGCAAGGGAGAAAGCACATGACCCAAAGCTGTCGCTGCAGAAGAAGCCTGTACACCTCCGTTGTTACTGGTCGAGGCATTGTTAGTGGATGATGCTGCTGGTAGAGGAAACTGCTCAAACGAAAGCTATTGTAAGATCGGCGAACATACTCATCTGCAGAAAAGGAAATACGGCACATACGCTAAGTTTATCGCCTTTCTTGTATACTTTGTGGGCTTGGGAGATCTCATTTGCGGATCTGATCAAATCGGGACGATGCTATTCATTCAGGAAGCGGCCAGGATGACGATCAAATTCGCGTTCGAGTGACATTTTACTTGTCCGCTCACCTTGTTCACCAAATCAACCATACTAGTCACCAAACAGCTTCCCATCACATCAATTACCGGTTGACACCTGCAAGTCGGACACTTCAACCCTTCTTTTGGCGTCTTGTGAATCCCAATTCGCACAGTCGCATCTTCCGCCTGTACAGCACCATCGCCCGCGCCCTCCACCACCACTTCCATACCGGATCGGTTCTCTCGTGCTCTTCGGATGTACGGGTTGATGGGTACATAATCGTCCTCTCCGTCACTTCCGTCATCATGAGCCTGGCCACCTCCAGCTCGTCCGGAACGCATTACTGGCTCACTTTCAGCAGACGAAGAAGATTCGTACCCGTCTTCGTAACGAGCAATTGAAATGTCCCGCATTCGGCGCATGTAGTCGGTCAAGGCGGGAAAAGGGTTTGTGTATGCCATTCGAGTGCTAGGTTGGTAAGACTGTGGGATAGTTGGAACGTAAAGCAAGGTTGGAGCATCGACGGAGACTTGGACAACGTCAACTGCGTACCTGGATCCAGTTGGCGATGCAGCTTCCGCAAAAGACATGAGAACAAGGATTTAAAGCTACCGGCTACATGAGACGGCAGTGATCAGCAGGGTAACTAGCAGGTAATGTGATCGGCCGAGCTCACGTCGATAAAGGTACCAGCGCACAACCCGCAAGTCACCTCCGTCTCTAGATCATCTAAGAGTTTCTCCATCCTCTCATCCATGTTCTCCTTTTCTTTCTGGTCGTTCTGGACTGCTTCGAGACTATCGGCATCTCCATCCTTCGTACTCTCTTCCATGTGCTGATCTTGAGTGTTCGTAGTACCGCTGCTGATGTCGAGTTTATATGTGTTGGTCGAGCCGAATCCAAGTTCGAGACGAGGTGGAGCTGATCCCTGTCGTGTGACGCTTGTCTTGACTTTCTTGCGCAATCTTTCGCCGACGGTAAACCCAGACATTCTATCGTCCTCTGCAACGTTGTTCGAGTCGTCTGTACCGGAAGCCGTACTGGATCCAGTCATAGGTGTTGGCGGTTTCATTTCACAATCTTCCGCTGCGCTGCTGATATCGTCGTCATTCATCAGTCTTTCAATGAGAGTGCGGTACGAAGCGTGACTATCGTTCTGTGCCTGATCTCCGCTATTCGCAGTAGACACCGATGCAATGTGCGCTACGTCGTCATTCAGATTGGCGTCATCAAGGATCCGTTTCTGGCCACGAGGACCAGTATTGTCGTTCATCCTCGCACGGGGAGTGCAGCCTCCGCTAAAAGGGGTAGATTGAGTGGTTGGAAAGTGTGTCAAATCGATTCAGTCCTGCAAAGGCACGGGTACGCAAAGATGAGGACGTCAGCTGTCGAAGGCCGTAAAGGGAGGTACGAAGAGGCGAGCATCTCAAGGAAACAGCGTTGCCAAAGACGTACTGTTCGTGACCACGAAGGAAATGCCTACGGTGGTCTTTGAAAGTGTCCAAGAACGTTGTGAACGCCACTCTTGCTCTACGACTATCGCCATCTCTTCAGGGAAACGATGCACCTTCCCAGGAAGTCAGAAGGGAAGTGCCACAGCTGCGGTGCGCCCTGCTGTTTCAGCTTGTTTGCATCCGTCCAGGCAAGATAGCGACAATCTGACGCAATGGACAGCCCAGTGTTTATTTTGACAAAGAGGATTTACAACTCATTTCTCTCTCTATAGATACTCCGACCGGGCCCGTGAGATAAGCGTTATCGGACGAATTATAGGACCTTTTAGCATACAGCACATCTTCCATTCCGTTTTCTGACGTTTCAACAGGGTAGAAGTGCTCAATCAATTCATTATAAAAGTTGACATCGTATCTTTCCCTGGAGAGACGCATAAGAACTACCTGACTCTTTATGTAAGCTCTTGACGGCTGGTGGCTGTTGACAGTCAGTGCTGAGCTCATCTTTGTAATTCTTCACATAGCATCTACCATGTCCGGTCAAGAAGACTTCACCAAACGAAAGCTCTGGGGGTATGTGTCAAGTTTGAGCAGAGACCCAGATGAAACGTCTAATTAATATTCTTGATGTTCGCTTGTTGCCCATAGCGGTCGGTTCACCGGCGCCACCGACCCATTGTAAGCTCTTCCTCATCTACCTATCTCTTCACCTCGCTTAAGAACCGTCCAACGCAGAATGCACCAGTACAACCAATCTCTCTCATACGACCAAAGGATGTACGCCGCCGACGTCAAAGGCTCCATCGCGCATTCCCGAGGTCTCGAAAAAGCCGGTATCCTCACACAACAGGAACGTGAGGAAATCGAACGCGGTCTCAAGCAGGTCGAACAAGAGTGGAAGGACGGGAAATTCAAGATTTTCCCTGATGATGAGGATATCCATACGGCGAATGAAAGGCGTTTGTCGGAGATTATTGGCAAGGATATTGGTGGCAAGTTGCACACCGGAAGGAGCAGGAACGATCAGGTTGCGACCGATATGAGGATCTGGTTGGTGAGTGACCGCTTGACGATGGACCTCTCGAGCGACTACGAATGATGGCTGACCGATTTATCTTACGCAGATGGACGAGGTGGAGAATATCAAGGGCTACTTGAAGGACCTCATTCTCGTCATGGCCAACCGGGCCGAAAAGGAAGTCGACGCTATTATGCCAGGCTACACTCACGTCCAGGTATGTCTCTGAACCTCTACTTCGTCACTCGCTCGCATGACTAACCTTTTCTTCGCAACAGCGAGCTCAACCCGTCCGATGGTCCCACCTTCTCCTCTCCCACGCACACGCATTCTACGCCGATCTCGCCCGTCTCTCCCAACTAATCCCGCGAATCTCCACCCTTCCGCTCGGATGTGCAGCACTCGCCGGCAACCCCTACTCGATTGACCGAGAATTCTTGCAAAAGGAACTCGGATTCACATCGCTCGGTGAAAACTCTATGCACATTGTCCCTGATCGGGACTTTGTGATCGAGTTTTTGCAGTGGAGTAGTTTGATGATGATTCACATGTCCAAGATGGCCGAGGATTTCATCATCTACTCGACGGCAGAGTTCGGGTTTATCCAATTGAGCGATGCGTACAGCACTGGCTCGTCTATTATGCCGCAAAAGAAAAATCCTGTGAGTGTAGGCTGAGACGGTAGAGTCAGTCGCATTTTGCTAAACATTTGTTGGTATAGGATTCCCTGGAGCTCTTGCGAGGCAAGTCAGGCAGAGTATTCGGTCAAGTAAGTTGCAACCATGCGCGCCGTTACCACTCGATCCATCCGCTCATTCCATCCGAACCCATAGATGGCAGGCTTCATGATGTCCGTCAAGGGCACGCCTTCGACCTACAACAAGGATCTGCAAGAGGACAAGGAACCGTTGTTCGACTGTGTTGACACGGTCGCCAACAGTATTCGAATCGCTGAAGGTGTCATTGCGACGTTGAGTGTGAGTACCAATGATATGCGACGAAGTGTGTTGATCTGACTCGGATATGATGACTTGCCCCTGCCAGATCAACCCAGAAAAGATGTTGGCAGCGTTGACGGACGACATGCTCGCCACCGATCTTGCCGACTACTTGGTCCGAAAAGGCGTAAGTCGCTGCCTCCTCCCTTGCTCGTAACCCTCGCTCACACTCCACCAAACCCGCACAGGTCCCTTTCCGAGAGACGCACCACATCTCTGGTCGCGCAGTCGCCCTGGCCGAGAAAAACAAATGCAACCTCTCTGACATTACATTCGAGCAATACCGCGAACTCTCGGACAAGTTTGAGCCCGATGTGGTTGAGAGCGTGTTCAATTTCGAGAATAGTGTGGAGAAGCGGGATGCGGTGGGTGGACCTAGTAGGAAGGGGATTGAGAGGCAGGTTGGATATTTGAAGGCTGGTGTGGAAAAGTTGTAGATTAGTGACGGAACGCGCTGTCATGCATGATGTTCGTTTGGATAGATAATACGATGTATATGCCTTTGGTCTTTCCTCCCTAAACTTCAGGCAAACGCAGCGTGCCCAGGTGCATGGTGTGACTCCCACTGGCGATCCATCTATCAAACGCTCGTATTGTGCAACAAGTAAACGCTTGCACTCCCTTCCTACCGCCTCTACAAGCTCCGCGCATGATGTCCGGTACCCCCTCACATAACGTCGCATACGGTGACAAGTTAGCGCATGGAGGTTCCGCGCGGTGCCGTCGTAACGCATAAACGTGTCCTAGGCCGAAGGCGGCGACTGATTATCCCTAGCTGTGATGAGAATCCTTCATTCATGAGCGGCTGGTTGAAGCGCCTTGATGACTTGACGACTTTGCATGAGACGCATCATCGCCGGCAGCCGGGGAATGCAATTGGGCGGCAAGTACTCTTCCTCTTCTTGCCCCCCTCCCTCACAATCGCAAAACGCGAACCAACTTGTATGGTCCCGTCGCTTTCGTTCTCTCCATACTCTGACGTCAAGTCCACTTTCGCCTATACTGCGTCGTGAATATATGTGAGGAGTCCAATTCCAGCAAGTTGAACCCGTGGAATAACCCTCCATACTACTTTCCTCTTTGGCCCTCTGCTCCCTTCATCTTCATCAGGTCAACGACTCGCCAGTCAGACGAAGAGTTTTCACTCGTGAGCGAGGAGGAGGTTGTGTGACTGCGCGCTGCGGCTGCGGCCGTCATCATGGGGAACTCAAACAGATGATACGATGTATGCTTGATCTCATATGAAGAGTAAATGACGCAATTGACGCTTCCAACGGCGCGCTTCGAGGAAACGGTCAAAAACATCCCCCAGGCTTGTGGGGAAAACATTTACAGTCTGCGCATAAAGAGCGGGTCTTGATAGGTGCATGCGATCCCCTACCCGCTTCCTCGCTCGCACCGTACGTCCGCAACGTATGTAACGCAAGGAACGCTCTTCGGTCGATGGACGATGGAAGGATGATTTTTGTTGTACTCTTCATATGCATTCCATGATGCGTAAAGGAGGAACGAGACGGACGACCACGTACGGAGATGGTGATGAAGATGGACATGAAGATAATGATGACAACGACGACGACGACGATGCGCCGCTCGTGGGTCGACCCGGATGGACGTCTGTATAGAAGCACCTGACCTCGACAGTCCATAGTCTTCAATACGATGCTACAAACCCCCTTACAGCCACACCGTCCCGCAACCCGCGATCCCGCAGCTCAACGCAGCTCAGCGCAACCTCTCGTGGCCTTCGGACATCATGTATTGTTTTGCTGGTATCCGGTTCGGCGATGGTGTTGATGTTGGTGTTGTTAGTCGTATACTGTCCAGAGCGAGCAAGAGATGAGTAGGGTCAGTTTAGGTTACTTGGAATGTGCGGGTTGTTGGATTGCGGTGTGGAGTAATCACTGACCGTGGATGATAGCCTTTACACCAGACCAACCAACGAGGCGAAAAATCAGCATCCAATCCAATCCATTCACACAAACCTACGAACGAGGGAAAAACCAGGAGCGGTAGAGGCAAGAGCGATCGCGTGAACGACGCGAAAACTCACGTAAAATCCAATCCAGAATAATAAAAACGTCAAGACGTTTTCCTGCCCTACAGCGGCTAGCTGCCAGAACCCTTTCAAGAACGTCCGTGTTCCATCCTCCCTCGCACTACTGTTGCTGGTCGCGGTATTCCCTTGGTTTAACCCAGGTAAACACCTTTTCAGGACTCGTGTTACCGTTTCGGCAGACGAAGACGATGACGATGGCTTTTGGTTCCCGTTCAATGATGATGCGGTTGATCCGACGTTGTGGGTTTTCAAGAGGATGATGGCGATTGCATTCGCTATACTGGCAACCACATAGAATGCGAATCCTTGCCAGTTGACCAATCCCAGGATGCCGGCTAACGCACCGGCGAATGCGGTGGTTAGTGTTGATAGCGAGGATAGTGTTTGAATGTTTCGTTGTACTGAGGGTGGATGGAGTGGTGAGAAAGTTGGTGAGATGCGGGAGATGGTTGGTTGTATTTGTTGCGGGGCTGTGGGGTCCATCTTTGTGTGTTGTGTGTGTGTGTGGTGAAATGGATTGGTGGAAGGGGGAGGGGGAAATGATGTAGCGGGTAGTTGTAGTTGTAGTAAGTAGGACGATTCGATCACTTTAGACTGATATTGCCGTCATCCTTTTGCATCCGCTCACTACTCGTCGCTCGTAGCCCTTCTTCTGGTCGGCTATTTGTAGTTACTTCCAGCAGTATCCAATATTCCTGAAGCACTAGTCTTGTCTCATAATATACAAAGAAACAGACATATACCCGCAGATAATCCACCGAGAACGACAACGACCGCGGATGGAATCGAATCGAGGATGCGTGCAACGGTCGACAAGTCATAATGAATAGAATAACATCCGCATTTTCAGGGTACGTTCCTTTCGTTTTCTCTCTTCTATAGGACGATGGAATTTATAGACGCAGCATTGACCACCTCCCTTTCCATGGTCTAGCGTCGTCGGAGGAACAACCTCCCACGCAACCACCACCTCGGATAGAACAGACACAACCTCCATCCACACTTCGTCGCACGATGAACACTCTGCCTCGTCCTACTCCCACGAACATACCCACGGGCACGGGCAGTACAGGCGACATGATTACCCCTATCAGAATGCAGGATCGGTCGCTCCATCGCCTACTGAATGTGATTTCCCACTTCACGCGGAGCACGCACCCGCACATGCGCAAGGGCAGGTGCAGGTGCAAGGACGTCGTACGGGACAAGCAGGAGAAGGGTATCACCTTGATAACAGTGCCGGTGGCGGTGGAGGAGGCTTGGAATACGTGTTTGATGATCCGAGACGACCGTATTACTGCCAACAACTCGCGCCGAGCCCTGTCAGACCGTCGTCATGGCACTATTCTACAATCTCTGGTGCCGGCGATATCGGCGACCGCGCGGGAAGCATAGCAGGAACGGGAAGCATTAGCGGCAGTCATAGCGGTTCGAACGCTGCTGCTGATGGACGGAAATCGATGCAGGCGCAGAGCCAACAACGAACCAACAACCTCGCTCCTGGTTCTTCCGGGATATCAACGAGCAGCGGGTTCAGCAAAACAGCAAGTTTCGGCTCATCGTCCCTCGCTTCCAATACCAGTTTTTTATACCAAGACGCCGATTACGCATTACCGTTCTCTCACGCGCACGTGCAGCACGGATCTGCTCAACACTACTCGAAGGCCCAGTCGTTCGGGAGTTTTGCTTCGTCCACCGGCGGCGGCGGTGGAGCGGAGGCGGCTCACAGTGATGCCTCGGATGCGAGCAAGTACCCATGGTCATCTTATCCGCCCTATGGAGCAGGAGTGCATGGTGGTAGACCGTCTACCAATACCGCTGGGCCAGATCGGTACGTGAGAACCGTTTTGACGTACGCGAGCTACCAGCCGGCGGGTAGTCGGAGAGGGAATAGGGCGACCGCGGGCAGTGGTGGGTCAATTGGGTCTGTTCAGCCGGATAGACCGTTGAGTTTCAAGTCGATGGCTAAAGGGCCTGAGGGGTCGAATAGGGTTGTGTTAGCCGCGAATGATGGTACGCCTCCGTTTCTTTCTCCCGTCCACTTGTCTGCCTTTGTCGGCGTGTACAACCCACCGATATGCTTGCCGGAATTACTTACTGGGCCCTTGTTTCCACCACTGACCAGCGCTTCGGATCGTCGCAATCACCTCTGCTACGACAGCAAGCAGCAGCACCACAAGCAGCACCACAAGCAGACCCACCTCGTCATCACCACTAGCACAAGACGAAAAAACATCATCTTCCTCGTCATCGACAAGAAGCGCGACATTGTCCGGTAAACCGGGGTTCATCTCCTCGAATGGAGGAGCAAGGGCTATCGCCCACGGCCCCGGCGGAGCACGGATCGAGGAGGTTGTTAATCTGTGGAAGGGTGTGCCGCAGGGAAGTGTTGCGCGCGTGGTGAATAGTGTTGATTGGGGTGTAGGCGGTACGTCTCGACCAGTCGGTGCTAGGGTGATGGGTGGAACGTGCTGATTGTTTTCCTTCTTTCTTTCCGTGTGTTGGGGTGGGGTGGGTAGCGATGGGTAATAAAGTGTTGACGGCGTGTAGTAATGGGAATTTCATGGTCTTTGACGTCGAGAGGAACCGATTTGGTACGCACCGCACCTGTTCATGCGCCTTACCGGGTTGCTCGGCTGACTTGACTGGCGATGGCTGTTGGTGCTGGGTCACCTGTATAGAACGTGAGGTGTCTGCTGGGCATTCGAGAGCAATGTTGTGTCTCGCCATGTCAAAGACGCCAAGTCAGGGGCATCGGGTCTTGACCGCTGGAGCAGATGGGTATGCAAAACTATGGGTAAACACTCCACCTTCGATGGAAAAAAGAAAGGTCGTTGATTTCCATTTTTCACTGCACCGCAAAGGACCTCCGGCAACCACAGAACCCGGCTCTCATGAGCGTCCGCCATCCCTCTCCGATCGTCTCCCTCGCATTCAGCCCACCGGGGATCGACGCCGCATCCGCGCAAAACTCTTACATCCTAGGCCTCGAGAATGGTTCGATATTCCGGTACGAATGGCGTATGGCTGCACGCAGTGTCGGGAGGATTACGGCTGCGCATGGTGCGAAAGCTGTGATGGCGTTGGAGTGGAAAGAATGTGGGGTTGGGGATAAGGAAGCGGCAGGTGGGCAGGGGGTTGGATCGGGTGGTTGGCTTGCTAGTGGCGGGTTGGATCGGACGGTCAAGGTGCGTGCGTGCTGCAGAGTTGATAATACGCTTGTGTACTCACGCCCGTCCTTGCTGATTGTAGATATGGGATATGACGGCCGTCGAGATGCCGACATATCCGTATCATACGATATTTACACCGCACCCTGTTCGCCGGATAGCTTGGCGGCCTGGGCACGATACTGAACTCGCTGTCGTCTCGATCCCGACGACAACTACTTTTGGCACGTCTTGCAAAACGATGCAAGAATCCCAGAACAACGAAGAGGGTACCGCCGCGGAGCAGATGGATGAAAGTCGCTTGGAGGTGTGGGATGTCCGGCGTGGACATGTCGCGAAATACATCTTGGGTAAAGCGAGCAGGTTCGGGGAGACTGGAGCGGTCACGGATTTGATCTGGCCGGATGGGTATGCCGTACAAACGTGCTATTCTAATGGTGCAATAGTCCAGCATGATATCAGGTCACATATACGGCCGCTTGACCATATGCCGAGGCAAGCGGTTGCGTGGTCGCCTCAGGGGGAGGCAACGTTTTCACTGGACCGATGGGTAGTCGGGGAAATTCCGTTCGATGACATGTAAGTGGATTACGGTGTATGTCGTGACTCTCGTGCTGATTGCTCGAACGACCTCAGTAAACCAGAGTTTGCCGAGCAGGCGTTGCTCTTTGCTCGAAAAGCCATATCAGACCCTCCATTCTCGACGCGCCAGGTCACACTGACATTCCCTCCGGATCAACTGGCTGACGATAAGTTCCACTATCTGGCCTATGCCTACAAGTTGGAACCGGGAGAGAACACGGCTGATACGTGTGACTGGAACGCACAAGCCGCGTCAGAAGTAGACGAGCACGAACACGAGCGTTTATGGCTTCTTGTCAAACAACTGTTTCAGAGGCAACAAGAACACCCGGTGCCCAACGTTGACGGACGAGTTGGTCCGATTGCGCCATTGTCTGATACGGCTAGTGGTGACCGTATTTCAGCAGCAACGTTTGACAGCGCTCCGCCAGACGCAAGTCGTCTCGCGGCTGACAACAATAGCCAAGACGACAAGAACAGCATTGGAAAAGAAGAGGAGGATTCGCGAAGCGAGGAGAGTTCCATCAAGCCCAAACAGCCTCAGCAGGCGGTGACAATGGCCGACTTGAGATCGTCCAATAACACCAAACGCCGAGCATCGTCATCAGGTTCTTCGTCTGGCTCGGATTCTCCGCCTTACGACGATATCAGCAGAACTCCCATGCCGGGTAGACTGCAACTCGGATCCCTCACGCCTTCGATTCAAGATTCCCACCTTTCGGATACTTCTGCTTTTCGATTCGGAGGCGCGTCAAGTGCCAAGACACCAGGTAACACCTCGATGAAATCCCCGCTCTTCAACGCGCTATCCCGGCTCCCCCACACTGGCGTGAGCGAGGGGGACGACGACGCTGCTTCCCTGAACGGCGCAACACGGCCTTCCCGACCTCCAGGCCCGCACGTGCGATCTTCCTTCTATCACGTACGGGAGGACACCACCCGAAGCGAAACAGCGAGTACAGTCAAGGTATCACCTAGTATTCCACCAACGGCTTCGAGACGGCCATCGGATATGGCTTCCCTCCCGACTGCCGCCATTACGGTGTATCAGAGCGCCGAGGAGAGGCATAGGGAGGAACAGAGGTTGAAGGTTTTACGTGATTGGAGGGTGTTTCATGTCAGCATTTTGCGCAAAGCGTACACGACCGTCGTGGAGCAGGTGAGCACACGTCTTCTTACTTTGCACATCTGTATCCCCTCTTTTCCACGCGCTGATCGCACATTGCAACTGTGTAGGGCGAGGTGCAGACGGCGTGCGCCATCTATCTTGTTGCAGGACACGTACTCGGATTATCAGACCAAGAAGGTCAAATGCTCGTAGAAACCTACCTCGAGCAACTTGATCGTCGACGATTATCTGGCGTTGCAGCAGCTATACGACGCGACTATAGAGGCACACGAAGTCAAACACTCGTAAGTCTCCCCCTCCTCTCCAGGCGGTTCCCACGGTCCAATCTCCAGTGTGTGGATGATTTACATTGTGTCCTGCACTTGGGCCTCGCTCGTAGGCTGAAACTGTCATTCAGAGCCGATGCGGCAAGTGTCGCAAGTCGGTGGAGTTCGAGGGGAAACCCGCTCCGTGGTTTTGTGATTCTTGTAAATCCGCGTTGGTGGCGTGTGTGGTTTGGTGAGTTCCGCTTGATGAAGTTACACGAGATGTTAAAATGAGCTGATGAGTGATGTTGTGTCCTGTAGTCATTTGCCTGTGAAGGGACTTTATACAGGTAACGATCTCTTTTTTCGGGGAATAGGTCGGCGTGCTTATTCTTCTTGTGACAGGTTGTTCCAAATGCGCACACGGAGGTCACGAGGTGAGCGATAACGCGTGATTCCGAAAACGGCCATAGCTAACAACATGTCCTTTTCGTAGACTTGCATGCGAGATGTCGAAGTACGCTACCGTGAGTTGTGCTGACAATGCATCAGAGGACCACGTGCTCATACCTGCCATTGTTTGATCACCGCGATAGAACCGCGATATCACTACAACGACACAGCCCAACTCCCTCGTTCGCATTCCCCATCCCCGTTCAACAACTGGCGTCAAATGGCAACACCAGGGAAAAGATACAGCTCGCCAACAAGTGGACCGGATGTGGGGTGCACACGATCGCCTTCCCGTGGTCCTCTTAGCTCTGCCGGGGATGCAACGATGGATCACGATGACCCGCTCGAGGTTACGAGTTTGTCGATGACGTGGGATGCGAATCCTCGGTCTTGTGTGACTGGATGTGGGTGTGCGTGTAATGGTCCACGATAAGAGTGGGGTTGAGCTGGGATGTTGTATCACACCGTTGTATATGCACACGTACGACATAATATCAGAACTTGTAGATGGGGCGAAGGATACCCCGTGTTACGTAATACATCGGTTGGGCTAAAATCTACATTAATCCGATCGGGTGAATCTCCTATCTTTAGGCTATCTCTTTCTACTTTGGCTACGGGAACATCCAAAACGACCTTTTACTTGTATACTGCACCAGAAGAGACAACACACAATGCACACAACATAGCATCCCTCCTCTCGAGACACCTTGAATCCTCAACCAACAGCTAATGCTCCCCTCCCGCTCTGCCTCTTCGCTCGCGAGCGTTTGGGCGGGTGCCCGAGCTCGTCCACCAGGATGTGCAAATGTCTGGACTGGCTCGACGAAGCGGTTTCCGACAACAGTTCGTAATACTGCTTGTGTGAGTAGCTTTGTGATGGAAGATGTCTATCCCTGCATCAGGTGATCTGATTAGGAGTGTGTGACTTGTATGTCTTATAGAGCACACGTTTAAAACACAACTCGGCGTCGAGCTTGCAACACATGACCTATAATCCCGGAGAAGATACTGTATGAGAATTCCCGTCTCATCGCTCCTAGACGAGGCTGATAGGTATAATGTTGTTTGCAGGAATTCCTACTGTCGTTGCTAGAAGCAGGTCCATCAGCGCGCGACTCTCGAAAATACTTGGCTTCATTCTCCCGACCTCCTCCAGTCAACGACACCATTACCGACATGGATCCAACCACCGCAGAGCCCAAAGAGCCCGCCTCTGCCAATACCCTCGTCACGGATCTCTTGTCGCATACAGCTCGTCGTCCGGCGATCGTCAAGATACAAGGTCCTTTTTCCGATGTACAGCTAGAGGCAGTGGCCAAGGGTATGGCCTACCTCCAAAAACTAGGACTGGTCAGCGTGATCATCGTCGATAGAGATGATATCGGAGTCGACGAGTATGGGAAACCCATGTGTTCGTCGGAAGCGAGACGGCTCATGCTGCGCGAGGTAGAACGAACGGTTCAATTCCTTGTCAAACATCGAGCACCGGCTACACCGGTCCTCTCCACAGTCGTTCGAATCAAACAGGCCGATTTCGAAGATGAAGAGGGAGCAAGCAAAAAGTACGAGACGTATGTGGAAGAGGAAGGGCTGGATGTGATACGAAGAGCAGTGGAAGAGGGAGAGATACCGGTGTTGATGCCCGTCGGGATGGACGACCTGTGCAAATCGCAAATGATTGGCGGGAACGAGGTCATCCGCGCTCTCGTACACGCCATGTCCACCAGCGGGTCTGCTCCGCCAAAAACGGATCCAGCGTCCCCGATCGAGGAGAATAACAGCGACATTACGCCTCTTCGACTGTTGATTATCAACCGAGAAGGCGGAATTCCTTCCTATGCCCGGGCCGGATTACCACATCTCTCCATCAACTTGGAATCGGAATACGACTTTATTCAGAATACATTCGCAAACGACTGGCTCTCGAGTCATCCGACAGCACTATCCAACCTCACCCTAGCGCGGGATTGTCTCGAAGTAATGCCTCCCTCCGGATCCGCCTTGATCGTTTCCCACAAATCACCAGCAGCACTCATCGCCAACCTAATCACCAACAAGCCCGCTCATTCCGCCAGTTTACCACATGCGCTCTTGGTCGAGGGGGAAGGTAAAATCACGCGTCATACCCCCACGCTTATTCGTAAAGGACTACCGATACGGCTTGTTCGTTCCACGCAGGATATTGATCGGGAAAAGTTGACGCGGCTGTTGGAGAAGAGTTTCCGGCGTTCGCTTAATCAGGAAGCGTTTTATGCCCGGCTTGAACGAGATATGGATTTCCTTATCGTCGCTGGTGATTATGCAGGAGCGGCGTTGTGCACGTTTGAAGGTCGTCAGGAAAAGGAAACATCAACCTCGCTCTCCACCACAGATAAAACGCATCTTCCGATATGCTACTTGGATAAATTCGCTGTCCTGCCTTCACATCAGGGCGACGGGACAGTCGATTTCCTTTGGGTCGCTCTCCGTGACGAAACATTTGGTCTTGGGCTCAAAGACGCAGCAAACGCCAATATTGGCTCCCTCTCCGGCGTCGGAACCGGTCGTGATCTCGTCTGGCGCTCACGTGCAGATAATCCAGTAAACAAGTGGTACTACGAGCGAAGCAACGGTTTCACCACGCGCGGCACATGGAAGATGTTTTGGTGTGATGCGGAGCAGCGGATTAGAGGTCTCAAGGGTGTTCGAGCGGCCAAGGGCGACAAGGGGATACCTGTGAAAGTCGTCGAGGATGAGGAGAAGGGTAGGCTTGAAGTGTGGGGGGATATCGTGGAGGCTATTCCGTCAGCTTGGTCGAAATAGAAGTTTGGGTATATTATACTGTTGTAGATATATCTTGCTTTACAATCATTATAGAATCAACGTATGAAATGCTAAACAGCTTGTGGTTGCTCCTGTGTGACGACCACCCGGTAACTTTGGAGCCTGAGGAAAGTACCCGCTCAACCCTCCACTTCCACTGCACCACCGTCAATTACAGTCACTCCTTCTTTGCCTTCTTCATCTTGTGCTTTCGCATCCTTTGAGGCCTCTTCGGCTGTGGTGTGAAGGCGAATAAATTAGGCGAATGAACAAGCATTTTGAAACACAGGATGCTTACTACTCTCGCAAGCCAGTAAAAGAATACTGCACCGACAGCATTGAAAATGATATACCTGCATGGTATGTGGCCTAGCATCAGTCACAAAAGACGCTCTGACTCGGCGGGATATTCCGTACGCGAAAAGAATACCTAGGTTCCTCCAACGGTCTCCGTAATAGATGCTGTAAGTTGCCAAGACCGTCTAAAAACAAACAGATGAGCGAGCGGCTTCATCCGAATGTAATGAGAACATGTACCTACATTCGTCGACGATACCGAGCAGAAAGAGCAATCCGAAGTGGCATCCGGGTTTTGCATATAGCCCCCAGCGACTCTTTCATACGGCGTGATCCATTGTTGACACGTTTGACCAGGTGGCGGTTGGAAATGGAGGTATTCGTTTGCGGCACAGACGACTTGAGCGTTTCCGACGCCGGTGGATAACATGGCAGAAGTAAGGTATGTGAATGGGGAGACGCGATACATGAATACCCAAAAACCTGAAGTGGTGAAGTACATAATAAAGCATCAGTGTTCGTAAAGAAGAAGATAATATGGAGTAAACGTACCAGGCATCGCGTCTTTGGATGCCAGGACACCACAAAAGATCAGACACATGGAGAATAAAAGGTTGGAAATGCTTCCTCCGTTTTCGGCAGTAGAATTGAAGGAGATGATTAGATGGGTAAAAGTACTGGCAAAAAGCAGGAATGTCCACGTCAACAGGAACATCAGAAAACCCCTGATGTGGACGTCGTCTCCTGCATTCTTGTAAAATCCGATGGGGTAATACCAGCAGAAATAAATCAATACCGCCATGAGACTGTTCCAGGGAAGTTCGACGAAGATGTTGGATAGCATAAAGACTTTCCAGCTGTATGTTTTGGCAGGGCGCTCTCGCACTTCATATAAATCTCTCTGGATAACGAAATGTGGCATCATCTGCTGACCGAGCTGACCGAAGACGGCGAAAAGCATAAAGACCGAGAAGAGCTGATTCTGCAAGGCTTGAATAGAGGTTCCAGCGTTGAAAAAGGTAAACCCGATGAAAAGCGCTGAGCCAGTGCACAGGGCGATTTTGGACCATATGTAAGAAGGTGTCCGCCACCATTGTTGAAAGGCGCGTTGAAGTACTTCTCTCATTTGTTCCCAGAACGGCGCGGCGAATTCCCGATGACTGGCCTTGTCGTCAACGGCATCTATTGGTGTCGTAGCTTTATTCACCAAGTCTCGTTTCATGCGATCGAGCTCTGCTTTAACATCCTTGTTCTCGGAGCTCTGCAACCATGTTTGATGCCAATCGACATCAGTCGATGAGCCTGGCGTGGACCCAGTTGCACTCAACATGTACTCGGCCGGATTTTCGTTTTCTCCGCAAGGGCGGGCGCCATTCCTTTCAAAATACTTGATCAAGGTGGCGGAATTGGGTCCAACGTCACCGAAGTAAATCGGCTTTCCTCCTGCAGCAAGCAAAAGCAAGCGATTAAACTGTGAGAACAGCTGGGCGGAAGGCTGGTGGATGGTGCAGAGGATTGCTTGTCCGTGATCTGCCAGCCTTTGCAAAAGCTGAATGATGGACCATGAGGTTTGCGAATCGAGACCGGAGGTAGGTTCGTCCAGGAATAACAGGAGTGCACTGCATGTGAAAAGGGTTGCGATTAGTCAAATACTGACAACCAAGAGCATAGAGAACTCACGGTTTGGCAACCAACTCAACACCGATAGTTAGGCGCTTTCGCTGTTCGACGTTGAGACCTTCTCCAAGAACGCCAACGACAGCGTTCGAATACGCTTCCATTTCGAGCAATTTGATCACTTCTTCCACGTAATCCAGCTTTTCTTGTCGAGGGACCTTTGCAGGCTGTCGAAGCAGTGCACTGAATCGTAAGGATTCTCGGACCGTCGAGGTTGACAGGTGAAGATCTTGTTGTTGAACGTAACCGGTCTTGCGCTGGAAAGAGTCGTCACGAGGGCGACCATCGACGAGCATTTCTCCGTCGATAACACCCATCGTAACACGGGAAGCAAGAACATCCAACAGAGTCGTCTTTCCAGCCCCGGACACGCCCATCAGGCAAGTCAACGTTCCCGGTTTCACCCAGCCAGATACGTGGTCCAAAATTCGCCTTTGTTCCTTCTTGATCTTGATATCGTAGACGACGTTTTCCCAGTGGAAGATGGCGGTTTGACGTTGGATGCCCGCGACCCCTTTCGTCTCCTGCTGTACATGTTTTTCCGAGATTACTCCTGCCTTCATTTGACCAACTTCTTCGTCGTTGCGTCGTCGGTATCGCTTGGGCATCGCCTTTCGAGGGAAGACGAGCACTTCACCCTTGCTTTTTTTGGAGGAAATTAATTCGGTCGCGCCAAGGTAAATAGACATGAAGAATAGCATGAATCCAACGAGAATACCGAAATTCCTAATTTTCAACAGTCAATTCAGCACAGTGCTGTGGTGATAGCATTTCTGAACTCACCTCCACTTGTGTGCATGGTAGTACTTATAGGCTGAGTTGATGTATGCGTCTCCGTTGACGAAATCCTGACCTGGGACACTGCCGACAGTGTTACATGAAGCCTCCAGACCAGTACCATAAGGTGGAACAAATGTTCCGCAGGGAAAATCTCGGGCGTGGAACTCGTTGATCATGAGTGATTCGAAGCCTAGTTTGGGCAATACGTGTGATTAGTGCCAAACACGATTTGTTTGAGAAGCATATGGGACGGACCGTAGGCGATTGGATCGACGTAATTGATCCAGCGAGACCACCCGTGCATATACCTAAGAAGATACCTAGTTAGCTGATTTCGCCAAAGCCGAAGAGTTCTTATACTTGCGTGATGGGCAGAGCAAAACCTGCGTAGATGACCAACCCCAGAATTGCAAGAGCAGCTGGAGCAAGCGCTTGACTCAAAGTTCTCGAGAGGGAAGCAACAGACCGGAAAAACATTGACATGGTAAGGGTTAAGAAAAAGCTTCGCGTTCGTTGTTCAAAAGAGAATAGATGAGAAAGCGTATGTATGAGCTTGGAGGCCCCTCTGAAAGTGTAGCTGGTCTGTGCCTACGATATCAAGTAAAAGAAGAAGAAAGCGCCGGCCGTCCTTCGAAGATGTGCCATGAAGTATATAATGATATTAAAGCAGATGGAATTGATAATCTGCATGTTCTCGAGTCCAACGAGGCGGTGACAGTTAGTCATCTCTTCGCAGATCGGATCACAAAACGGAACTTACCTTATAAGGCATGTCCGTCAACATGGAAGCGAAAGCCTCGGCAGATGCGTGGTAAAAAGCGAACCGAACATGTTTCTCGACGATAGCTATAATACCATCCACGGGTTCAGGACTCGGTGCGAATTTTATGATATCACTGTGGAACTTACGCCGTTGAGCATAGAGGGTCAAAATCTCAAGAGCAGAGCCAAAAGCATTGAGCAAGATGGCGAAGAAGAGTATCGAACCCCGGGAATAAAAGGATGAAGTATCCTATCAACGCAAGTATCAATGTATAGTCAGCTCAAAGTAGGACGATGTTCAAGGTACCTGAACGCACGTTGGGAAGATTATAGAACACGCTGGACACGATCAGAGCCAAAGTAGAATTTGCAAAGAGTTGAAAGAGCGTCAAACTGGGATCTGCCTTTAGCCTCCAGAACCCTCTTCTGAGGCAAAGGGCCACTTGAGCCTTGTATGATAGTGTGTACGGAGATTTGGGAGAGCTTGGTGCAGACTGCGATTAGAGAAAAAGCGGACAGTACTGCCTAGTTTCATCACTCACAGACGCTTTGACTGCTGGGCCCGACGGGAGATCTGGAAGGCTTCCAAGGATTGCCCTCCAATGGGGAATCGTTCATCGTACTTTTTCAAGTCCTGCTGTAACTGCGCATACTCCTCGCTGGCTCGCCAAGCAGTGGCAAACTCAGCCGGAGTCTGGGGAACTCGGCTCTTGAAGCCAGCCCGAACGATTCGCTCTGTCGGGGAAGTCAAACTGGTAAGAAAGTCCGGTACAGTCTGACGTTCTGGACATTCGAAACCCATCCTGACGAAGAAGTCTTTGGCTTTCTTGGTCGATCCGAAGTAGCACTGTTCGCCGTCATATATAAGGATGGCTTTGTCGAAGTACTGTTCAGGTAGATAACTACTGTGAGCAACGGCTGAGTAGTAGTGACAGGACCACCTACATCGTAAGCTGTCTGGGGTGACTGATAAATTGCAACACACGCAGTGCTTCCCAAAATATCTGTGGTCCCTCTGATGTTTTTGCAGAACTCGATGGCATTTGCAGAATCGAGACCTCGAGTAGAGTTATCCCAAGCTTGAAGCGGAGCACCGGCCAACATGGCTTCTGCAATTGACACACGCTTTCTTTCGCCACCCGAAACTCCACGGACGTATTCAGACCCCACCTGTTGAGGACGAACGCTGCAGTCAGTTCCGACGTAGGGAGGCGTTTCGGAGAGCTCCGCTCACCTTTGTGTCGACGGTGTGCGAGATTCCCAGGGTTGCCATGACCACCCTAGCCAATATCTTCGCATACTCCCGCTTCGTGACTCCTCCCGGTGGTTCTCGTGGAGCTCTTGCCTCGGCCGCGAAGTCAAGCGTATCTCCAACCGTCAGCTGTGGGAAATGGATTTCTTGTTCCCCAGCGTAGATCGCTTCACCGCGGAAATTGGAGTGCATCTGTTCCGGCGTGATACCTGACGAATCGTTTGATCAGCTTTGCCCAGACTTCTCCGTGTCAGGTCGCAGCGCACCTTGATAATTCATATATGCGTCTTCGCCAATGAAGATACCGTGGGTTTCTCCGGTGATTGTCTTGAGAAAAGTTGAACAGCCACTGGAGGAGGCCGAACGTATCGATCAGTACTCGTTTGATGATATCTAGCAATAAAAACTCACCTCCCGGGAGGACCCAGAACAACCAACATTTCTCCCGCTTCCACTATTCCGTCAAAGTGCTTGAGGATCTCTATCTTCCGCCTGCGCCGAGCGACGACATCCCAGATGTAACCTAGTTTGCTGAACACTACGTTGCCGACCGTGGTTTGGAACTCGACATCACTGGCGAACCCGTGCACACTAAGGTTCTTGAAAGCGATACCGGCGGTCCTTCGAGGGTACTTTTCAGGGTCCCGAGAGGTGATGGCGAGGAGCGACTTGATCCACTCGCGACTACTGAAGTTTTCCGAGAATGGATCGTAGATAGTGCCTCTCTCGGGTCGCAGGACGTCATCTGGATCGAAATGGCCGGTTTCTTGAAAACTCCTGGTAGACTGGCGCGTAAAGTGGCGGGCGAGTTCCAAAAGGCGTCCTTCCTCTTGCGTTTCACGAGAGCTGTGATCATCGACGGTCGAAATATCCGAACCCGAGTGCGAATGCTCCTTTCCAGGGCCTCCCTCGGAATCGGCATTCACCAGCGTTCGTTCCGAGGGCGAAAGTCTTCGACCAATGGAAGCGAAGCCGGAGCGTTGTGCTGAAGCATCATAGTTGGTGACGATATTACCTATGAGGGCCATGGCGATCCGTTAGAACCATAAGGTGTCGTATCAGGTTGAGACCATCGCTTAGACGCGTGCCCACCTCAAAAGATATATAATCAGTAGCCATAAGGAAGGGAATGCACCCTTTACCGAACCGAGGACTAGAACCAGCACTTGGCTGACGTATATTACAGATATGCGACATGCTTGCATTCTCGCTGACGTAGCTGAGCGATCCCGAGCCTAGACGCAAACATGTAATCTAGGATACTGTAGATGAACGGTGCTTGTCTGTATACCTGACATACCCGTGTTATAAATCCCCAGCTGACGACTGGGAGCTCGACTGGCGGCTGCAAGTGAATTGATTGTACTATGTACAGCGGGCGGAAAAGTTTTGATAAAGCGCTAGGGACCGTGAAGCTGACGGTGAGCAGCTTCTTAAGCGTCATCACCGCTGCACCGTCGAAGAACTCGTCAAAGAGGTCATTTTGACCTGAACGTCGAGTTCCATGCAATTAGCTACCTGGCTGCCTGATCCCGGCAAGGGTGAGAAAGTGTTGTTCGCCCGTCGTAAGAAGGATGACAAGCTGGATGACACCACTACAGATCTAATCTTCATCGCTTCATCGGGTTGATCGAAGAAATTGCGAGACACGACCGCCAACATGAACATTGCCGGTTGCGGGCGGTGCAAATACTCTTTCCCCTTTTCCCTTTTGCAGTACCTTGCAGTTGCTGTTCGACGCGTTTTACAGCTGATTTATTCGATTATATTATGTAATAATGTATGGTGCATTCTTCATTGATCTCTTTATGCTCTCTGTTTTCCATTCGCCATTCTGCTATTCTGCCATCTGCCATGAAAAGAAACATACACGTCCTTAGATTTTCAAATACATTGTAAGAAAAGAGAAAGAGCCGATCACACAACGTGTGTACACGTCCAGCCTGAGGACCATGTGTCGCAGATACTCTATATACGCCTAAAAGTACCCCTAGACAAAGCGAGCAAGCGGTTGAAAACCACATCCCGGTTCGCCACAAAGGAGAATACGATGCTCTGCAGCGGCCTGGGTGAGTATTGTAGGTTGCGAAGATTGTTAGGGAGAGCGCACTCACCGACCCGTCCGCGACATCAATTTGCAAACCAGCAGAAACGACGACTCCCATCGCTGTCTTGTTACTCTTCCGCATGCCCACAATCGCCGACATGGGCACCTGCACTTCCGGCCTTTGCCTCTCCGGCGCTTTCTTCCCCTCCTGCTCGTTCTGTTGCGTATGTTCATCTGCTGCGATTGCTGATTGAGGTGTCTTCTCGGTATCAGCTGCACTGCCGATCATGGGCACAAACATCAAGCCTTCCGAGGAGAGGTAAAGTTGACCCGTGTATCCGGCATGTCGTGCAAGGTAAGCTGCCAAGGGAGCAAGCTGTCAACTGCAGGGCGACTCTCGATAGCTATGAAGGACTTACAAATTCCCTCTTTTATATAGGGCGAAGCCTCGCCTGTTGAGTGCACTGAAAGATGTATCCCTGGTCCTTTGGCACCCAACGAAACCTGCCTCGCCGCCAGCGCCGAGTTCTCAATCTAGACCCAATCCCAAATGAGCAACAGCCACCCTGCTCACGAAAGATGGAAAGGAACCCGCAACTCACGTTCTCCCAATCCTCACTATTTCCTTTCCAAGAGAACTGGACCTTCTTTTCGCCCTTCCACAACTCCTTGCCCGTCTGCCACCACTGTGTACCCGTATGGGCATGCGCAACCGCCTGGTCCCTCATCGCTCCCCAATCGACCTTTCGTTTCGCAGCCCCTGTAGCAGTTGCAGCAGAGATCGACTCGGTGTCTGACGTATTATCGATACGTACGACTTCTTCTTGTATCTCTGTTGATGTCAGTGGGAGAGAGGTGGTGGATGCGTGGTCCGAGGTGGTGATGCTGCCAGAGGTGGACATGGCCGTGTCTTTTCGTGAAGGAGTCTTTACTGGCGGTCGAAACTCCGGTAGAGGTTCCCCGCGGGCGGCTCGGTCTCTCATTACGTTGATGACGTCTGGTCGAGACCAGAAGCATCAGTATTTGTGTGCAGCCACCATTTGTTCACACTCACGTTCTGCCATAGTCGGCGCAGCAGTCATCGACGCTCTACGAGAACAACCGACCCGATCACCAGAATCAGTACCGGCACGCTTCAAAAATAGCCAAGAAGCGGAAGGTCAACGCACGAGATGGGTTCATACCGCTCCATCCTGGCCGCCACGGGAATCACGATAAACAACACGACCCCGATGGCGACCTGGAACAACTTGAGCATCCAGAACGCCGGGATGAGATGCGTGCCAAGGATGGCGAGTAGCAGGATCTACAACGAACGAGGCGAGGAATACTCAGTCGCGGGGCGCTCTCCCATGGTCGTCCGCCAATACGGACAAGGACGACAAGGACGACGAGTTCAGCCTTGATAGATGGGCGAGACTTACCATTGCGAACTTTACCGACGATTCAGGTCGTCGCCAAGCAAACAGACTATTCGAAACGAGCAACAATGTCAGGAATCTGAAACGGATAGACCATGCGTATGAACCCACCTTTCCACCCTCTCATGAATATCCTGCACCGACAGCCGCCCGATCCAATGCAAATCCATGAGCTCTTCCCTCCATATTCACAAGCACGAACAGGAAGAGTAAATGGCGGGGGCAGACTCACCGCCAAATCATCCAGGACGACAATCAACCCCGTCCCATGCACAACCTTGAATTCCTCCCACTTGTCACGCAATTTGCTCGTCTTGCTCTTCCCCGCCGCAGGTTTACCCTTTTCCTTCTTCTTCTCCCCTCCCTTGCCCTTCTTACCCGCCAACGGCAGATCAACTCCCTCTTCCGCAGTCGTCGTCGTCGTCGTCGGACCTTGCGTTGAATCCAGTTCAGTGATCGATGCGCTCCCTGCCGCCGCGATCGGAGACGCCGTCTGCCCCTGGCCCATCACACCGCTGACAAACCTCTTGACATGCGGCCTCAAGATGTCCTCATTGACGGCATCCTCCGGCGCCTGCTCCAACCCACCGGCACCAGCACCGGCGGCGGCGTTCCCAAAAGCATACGTCGCCATGGAATCCCTTGCGTACCCGAACCCCCTCATCGCTGCCTCTGTCGCAAACTCTCCGCCCAGCCCACCGGGGAGGGTCATCATTGTCGGGATATAGGTGGATGATGATGATGAGATCGAGGGTCCTTCTGGTTGGACAATATCGCTTGCCAGTTGGTGTCCCTCTTTCAACCGCTCCGACGCCTCGCGTTCTTTTTCTCGCAGTTGGGCGACCGAGGGTGGGAATAGCCGTTCCCGGATCAGGTGGTATAAAGGTACGGAGAGGAGGAAGGGCGTGAATGTGTTTGTCACGGTCAACAGGACATATACCTGGTTTATCCGCGCGCACACAACAGTACCAAACAATCAGCCAACTTCCTGCCCGCCCGCGCGGTGTGTCTCTTTCGCCCCTTCGATCCCTCGTACTCACAGACAACCACTTGATGGTCAGCCCGACATCCCGCCACATGACGACCTCTCCAACCCAACCAAACAATGCCTCCCAGGGGGGCGACCGGGCATCGACGTACAGCCGCTCCACGCTCGATCTCAGACGGGAGATTGTGAATCGTTCTCTCTCTCCTCTCCCCGTTTCCTCCGTCTTTTGTCCCGCCGCTCGGGCGAGGGCGAGACGACCTGTTGGTGGCTGTGCAGTGACGGGACGGAGGGATGGGATATGGAGGTGGAGGTGGTACACGGCCAGCTAATAGACGCCCCGTTGATAATGTATCAGCGCCCCGGATTTTTCCGTGAATCGATAAAAGGGAGGAGGAATGCACGAACAGCCGCGTAGTACCCAAACCAATCGATATCACCCGCCATGCCACCTCCACTCTGCACCCCTTCTGGTTGATCAGCGGCGGAAATGCCGGTGGGCTCATCGGCGACGACGATGTGTGTGATTGGCGACAAAGGCAGCGGTTCGTCGATACCGTCTGTTACAGTAACAGGGGGAGAAACGGTGCGAGTCATACGAGTCCTATACTTTTCCTTGTCCGGTCTCTGCAGTATTTCCTTGCCCGATCCCTCCATCTTCTGCTGCTCCTGCTGCTGCGCCGCACCGGCACCAGCACCAGCACCATCCATCCGCAAGTACTGAACATGGCGACTAAAACTACCCATATACCGCGATATTTGTTCCTCTTCTAGTTGTTTTCGGAGGAGGGCGTCGGTGGGTGTATCTGTTGGGTTTAGAGCGAGCAGGTGGAGCAGCGGTTGGAGGATTTTTTGGAGGGGGTTGTTCGTTGTGCTGCCGGGTGCGGGAGCGGGAGCGACGAAACGAGGTGTTTGAGTAGGTGGTGGTGGTGGTGGTGGTGAGGTTGTGGGTAGAGTGGTGATATCCTCTTCATCATCCGGCACCTTTGCATGCGGTTCAACCACCTGCTCCACCTTTTTCGCATTGAGACTGCCTAATGGCTTGACGATACGAGGCGGTAATTGCGGTGGACCGGTGGATTTGGTCGTTGGTTCATCTTGTTGAATGTTTACCGCGGTATCGGCATCCGCCACTGCCTCAGTTGGACGGTGAATTTGTCGATATGGTAGTGTTGGAGGCTGTTGCATGATTATTGGGACAAGTAATAGTATAAAGCCCGGTCGGGTAATGAATAGGCAAGGCGGTTAAAGGGAAGGGAAAGAAAAGAAAAGGAAACATATCGCTGACTGTTGGAGGAAATCATGCGTCATTATAGGCGATCGAGGTGGGGCACCGAGTAGCGGATACAAATAGTGGGATACCCTCCTCCTGATGATTGAATATCAAAAGGGGAAAAGGGGAAAGACAAGCACGCAGGAGAGAGACAAGATTGAATACGATATACGATTCAGTTCAATCATGTCTTCATTTAAAATAAACAACGACCAACAACAACAACCACAATCAACAACGAACAGCACCACCACCACCACAACCCTCACAACTCCCGAAACACTTGCACGCTTGATTGAAAAACGAACAACATGCTGGCAATACCTCCAACACGCACACTCATCATCCCTGACCTCACACGAAAGATGGTTCCAAACGGTCCAAGTAACCCGATCAGACGTGGAAACCCATCTCGCCTCGACCGTCGGAACGACCAAACTATCCCTCCGTACGAGGAATTTCCTCGTCCTCGGCATGTCGTTGGGCCATTCTCTCGGCTTGTTGTGTGAGGAAAGGAAAGGTGCGGTTGAGCTCGTCAAGGGTTTAGGAAAAGTATTGGATGAATGGGAAGCGTGGAGTGAGGGTGGAACGACGGGTAAAGGACCTGTCTTGGGTGTCGGAACAGGCGTGGTGAGTGCCGTCGTGTCCCTTCTTGATCCGCGCCTCTTTCCTTCAACGACTGACCATTCCGCCGCCCAACAAATCCGACCTTGCTACACACACAGAAAAACCTATTATTCCGTGCTTCTGCGCCACGAGCAGCCGGCGGTCGGAAATCAACGACGACGACGACGACGACGGTTTCAGAAAACATCCACAATGAGGGTATACCATCAAGTAGCACGATCGGCAACGATAACTCGCAACATCAACAACAACAACAACAACCAACACATTCCATGGCCTCTTCTTCTCCAGTACCAATACCAAACAACCAACACCACCACCACCACCAACAGCAGCAGCAACCTCGACCATCATCATCCTCCAACAGCAGCACCACAGACGCATCATCATCATCATCACTAATCATCCCGCACCTCCCCTACCCAATCGACTATTTCGAAATCACCGTCACACTCTGCGCCATCGTCCAACACCTATACACCCAAATCGGGGACCTAGTTTTCGGCACCACTAGCGGCAGCAGCAGCAGCACTTTGGGAACTTGCCCGGCGGGACTGGTACCAGCATCACCTGGCACGACGGGAGTCTTGGTAGAGCTGATTACGAGGATGGATAACAAGTTAAAAGTACGTCCTACACACACCCACCCGACGCACGCAAATCAACCCCATATCCACCCACATTCGATACTCTCCACTCACACCCGGAAAACAAAAACAAAAACTAAACTCATGCACCCCCCCCCCCCCGCTTTTCCCCTCGAAATCCCCTCCTCCCTCCCCCGCTACTTGCCGCCCACCGCGCCGATCTCAGAAAATCCTGGTCCTCCTCACTCGAGAGGTAGAGCACGTCGCACGGATAAGGATCAATGAGCATTTAGGAACGTTGCTCTCCGGGATTTAAATACACCGCTGCCCCCGCCGCCGCCACTGCCGCTGCCACAATCGTCGTCGTCCTCGTCGTCCTCGCCGCCGCCGCCGGGTTTGTTGCAGATTCCCATCACTGCCGACCCCCCAACAGGAGCACTTATGGACGACGCACAGGCGCGCGTAAGGACCGTGATTAGCGGTTGAAGAAAAAGGGCATGGGACAGTGTGGGCACCCGTCTTCCGTATGCCTCGCCGCCACGTCGGTCCGACAGCGACACCACAACACCAAGACACCATAACACAAAGATACAACGAACTGTAGGCAGCCCCCGCGCGCTCGGTCCAACCGGGGTGCAAGTCGCTTGCGCTTGCGCGCGGGGGTGATACTATACTACTCGTGGAGTTCGCAATCCCCGCATCATCTCTCCATGCACGGTCGGCCGGAAGTCGGGACTCGCACGGGGGTTTCCTGCTGGCGCGGGATATCATGTTTAGTGTTAGTTTTGGGATTTGGAAGTATGGTTGAATTCAGCTTGCTCGCGCCCGCCCCATGCCCTCGTCATCGACGTTCATCCATCCCAGGGAGGGAGGGAGGGAGGGAGTCACGACTTGCCAGCCAACCGCGCCTGACTTGATGCCGGGCCGGATCATGTGAAAACGGATGTTTGTGTACTTGGTCCGTGAGATCATCCGACCAAGCGTATGGATTGTAGGTGGGGAGAGGTATCGCGACGGAAGAAGATGGTGTGATGGTTTCAATTGCCGCCAAAGGATATCAATGTTACGTGGACCGATTCTTTTTTGGCAACTGGATTTTATACTATTCCTCCTCTATGTGTTATCGCACACGAGTCCCACTGCCTCCCGTGGCTCTTCTCGATACCGAGTAGACAAAAGGCAAACGTCACTGCCCAGAACAGCAACAAGTTACCCTAGATAGCCAGCTACGTGGCCCATTTGCATGCACCGTACTTTACTGGCAGAGAAGGGGGTATTATTTTTTGATACGCAGCAAAACGGACTGTCTATGGGGTTGCTACTACTACTAAGACTACAATATATCATGCGCGAGCCGGAAAATGGAAAGGGATATCATCAATCGCCTACTCCTTCTTCGTCTTGTGCTTTTTAGTCCTTCGTGGGTTCTTGGGCTACGTGAATGATCAATAAACGATAAGCACAGATGTCAAATGTAAACAAAGCGCAGACGCTTACCACTCGGGCCAGCCAATAAAGTCCGACGGCGGCAAAGACATTAAAGATGATAAAGCTAAAAGCGATAAAGCAGTCGCCAGTGTTCAAGATCAGCAAGGGGATCGGCCATGTGAGGTCATCTCTCTCGCTACTTACCCAAACATGATACCTAGGTTCCTCCAGCGGTCTCCATAGTAGATGTCGAAAGTCGCCAAGACGGCCTAAAGCAGAGAGAACGAGAGCATTTTAGCCACCTATCAAACGAGCGCTCGGAAACCCCCCAGTAGTATGGCTTACATTTGTGGAAGACGTCGGGCAGAAAGAGCAATCGGTGGTGGCATTAGGGTCCAGCAAGTATCCCCCTGCTGCGCTTTGGTACGGAGATATCCATTGCTGACATGTTTGTCCGGAAGGTGGGTTAAAGTGCACATATTCGTTTGTTGCACATACGACCTCAGCGTTACCGACACCCGTGGAAAGCATGGCCGAGGCAAGGTATGTGAATGGCGAGACTCGGTACATGAAGATCCAGAAGCCTAAGAGGGAAGATCGTTTTAGTGACCACGGGTGAAAAATCCGACGAGGGACGAAACAAACGTACCGGGCATTGTGTCCTTTGATGCTAGAATACCACAGAAAATCAAACACAACGAGAACATCAAGTTTGCAATATTTCCACCGTTTTCCGCCGTGTCATTGAACGCAATGATGAAATGTGTAAAAGTACTGGTGAACAGGAGGAATGCCCACACGAGGAGGAACATGAGGAAGCCTCGCGAGTGCACATCGTCTCCGGCGTTCTTGTAGAAACCAACGGGGTAATACCAGGTAAAGTAGATGAGAACTGCCATGAGACTGTTCCACGGAAGCTCGACGATGATGTTGGAGAGCATGAAGACTTTCCAGCTGTAGGTCTTTGAAGGACGTTCTCGTACTTCGTACAGGTCTCGTTGTGTGACGAAATGCGGCATGATCTGTTGAACCAGCTGACCGAAAATGGTGAAGAGCATGAAAATCGAGAACAGCTGGTTTTGAAGGGACTGGATGGAAGTGCCGGCGTCGTAGAAAGAAAATCCGATGAAGAGACCCGAAAATGCACAGAGGGCTGTCTTGGACCAAATGTACGATGGCGTTCGCCACCATTGTTGGAAGACACGTTGGAGTACTTCTCGCATTTGTTCCCAGAACGACGCGGCGAATTCGCGATGGCTGATTTTGTCTTCGGCGGCGTCGGCTGTCGAAGGTCTGTTCGGCAGTTCTCGCTTCATGTCGGCAAGTTCCGCCTTTACGGCCGCGTATTCAGGACTTTCCAACCATGTCTTGTGCCAATCAACGGTACTCTTCACGCCCGGGGTCGCTCCGATGGCATTCAACATGTATTCGGCCGGATTTTCGTTTTCGCCACATGGTCGCGCTCCGTTTCTTTCGAAATAATTTACGAGGACCTCACTGTTATTGCCGACTTCACCAAAGTAGATTTGTTTTCCTCCCTTGGCGAGCAAGAGCAGTCGATTGAATTGTGAGAAAAGCTGAGCGGAAGGTTGGTGGATGGTGCAGAGGATGGCTTGTCCGTGATCCGCCAGCTTTTGCAAAAGCTGAACAATAGCCCAGGAGGTTTGAGAATCGAGACCGGACGTGGGCTCGTCCAGGAACAACAACAATTCACTAGAATGGCAACAGCTAAGCCAAAATAAAACGTGCGGGCTGCGGATAACAATACTTACGGCTTGGCAACCAATTCAACACCAATGGTCAAGCGCTTTCGTTGTTCAACGTTGAGACCTTCTCCGAGGACACCAACAACGGCATTCGCGTAGGTATCCATCTCAAGCAGCTTGAGCACTTCCTCCACGTAATCCAGCTTTTCTTGTCGAGGGACCTTGGCGGGCTGTCGAAGCAGTGCACTGAATCGCAAGGCTTCTCGGACCGTCGAGGTCGACAGGTGAAGATCTTGTTGTTGAACGTAACCGGTCTTGCGCTGGAAAGAGTCGTCACGAGGGCGTCCATCGACGAGCATTTCTCCATCAATGACACCCATGGTGACACGCGATGCAAGCACGTCAAGCAAAGTTGTCTTTCCAGCCCCGGACACGCCCATCAAGCAGGTCAAAGTTCCCGGCTTTACCCAGCCAGATACGTGATCCAAAATTCGCCTTTCTTCCTTTTTGATCTTGATATCATAGATGACGTTTTCCCAGTGGAAGATAGCAGTCTGTCGTTGAATACCGGCAACTTCTCGAGCCTCCTGTTGCGCACTCTTCTCCGAGAGCATCCCTGCCTTGTTTTGGCCCGCTTCTTCATCATTGGCGCGTCGGTCTCGCTTGGGCATGGCGTTTCGAGGGAAAACAAGCACTTCACCCTTGCTCTTTTTGGAAGAAATAAGTTCGGTGGCGCCGACGTAGAGAGCCAGGAGGCCCAGCATGAAAGCAATAATGATCCCGAAATTCCTGCAAGAGAATCTCATGTCAGATGCATGTCAGAAACGGACATTTGACGTCAACCACTGACCTCCACTTGTGGGCATGGTAGTATGAGTACGCAGAGTTAATGTACGCGTCACCGTTGACGTAACTCTGTCCCGGAACGCTGCCAACAGTGCTGCAAGACCTTTGAAGCCCGGTGCCATACGAAGGCACAAAGGCGACGCAGTCGAAGTTACGGCCATGGAACTCGTTGATCATCAGAGACTCGAAACCTGGGTAAGAGCAGAATAAGATTCATGCCAACCATATATGCAGTTTCCCAACTTACCATAGGCGATGGGGTTCAGATAATTTATCCATCGTGACCAACCGTGCATGTAGCTAGAGAGTGCGCGGTGGTCAGCAACCGACGTAAAAGCGAGAGATCTTGGTGGATTCTTACTTGACAGGCAGAGCGAATCCAGTGTAGATAATCAAAGCCAGAATCAAGATGGCAGCTGGAGCAAGTGCTTGACTCAATGTGCGGGACAAAGAGGCGATGGACCGGAAGAACATGGACATGGTGAGCGTGAGAGAGAAGCTGTGCAAGAAACCGCAGATACCATCAGCACTGGTCCGTATTGATGCGCAGTTCCTACAGAGTGGGTACGCACGAGATCAAGTAGAAGAAAAAGAAGGCTCCTGGCTCCCTTCGAAGATTAGTCATAAAGTATATCGTAAGGTTGAAGCAGATCGAGTTGAGAATCTAGATGATCCCAGCATGGCAAGTTTAGCCAAGTACACGCGAGTCCACGCCAAGACGAACCTTGTACGGCATATCTGTCAACATGGACGCATACGCTTCTGCAGAGGCATGATAGAAGGCGAAACGGACATGCTTCTCGACGATAGCTAGATGGGGTTGCAGTTAGCTGAGGCTCTCTCTTCTTGAAGACAGAAATGTACTCACGACGTTGGGCATAAAGTGTGAGAATTTCAAGGGCTGAAGCAAAGGCACTGAGCAAGATGGCAAAGAAGAGCAAGGAACCGCGAGAGAAAAAACTCGAAGTATCCTGTGATTCATCGAGGATGGTAAGATTTCCTGAAGCTTTCGAATGTCCACGGGCACAGGACGACTCACTCCGGGTAGATTGAAGAAGACACTGGAAACGATCAGGGCCATGGCAAAGTTACCGAACAGTTGGAAAAGTGTCAAACTTGGATCCGCCCTAAGTCTCCAGAACCCTCGCTTGAGGCAGAGTTTGATTTGTCCCGCGTATGACAACGTATAAGGAGATTTGGCAGAACTATGGGAGAAGAATGAGCACAAAAAAACAAGATGAACTGAAAAGAGCGAGGCGCTCACATATGCTTGGATTGCTGAGCTCTTCGCGAGGCTTGGAACGCCTCCAGAGATTCGCCCCCGATGGGGAATCGCTCGTCGTACTTTTGCAAGTCCTGATGTAGCTGTGCGTACTCCTCGCTTGCTCGCCACGCCGCGGCAAACTCGGCCGGAGTTTGGGGAACTCGGCTCTCAAAGCCAGCACGAATAACTCGCTCGGAAGGCGAGGTCAGACTGGTAAGGAAATCCGGTACGGTTTGACGTTCTGGGCATTCGAAACCCATCCTGACGAAAAAGTCCTTTGCTTTCTTGGTTGAACCAAAGTAGCACTGTTCACCCTGGTAAAGCAGGACGACCTTGTCGAAGTACTGTAGAACGCATAGCAGGTCAGCCCGAGGAACAAGATTGAGCGTCATTGACAAGTACATACGTCATAGGCGGCTTGGGGCGACTGGTAAATGGCGACACATGCGGTGTTGCCCATGATATCGGTGGTACTCCTGAGGTTCTTGCAGAATTCGATAGCGTTGGCAGAATCTAGACCTCGAGTCGAGTTGTCCCAGGCTTGAAGTGGAGCACCAGACAACATGGCTTCCGCGATCGACACACGCTTCCTTTCGCCTCCTGATACACCTCGAACGTATTCGTTTCCGACCTGCAAGGTAGAGCATGTTAGGCTGATGTCAACTGGAACGGAGATCATCAAGCATACCTTTGTGTTGATCGTGTGACTGATGCCAAGAGAGGCCATAACAACATCTCGCAAGATCTGTCCGTACTCGTGCTTCTTCATGCCGCCAGGCGGATCCCGAGGTGCACGTGCCTCTGATGCGAATCCGAGGGTTTGACCGACAGTCAGTTGAGGGAAATGGATATCCTGCTCAGCAGAGTAGATCGCTTCACCACGGAAGTTGGAATGCATTTGCTTTGGGGTGATACCTGTCGGGCGATAGGAGGCATCAGTGTGATGTCTCGATCTTCGAACAACCTTCGCTACTCACCTTGATAGTTGATATACGAATCCTCGCCGACGAAAATACCATGGGTTTCCCCAGTGATAGTTTTCAAGAAAGTCGAGCATCCACTACAGATCGATATATCGTTAAGCACAAACCAATTATGAGGCCAAGCGAAAGCACTACTAACCTTCCAGGAGGACCGAGGACAACCAACATCTCCCCGGCTTCCACAATACCGTCAAAGTTCTTGACAATCTCCACTTTGCGCTTGCGGCCCGAGATGGCATCTCGAATGGAACCGAGGCCGCTCAAGACGACGTTACCAACCGTAGGCTGATACTCGACATCACTGGCGAATCCATGCACACTGAGGTTTTTGAAAGCGATACCGGCGGTCCTTCGAGGATACTTTTCCGGGTCTCGAGAGGTGATGGCAAGTAGAGACTTTATCCACTCTCGACTGTTAAAGTTTTCAGAGAACGGGTCGAAGGCGGTACCACTTTCGGGTCGAAGGACTGAATCGGGGTCGAATTCGCCGGTTGTGAAATTTCTCGTTGACTGTCGTGTCAATTGTCGAGCCAGTTCAACGATCCGTTCTTCCTCGTGTCTTTCTCGCTGTGTTCGTCCGTCTAGTGTTCCCGATTCATCCGAGTCGGACGTCGTTGGCTTTTCGTGATGACTTTTTTCCAAGGCCGGGTCTTGAGAGAGGGAATACCTTCGACCGACAGGGGCGAACCCTCTACTAGTTGCCGTGGCATCGTAATTGGTGGTGATGTTGCCTACGAGAGACATGGTGGATGAGGCAAGTTGGCGATGTGAGCCAGATGTTGTTGCCAAAAGTTTTTGAGAACCCAGTCAAGGGGGGTTAGGTGACTAGCTTGGTGGCGGCGAGGCTATCTATATAGCGATGTCGGCCTAGCTGGTATGAAGACTTCGCACGTCGACCGACACACTCTTTACAGTTTGGAATGAGTAATCGGTACTAATTATTGGAGGACCGCTCGCGGTGATTGATAACAAAGGCGTAGCGTAGCGTACGATCCAACAGCGAATAACGTAAAAGGAAAAAGCTATAGGAGAGGTCTGCGCCCGACTTGGCGGCCACCATCGGACGATAGAGCTGACAACAGGCCTTGGAGTAAGTATCCAAATCAAAACACTACCAGACAAAGGCAGGTCTGAAGCCAAAATCAAGCCAAAACTGTGGTGCTCCGCGCGCCCTGGCCCCCGATTGACGCCCATCACAGTTTTGACACAGAGCTGCTGACGAGAGTCTCACGCCAAGCCTTGAGTAAACGGAGCCCGCTTTCTCTGCTTACATAAGCCTTTCAAGAGCTGCGGCCGCCCATCTGGTTTATCACCACCGTTCTTCTCATTCTTCATCGCTCTCCGAGACTTATTCTATCTATGTAGCTCTTCTGCTACGTACGCGGCCCGTCGGTCCTCAATAGGATATCTTATCTATTCGTATGTCGCACGAAAGGTATGGTCCTCCTTCAGATGTCAGAGCGGAATGACATGACAGAATTACCCCTGTTACAATATGCAAGGGATTCATGAGACTACTGTATGCGTCGACCGATACAACTATTATTGGTGGCGATGACCGCCTGGCGATCTATCCCACGGTCCACGGTCCATATCGTCAAACAGCCTGAACTGAACGAGGCCGCCTCTCCCAGAGGCTTCGTAGCACCTTCTGCTATTGTGACTGCAGAACATCTTCAGAGACAGCGGCCTCTTCCTTTCTCGTCGCCAATTCCCTAGTCAAGTTCCAGCTCATTGGCATTTTCTCAAAGGCGAAACCAAGGTACATGGCTGGGGAAAGTATTGTTTATGTAAGATCAGTGAGAGTCGAGCGGCCACGCAACATATGAGACGACTTACAAACAGCAGCCCATTGTCCCTGGTCCATATATAAATCTCCCTCTTCATCAATGACATTCATACGCTTAGCCATATGGAAAAACTCGGGGTTCTGCGTATGCTCGGCAAACATCTCGTCAAAGTCTTTGCGGTAAATGCATTTGAGTTTGTATTCGGCGGCGATCCTGCCACGAGTGAAGTAGAGGTAAACGGTCAGCGGAATTACAGATCCTGCCGATGACTTATTACTTACGATGTAAACTCGCCCCAATCTACGACATACTCTTCACAGTCATCGATGGCATCCTTCAAGGAGAAATTGTAGGCGTGGCCAAAAGGACCATCATGTTCTCGCTCCGTAAACTCCATCCTGAATAGATCATTCGAGATCACCAACTCCTCTGCTTCGGGTGGGATTTCATTCAAGGCGGCTCTGCGGTAGATATGGGGAGTCAATGTGTCGTCACTTCGATTGACCGTTTTCACATACACTATCTTGTCCTTCGAGACTGTCGTGCCAAAGTAGATACCGCCTTCTCGGAGAAACATGGCAACGTTTTCCAACATCTGCCTCACACTCTGTACCTTTTCGAAGGCATAATGGATGCAAAATTGCATAGATACGTTATCGAAGCCCGGTTTGAGCTTGTCTCGAGGCAATTCAAGTATGGACGTCTTTTTCAAGCGAACTGCGAGTTAGTCAATTACATAGGAAAAGTTGGACTCGCACATACCCGGAAACAATCCAGCACATAGAGGTCGGCTTTGTATCTCAGGCGTCTCTTCATCTCCCGCAGACGGGTTTTAAAATCTTCGATGGATCCCTCAGCGACATCTGATAGACGAAAAAGAAAATCGTCAAATTTGAACCTTTGCGACGATTGTCGATTCGAGCCGAGATCGAAACTCACCAATGCCAACATACTCCTCGATGTTTGCGTTGTCCCATTTTGCAATATCACCACCTTTACCGCAGCCCATATCCAGCACTCTGCCGTTCGGTTCCCTACCAGACCACGGTCTATCGGGACGACGGCGCACGTAGGTTTGTATCATGACAGCTTTGATCCAGTTGTTGCAAGAACGCAAACCGATGATTCTAGAGTCTTTCCGCCTGTCTACACCTTGGTTTCCTCGCTTGTTATCTGCAAGAAAAGGAGAGTTAGTCTTACCGCGGGATGAAGCGGCTGTGTCGACACGTACAATGCTCAGCGACTTCAAAACCTTTGCCTCTATCACCATCCACCCTGGGCCGTTTCGATACCTGCGATGCGCTTTCATCCCTGCCCACCAGCATTCTCGCACCATTACCGCCTGACGCATCTTCCACTTCGCTTCTCGCTCGCTTGGCCCCACTGACGGATCTTTCTCCCAGCACCTGATTATTACTGCTACTACCCATGCCCAGTTGTCGGATTTCCTGTCGAGGGGCACCACCTGCCCGCAACTCCGTCGCATCCCTAGAGGGATCGGCTGCAGCGACCATCGCAAAACGGTCCGGATGCACTCCTCGGGGAATGTTACTGCCCGATGGAATCGGTCCTCCGCCGTATGGCGAGGGCTGCGGGTTTGCCTCTCCAAACTTGGTGGGCCTTCCGGTCTTGAGTGGATTCTTGATGTTACGGAGGTTTCTGATATACGCCAATTCGTCTTGCGTGATTGGTTTTAGTACGGTGTTGGCTTCCGAGATACGATTTGGCATGTAGGCGGTACGCATCGGTTCTGGATGTGCCGGTTCTGATGGCTTCGCGTCGTTCTGGCTATCTTTGGCTGTCCGCTTCTTGCCTTTGCCATTCGCTGCAACTTTCGATGCACCAGTAGTAGTTGCAGCGTCATCGCCGGCCGTACTAGCAGTAGGGTCCTGCGCAGAAGCCTTCCGTTTCCTCCCCGCCGCACTTGGTTTCGGCTTGTCCGGCTTGTCCGATTCTATCACACCTGCCGCTGCAACAGCCTTTGTCACCCGCTTCCGCTTCTTCGGGGATTCCTCCACCGCCGGCGTAGTCTTGGGAGAAATCATATCTGCCTGCTTCAGCGCGGACACCAAATTGCCTTCGGGCTCTCCATGATGAATATCAGTACAGGATGAATTCTCCAGAGAACTCTGCTGAGTGTCTTTCTGATAGTCGACACTCCTACTAGCGGATGGGGTCCCCGCCAACGCAGACAATGCTTCTGCAGCACTCAACTCCTGTTCAGACGCTTGTCTCTTGAGATGAGGATCCTCATTGCTTCTCATCTGGGTAGGAGAGAGGTAAGCGTCGTCCGAGTCGTTGTGTGACGCCTTGCGGACAGATGAAGGCGGAGTACGTGTCATAGGCGTGTCTGCCGTGTTTTCAATATCGGTGTTGTTGTATGCCGAAGTCGATCGGGGCGTCTTCAAGACTTCCGCTAAAAAGAAAAGCACAGTAATGATTAGTATTCCAACTCCCATCTCGGCGAAACTCAGTTCGGAAGGACTTACCCGTCTTTTCAGGAGCAACATGTGGTGAATTCATCATTGCGGCTAGTGACCCGCCCGTCGGGGTTATCTTCCTGGTCAGCGGTTCGTAATCTCGGGTCAGCGTTTCGTAATCCCGCCTCGAAACCGCAAGCTCGCCACCCGTCGTCCAGCCCTGAATCGAAGGACGTTCTGCCTCCGAAATGCTTGCTGGTGTCGGCCTGGGATACGGCACTTGATGTGGCGAATGCATAGACGCGGCAGGAAGAGACTGGCGCTGCGACGAACTCGGTCTTGATGAAGAGGAATCTCGATCAAATGCCGCTAAAGAAGGAGCGCCGTTATCGTATCCGGGAGTTGCAGATGGATATCGAGGTGCGGAAGATCCGCCCGGTGTGAATGCGAATGGTTGTAATGCTCCAGGATATGGCAAGGGTGATCCACGAGCAGGCGTTGATGTCAACTCGACCGGAGTAAGTAGATTCGAGATAGAATTCCTCGGTGACGCATGCGTTCCACTAGACGCGTAAGGTGGCGGATAATGCGACGGAAAGTACGAGTTTTGAGATCCGACTGGTGTGTGCGCTGGAGATGGAACGAAATGGGTCGAGGGAGGGAGTGAACCCCTTGCAGAGTAGGCCGGGGATGCTCTTGTCATCTGTGGGCTGGCACTTGACATTACTGCGTACGGTGCTCCATGTATCGTCCCAACTGGTTGCGAGTGTGCTGATCCTGCGCGACCATATCCCGATGACGGCCTGCCAGATCCACCATGCGCGGAATGATCGCTTTCTCTGCTCGTTGACCGATACAGTGCGGCGGATACACCGTGAGACTGGGGATGAGGAGGCGGTATGGATGGAGGCAGCATGCTGGTTCGAGGGTGAGAGCCGGGCAAGGGAACTCCATGACCGATGGATCCGTTGCTTGATCGTCTCCTTTCGTCTTCCCACGAAGAAGGTTGCATTCCAGGCGGCAATGGTTGTACGAAGCCAACACCTTCTATCGTAGACGATCCTCTCCTCATCCTATCTTCACTAATGAAAGAGGCTGGGGGAGCCGGAGCCCATCCACTATGCACAGACGAGCTGGACGAAGTTGGCCTCGAAAAGGAGACTGAACCGGCGGCGGGATGAGGTGGTACCGACTGATGTGATCGTTTCCATGCTTGATCCTCATGAAAAGCTGGAGGAAGAGGAAGTCCGCTTGCAGTCTGTGATAGTTGGTAGCCAACGAGACTGGCGGCTGGAGGTGTCGGCGTAGGGTCGGATCTGCCTCGACTTGCATCGTCGAACCCTTCGCGACCGGCAGAGTCGCGAACTGGGTCGTAAGGCATGTCAGATACGCCAATGCGCACGGTTCTTGTGCGATGCTACGGAATTGCTTGAATGGGTCTATGGGCTAGACTGCAGCAGAGCGATTTCTAACGAAGTAGAATATAGGACGGAAGAAGACAGTTTACTTTGTTCCAGCCTCGTTGTTGTCAACCAAGCCAAACGAGCCAACTCGTTTCGATTGATTTCGGACATTAGCTTATAGATGTACGCTAATTAGGAACCGTCAGGGTGAACACAGTAAGCTACACAGTAACGTAGAGATCCTTATGTTCAACGACGTTCTCGCTGCTACCCCCGTCCCTCCGTCCAGTCTTCAGTCCAGGACGGAAAGATGAACACAATCAACGAAGTCAAACCTTTCTTCGGGCCCTCTGTCGACCCGAAGCTTTTACACACCGCAGCATCTATCCTCACTCATGTTCGCGCCGTCACATCTCGTCCAGGCTCAAGCCAAGCAGTCAAACCGGAACATCGGTCTGCACTGATCGGAGCCAGTGCATTGTTGGCATGCGAGCGGTAAGTAGCTGTTCCGAAACGGCACAGGAAAGTTCTTCGAGTGCTGACGTTCCGTCGTGTGAGCTCATAGGTTTGGCGTGACAGAAGTCTCCCACGATGCAGCACAGAGGATGTCTTCCTCCTCGCCGGCGGTGTTCAGTTGGACTCTAAAGAAATGTAAATACATTGTTGCGCAGTCACCAAATGTCGGAGCATGGCCTACAACAAGTCCAACGAAGAAAGCTGTAACTACGCCAACCAGTGTCGGTAGGTCAGGCAGGAAAAGTATGGCAACGCCGAATCGAACTCCGACGACGCCTACGAAGACTACACCCATCACGTTACAATTCGATCCGTTGAAACTTCCTGGATCGTCAGCGAAGAAGGTATCCGGTCCTTTAGTCGGAAAGAGGGTTACTAGGGATCTGTCGGATCTGAGGAGGAAACCGAGTACCGCGTCGGCGCCAAAGACACCAGACTCGGCGTGCAAAGCATCAACGTCTACCGCTGCTCCAGTCACTGCAGCAAAACCCCCGACTCCTGCCGCAATACAAGCACCATCTTCAGTTCCTATCATTGCCGATGCAGTCGCATCAACCTCAACATCTACTTCTGTCCCACAGACACCCTCAAAACAGCGAAAAACACAAACGTCATCGGTACAAACAGCTCGAACGCAAAGTAATACACTCGTACCACCCTCACCACCAAAACTACAGCTAACGCCCCGCCGCCAAACGACGATCAACAGTCCCTCACGACTCGCTCGTACCCCGACGGGCCAAGCATCGCCAATGCACAACGCAATGATGAAGAACAAGCTCGAATCAGTGACTGCCGCGAGAATAACTGCATCGGTCAAGGGCAAGGAACGTGCGCTGCCATCCAGAGGCGGTAGAGGCGACAAGGAGCTAGAAAATCCTGTGTTTGATGGAGAGAATGTTGAAGATGATGATCTGCCTTCACCGAGTAAGAGACGACGGGTGGGAACGCATGCGGGACAATCAGCAGTCCAGGCGGCTGCGTCAGCTAGGAAAGGGGTCGATCTTGCTCGGGCGATGCTTGATGATTCCACATCCGCCCCGGCTTTACCGTCAATGAAGATGGACATTGACGACTCCACGACCGATTTTGGGAAACTCAATCGACCGACAGTATCGGCGCGCAAGATTAACCGCCTTTTTCAACCAATATCGTCGCTTCCCATGGATCCCTACAATTCTGTTCCAGCTCCGCCACTGGTCTTTACCGGACCTTCCATATTCTACGAACCGGAAGACAGAGGCTCACGCGTTTTTAGAAAGATGGTTCCGCCTGATGACATGGTATGGGGGGATCCTTATGCTCTCATCAATCCCAAACGACAAGGCGGAGGATCGTCGCGTGACGATGCACTCGTTATCTTGAAAATACAGCCTACCCAGGTGGCAGAAGCGAACAAGAAGATGGAGAGGACAAAGAAGCGCAGGTTGAAGAGGCTACAACGAATCGAGAGTGGATTCCAGGTTACAGATCCGATGGAACCTTCTAATTCGATTCTCGAAAATACTACATGCACTTGGGATCGGGAATTCGGTATACCGGTAGACACCAACGAACAATCTGTGGCGGCCTCACTGGATGTTCCGGACTGGCAGGAGAGATTGGATCTGGTACGTGGTTTCTCTCCGACGCGGAAAGCTCGAGCCTCATGTTCTGCTGTGTCCCTTTCGAATAGTATCATTCCCGTCTACCAGAAGGCTTGCAATCCGTGATCCAAGCGCTGAACAGTCGGGGTATTGCAAGAAAGCTTCCTGTCAATTCGACCGATTCCAGTGCTTTCCCAGACGGAGCGGATAGAGAGTGGCTGGCTCGAGCGGATACCCAGGGTATCGCAATCAGAGTGTACTCAGATGCATAACCGGCATCACAGAGCGTTCTCTTGCCTATATCGCTGCTTGCTTACTACAATGTCATATTGGCCCGCTGTAGTCTTTTCGACAGTATTCTGTAGTCGATATGCGATGTCGCCTTGGTGTCCGCTAGCTCGCCCTCGACCCAAGCAGCGACTTTGCTCTTCTTAGCCCTTGACGATCGTAGTTTGCTGCACTGCTCTTGCTGTATAAGCATTGTGGGATCTATTTCATCGGGTGAATACCTTGGAATTAGGAAGAAGGTACGATCAGCATGAGATTCAGGCCTTTGCTTTGGTCGTGGACCTACCCGTTATGCATGTAAAAGCGAAGGCCTTGCCCGTTGTTTTTTAGGCAAGTCAACATGGTCTTCTGCATCCCAGTAGCTTCACCCAAGGCTTCGCATTCCGACAGTAATTTCCTCCCCAAACCCATTCCGCGAGTATGAGACGCAACTTGCAACTCGTAACTTTGCAAACAGAACAGACAACTGTTAGACGTCCTGCAGCGAGTGAATGTCGATTGAGGCTTACATGTAGACCACTGTCGCTCGTGCTCCATCCTCATACTCTTGAGAGTCGAGTGTATCCTCGGTGTCAAACCTGATAGAGGCGAATCCCAGCAAATTCTCTTTTTCAAAGCTTTGCGAATCGGCCGCAGATGATTCCAAGGGAACAGAGGTGTAAATGATGAACCGTGTGGCAGGATCGAACAGCTCCTCCAGCTTTTCGTCTTTCGGTGTTGCTAATGAGGTACCTGTCGCTCTATCGCGCCGGACTGCAAATCTTCTAGCTATCAGAAGCGACGTCTTGCGGAGATGGTACTCACAACTTCCCCATATTGTCGTCAAACAATATCCATAGGGCTTCCTGCAAATGCTTAGGGACTTCCGCGGCGCATAGTACGCTGGTATGGATGCTGTAGGATATGTAATAAGCGAATCATTCGTTCGGCCCTTTGACAGATGATGCACTTCTAGTACCTGTTTTCTCTGATTTGAGGTGCTCCTAGACTTTTTAGGATATCCAGGAGTTCCAAAGACGACAACTATGGCATAAACTCATCAGGACACACGGATCGTGCTAGACTCTGCTCTACCTATACACCATACATACCTGATTTGCCTTGCCAACCAAGACCTCGGGATCTGGCGTCATTCTATCAAGTCAGGTACAATGTCGACCTGTCTGTATGTCTTTCCAGGCCATCTCCTTATGTTCCTTAAACAATTTCGTTAAAGCACCTTGCTTTGCGACAGATCCATGAGAGCTGGGCAGCGACATGTCGAAGCTCATTTCGACCACCTGCGGGCCACCAACCGGACCACTACGACCAGCTCTCAGCTCTACAGTAACTACCACTTTGCGAGCAGTCAAATCCCAAATTCGGGCGCACCGTTCGCAATTCGGAGCTCACCGCTGTGTGATTGAGGGTTGAGAGCTGGGATGAGTGATGAGTAAGACATGAGACAAGTGCGTTCGAATATAAAATTTGGTGAGTTCGTGAAAACATATTGCATACCATTGCAGCTACGCTTGGCAGCGAGCGGACCACCCCAGTACGGAATAAAAGCTGGTTTGATCTTGACAGACAGATCCGTTGACCCCGGCGCTGCTGGAAACTTTGTCAGTCGGTGCTGAGAATTGGCGAAATGCACGACCGCAGGCGATGATCTGTTGCTAAAGCCGGTCACCTATGAGGCATAGGAGCTTGTGCACAAAGCACGGTTCGGAGCACAAAGACGTTTCCAGAGTGCAGCTCAGAGTGCCGCGATCCCTATGGACAGACACAACAGCGAGAGACGGACCAATAAGATTCTCGTTGTTTGCTGCTATTTGTCGTCTGCGTCTATGAGAATAAACGGAGGTGCTCCAGTCAGTCGCGTGTGGGGCGAGCATCTTGGCAAATATAATGGAGCTTAATAGCTACCTTAATCCTGGGCGTTTAAACACTAAATATAGCCTACCATCGCTCTGTAGCTCGCTCTGCTAGCTGCTCTGCTATGAACTAGAGCAGCTACTTGCAGGTTGCCAGCCGCTTTCAGGCAGCTCCTCAGACAGTCCGGGGCGCTGTCTGGGGCGAAACAGCTGGCGAAACACAAAGCTACAGTACGCATCCCCATCCCTGGAGAGCACCGCAAACAAGAAGCAGCTCAAGAAGCTACAGTATACAAGAATGTTGAGGCACATTCCACAGATGACAGTCCGCTGTGCATCCAGAAAAGTGACCATACATTGTCTGCGTGAACTACTGACCGCTGGGAAAGCCGACGATGGAGAGCACATCCACTGTGTGTGTCCTAAAGCACCTTGAAAACGCGACTGATCAGAGAACACTATGTTAGTGCACATGGCAGACAGTCGGGTTCAGGAATAGTTGGCGGCATTGGGTGCATGCATGGACGTGCATGGACATAGCTATGGACAACATCCCCATGCTCGATGCCAAGCAAGACCGCGACGCCAAACAGCTCGCCAAACCGATAGCCGACGGACGCCATTGACAAGGTGGCGGTCGGGAGAGGCGACCTTTGCGAAGGTATCCTGAAGCTCGGAAGAGGTGGTTCGTGCAATCTGGTAGCTAATCTGGTCATGTTCAAAGCCCCAAAGTCATAATTGCAGCATATTAGCTAGCATATCGCGTCAATGCGTCATTGAGTCTCAAATAAGTATCTCAAAGCTAGGAGAGCTCAAAGGAGCGCTAGGGGGTTTCACCGCCGGTTGCCTGCGCCTTGCCGGTCTCGGAGGGATTCTTTTGCGGTTTGAGGGAAGTGGAAAGGTCCGGTCACCCACATGTCAGCTGTTGTGTTTGCTATTTGGTATCGGTGCTGCAAGCTGTGCTGCAGCTGGTGCTGTTTGCGCCCCGGTAAGCTAGGCCGGCTAGACGAATGCCATCCATTTGACCATTTTTGTCCGTCGCCGTTGTCGTGGTATCTGTCAGCTTATCTGTCTAGAGGAACGTCATTAGGTAGAATTCTCGGGAGCGAACGGGAACTGCGTATGAGCAGTCATTAGCGGATTCTGGATGGGATTGTGCTAGGGAGTTTGCTGAGGACAGCAAGTTGGGTGTGTTCGAGGTAATAATGCATCGCCCATTTGCCCGACACCCTGCCAGAGCCTCCCACATCCTCTCGCGACTTGCGACAGCCCTACTTGCCATATCTTTGTCCCTCATGTCTCTCTACTGTCAAAAAAAAAGCTTTTCCTGAGGCTGCGGTCATAAGTCGGGTCGGGTAGAGGTACAAGTAGAACGCCGTGGTCATGTGACACGGGTTAGCAACCGAGATTATAGAACGGAGAGAAACTTGGCGATGTTCTATTACCGTGCTGCCGATATTAGCTCCATCGTCAAGTAAACCTAGCGCTTGTGGGAGACCACACAGACCGACACCCCAGCTCAACAGCTCACAAGCCTGACCAACAACTTTTTCAACGGGCAAGTCAGGAGAATTCAGGAGCCATATTACCGTTTCCGTGCTACCACTAGTGCGAGTCTCCACTATTTCCCTCCCTTCCTCCCGATCGTGCCCCTCATGGGGGGCGCTGAACCCCTCGCCCGCCCGCCATAGCTTTTCGTTTTCGTCATTTTTTCGCAGGGAAAGAAAGGGCGATGTCACTACTATTCACCGACCTCCAGCCAAGATGTACTGAGGAAATGGCAAACTCCCAAGTGTGGGTGAAGTTTTCACTCTGATCTGGCAGAGCTCGAGCTTCGAAAAGTGCGTATATATATGCCCCCTGCCTCATTCCTATTCTATTCTTCATCGGCCCCAAATCCAAACATCTTCGTTCTTCGTTAGATTAGATTCTCAGCACGATGGTTTTCCAGGGCGAGAAGCACACCGACATTATGCCACCAACGGCATCCAACTTTCCAGGCGCCGACGTCGGTGTAGACGCCATTGAGCCGCGCACACAACAGGACCCGGTCGATGCCAACGAAAAGAGCCTCAACACTTACGATGAGAATGCCATGGGCGACGACAAGGACATTGTGCGGTATATGGGCGTCTCAGGTGACAGGTTGATTTGGATGGTCACACTCTTTGCTACCATCGGTTTCTCCCTTTTCGGTTACGACCAGGGTTTAATGTCTGGTATTATCGCATCGAAAAACTTCAACGATGAATTCCCCATGACCAAAATGGCCGACAAGAACGATGTTCATCACGCTACCATTCAGGGTACCGTGACAGCGGTATATGAAGTGTGAGTAAAGACCCTCTCAGCTTCGCGTGAAACTCGCTAATTGCAGAACCAATTTTCGTTTAGTGGTGCTTTCTTCGGAGCCTTACTTGCTTTCTTCATCGGAGAACCTCTTGGACGAAAGAAGATGATGCTCATCGGCGGTATCATCATGATTGTCGGAACAGTGATTGGTGTCACCCCATTCGGAGAACATTGGGGTTTCGGGCAATTCATTGTGTCCCGTGTTGTCACTGGTGTCGGAAATGGAATGGTAAGGGCAGGGTGGCTATTTGTCGCTAAAACTTTGACCTGACAACCATGCATCTTGCTATCTTCAGAACACTGCTACTATCCCATCCTGGGTCGCCGAATGTTCTCGAGCGCACAACCGAGGTTTCTTGGTCTGTATTGAAGCCTCGACTGTCGCTGTTGGTACCGTCATCGCCTACTGGGTCGACTTTGGTCTCTCCTTCACCAGCACCAGTGTCTCGTGGCGACTGCCCATCGCTCTGCAGATCGTCTTCGCCTTGTTCCTCATCTGGGGAGCTATCGCCCTTTGTGAATCTCCCCGATGGTTGCTTTCCCACGGAAAACTCGAGGAAGGTCTTCGAGTCGTCGCAGCACTGAACGGTACCAGCGTTCATGATCCTCGAGCTATCCACCAGCGGGACATGATCCTCGAATCTATCGAAGCCGGTCAAAGAGTCAAGGGATCCGCCAAGGATTTGCTGCAATCAGGCAAGAAACAAAACTTCCGACGAATGACCGTCGGTGCCTCGTCTCAGGTATTCCAACAGCTCGGTGGATGCAACGCCGTCATCTACTACGCTACCATCCTTTTCGAAAACCAAATCGGCCTCGAGACTCAACTCTCTTTGATTCTCGGTGGTGTTTTGGCCATCGTCTACGCCTTGTTCGCGCTCTCGTCCTTTGTCTTGGTCGAACGATGCGGACGACGACCCATGTTCTTGGTCGGTACCGTCGGTCAAGCTGTCGCTATGTTCATCACCTTCGGTTGTTTGGTGCCTGGCAAGAAGGGCGCTTCCAAGGGTGCCGCCTTTGGTCTCTACCTCTTCATCGCCTTTTTCGGTGCTACCTGGCTTCCCCTTCCCTGGTTGTACCCAGCTGAATTGAACTCCCAGGCTGTCCGAACTCAAGCCAACGCCGTATCCACCATGTGCAATTGGTTGTTCAACTTCTTGGTTGTCCAAGTCCTCCCTACGATGACCGCGTCGATCGGAGCATACACTTTCCTGCTCTTCGCCCTCGCCAACGTCATCTTCTTCCCCATCATCTGGGTCTTCTACCCTGAAACCGCCGGTCGTGAATTGGCCGAAATCGATGTTATCTTTGCACACGCCCACTTGGCTCGACGACGACCTACCTTGATCGCAGACGAGATGCCAGCGTTGACTGGTCACCAGATCTCCGTCTTGCAGGACCGATACGATATTCACGGTCCTGCCGATCACGAGGCTGGAGGTGTCAACGCCGAAAACGTCGACCTTACGCTGCCCCCTACGGAGGCCAAAGTCAACTCGGAAAATTCCACTCGTGTGCCATCGCGGGAGCCCACACTCGACGAGAAGACACCCCGAGTGTAGATAATTTGGGCTTTTTGACGCTCTTTGAGAGAGCGTGTTGTCGGGGTATATAGACTTTGCGCAACTGTATCCATAGGCTATCGTTAGGGATAGACAACTTACTATAATAATAGATTTGGTTTCTCCATACATTCGATCTTGGATAACCCGAGATGTCCAGGTCCATTGCACAACAACCCTTTGTGCCTGTGCAACTGCGAGATATTGCCTGATGACTCGACTTACTCGTGTAGCGTACAGGTTGTGGATGTTGTGAATCTGATTTTTTCAGGAGGAGCAGTTGACGGAGCTGTTTCATGGTCTGCGTAGTAGGGAGTAGGGGGAGTAGAGGTGGTAGCCGGGGTGGTACATTATCTGCGGTACGGGTACGGGAGCTGGTACGGGGGGAGAAGTCAGTGACGATTTTGATTCCGCGCTGAGGCTGCAGCTGCCTGACTCTCGATTTCGCATGATGCTTGCTCCTTGTTGCATGTACTGTATGTGTATACAACCCATCTGATATCTCCTTTGACGTTCTTCAGCTGGATTGACTTCTCTGACACCTCTTCGACTCATCCGACACGGGTAACTGCGCAATCACTCTTACAGCGGGCTTTTCGATCTCAAGCCAACAATACAAGGATCAAGAGTCTGCTATCAGTCATTTTAGACCAAAACAACACGCCAGGCGTTGTGCCACTCCTCCTGCTCTCGTACATAGTAAGGTCCACAGCGTTATCCCAAGATGGCTGACGCAAAGCTCTTTAGTAAGTCCGGAAAGCCTTGATACGACGCCTTGGCCAACTAACGCGTGTACCGCATTATAGCCCGGAGTAAAGCCCAAGAGCTCAGGATAGAGCTACAGGCAGCAGACAAGAAGGATAAAGGATTCGCCAAGAAGAAGACGGTGCTGAAAAAGGTCGTGGCTAACATGACCATGGGAAATGATAGTCAGTACACCAAGAAGCTGGCGTGTGCAATGTAAAGCTTATGACCTCTTCGTACAGTGTCTCCGCTGTTCCCCGATATGATTCAGTGTATGACTATACAAGTACTCGAGATTAAGAAGAGTAAGTGCCTATGAACTGATTTGCGAGCGTGACTGAACATCCACTCTGGTTTACCGATATAGTGGTATATCTCTACTTGATGAATTATGCAAAGTCAAAATCGGATGAGATTGCACATGCCGTACCGGGTTTCCTGACTGTAAGCATGTTATCTACACTTCCTTTCTTTTCTATCCATTCCTGAACTAAAAATCTTTCCTGTGGTATAGGATTGCAATGATCGAAATCCTTTGATCAGAGCTCTTGCGATTCGGACAATGTCCGCCATCACGTCTTCAGCGATCATTTCTGCACTGATCGACCCACTCAGACATGCTTTGCAAGATACGGATCCGTACGTCCGCAAGACTGCCGCGATCGCGTGAGTGCATAAGAACGTCGGTTACATGGCCAAAAAGCACGGCTGACCGAGTGCTTCTTAAAGTGTTGCCAAGCTGTATGCGAGTGATACGGGGAAAAGAGTAGTCGATAAGGAAGGATTTGTGCCGTTGTTGAGGTTCGTATCTATCTATCATCTCTCCCGAAGATACCCTGACAAAGGTTTGGGAATAGAGATCTCCTCGCTGACGCAAACCCAACGGTGGTGGCGAATGCGGTCGCTGCACTGGTCGAGATTTCGGATAGAAGTAATGACATTATGCTGAAACTCAATGGATCGGTATCGGGAAAGTTGGTAGCGGCACTCGGAGAATGTTCCGAGTAAGTTTTTCTGACATCCTCGATTCAATCTAAATGACTGATCAAGACCTTCTGTTTCTGAAGGTGGGGCCAGGTCTATATTCTCGATGCTCTGATGTCTTTTACACCTCAAATGGCCATAGAAGCTGAACAACTGGGAGAACGCATATCAATACGTTTGCAACATGCAAACAGTGCTGTTGTGCTCACGACCATCAAAGTTCTGCTATACCTGATGAATTACATGGAGGACGAAAGCTTGATTTCGAGCTTAGAGCGCAAGATGGGGCCTCCGTTGGGTGAGTACTGACGGATTGGGCACGGGCCGAGCAAGTGGCTGATATCAAACACACTCTTACTAGTGACCCTGCTGTCTTCCGGTCCCGAGGTGCAATACGTCGCTTTGCGGAACATTCTGTTAATCATCCAGCGCCGGCCTGCTATCCTTCAACACGAAGTCAAGGTGTTTTTCTGCAAATACAACGATCCGATCTATGTCAAGCTCGCCAAGCTGGAAATCATGTACCGCCTCGCTCGCGCTGAGAATGTGCATGAGGTCTTGCCTGAGCTCAAGGAGTAAGTGAAGGCTTTCAGCAAATGACGATGAACTTTGATCTGACTGATCTGCCGTTTCACTAGATATGCATCAGAAGTAGATGTCGATTTCGTGAGGAAAGCTGTCCGTTCGATAGGCCGTCTAGCCATCAAAATCCAGCCTGCCGCAGATCAATGCATATCGGTGCTGCTGAAACTGCTTCAAACCAAAATCTCTTACGTCGTGCAAGAAGCGATTGTCGTCATCAAAGATATCTTCAGGCGGTACCCCAACGAATACGAAAGCATTATCGGAGCACTCTGCGAGAACCTTGATGCACTTGATGAGCCAGAGGCGAAGGCTTCGATGATCTGGATTATCGGGCAGTATGCAGATAGAATAGAGAACAGTGACGAGTTATTGGAAGACTTCTTGTTCACGTTTACGGAGGAACCGACAGAGGTAAGATGGTTGGATCAATCCATATGAACGCCGCTTATCAACTGTCCCCCAATTAACGATGTTACAGGTTCAACTCGCCTTACTGACAGCGATTGTCAAGCTGTTTATCCGCCGTCCTACCGTCGGACAGGAGCTGGTGCCGAAAGTCTTGAAAATGGCTACGGAAGAGGTGGATAACCCAGACCTTCGTGACCGAGTGAGTTGCCGCTCGTCACGATTTTGTTATTTTAAAAGCTTATCATTCTTTAAAAGGGCTTCATGTATTGGCGGTTGCTTTCGACCAACCCGGCGGCGACTCGTGACATAGTGCTTGCAGAAAAGCCACCGATTTCCACAGAGACGGATAGAATGGATAAAGGCACTCTGGACCAGGTCCGTATTCTACATTATGCTGGTGTGGCCAAGGGAACTAACATTTCCTCTATTCACAGCTACTTTTACATACCGGAACTCTTTCTAGTATATATCACAAGTCTCCTCAAACTTTCATCAGGACTGCGAAGGCACGTTATCTGCCTGGTGAGTGTTAGCTTTTTCCAACAGCCACACGAGAGCAGAACTTATGGCCTTTTTCATAGACTCCCCTGCTCTAAATACTTCCTCAAGGCGGCATCTCATTTCGGCAAATGGCATGTCGGCGCCGAGATCTCAGTTGAAACCATCTCTGAGCGTCAGACCAACATCACAAGCTACCGACAGGGCCCGCCCAACTTCAGCATACACGACGCAAGAGGACGAAAGGTCCCCGTATTCCCCCATTCCGGGGTCTAGCGATCCATATGCCCAACTGGGCGCCCTAGCAGACTATCAAGTGGACCAGCCTAGGCCAAGGGGTGTATCCAGAAACGGCGATGAAGACTTACTCAACTAGAGTGTTCTCGGCGGGTTGAGTCCGAGGCGGTTTCTGCGGGGCAAGGCTTAAACATTAGAGTAGTACGCGGAAAGAACGGAGTCAGGTGGACAGTTGTAGTTCGTGAGAGGCATTTATTGCATGTGGAATTCTTCAAGGATATGGAGCGTCTTCCTTCGATATATCGTCGTAGTTTCTCTAATGCACCTGCTCGTAATACAACTGGTGACCTTCATTCTGGCGCACGCTTATCCTCTCGAACATATTCACGTTCATTCATTTCCTATGGCGCGTATATTCTTTATAATCCGGTCCACGTCAGGGACTTCTCCAACTTGATTGTGCCCTTTAGTGGCAAATCCACCGACGACGATCCGACCATGACATCGAATTCACCCGCCTCGGCGATCCACCAGTTTCGGCGCTCGTCCCAGTACTTTAAAGCATTTCGGTCCAGATTGACGGTAACGGTCTCCTTCTGGCCAGGTCGGAGTTCGACCTTGGCGAAACCCTTGAGCTCCTTGACAGCTCGTGGAAGGCTGCTCTCGGGATCACGAACGTAGATTTGTGCAGCTTCTTTGCCCGCAGCCTTGCCCGTGTTTTCCACTATAAAGCTGACTTCAAACTCGCCTTCAGGTGTGATAGACGAGAGCTGCAGATCTGAATAGGCAAAGGTGGTGTACGATAGACCGTATCCGAAGGGGAACAGGGTGGCGGTTTCGGACTTGTCAAAGTAGCGGTATCCAACATAGATACTTTCTGTGTAAAAGGTCTTTCCTGGTGTAGCGGATGTGATACCGAATCCGATGTCAGACGGAGAGTCGGCAAGACGCTTTGGGAATGTCAAAGAAAGCTTGGACGACGGATTTACTTTTCCGAACAGGACATCCGCGAGACCGTCACCCAGCGAATTGCCGCCATAGAAGGCTTGCACCAAAGAGTGAGCCTGATCCACCCAGGGCATTGCAACCGGTGTACCGGTCTGATTAACAATGATCGTTCTAGGATTGGCTTCCAAGATGGCCCTGACCAACTTGTTTGACGTTCCAGGGAGATCCATATGCTTTCGGTCGTAACCTTCAGACTCAAAGTCTTCGTTGAGTCCGACAACGACGATAGCGACATCTGCGTTCTTCGCGGCAATGACGGCTTCAGCGATCGCCTTCTCATCTTCGATGACAGGAATAGCGCCGAATCGGAAAGCACCGGCGGTCTGGAACGGGCTGCCGCGAACGTCCTCCTGGTACCAACTTCGAATTTCGAGGTCGTAAGTCTGTCCCACTTCAATCTTTTCAATTTCCCCTGTTTGCTCGATAGAGCCAGAGTTGAAGTAGGTCTCCCCAGGGACCCAATTGGAGCTGTTGTTGACGACGAGCTGACCGTTGACATAGAGGTCGGCGGCTCCAATGGAGGCTAGGCCGAACTTCCAAGTACCGCTGGTGTCTGGAGTGAACTTTGAGGTGTACTAGGATTCGAAACAGGATCAAGTCAAGCGTCGAAATCTCAAAAGCTTGGATCTGCGTCCGACTCACCCTGACGTAAGGTTGCGATACAGCAATATCATGTGGGACGCCATCCATCATGAAACAATTGCAAGATCCCGTAGGTACACTGTGGTCCGGCTTGCTACTGACTTTGACACCGGCTTTCTTGCTCTTGAAATCCTTTGCCGGCTCCGACTTCCAGAAGTCGACTTGAGCAAACCCTGCCTCGGACTTGCCATTGGGATGTGACATCATCTTCGAAACGGATGGCATGTAGAGGTAAGAGGCAGAACCGATCGAATATTCGACTTCGGCACCGATCTCCTCGGCAGCAGAGGTGATGCCTTCCAGGGGAGTAACGGCGTAGGCAGTCAACATGGATGCCGAACCGCCACCAGAAGGCACCGCGACTCGGGCGTTACTGCCGATAACAGCAATCTTTTTTGCCTCCTTGATGGGCAGAATCTGCTTGTCGTTCTTGAGCAGAACCACTGCAGCCGCAGCGGCCTTTCGCAACAAGGCTCGGGTCTCGGCATTATCGACTTTGCTTTCCTCGACGCCAAACGGAATACCAGATTGTTTGGCATACTTGACGATGCCCAGAACCTTGCGTACTCGATCGTCGATTTCCCACATGAAGATTTTGCCCGCTTGCAATTGACGCAACACCTGTGCTCCTCGGAAAACAGGCGGTCCAGGCATTTCGAGGTCGAGACCAGCTTTGATACCTGGATAACCATTCACCGGTTCAGCAATACTTCAAGGTTTGGTGCGAAACAGACTCAGCACTCACTGGTGTCACAGGAGTAAACGCCTGTCCAATCAGACATGACTATGCCCTCGAATCCCCATTCTTTCCTCAAGATGTCTTCGAGCAACCACTTGCTCTCGGAACAGTGCAATCCATTGACCCGGTTGTAACTCGTCATGTAACACTTCGGCTTGGCTTCCGCTTCCGTAATCCTGAATGGCTCGAGGTAGATCTCTCTCAGAGCTCGGTCAGGAATGACACTGTCGCTACTGAGTCGCTCGAATTCCTGTTCGTTCCCCACGAAATGTTTCATGGTAGCTGCTACACCCTGGGATTGCAAACCGTTAACCCACGAGGCGGCGAACTTTCCGCTGAGGTGCGGGTCCTCGGAGAAGGATTCAAAGCCTCGACCTCCCAAAGGCGATCTTTGGATGTTAATGGTTGGGCCAAGCAGGATATGTGCCCCTTTTACGCGACACTCCTCGCCGAGTTGCACACCAATCTCCTTAGCCAGAGCGAGGTCGAATGAGGACGCCAGGCCCGTGGCACATGGGAAACAGTTGGATGGGGTTCCGTTGAAGAATCTAGTAAAAGCGTTGTGAGTCAAGAGTGGCCACTGGTGATCCATCAAGGAAGCGACCTACTTGATGCCTCGGACACCGTTGGGACCATCAGACATGCGCACAGCAGGAATACCCTTTTCCGGGAAATCGGGAATGTGCCAAAAGTCTTTCCCGCCAAGAAGTGCGACTTTCTCCATCTGAATAAGAAGGAATCGTCAGATCTTCAGGTCACAAAGTCGCCTGAAAGCTGGAAGATACGAGATCAAGACACCCACGGTGGTAAGACTGGCGAGCGTCTTTTCGATATCCAGATCATTGTCGGCAGGCTTGCCTTTGCTGCTAGAAAACATCTGTTTCAGATCGACCATGTTGAGTGAACAGCTGATTTTTCAAGGAAGAGCGAATGTTTTGAGCTTTGAGAAGGACGAGGGATTTCCTTTGTCGAACAATAGAACGGTGCTGATTAAGTATAGCATCGCTCGAGCAGCTCAGGAGTATCCTCGGCGAGATCATGTTGCGAAGGATTCGGCGTTGATGGTCGGTGATGACTGAAGATTGAAAAGCGGGGAAAATGGAGAAATAAACGGCGATATCAACGGAGATACATCAAAAGCGGCTAGTTTGGCTCACTTTTCTCGGTTTAGTTATGTAAGCAGGAAAGAACAGACGTGTATTTTAGAGCTATTCTAGAGAGGTCCAGTACCGGCAAAGGTGAGCTTGGATTGCCGAAGTGGTAGCAAACCCGTTCGTCGATAGAAGAAGACTTTGAAAGAGTTATATACATCGTGATACCGCCCTTGTTCAGCAGTAGAGTCAGTGAACATGTCGTCCTCTGACCTTCCTCCTGACCGGGAGACTCTACTTCGGGACGCAGTTGCATTCCTGCGAGATGTCAAGGCAAGTTGCGTTCCGAGGCATACACAGGGGAACGATTGACTGACAGGCGACTATGTTCAACAGGTTTCGTCCTCCCCACTGGCACAGAAAATCCAGTTCCTCGAATCCAAAGGCCTCTCTTCAGAGGAAATCGAAAAAGCCCTGATCCGTTCGTCGGAAGGGAGCTCGAATGCAACATCGACACCCGAAGCTGGTGGACAAGTTTCTGCCTACTCCTCAGATACGGCAGCTGAATCGTCTGGCCAACAAGTTTACAACCATGCTTCTGGGTATCAAGGCACTCGTTCCCCGAACCATGTACAGTACGGCCCGCCAGGTCATTATGCACCAGGATACCAGACACAAATGCAAGCGAAACCAGAGTTGCCGCAACGGGACTGGAGGGACTACTTTGTGAGTCGTCACGCGGTTGCCGAATGGATGACCGTTGCTAAATTTGACTTTCACGTTCAAAGATCATGGCTGTCATTTCCGGTGGTGCGATGTATGGGATGATAAGCCTGGCCAAGGTGCATACTTGGGAGCTCGCGCTTCTCCGACCGCCTTCAGCTAACGGAACCCCCTTCCCATAGAAATTCCTGCTTCCTCACCTCCGTCCGCCGACTACAACAGCATTCGAACAAACCAGCACGGATCTCACCGCGCAGTTTGACGAAGCGACGCAGATCCTCGCAGATCTGCAGAAACAGACAGGGGAGTTGCAGGAATCCGTCGAAGGTGAACGGGTCAAAGTCGACAAGGTCGTTGGTGAAGTCGAAGAGGCTGTGGATGCCGTCAGAAAGGGTGAACAAAAGTGGCGAGAGGAGATGCGGGATCTCAGGGATGAAATCGAAGAGGTCAAGGATCTTGTGCCCAAGGTATGTTCCAGAGTCAAGCGTTTCGAAGGCGATTACTCAAGACAAATGTTTCGTTCAGATGATCGAGAAGCACGCTCAGGCACAAGCATCGTCTCTTCAAGAGCTCCAAGCCGAACTCAAATCCTTGCGTACGCTTCTGGTAGCCCGCAACAAACCTCTGGCATCACCTTCCGCTATCGCCTCCTCCGCTGGACGTGCGGCGTCACCTTTTGGTACCCCGGCAGCCCCTTCCCAGACACAACAAGGTGAAACCGAAATCAGTATGGCCGCCAATGCGCTGTTGGCTCCTCGAGCGACTTCTGCTGGTGCTCCAGTGATGGGAGCGAGCAGACCTAGTATTCCCGCATGGCAACTTGCTTCTAATTCATCCACTTCTTCGCGCCCAGCAACTCCGGCATCTGACGATGCGAAACACGTTTCAAGTAGCGTAACAGCGGAAACATCGAGTAAAACAGAGGGCAAGAAACCCGTTGTATGATCGTGATTACAGTTGTCGTACATTTGCGAGTCGGGGAGGTTTGATCTGCATAGGTATATCATGTGTTTAGCGAATCAAATCAAGCTTTAACCAGCAATCGCCTGTCGCGCCGTAAAGTTGCATAGCGCTCGGACGATGTCAGTCAGCTCGCTCAGTGTATAAGGCGCTGTAGGGTCATCCTCTTTCGGTTCGGGAACCTAGCAAAAACAACTGGCTATTAATACGGGGCAAACGATGCAGGGGTGCCATGGGTGCATATTCGACTTACATGGAAAAATACGACTGGTATTGGTTTCCGCCGTCTGTCTTTCTCAGCGCGTTCATACGCATATCTCAGCGAACAGGTGGTGATGTAACCGCAGCAAAAGTTGCCAGGATCGGGAGATAGCTTGACATTCTATTCCATAGAAAAATAAGCTATCTCACGTACGGCGGAATTCGTGTCAACAGGATAGACTCGCTACTGACTTTGTATCCCATATCGTTCAGCTCATCGCAGCATTCTTGGCAATCCATGGTACATTCCCATCGGGCTTGAGCACCCTCTACTCCCCGGCTGAAACCAACCTCGGGAGCGAGCTCCCCATCAACATCCTTCAAGTGATACCCAAGCGATTCTGGATCACAAGAGTAGTCGACATAGGTACCAACACCGGATACTTTGAGACGTAGATATTGTTCAGACTTACTGGATCCAGTCTCAATCGTACATGCCTCGTACCCCTTTGCTAGCCCTACATGTACAATACAATCCCATTCTCCAGAATCATGGAACTGAGGAACGAGCTTCTCGATCTCGCGGTACGATACACGGACGGGTTTGAAGGTGACGATGGCACTGTTAGACGATGAGGCCGTTCCCGATGACGCTATGGCATCGGTTTCAGATGTGGAAGATGTAGGGGGTTCGGATGTGCCAGGTATGGTTGGGAGTGACAGGATCGCCCCGTCCAGTTGTTGGCCGATCGATTCGGATGGATTGATTTGGACGTCTCCCCAGCCCTACCACAGCCAATGGGACAGGATGAGCTTGGGCCTAGATCTACTTTGATGTGTATGGCACGACATACCTGAAATCCAGTGAGGAGGAGCTTGATGGTCCTACCTGTGGTTCCCATTTCCCCGTTACCCGTTACTGCGGGGTGGATAGACAGTGCACGTGTCAAGGTGTCTTGTTGGAAACGGAACTGTAGGCCACGACAGGAACGACGGTAACTTGTATGAGAATTACAACAGTCGTATTGACGTGTCTATCGCTGAGGAGGGAAGCAACAGAATGTATCCCAGCCTATATATTTATCTGTGTTGAACCAGGAAGCTGACCAGGATACTGTAGACCTCTCACATGGTTGACACTTCTGTTTCGGATACGGCCGACAGGGATTTCGCAGGTTTGCAGGAACGGAGGATAGCCCTTGTGAACTAGATAGGACCTGGATGAGGGACGTAGAACGAAGGAGTAGGGGTATGACAGTGGTATGACATGAGTGCAGAAGGATCCGTAGACGAGCGTTTTATGTTAGCATATGTTGTGAGAACGGTTGATTTCGCAATTCGTCGCTGCGTGAGGCTAATTGTCCCTGCAGTGAGGCATCTGTCTGCGTACAGCACCACTCTCATTCTTGAACCATATCGTCACCACATTGTCGAAGCCACTCGAAAATACTGCCCTAATTAGGCATATCTCTGCTCCGCACCGTCGCCGTGCGATGTTCGACCCGACGCTTTCGGATGGAAGAGGATGGAGCTTTCGTTCGTGACTTTTCGATATTCCTGTTTATCGAATCCCGTAGATCGGGTATACTGGACGCTGAACTTAGTGATATCAAATATGGTTCCTCTAGTACCTATCGGCGCAGTCGTTGCAGGGCGTGGCAATCGTGTGCGAAAACGGATCTCGTCTTTGAATAAAGCTCGCAATGATGAAATCGGAGATATGCTGCTGTTATATTGCGTTGATTTGTCACGATAGATTCTGAAAGATACAGTAGATCACCGATATAACGAGTGCGATTATTCCTCTACAACAGTTTTCAGCTGTTGGCGATTCAAATGTATTAGGGGTGATCAGTAATTAGATACAGAGAAGACTATATTGCAAAAGGATGTACCTGTAGACCGTGGATGGCTTTTACTTCTTCTTTGAGACATTCATTCACCAACTTGTGCTGCTTGATAGTCGATAATCCTTTAAACTGCGGCGATGAGATATGGATTGCGTAGAAAGAGCCACATCCGCCTGTCGTCGAGACCAGCGTCAGCTCGGCTACTGCGCTGCCAAGTAAACGCGGGACACCCGGACTTACCACTGACATCGACCACATCTAGTGTCTTGGAGCCAAACTTTGCCTTGAGCTTGTCATAGATTCCACGTTCACCGTCATTGAGCTTGGAGTAGACGTCGTCTGAAGCAGCATTGGCGTTGAGTAATGTCGGCGTTACGTGCAGCGATCTGCGGAGAGCTGTTGCAGGGGAGGCACTGCGTAGGAGGACGTTGCGAAGACCAAACATTGCGTATGTTGAGGATTGTATTGTACACTACCTGTTCTGGACTTTGCCGTAATGTCTACTGAGACGGTCCAAATGAAATAACCTCGAGTCGTTCGAGGAGGAGGAGGACCGACCGACGATGATGGTCGTCGATCGTAAAGCTCTTAGCTATTTGTATCCGCCTCCTCACGTCCTCCTCCAGCGCGTTATCCTATACATACGCAAGGTATTACCATTGTGTGTCCTATTTTCTCTCCTGAACCCGTCCCGTGATAGTGTCATCTTCCTCGGACAATTTCAAGGGAAGCGTCAACTAGGATGTCGCAACTCAAACGACACCCAACGTACACACTGGATGTGGACGCTCACACCTTGATACTGCAAGAGATCCAAACCCTTACCGCTTTCATTCGACGGTCACCTCGGTGGGCAGCTGCACCTCAATCCGCTTACAGCTCGGCATATTACTCGGTCGTATTTGGACCCAAGGTCGCGACCACTGCAGCAAACGATGAGTCCACTTCCGGTGACCAGACAAAGGTTCAAACGCATAGCAGGACATCCAGTCTTGTTACCCAGAAAACGCTGGAGCAGCCTCAGACGCCGCTTGCGAATACCGCTCCGCCATCCGGTACTCCGAAAAGGACACACGTCAGTATTGTTCGAGATGAGTCTACCGCTGGCACCTCGCGGCCGGTTTCAGCACTTGGAATGAGGAAATCGACAGGTGGTGGAGTGTCGGGCTCGGGTTCGGGATTGATGAGTGGAATTGAAAGTGAAGAAATGGATCTTTTGGCCGGCTTCGTTGGTTTAAAAAGGTCGCTAGCCCAGGTCCAAGACTTTACAGAGCTCCCGCCAATCGATATCATTCAACCTTTCCTAGCGCTTATTCGGTCACCTTTGACGTCGGGTCCGATCACCTCCCTTGCGCTCACCTCGCTCAACACGCTCATCACACACATATTACCGTGCTACCAACCATATCCTCTGCCTCTGCTCACCTCGCGCTCATTCACCGTTTCAACTGCACCAACACCACTTCAACTCGCTCTCACCCAGATTACATCTACCATCGCCCGATGTCGGTTCCCTTCTACCAATCCAGCGCAAGATGAAGTCGTCCTCCTCCGCTTACTCAAGGTCACGGAAACGCTCGTCACGGGCCATCTGGAGCGGGATCTGAACGACGAAGGCGTCTGTGAGATTCTGGAAGTAGGTCTTGGGATGGGAGGAAGAGCACGACTCGGTGAAGGTTTACGAAGGACTGCACAGAATACTGTTGGCGCGATCGTCAAGGCTGGGTTTGGAAGGCTCAAGTTGATGGATCCAAAGATTGTTTTGGGCGAAGGGAATCAGATTAGCAGTATTCAGACCGAGGAGAAGTCGATCGGGACGCAGGGTGGAGACGCGGCTGTGTCTACCACCGAGGAAAGTGTCGAGGAGCGTGTCACTGAGGAGGATGTCAAAGGCCAGAAAAAGAGTCTGGATGCCCAAGAGGATGAAAAGTCTTCTGTCAAGTCCGCGTCGAGTGAAAGTCGAGTAGCTGAAGGTAAGCTACCAAACCGCATGCCCTTGCTGCGCGTTTTCGATGTCTAACGTTTTCATTTCTGCTTCACGCATCAGCAGCAACAACCACGTCCGTCGTCACTCCATTTGTGCCATATGGACTGCCGACCCTACTGGAGCTGCTTCGGGTTCTGATCTCGCTACTGAACCCGCAAGACCTGACTCATACGGATTCAATGCGACTCTCAGCCCTGGGGGTACTGAACTCTGCGTTGGAAGCCGGCGGTCGTCATATCGGACAATGGAACGAACTCGCCGACGGCCTGAAAGACCAAGGCTGTCGATACCTGTTCCAGTTGATCCGGAGCGAGAACCATCAAATTTTAACGCTCGCTTTGAGAACTTGTGCAACGCTTTTCACCACGCTGTTGCCTCATCTCAAACTCCAACTGGAACTTTTCTTGACTTTCCTCATGGACCGACTCACACCCACAACTCTTCCCCCTTTACCCGCGCATGTGCTCCAAATCCGCGCGGGTGCAGGTTCATCGAGGTCACATCGAGACTCGGATAGGGGTACCACGGTATCTTCTGGCGGAGCCGATGTGGATCGTCCGGCTACACCCAAGCTATCAGCAACTCCGACCGCGAATGCTGCATCTCTCGCCTCACCGGCACCCGTCACAACGGCCGAAACGAGGGAACTCATGCTGGAAACATTGACTCTACTGATGCAAATGCGGAACGAGCACTTTATGGTGGATTTGTGGATCAATTATGACTGTGATGTGGACAGTGAAGATGTGTTTGAGAGGATGATCGCGTTCCTAACAACGGTAAGTTCAGGAACTCTACCGCAAAAAGACGTTTGGGCAGCTGACCTTTCTTGTATGGTACCTTAACGCAGGGTGTTTTCAGTGCATCTTCAGCTCCTGGCCATTCTAACCCAAACAGTATAGAGGGATTGGATAATTCGCAGATGCTCTGTTTCGAGGCCGTTTTAGATTACATTGACGGCATGTCGAACAGATTGGGCACTGACGCTACCAGTCAGCGATGGCCTGCAGTAAGTGATGATAGAAAGCACCTGCAGTTTCTCATCCTGATGACACATACTGCAACCTTCTAGTATGCACCGTCCATCGAGCAACTACGACAACAGAAAGATCGCAAGGGATTACTTATTTCTGGCGCACAGGCGTTCAACACTAAGCCCAAGAAGGGAGTAGCATACTTGAAAGAACATTCTCTTATCGAAGGATACAAGCCAGGAAAGGACGACGACCCGGCCAACATCAGGGCACTCGCGGTCTTTTTGAAAAGTAACGGACGTCTCGATAAGAAGCTACTTGGAGAATATATCAGTAACCCGGACAATCTCGACTTGCTCAAAGCATACATCGGTCTCTTTGACTTTAAAGGCGTCAGTTCTCCACACCTGGTTCTCCCCTCCTTCACCTGGCAACTCATGTCTCCTTCCTCCTTCTAGAAATCCATTGCGGATGCCATGCGGGAACTGTTAGAGGCGTTCCGTTTGCCTGGAGAAGCGCAGCCGATTGCGAGGATCACCGAGGTATTCGCTCAGCATTACATCTCTTTTAGTCCTAGTACGTTTGGCGAGATCCATTCGGCAAGTGAAGTGCGAGAGACTAATTGATTATTCTGGTGATACAACTCCTCTCGCAGTCGAGATCAAGAGTGCGGATGCTGCCTATGTGCTGGCATACTCGGTAATTATGCTCAACACAGATCAGCATAATCCGCAAAACAGAGTATGTAGCGGCTGGCATCTCGTCCCGGGAATCGTACTCATGCATTTATGCTAATTTGGCGTTGTCCCCAGCGTCGAATGGCAATTGAGGATTATCAACGCAATCTTCGTGGGGTGAATGACGGCGCGGACTTCGACCCAGATTACCTTGTGAATATATCGCCAGTCTCATTATTACTCATCGCTGAGCAAGTGCATTACAGGCCGCAATCCATGAATCTATTCGAAAAAACGAAATCATCATGCCACAAGAGCATGTCGGCCAGGCCGGTTTCGATTACGCATGGAAAGGAATGATTCAACGATCCAGGGCAGCTGGCGAGTAGCTTTGAGCGCCTAAGCGCAACGGCAGTAACTTATCAGACCTTGTTATTTCGCAACAGGTAAAACCATCACTACAGATATCGCTGCCTTCGACCGCGAGATGTTCAAGCTTTCGTGGCAGTCTGTCGTAGAGGCGATCGCTTCCGCCTTCAGCGCTGGTGCACAGGATGAATACGTGATCCAAAGGGCCATCAAGGGGTTCCGGCAATGCGCGACTCTTGGAGGGAAATTCGATTTACCTGAAGTGATCGATAGCATTGTACTTTCTCTGTCATTTGCGACCGGTCTTTTAGACGACACTGACGACGGATATCAGAGCTCGAATCACCCTACTGTCAAGTCCGAGAACGGACAAGTCACCGTGTCTCCACTTTCGATCCGGTTCGGAAACAGTTTCAGAGGGCAATTGGCGACAGTGGTATTGTTTACGATTGCTGATGGGAACGGCAATGCTATTCGGGAAGGATGGAGCCAGGTAAGCGGTGTAAAGATGGTCCATCTCCGCCCGGCCACACTAACAGATTGCCTCGCCAGATCTTCGAAATGTTCCAAACCCTCTTCCTGCATTCCTTACTTCCCGCCAAACTCTCTCAAGATGTCGAATTCTTGTCTGGGACCTCGGCAATCCCACTGAAACTGAATAATCCTGCACCGGCTCGAGAAGAACGTCGTGCGGACACCGGCCTGCTCTCTACTCTTTCCTCGTACCTATTGAGCCCTTACGGCAATTCCGCGGATACTGTCGTGACTCCGAGTGAAGATGATGTGGGATACACATTGTCGGCGCTCGACTGCATTGCATCTTGCAAATTGGATGAATTTTATCGGAACCTCCAGTAAGCCATTCTTGACCCGCCCCTTGTAGCGCCTGGTCTCAACACTGTTCTATCACAGTAATCTGAGCCAGGAGTCCCTCATAGCTGCATTGCGGGCTTTACGGACTCTTGCTGAAACCAGATCCGCTCCGAAACACAAAGACTATGCAAATTTGAGGAGCAGGGATGATGTTGCGGGTAGACCGCTAACGCCGGCTTACGATGAAACCCAACAACCGTACGATCCAGCTACAGTTCTTGATCTGGAGCTTATGGTCGAATTGGCGAGTTCCAAACCGGAGTTTGCCGCCGAAACATGGTACGGTGAATCTTTGGACGATCGGGAGTAAGAAAACTTACTGATTTCTTGCACGCGCAGGCCCATAGTGTTTGATTTCATCGCTTCCTTATTGTCGTCAGCACAGCTATATAGCGTGCTGCTTATCGAACGCGCTGTGACGGGATTACTACGTCTTTGCTTGCTGATTTGTGACCAGGTAAGGTGGATAATAAATTGTGTTCGTTGAGGACCTTCGCTGACATAGCATCAATTTCAAATCCACTTGCAGCCAAATCTTCGTGATCAGCTTTACATAGCGCTGGATGCCTTGCGAAGCCTGCCGGCTACTGCATTGAATGCAGTGTCAGAGCAACTAATGTCTGGGATCGCGAAAATCCTTGAGAAGGAAAGAACGGTCGTAAAGTCAGTACCAAAGCCTTCAACCAGTATCTGCTTTGCGACCATTGCTCAATCATCTCACTTATAGATCGCAGACAGAGTGGGGACTGATAACGGCCCTCTTCCGAGCCACTGTTTCTCATCCGGAAGCGTCAAAGGTTACGCTGGAGCTTGTTCAAAAGACCACGTCAGGTACCGTTGGTTCAGGCTTGACGGTAGACAACTATCAGGGTATGGTAGCGATCCTCGACGAATTCGCCACTGCAGCAGGGGCGGCGGCTATGCGCATTCAGCACGGGAGAAGAGGAGCGCCTCAACCGGTCGCTGCTACCTTGGGGCCAATCGTTCAAAGGGGTTTGACAGCCCTGGATTCGCTTTACGAGCTGCGAAGCGTCATCCCTACGCTGATGGAGACATCTTCGTTGAGCAAAGTCGATGGTGAGCAATCTTCCTGTCCAAAATTCTCGTCGGTCCGCTTACGACTCTGTTCGATAGCTTGGAATACCTTCTGGCTTCCTCCCCTCATGGCAGTGGCAAAGCATTGTGTGAATGGCAGCCGAGATATACGGCAACGAGCCATTGGTTATTTGCAACGCATGCTCTTGAGTCAGCAACTCATGTCGAGCGAAGAGGCAGCTCTTTCGGCGGTGTTTGCTCGGGTACTTTTACCGATACTGGAAGAATTGCTCAAACCTCAGGTGTTTGACCGAGATCCGGCTGGCATGGAGGAAACTCGGCTACGGGCCGCGACACTACTGTGCAAGGTCTTTTTGCAGTACCTCATATTACTGGGCGAGACAAAGGAAACCGTGGCAAGCTTGTTGACGAGGGTTATCGATCTGCTCGAGAGGTTCATGCGGACGGGTTCTAAACAACTGGTGAGTTTCTCGCTTAATTCATTCGGCATTACTTCATGTGCGGGATATTGAGCGCTCGCATATTCCATCCAATAGTACGAAGCCGTTCCCGAATCTTTAAAAAATGTTTTGCTGGTAATGCATTCGTCAGGATTCTTGGCTCCACCAACCGTCCCCGACACGAGGACCGACAAACAGAAATTACTGTGGTCGACGGCTTTCACCCGCATTGAGCGTTTCCTTCCGGGGTTCCTCAATGAAGTCATTCCGACCCCAGTCGTTCCGGCTGAGACTACGCCTCCCAAAGCAGACGACGAGCCTGAATTAGCTGCGACGGCTGATGAGAAAGTCGTCTCAGGGGAAGAAGCAAAGACCCAAGCATAGATAGACTAGACATTCAGGTCGGAGCTGGATACCTGATACTGTATTGCGAGTAGATTGTGATGGATTGCGGAGGCGATAAATGTGTTTACAAATTTTCACCGGTACCTGAATCTCTGCACCCGTTTCAGAGCTTCTGATCGCCATCTTTTCAAGGATGGTACCATTCTACCGTTCTGTCTACCATGTCCCATTGAAGTGTGGAAAGCGCGATGCGGGCAGCGATGATGCAAGAAGCGTTTCAAGGTGAAACAATCCTCACTTTCGATCAGCGCGAATCATATCTGTTATTGTTGAAGTTCAGCCAAATAGCTCCTCGTTCGCTTGTCGTCAGCCAAGGTGGCTATTCAGAAGTGACTCTCATGCGTTGAGATTTTTGGATTACTCCTCTCGTAAGCCCAGCTGCGAGCCCTTGAACACCGCCGAAGACTAGACGCGAATTCAGCTCGATGCCATCCGCAGGTCCAACCGCTTTCACTAAATTGGTCCACACACTCAGAGCAGAATGTTGCCAATCCAGATGCATTTTCAATCCTCTTCTACCTCTAGTACGAAATGACTGAATTCCCTCGAACGCAGCTCTTGACATCCGCAGTCGCGATATTGACCGATTGCCTGACTGGTACCAACGGGTAGCAGGGCAGGACCGAGAGAACCAACCGATGGCGACTGGTCCGCCGTGCATCAGCCCATGAGCCATGAGTAGACATAGTTGTAAACATACTCATACGATATGCTACTGCCCAGATTTCGCAGATCTCAGAGGAGAAGCCATCATCAACATCAGCTCGCCCAATGTAATAAGTCGATAAAAGCGGCGGACCGCTGGCGCTGGCGGAGCAGGCGCAACAGGTGGTATTCGTATCACGTATGTTGGTACAGGGAGCATTTTGAAGATGGGCGCTTCGGATTTTGAGCGTCGTTCACGCACGTTTAGAAATCCAGAGATATGCTGGCGCGTCGACCGCCAGGCTTGTACAACGAAGCTGAAACTTGGTCCGACGACAAACATGATGGCTGCACCGATAGTTATCTGGTTCTGTTGACGGACCGTCTCGTTGAGGCAACGATATTTCTGTTTCCAATGCCTCGAACCAGCTGTTCAAACCTGTCGGCTACAGAGCTGGCTGTAATAATAATAGCTGCTGTAATAATACATTTCCATTTGTCACATGTGCGATCGAGCCAATCGTTATCTTTCCGCCACGGTATTTTTCGCTTTCCCCGCAACATCCGCACTCGCTAGTCAGCCGAGCGGGATGGAGCGAAAACTTTTGCGTTACTTGCGTTACAGCCTAAGCCGAGCGGCGCTGCCAGTCAACAACCAGACACAGGGCAACCTAGCTGGCAACCTGGTCATGGGGTTTTGCTTCGAGTTCGAGTGATAATACAGGAATGCAATAATACGAGATCAGCGAGCTTCTCTGCACAAACTTTCTTCTTACACTGAGAGTGATCGTGAACGACATTGGGCCAACTTTGCAGAGGTAGCACGGTCTCACTTGCGCAACCTACCCAAGCAGCAACACACCACTTGAGAGCTTATCATCCGGAATCGTTAACTCGAGCGTAACATGTCGGACGAAAAGAAATACGAGGACATCGACCCGGTGACGGAGGGCTCGGTCAACACAGAGACTACCAAGGCGAAAGTCATGCCTCTGTATGTAGATGAGAGAGGCTACCACGAGAAGGATGAAGGATACAACGATAGCTTTGTCGTCCGGGCCTTGGGTATGTTGCGCACTTGCGAGAAACACTCTATTTCCTACGAGAGGCTGATCTGCATATTATAGACCCAGACAACAAGGACGGCGCCGTACAACGAAACCTGAAGAGTCGACATGTAGCCATGGTATGCGACGGAGATTCCTTATTTTCAGCTTTACTCCGCTGATCAGGATTTCCTATACAGATTGCTATCGGAGGTACTATCGGTACCGGTCTCTTCGTTGGTAGTGGTACTGCTCTAGCCAATGGTGGTCCCGTCGGTGTTTGGGTACGTCTTCATGTCTGTAGATCATCCGACCTCGAATACTGATCTCCGCCGCCACCGATAGTTGGGTTACATCTTTATGTCGACCATCGTTTACGCTATGATGGTCGCTTTGGGAGGTATGCCTCTCTATCTCACTACATGATCGCTTCGAGGCTGATGTCCGGTCCGCCTTGCATTTTCAGAAATGACTACGTTGTTCCCGGTTGCAGGCGCTTTCACGCATTATGCAACTCGATTCTTGGATCCCGCTTTGGGTACGTATTTAACATCCAGTGTCAGCCTACGTCGCCTTGGGCTCATTCTTGATGTATGCAGGTTTTGCTTTGGGATGGAACTACTTTTACTCTTGGGCCATCACTTTACCTGGTACGTTTAATGCGACTCTAGCGAGGACGCAAAACGCTCATTTCCATCCTTACTACGACTTCTGTTAACAGTCGAAATGGTCGCATGCGCCATCATTATCAACTACTGGAACACCACGATTAACAATGGTAGGCAAGATTTACATCCTTGGATACAATCCTTGGCGCTTATTCCGAATGCGACACCCTCTAGGTGCATGGATCGCTGTTGGACTTGCTTGCGTGTGCGCGACCAATTTCCTCGGCGTTAGGGTGTACGGAGAAATGGAGTTCTGGTTTTCCATGATCAAGGTGATTGCAATTATCGGCTTGATTTTGATGGGTATCATCCTTGATGCAGGGGGAGGTCCTTCAGGGGATGCCATTGGTTTCCGATACTGGCGAGAGTGAGTCAACATGTATCAGTCTTTCCGTTGAATATCCACTGATCTACCGCTCTTGACAATTTGTCCCTTCTAGTCCTGGACCTTTCAACACTGTTTACGCAGGTGACACCCCCGTCGGCGGCTCGTGGGGACATTTCCTTGCTTTCTGGTCCAGCACTATCACCGCCGCCTTCTCCTTCCTTGGTACCGAGATTGTTGCCGTCACTGCCGGAGAAGCCGCCAATCCCAGAAAGACGATGCCTGGTGCCATCAAGCGTGTCTTTTGGCGATTGCTAATGTTCTACGTATTGGGAGTAAGTTTGTCATTGCGGAAACCCTCTATATCCCGTTCAGCCATCTGACATTCGAATATTATCGCGCATAGATCTGGGTTATTTCCGTACTTGTGCCATACACTGATCCCCGACTCGTGTCCGGAGGCGGAGATGCCAGAGCCAGTCCCTTCGTCATTGCTATTGACAATGCTGGAATCAAGGGTCTACCTCACGTCGTCAACGGTGTCCTCTTAGTCGCGGCCTGGTCCGCCGGTAACTCCGATCTTGTAAGTCGAGATTCGAAATATACGGTTGGTCGCACACAACGCTTACACCTCGTCTGAAATTATCTAGTACGCATCTTCCCGTGTGATCTACGCTCTTGCATTGGAAGGCAAGGCTCCCGCTATCTTTCGACGATGCACCAAGGGTGGTCTCCCCGTATACGCTGTGGCTGTTACCGCTCTCTTCGGTTTGCTTGGGTTCATGACAGTGCAGAAGGGAAAGACGGAAGACGCTTTCAACTGGGTGAGTCGAGCATATCCAACTGAGAGGTATTGAACGAATATTAATGCCTCCTCATAGCTGTATAATCTGTCGACCATCACTGGTTTGATTGCGTGGTCTGTCATTCTCGCGTCATACCTGCGATTCTAGTGAGTTTGCTCGGACAACAAGGTGACCCTGTGACGAGACTGACGAAATTCGTTGTTTGTTTCAGCTACGGTGCCAAGCGACAGGGATTGAACAGAAAAGATTTCCCCTATGTCGCTCCATTCCAGTAAGTCCTGACGCTTCGAGCATGACATTCAGTTTTTAAATCCTGGACATATCTTCGTTACAGGCCCTACTTGAGTTGGTATGGGTGAGTTGCTTGCATCGCTATGTACACTATGCAGCATCTCACAACCATTTTTTATTTACAGATTCTTCTTTATCAATCTCATCATCCTTTTCAACGGCTTTGAGATCTTCATGACGGGTAACTGGAACACGACCGATTTCATTATCGCATAGTACGTTTTTTCGGGTATATCGCTGATCGCTTGATGAAGTATTGACCACGTTTGATCATATTTTCGCAGCATTTCCCTGCCCATCTTTGCCGCTTTCTACGGCTTCTGGAAGGTGTTCAAGCGAAGCAAATGGGTCACCCTTGACGAGATGGACTTTATGACGGGTCGACGAGAGCTGGACGCTATGGATCGTGACGAACAGGAGAAGTATACCAAGCCTACCACCATCTGGGGCAAGTTTGCGTAAGTTCATTTCTTTGGTTCTCAAGGGTAGTTCCCAACGTCATTCTGATTTGTACTTCCTCTCGATTGAATCATTTCGCAGGGCAATTCTCTTTTAAAACGCCGTCGTTTGACTCAGTTCATTCGAACTGCTATTATGCATTATTTTCACCTTCCGTGTACTATACTTGACACCTTATTCTCTCTGTCTTGTGCATGTATGTATCGTTAGCGTATCGAGGCAGATAGATGTATATAATTATGTCATAAACCACAAATCTGGCAAGATTATTGCTGCTGTCTTCTCGTCAGATTGAGCAGTTCGATTCGGGGAGGTCCAGGTCGCTTAGGTCCAGGTGAGTTCGATTTGTGGGTTGATCGGCTGTTGCATATTGCCTCAACTTCGGGATGCTTGATGAATGGCGATATGCTTGATTAAATTTTTTACATTGCTGATTTGAAAGCATGATATGAGGATACTCATATGAGGCTGAATAGAGATGTATTACCGCGGGTACTCTAAGGCTGTACACTCAGTTGAAAGCTTACCTAAGCAGTCAAGCGCTTATGTACTTTTATGAAAAATATCGCCAGGCTATTTCTGAGAGGTGACGTTTGAAGTTGACGTTTACGTTTCAACTCGCTAGCTGACGTGAATTTTGAGAAAGACCAATGTTTTAGGTCAAGGGATGGCATCCTTTGTTCTTGCAACGAATAGATGAGATACGCCAACTTAAAGCTTGCATAATGGCGACAAATTCTGCAGCAGCACCGAGGCCGCCACAGGGACGAACAGTGCACAATTCCGCGACACTTCAAGGTCAACCTCGAGTCAATCCTCAGGGAGTACGACCTCCAGTTCCACACCCGCCTTCCACATTCAAACCGGGAGTATCCGCTGGCGTGAGTCCAACCACAACTGCCTCTGGACAAGGCACGTCCGTCAGCGCAATCCCAGGCGTCCGACCAGGAATGAACATGGCCCGTCCGCCAGTTCAAGCACAACAGAGAGCGCTAGGAGGAGTCGTTCCAGGAATACAGGTTCAACCTCGAGCGAGAACAAGGTCTCCTGCAGGCTCTGTGCATACAAATACATCAGCTCCATCGATACCCGTTCCCGGACGAGGTGCACCTGTGCCGAACTCACGTCCGCCTCTTCCAGCTGCGATATCATCCACGTCGTCCTCGCCCAGTTCGTCATCATTATCATCTGCTGCAGCTGTTGCAACGTCTTCTGGCACGACGGATCCTCGGCCAGGTCTGACCGCTACTCCGTCGACTTCTGTCTCGCCAGGCGTCAGCATCACAGGCCAACGCGGAAATACTGTTTCATTCTCGACTACGGATCAGAAGCCAGCTGTCGCTCCTCTCGCGAATGCAGCGATGCAGAGCTTTGGGATAGCGGATGGCGCTATCACTGCGTCACCGCCACTAGCATCGGTTTCCGGGTCAGGAATGATGGACATACCACCTCTTACGCCGTCTCTGAATGGGATTTCCGGTGCGGCTGGAGGATTAGGAGCGGCCGGTCAAGCGAAAGTGCCGGCGTTCCTTAACAAATTGTTCAGGTGAGTGGTCTTGTGTCGCGATGCTTCGACATGATGCTGATCTCATGAGCGGACAGTATGATTAACGATTCCGCGACCGACCCTCTAATATACTGGTCTGCGGACGGCAAGTCGTTCTTCAGTCAGTACAAGATCTTCCTCTGCTCCAAGCGTTTTGAAACCGTTCAGCTGAATCATCTCGTCATCTCTTTGACAGTCCCAAATGCTCAGCAGTTTGGAGCGATTTTATTACCCCAGTTCTTCAAACACCGCAATTTCACAAGTTTTGTTCGACAGTTGAATATGTGAGTCCAAAACTATTGTCCACGAAGAGCGTTCGCTCATGCGTTTTCTGTTCAACCTCTCAGGTACGGATTCAGTGAGTCAAAATTTCGAGAAAAATAGCAGTGCAGTGAGGCATATGCTAAAGGTACCCTTTGTTTGAGCAGAAAAAGTCCCACATCTTCAATCTGGCGTTCTCAGCTCGTTCCCACAACCTACCAACGAACTATGGGAATTTTCCAATCCAAAATTCATGCGCGGCCATCCCGAATTATTGGGCAGTATCACCAGGAAGAAGAGCGCCAAAGAGATGGCAGCGAGCCAGGCAGCAAACCAGCAGCGAGGGCATCCTCATGGTGGGGAGGCAGACGACCACGACGATGATGATGTGAATATGGACGGGCACGAAACGGGTTACTCGGCGTCTACAACAGCTGGCGGCATTCTACACAAGCTGACTGCGGGCGTCAACGGTGGTGGAGATACGTCGGTCACGGACCCATCGGCGGTGAACAAGGCACTCACCGTCATGAACCAGCACACCTCGCATCTCGAAAAACAACTCGCGGAGTTGAAAGCAAGCAACGAGTTGCTCTGGCGCCAGGCGATGGTCAGCCGGGAGGAACAGATCAAGAGCCAGAAGAAACTGGACGGGGTGATGCGGTTCTTGGCTAATCAGTTTGGTGGAATGGCCGTAGGATTCAACGCGGATGAGGAATCAGAGTCTTTGGGCAGCGGCACAAGGGAGTCTTTGAACAATCCTGTTAGGCGGTTGGGTAAGAGCAGAATGATCGGTGACGGTAGCACTCAGTTGGCTGTGGGAGGCTCTGTTAGTGATGATGACATGCATGGGGTGGAAGACGATCATTTGTGGGAAGATTCCGATGGTAGTGACAAGAGGGACTTGTGGGAGTTGAGTGAAAACGGGGAAATGGTGAAGATGAAGAACAGTAAGTTTGGTGATCTCCGCTGAAATCCAGTAATTTCCATACTGACGAAACGTTCCTTAGAACCAAAACGCACGCCTAACAGACCAGGACACCCGCGCTCTATCTCTACACCCAATCGGCATTCATTCGAACGACGGTCAGGGTCACAACGTGGATCCCAAGATTTCTCTCCTTCCAAGCGGTTCGTCAGCCTAGAAACATCGCCCGAAGAAATGGCGAATCAATCCTTTGACATCAACACGCCCACGCACGATCCAGTGTCCGACGCCACAGTCCCGCCCACCGTACCTATAAATGGAGCATTGCAGCCTCACGCCTCGAATGCTTTGACGACGTATCAGCACCCATCGCAACATACCGTCAATCTGCAATCGTTCTCCTTGGACCCGGCACTGTTATCCCTTCCTCTCGGTACACTATTACAGACCCCCGCAGGGGCGCAGCTATTAGCGAATCTCTCCCAGGCGGCTGCGGATTGGGTCACCTTGAACGCTGCTGCTGGAAAAAGCACGGCAGATGCATTTGCCACAGCAGCTGCAGCGTCGCCACGCCCATTATCGCCTCGGTTGACTTCAGCGATAGCGAGTGTAGCCACTCCTGCTGGTGGGGACCGCTTTCAGCAGGTGCCAAGCCCCTCCGATCCACCTACCAATCCAGGGGAGCAGCCAGTCTCGACGCCGGGCAGTGATATGCTCTGGATGAACGACATCAATGCCTTATTCACAAACGCCTCGGCGGTGGACTCTGCTGCCCAGGCGCAACAGCCCGCTTTGCAGCCTTATCCAGAACCAACATACGCGTCGATGACAATGCCGCCGGCAGACGAGAAACCTCCACCACCTGTAGCTACCGAGGTGCCGCCGGACATGCATCATCCTCCGATAAATTGGATCGATCAGGATGTCGAAGAATTGTTAAATAATCTGGCTGCAGAGCAAGGTGTGCCTCCGCACAGCGATGGTAGCCCGGCATACCATCATCCTACATATGTTGACGCCAATGCGGGCGCTCCGTATGACACGTCGACACTATCCGCATCTGATTTCGATCAGCTCGATTTCGTGTTCGACGACGCGTTCAAGAATCACATGCAACCGACAGCGGTCTCCGTTCCGAATTCGTCGACCGAAGACTCCACCAACACTAGCCCTGCGATTGGATACGACCAGGATGCTCCTGGAATGATGGAGTTCTCAACCGATCAGCAAGGTGCCGTCGCCCTTGGGGATATGTTCGCAGTCCCACCAAGGAAGAAGCGCAAAACGGACCAAAGGGAGGTCTAAAATTGCGGCTTGTTCGCAAGATATCCGTTTGATTCGACATTTGTACAGGCAGGCGTCTTACAAGAAGTACTGTAATGCCGGTGCTTGTGAATCTTGGCGACCTAGATATATCAATTCAAGCACGTATTGTTGTTCATAATGCCAGGACATATGCCGTCGGTTCGGAAGGGAACCTGTTTGTGGCTCCGGCGATAGTAAGCCTCAAGTCATGGTACAGGATGTATTTTGTCCGCCACTATTCAAATTCTGGTTATGGTAACCCTTTATTCAGTCCTGGTTTGGAATCCTATTTGTTTAGTGTTCGCGACAAGCGGTAGAGGCTGAGTACTTGGGTCGTTGAGATTTGTTCTGGGCGGCTGCCCTTGATCAGAGGAAGTGAGGCGAGAATGCGTTGGTCGGCCGGTTGGATCTTCTGTGGAATAGTCGGAACCCTTGTCATATCGTTGCTTTTGGCTGATGCCTTTCAAACGTGGCAATGGTGTGGACACTCGATTCAATAGATGTTCTGTTTGTCGGATTTTGCTCAATAGATTTTGATCTAGCTGAATATCGAACATATCCAAGACAAATGCTCGGATCGGCTGTTTGAAATGATTGTGCGATATCGCATGCAATACACGATAATAAAGTGAGGCCGAGCTGAACATGTCACGGTGCTTAGCGCGAATCCTGCATACGCGAAAGGATGAGCAAAGATTCTCCCGTGTTTGCATTTCGACTTTCAACGAACCTTGCCAAGCTTTGCATAGCTTGGGTAGCTAGAACGAAATTACCAAGATCTGATACGTCGTGCAATATTCGCCGCTCAACAGTGTTGGTACTGGCTGGAAGGCAGGCTGGATAATCGCATGGAGAGTCCACCCAGATAGGTATCTATAATGATAAATCTTCCATAATCTGACTTCCGGAAAGATGACTTGATTGCTCACTTTTGCGAATGCATCCATGTTTTCGGGTATGCAAAGGCCAGTCGTCAGGCCGAGAATGGTCGTCGTAGGGACCCATCCAAAGTCCTCAAGAAGGTCGGATCCCGAGACAGTCGTCGATATCAAGCCCAAGACAAAGAACCCCGTGCTATAAGGCAAACGACCGATCCGATCTTGTGAGCATTCCGATTCGGACAAAGGGCATTACGTCCATAGAAGACTCACCCTCGAAGGCTCAAGATTTCTGATTTTTCAGCTATTTCAACAATGTCCTCAACGATTCCAGTTTCCTCCAGAAACGCCAGACCTCCTTCGGTAACACCGATATTCCCCTATTGACACGAATATAAACGAAATTAACAATCAAGCATGCATTTAGGCGATGAGAATCTTCATGCGGGCACCCCACTTACTACCGCCCACAGCACACTCTTGAGTTTTAGGAGAATTTCCTGATCAAAAGATTCTTCGGCATGTTCTTCGATGAATCGGGCGAATTCATAAAAGTGACCTTTCTCGCGCAAGAGGTTGCAACCTCCTTCGGTTTTGGTGATTTCACCGTAAAAATGTGGAGGGGAGTTTTGTGTGCGAAACCTATCGTGCAGGCCCTCAGTCAGCGTCGCCGAGACAGCTGGAAGCTGGCGTTTCGGATCTCACACTTGATCAAGACTGCGATTTTCTTGGGAGGATTGACCGAAGATGCCATCTAGATAGAGTTCAATTTGTACGACATATTGCAGGTTGCGTTCCTGTCGAAGGGCCTCCGTCAGTATTCATGCATGCATGCATGCATGCATGTATCATCATCCGGTATACTCACGTAAAACCATTCGTCCATCTCTCTATCAATGTAATCAGCCTCGAGAAGGTAGGAGAATCCGATGGAGGTCGACAGAAATCTAGGATAGAGAGAGCCGCAATTTAGCCGATGACAAATGCTGCGCGACCCTGATATCACTTGCCTCATCAACAATGCCTGTCCTACATTCCCTAGATGGTCCAAAATAGGACGCATGTTCACCACGACTTGCAGAGTATCCAAAGTTTTGCAGACCTTCTCTAGGTTTTGTGCTGCTACTTCCGACACCTGGGGCGATGTATCATACAGCTGAGTCACGAGTAGTTCCAGTGCCCATGTCTCTGGACCGAGCTCCGTTATGATCTTGCCGAGATGTTGAGTGGCGTACAATCTCGTGTGCTGTCGTACGGATACTACGTCGTCAGCCATCATCTCGCTATCACGGCCCTGACAAGATGTCGCATACCATATAATTGGATGTCAGCGCCTTAGACAAAACGATCCTGGGATGCCCATCCCTTCACGATAGAAACGAAACGTTAACGTCAATGAGGCAGTGGCATTAGCCGGGGCCCTCCAACTTACACAGAGTAATCAAAATGTGCGATCATGGCGCGGATCAAATCGTCTCGGCTGTTCAGTTCGCTTAGATGATAAAAGCGAGTGAAAAAACGAAAGTCGATTAGGAGCCTGGCATCATAACCTTCAATGTTAGCCATGCACACACTGCAAAATAAATCATTCACGCACTTGGTCCCGGTATCATGTTTACTGAGAATTCCAAGCATATCAAAGTACCCTACACTGAGTGTGCTTTCCATGCGGCTTCGAGTAAGAAAAGGTTGTATACTGGGCTGACCGGCATACTGTGGATGGGACGCAGCGTCACTACAGGTTCACGCGCAGAAATAAGCTTCTTGCCGGTACTCACTTGGTCCAACTCGGTGAAACAGTCGATGAGTTGTTTGAACAACCGGTCTTCCCGGAGGTACCGGAAACCGCTCTCTGTAGCCAGCAATGTGGTAACCAATGCTGTGCCTAATCTAATCCACTTCTTATTTGTCTGTGGGATCCATGGGCACATACACGATAATTAGCGACCGGTCAAAATTGCAAGAGACACCAAGAATGGGGGCTGACCTCCGTAACCTTCATATCGGAGAATTGTCGACTCAGCGGATGGAAGAATGACAATAGACGACGCCCAAATTTCGACACCATGAAGGCCTCTTCGAATCGCTTGGGATTCAGCAGGGGACCCTCAATGACGTCCATTAAGATGTCGTAGTTCCACTTGGTCGGATCCTTTGTATACATCAACTGCAAGCGGAGTACGACTGTGAGCAAAATTGCAAAATGTCTGGCGAAGATGTCTTCTTACTTGCGAATCCACAAGTGCACCCTGAAATTGGCGGTCGTCCATTTGCATACTGACGCGGATCCGTTCCTTCTCAACTTGTCGCTGGCCCCTTTCTAGAGAATCTATAACGGAATCGGCGCTAATGACAAGCTACATTCGATGAGAATCTGGAAACGGAGCACGGGAGCGGAGAGGCGGACATACCGTTTGCGTCCCTGAGGAGTCTTGACCTCTGGTTCAAGCTTCCGTCGAGCGCGATGGAAGCTGTTGATTGACGCAAGAGCGGTCAATGCTGCAGTGCGCTCTGCTGGATCGTCATAAGCTGCGGCCATCTCGAAGAGACGTGGGAGTACCTGCGTAATGTCGACAGGATTCGTTACAGTGGTCTTTGAAAGGTGCAAGCGAATAGCTTACCTGTACACGCGCTGATATGCTGTAGGGTAACACCCGACTGGCGAGTATTAGCACTTCGCCTATCAACAACGTCGCTTTTCTTGTCAGTAAAGATGCCTCTTCTTCCACCAAACTAATGAGAGCCTACGAATGAATGAATGATCAATCAGTTACATGGAGCGCAAAAGACCCTGAGGTCTCCCTTTGACGCACCTCGACGAGTCCAGCATCGATAAATATAGCAAGGAGCAGAGCAGTATATTGGTCTACGAGGTTCGACCTGTCGCTACCAGTCGGCTTGGGCGTATCCGCCCCGGAAGCCTGGTACTGGTGAACGCGAGGCCCCACTGTCGACGAGAAGACGATATGATGAATTTCGATCACTTATAGCCAAATGACAGATTCACTCACTGCTGAGGCGCTTGCCGCCAAGAAAAGCTTGATACCATAGCGGTGTATTGATGCGGAAGACGGCAAAGAGCATGTCGATCAAGACTTCCTGCACACATGAAGACAACGTCAAATCAATCGAGCGTGAGCTTCTTCACCGGGAGTTACATACCCGCATCTCCGTCACAGGAATCTTGAGCGCCTCTACCAGTGCAGCCACTCCTCGCTCCTTGTAAGTGTAACAGTACATCAATCCTGGAGAATAAGAATATAGCCAATTGTTTAATCCACTTCACCTCGTTCTGCACTTTCATGCTTGACCATCGACGTACCACTCCAAGATCGCAACATTGTAAGGACATTTTCTGCTGTAGAAGTCAATCGCTCCAGATATGCTGCTCCTTTGCCATACGCATCTGTGAATCCGGATAGCAGTACCTATGTCACATAGCAGAATAATAAGCCAACCCTCGACGCATGAGTACCGTCAAAGCGCGTAAACATACTTCGATCCCGGTGTGCACCGGAAGAGCATTTCGCGACAACGGAGAATCCAATACGTGTATCAGCACGTTGGTGATAGCGCGAGAGGTATCGTATGGCCCTTGCTCGATGGCCTGAAGCAAGACCCGGAAAGCATCGGCCTCTGTAACAGCATGCAGATCAAGAATCGCTGTAATGTCAAGAAAGCACAGTATCACAAGAGATAAACCATATGTCAACTGGGTTAATTGGAAAATCATCTCTCAGTAAGCGTCACACACCAAGTTCTGCCAGAGTCTCCAAACAAATCCGCTGTAGTCCGTCCTCCGGATTTTCTGCCATGCCAACTAAAGCTCTTATCAAGCCCTGGGCTACAACGCTTGGCCGTTCATCGGATGCAGTGCGTCCATTGTCTTCCTGGCAATCCTCTTTCCTTTCTCCCATCGGTGCATCCATTTCTGATAGAACGTCATTCTCTTGCACACCTGCCTCCGAGTGCAACTCGAGCGAAAGATCGGCCATATCGTGTGTTTCCTCGGAAGCGTAAGATGGTACGGGTATAGGGAGATACATGGCCGTACGAATAAGCAGAATCGCTTGTTCCGCTTCCTCGTTCTGTCGGTTTTGTGGCTGTCGTGCGAGACTCCTGTAGTCGGAGAAAATACATCAGTTACAGAAAGAAGAGAACAGGGAGGCGGTTCGTAGATACTCGCCTGATTATCAGCCATTCGATTCCCCGTTTTCTTAATGCGTTCCACTGTTCCCTTTCGCGCAGAGCGTATCGGTACAGACGGTAGCATCCTGCCTTTAGTTGCGTCTCTGATGGCTCTGTAACATACCGCCACGTGCTTTTGAAAACAGCAGGAAAGAACCAGTAAGCTCCTCCGTAACAATCTCAGCGGAATCAATGAAAAGCACAAAAAAAACACTTACGCATCAACCAAATTCTCAAACTCGAGTTCGGACAAGATATCAGGACACGTCTTTAAACACCTGGTCAACAAAGCAATCATCTTTGCCGGAGATCCTTTCATGCCCTGATCTCGCGAGCCACCATTCTCGGAGGAAGAGCTCTGGCCGAGCGCTTCACTCCTCATAAACGACGCATACCTCTTCGCAGCATTTGGCGTATCGTCATTCTCCATATCTTCTTCGTTGCGCTCCTCCGTTGGACGGCGTTGGGATAGGCCATATCGCGATGGTATACCGGACGTAAGTGGAGTGTTTTGTTGTGATTCCAGCCCCTTTAGTACCCGCCTGGCAACACCGAGTGCTTCTACAACCTCAGCTCGCCGTTGTTCCTCTTGTGCCGCAAGTTCATTGATATTATCCAGCAGCGCATCCAACTCCCCATTCTTGCCGAGCGCAGGAGAATAAAGGTCGAATGGACCAGATCGATCGAGCGAGAATGAGTCCCTATTGCTGAGCCCAGTGGCAGCAACGGCATTCGCGAGCCTTGATAACGCGTCCATGTGTTCCAGCGAGTAATCAACAGAGGTGACAGAGAATTGTTGTGCTGGTAATTGTGATCGTACATCTGCACGAATCGATCCCTGACGTGATTGGCTACGCGACTGATTTTCCACTCGCCGTAACAAGCTTCTGTTCTGTCTTGACTGTCGCATCTGACTTCTTGGACTCGTTGTCAAGACGTATCCAGGCGGACGATTCGGAGGATATGCTCCACCTTCAGAGGACGATATGATGGACATTTGGTCGGGCTCTGTGTACATGAGACGATCATGTGATGCGGTGGTATTCGTAGTTGCCGACGAGTATGTCCGAGGGCGCAAGGGGCCATTGTGCCGCTGTGGTACGGTCAAGACATCGGGGACGCGTGATGGCGACGAAGCTGAGAACGTGGAAGCCAGTGTTGAGGATGAAGCGGTATAGGTTATTGGCTGATGACGAGGGACGTCCAAAGCAGTCGCTGCATGTCTGTCGGTGCTTTCCGCTAGAGTAACCTCGCTACTGGTTTGAAGAGAGGCTTGCAGTTCGCGAATCTTTCGTTTGAACGCTTCGATCTTTCCCTCGGTCGCTGCCAACTCGCTCTCCACTTTACGTCGCAATCCATCGCGTTCCTGCTCTGGCACAAACGAATCATCCTGTGATAATGATTCCAGGAACTTTTGAGCGCCGTATTGGATCCTGGATTCGATGGCGATTTGCGCAAGCAGCGACTGAATTTCCTGCTCAAATGCAACAGGGATGTCAATGTAATGAATGAAAAGGAAGAGGTAGCGACTTACAGCCTCTACATCCGGAACGGGGTGCTCCTGCGTGGATTGGTCCATGATTATAACGGCATCGGTGTCTTGTTGTAGCTAAAACGTGAATAATTCCAGGGTTAAAAAGTCGAAACGACCCGTCCTTGCGATAAGTACGGTCTGGAAACCCCGTAGGCGACGAACTGACGATGAAGAGGGTGACCGTGCTTTTACGAAGTCAGTAAACGAGAAGACAGTAGGTGTAAGCAGCGGACGAGGAGGAGGAGGAGGAGGAGGAGGCTGCGACGGGCAGCTGCTGGTTCATGGTTCAAAGACTTGCTTCCGCTCATTCATTCCCGGGTGGGTGGTGCCTCCAAAGTCATCCACGAGTTGGTCGGCGATGGAAGTTGAGCGAGATGTTTCAGATCAATATCAGTATCAGTCCAGCTGCTCGTTCGTCCAGGAATACCCTGAAGCCAAGACGAGGTGGCGAATCGTTCACTGGGTCCTCCAACTTGCTTCAGTCCGCATCTTCGTGTGTCGGACAGCGTGCCTGCCTTACATCAGCCCAACATGCCTGCGCCGACCGCAATGAACGTTCTCACCCTTCAGGAGAAGGAGTTTCTCCGCCAGATCAACACACCAGCAGCACAGTCTTCCAAACCCAATACGCTATTCGAAAAGCAAGATATCGTCGGTAAAGGCGCCTATGGTGCAGTATACAAGGGCAAACATCGAGAAACCAACCAAGTCGTGGCCTTGAAAATCATCAACCTTGATACGGCCGACGATGATGTGGAGGATATACAGAAAGAGGTAGCCCTGCTGAAACGGCTTATGGCTCAGGGTAGTTTGGCGAATGAGGAGAATGGAGCAAGTAGCAAGCAAAAGGGCAAAGATGGGGATGAAGAGCTCTATGGCGTGCCTAATGTGATCAAGTATTATGGGTGTTGGACAGAAGGTCCGAAAGTATGGATCGTCATGGAGCTTGCTGAAGGAGGAAGTGTTCGGACTTTGGTGAGTGAGCCATTCCAACTATTTTGCTTTCCTTCGCTCATGCATCATTCTTATTAGGCTCGAGCATCGCCAATGACAGAACTGCAAATCTGCCTAACAGCAAGAGAAGTGCTCAATGCTCTCGCGTTCCTGCACAAAAACGGCATCATCCATCGAGATATCAAAGGCAAGATGGCCAAATCGCGATTTCCTCTTTCTTCCCGAACTAAACCCCATATCTTGTCGTAGCCGCCAACATCCTCATCACCTCGGTCCCAAACCGTGTTCTCCTATGCGACTTTGGCGTGTCCGCCCTCCTCCCATCCACAACCTCCAAACGAACAACTTTCGTCGGCACACCCTACTGGATGGCACCAGAAGTAATCTCAAAAGGCAGGCTTTACGACACAAAGGCCGATATATGGAGCTTTGGGATCACTGTTTTGGAGATGGCGTATGGCGAGCCACCGATGAGTGGACAGAGTGCGCAGAGCGTTTTCAGCGCGATGAATAAAGGGTTTGAGCCGCCCAAATTGGAGGGAGGTGATTGGAGTCGCGAGATGGCAGACTTTGTGACGACGTGTCTACAGGAAGATCCGGAGAGCGTGAGTCCCCCTCCTACGAGTAGTAGCAACACAAGCACTCACTCGGGACTATGATACTGTCACCTTTCGTAGAGACCGACAGCTGAAGAGCTCTCCAAGCTCAAGTTTATCAAGTCGCATGCAAAGACGCCGCTGCACCATCTCAACGAGTTGCTGGTCAACCTGGAAGCTTGGAAAAACAAGGGCAATCAGAGAATAAGTTTGGCGCCTGGCGTAGGAGGGGCATCTACGGATGATTCGTGAGTCTACTAGATTGGTCAATCTGTTCCACATATAGGCTCACCACGTAACGAGTGTTTTTCTAGAGATGATTCTTTCGGGACCGATGGAGATGACGAGGATGCGTGGCAATTTAACGTAAGTCTAAAGGACGTCCATCTATTTCGGGACTTTGCTGATGCTCTGCCTCACCTCGCAGACCGTGACCTCCCGGTTGGAAGTCGAGATCGGAAGCGGAAACGGTCCCATGAGTCTCTCTGACGGAGGTAGGTAAACGTGATAATCGTCTCAAACACAAGGGCTGATTCAGTCTCTACAGAGTCAATATCAGCAGAGACCCCGTCTACATATACCAATTCTTCACAAAATAGCGCAACCGAATCCATGAATGCTCCGCGGTCTTTACGACGTCTATTCGAGAACAATGATGGACCTCAACCGAATTCCTTCAAGTTCCCGTTCATGAACGTCGACAGCAGTAGTACGCCCAGCACCTTCTCTCGTAGCGGATCATTTGGGCAAGCCGGGTCCACATTTTCGCTCCCGTCGAATTCGGCAAACTCGACGAACGCCTCGGCATCTACTCCTACTGCGTCTACTTTTGCTGCAGCTTCGCTGAACGCCGGTAATAAGAGCGAGTTCAACACGATCAGGCTACCGACTGACGACGATTCTGACGAGGAGGATGCCTTGCCTATCTCTGGGGGCTCCCGATACGGATCATTCGGTGCGGGAGGACACGGAGACACAATGATACCGTCACAAGCGAGTTACTCTAACGGGAACTACAACGGATTCGCAGCGCCGAGAGGTGATCCAGGGCAAGGATCTCGCCAGAGCCATAACCTCGCTCAGATTGTTATACCTGGGGCCGAGGACACCATAAAGTTTGGGGGTAGCGGTGGAAGCATCCATATTGGGCAGGATCTTGCTTCATCCCCCGATGAAGCTAGTTACGGAGGGCACGGCTTCAATGGGGGATCCAGCTCCGCTTTCGGTTCAGAAGCAGGGTTCGGTTTCGGCTCAGCCGTAGGATTCAATTCCAAGTGGGCCATGAATAGCAATTCCTCGCCAACCACCGTAAAGTTCCTACCGGGACGCCACGGCAACTACAGCTCAGATGACCCAGGAGTCGAATTGAACTCTTCACCTTCTCCACCGAGAGCGACTTCCAGACCGGGATTCAGGCGGGCTGAAACCGAAAATACAAACATCATGCAGCATCACTTGAAGACATCGTCATCCATGGATCCATCCGCCGACTCGACGGCGCCATACTATACATCAAACGAGGCATTCGCATTTCCATCCCGACCGTCTTCGCCCTTTTCTCAGCCGCAAAGGGATCAGTCGAGCGCCCGTCTTTTCCATAATCAGCAACAGCAGCAGAAACAGTATCAGCAACAGTATCAGCATTCGAATGAGCATGCGATGGTGCTACCTAGTGCCCCGGTGTCGATTGAGCAGGGATCTGGGAGGTCTGTCTCGTCAGGCTTGACGAGAATGCCGTACGGCACTACGTCGACTGGTTCGAACAAGATGTCCGAGCCGCCGTCTAGAATGGTACCCATGTTGGACTCAGCTTCCCGTCCAGGAATGCTGAGGCAGGCCTCAGTGGCGGTAATGGAGAATACATCAGGATCTTCCTCTCGCCCCGGATCGACACCGACTAGCCCTCAACCCAACACATTTAGCTCACGGGGCCAGAATGCTCCGGCCAACAGGATACCCCATCGGCATCGTAGCAGCAAAGCATCTCTCGGCAGTGGGGATTCTGGGCGATCATACTCGTTAGCAAACGACAGGGATCATGCTTATCCTCTGCCGCAAAGCGGTCCAAGTTCCAGTGGAAGCGCAAGTATGTCTCGGAACCGCAGCCAGAGCACAGGCGGAGCGGAGAGCGACGTGTCAAGTGCAGCAGGTGGATACGGCGCTGTCGAGCCATTACTTTCGGCGACACTCGATTTGAAAGAGGCCTTAAGGGTAGGCACCCTCCACACTGCAATTCTTCTTGTATCATCTTTTGACGAGCTTCCTTCTTATCCTCAGCCACCGAGACCCATCATAGATACCGGAGATTTTCTGCCTTCTGCACCTATGGGACCAACGACGTCAGCTTTCAGACATTTTGCCTCTGTCCCTTCTCCACTGGCCGCCACACCGCCCGTGGCCTCTTACCCGAGATCTGCAATAACGGACGCGAATACGATGCGCAAAATACCCTCATCGCCAACTCAGTCCCGCGGTCCTCAAATAACTTCTTCACCGAAGCAGATGTCTGCCAACTGGGGTCGCCAAAACACCTTCACAAGCGTAGATGAGGACGCCATTGCACCTCTTGATGTCATGACGCTTGACGACCCGGATGTCCTGTTCGATCGTCTCGAAACTTCTGCCAGGGATCTGACCAAATGGTTGAGAATGATGGAAACAAGTCTAGACGATATCTTGACCCCTCTGCCTCAACCAGAAGGGAACCAGACAAAGGTGGACGAAGACACATTGGATATGCCACCCATGTACGCCTAGCGAGGCACTTCGCCGCGACTTTCCCGAATGCAGGGCGGTGGCCTCAGCTTGACCGAAAAAGTTATCAGATCCAGCGCTGTGCATTATCAAGTTGTCTTTTCGAATTCCGTTGTATTGCATAGATCTCCTACATGATCTCTACTTCCAGCTGTTACTCGCCGGGGAACAAAAATACAACCTAAATGTCAGTTATCCAACGGCCCTTCTCTAAGCGCTGGATGACTTTCATCACCGGCAGATCCACTCCTAAATCTCCAAAGTGTGGTGTCACATATGCGTCCCGCGTCTCAGCATTCGTTTTCCCTACGACCTTCTTTCCTGTAACGGCTGCATTGCCTTTGGCTTGGGCGGCAGTGGATGGCATTTCTAGCGGGCGAGAGAAAGTGCACATCGATTTCCCGAGAATGGCAAGCCATGCGGGATTGATTTTCGTAATAGCTGGACATTAGCAGAGTGTTGTTAGTAAAATTGTTCGAGAATCTGTAATAAAAAGTTGAGCTCACTTCTGATCCAGACTTTGCTAGTGCGGACGACTTCTCCGAAAACAACGAAATCAGGCGGTGGACCTCCTGATAGACTGCTTGACGGATGGATGAAGACGTCTTCTGGTACGCCGAGCGCCCTGTAAGGGATACCCTTCGTGGTCTCAAATCTACTACCAGCAGCACTGGATTTGGTCGTCAGGTCCTTCCTGACAGCGACCTGGTCAATGAAACCTGCGCAAAGGATTTGGCGAATGACCTTGAGCTAGAGTTTCTGGTAGTTAGAAACGGCTGGCTTCCTCACAGAGCGGGCGGGCGTACCTGAGTATCTGTCGGTGGTTTCAGCTTCGCTGCAGGGTCGAGTTTGGCAGTTGGCATTTGCGCAGCAGCAATGGATGTGATTTGTTGTCGCAGCTGCTGAGTCTCTTTGATTGCCTATACTCCCGTGAAGACGAATTAGCTCGAATCTACGGGGAGAGGCGACACCGTATTTGCCTTTGCTCGAACAAAGTTGTTTCCGCAAAAGTTCGGGTTACTCCCTTCGTAATCGTACGCTCCTAGAAGCGCAACCAGTTTGAATAAATCACTGGAACCATTGCCTAAAGCCATATAGCGCTTTTCGAAGCAAAATAATAAAGTCAGAATCACGTTGGACTTCGAATTCCGATCACTACTTGACCTACCTGTTGAGATTTGTAAAAGGCGCGCCTCTTTGCTTTCCTCTCCTCTTTGGCCTGTATATCTGCGCTCTTGATGTGACTCAACTCGGGAATCTCCTCTTCGAGCTCGCGATTCTGCTCCGCTTCGTCTTCCGGCTGAAGTCCAAGCGCTTCTTCTCGCAAGAATGGGTCTCCAACCGAAAGTGCTGAAACGATGGCGATAATGTAGGGCAGACAGCCATGTTGTTGACCGATAACCAGCATTTTGGCAAATCGTGGTGTGACTGGGAAAGTAGACATGGCTTTACCGAGATCTGTAATCTTTCCCCCAACTGTGCCCGATTTTTCCACGCCTCGAACAAGCATCGTTTTCGTCGCTCGTTCCAGAGCTCCCAAATGCGTCAAAAGCATTTCAGCCCTCCTCAGGCCTTGTCGATCTGGCGGTGTGGGGAACGGGAAGTTGACTACGGCGTCGATGTTCATGCTCTTCATCGTCAGCATGATGCCCTCTATCGGCATCCGTAAAATCTCCGGTTTCGAAAAGGCCTCGAAGTGGTTCTCGAACATTGCAGACGAATAGAGGCGATAACAGTGGCCAGGGCCTGTTCTTCCGGCTCGACCAGCACGTTGAGCAGCTGAGGCCTTGCTGACCCAGGCAACCTGGAAGCTTTGCACACCTGTGTTGGCATCGTATTGCCTCTATAACATTTGATAAAGACGGTTAATTCATCTGCTAGATCTCCTTCAGCGTTGTGCGCACGACACACACCTCTTTCACTCTTCCAGCATCCACGACATATTTGATGCCCGGAATTGTCAGGGATGTTTCCGCTACGTTTGTCGCAACGATGACCAGTCTTGAGCCCTCGGGTGGAGGTTTAAAGACTTTGAGCTGCTGCTCATTCGACAATAGCGAATATAACGGCAATATATGTAGCGGAACTGGTGCAAAATATGTCAGTGAGATGAAATGCTATGGAAATCAGCTTGACACACACTTTCAGACTCTTCCTTGTCGATCCCGAGCTTGGCATCCTCGTCGTCTTCGTCGTCACTATCCAGCGCATCGGGATCGGGATTTGTTTCTTCTATATCCGCTCCATCGTCCACGTCTCCTGCAAGATCGTCGCCATAGCCGATATCAAGATCTTCCACCTCCAATGCAGCTTTTCGTACGACGATTAGTGAAACAGCTAATGCGTGATACGTAAAGCAACATACCATCAATCACTGCAACAGACTTTCCTGATATCGAAGTAGCTTCGCTTTCCCCATCTTCCCACGCTCTGGCGGCTTCATCCCGCACAGAATCCGCAGCTCCTTGAGACGCCAAAGTTTTTGCCTTTTTGCGTTCCTCTATTGCCTTTTTGCCGAATCGTTTTGCCAATTTTCTGCAGAGAGCCGAGATTTCACCTTGACCGGTCATGAAAACTAGCACACCTCCTGGTGGAAGTCTAGCATGTATCTTGACCACTTTTTTATACGCCTCGGTCACATAGTCGTTCGGTGTGCGACGGTTGAAATGAGTTGTTACAGGATGTTGTCGAGCTGCAATCTCGATGATTGGCGGTGGTGTCGCGAACAGAGTCGGGTTCGCAGCAAAGTCGGACACTCGCAAAGTGGCCGACATGATAACGATACGCAAGGGCTATAGCGATGGTAGGTGAGCTGAAGCTTGTGCAAAGAACAACTTCACCGTGCTTACCTTGACGCCGTCCTTCCTTTCACGCCACAGTTTCTCCCTCAACTTCGCCACTCGACTCAAGACACCGATAAGTACATCAGTGTTGACGCCTCGTTCATGTGCCTCATCCACCACTACAACAGAGTATCGCTTGAGCAAGAAATCCGCCGCCAATTCCCTCAAAATGACACCATCCGTCATGAACTTGATAGCAGTCTCTTTACTTGTCGTGGACGAGTACCGAATCTGATGGGCTACCACGCGTGAGTTGGGCGGCAAGTTGAGTTCCGAAGCGACTCGAATCGACAGTGAAACCGCGGCAACTCGACGTGGCTGTGTAACCGCAATCATTCCCGGGTTATCGCTACCGGCGATACCGAATCCAGCTTCATATAGCATTTGAGGGACCTGTGTTGTTTTCCCACTACCGGTTTCACCACAGATGATGACTACCGGATTGAGCAGGATCGCCTCCATGACTGGTTGTTCCTCGGCGACGACAGGAAGCCCCTGCCTGGATTCCGTAACAGATGGTCTTCGATTTATCTTGGGTCTAACAGTACTTGGCTTCGGTTCTGCCACCGGCGCTCCGTCACTGATCGGAGCCGGACCACGCGATAACAACGATGTCGACGGGATCGAATACCTTCCACCTAGCGGTCCAGCTTTCGGATGCACGGGTTCAGGACCCGCCTGACTGACCGCCTGATCCATCGTCTTGTTCAGCGCAAGAAGGTCGGGTGCAAGAGCGACGGCGGTCTCCTTGAGTGCCCACTGCTTGAATTTGGAGGCTCTCGCTTCGGATAGAGGTCCACTGGGGTCTTCTGTTGTGCTGCCTTCGCTGTCGCTCGCCTCGTCGTCTGATTCCTCCTCGCTGTCTTCCTCGTTTCCGTCGTCGCTCTCCTCGTCGCTATCGCTGTCGTCCGCATCGCTGTCGTCCTCATCATCACCATCCTCCATTTCCAAATCCGACCCGTCCTCGGAGTCGTCCTCGTCATCTTCGTTAATTCCAAACTCTTCAGCCGCATCAACCATCGCCTGGCGCTTTCTCAACAACCGACGTTCCTGGCCCGTCATTCGGACGGTCTGTCACAATTGGGAAGAAGATGTCACAATGTAAATCAGCTCCCTCACGGACCTCTCTCCAACTCGGCAGAGAGACTCACCTTGATCTTTGGTTTCCTCTCCACAATTCGCGGACCGAGAACCTCTCCATCGGCACCTCTACGCAACGCCGAACCAACGGCCCCTATCGCCGGAGTAGCAGTCACCACAGGCACTGCAGGCTGCTCATCTTCCTGAACCGCAGGTTGAAGTGAGGGCTCAACGACACTCGATATGCCAGTTGTTTCTTGTTGCTTCGTTATTGGTGGTGAAGCGGATTTCTCGTCAGAGGTATCATTCTCGGAATCTGAAGAATCAAAGTCGGATGATTCTGCTGCTGCTGGTGGAGACGAGTCCTTTCGGTTACCGGCAGGAACTTTCGATGTGGTGCGAGAACTCTGCGTGATGAAGAGATGTGAGCATCGCATTGTGCGGCGGGAAGGAAGACAGAGACATACTTTTAGCGGACGAGCAGAAGGTGCAGTATCAATCATCGCATATCCCTTTTCCTTCCCCGTATCACCAACAACCCCGCCTTCGTTAACAGTCTGCACAATCCCATTCCTCTCCGCCTTCTTCCGCTTCTTTGCCGACCGCTCATCTTCCACCACCGGCTTCCCATCATCCCCACTGCCACCTTCATCATCAGAAACATCCTCCTCATCTCCGCCTCCAATATCCATATTCTCATATGCGCCCTTTCGAGCTCGTCTTCCTTTTTTGCCAGTAGCGCCTCCCGGAACACCCTTCATTGCCTTTCGGACCGTCAGGTCCTCTCTCCGTTCGGCAAGCTCAATCGCGCTGAGCGGGTTCAAAGGGAACTGTCCGAGCGTTTTCGTGCTCTTGATTCCCAGAGTTGATAGTTTGGAGGAGGAACCCTGTACTGATGAAGGAGCTTGGGTGGTGGGTGCGAGTTGATTGGCTGCGATGATTCGGAGTGATTCTTGCATTTCTTCCTGTTTGAGTTTTTTGGCGATATACGTGTCGAGTCGCTTTCTCTTTTTGCTCGACATGGGAGTTTCTTCCGGCACGAGCTGTTTGCGCATGGTCTATAATTGCGGGAAAGGGTTAAATGGCTAGCGCTTACGCCGTTAGAGCAAGCAGATAGATACTCACCTCCAATTTCAGCTGTTTCTTCCTCTCCTGATCATCTTCTTGCACCGCCTCAATCTCCTCATTTCCATCCGCAATTCCTTCAAAGTCAGACTCCTCTCCATCATGTTCTTCTTCCGAATCGTTGACCTTTGTCTTTCTTCGCTTCTTGTGGCTGGAACCACCCAAGGTGGATTGCCTCGCTTTCGCATTGTATCGCTGTCGGGCTTGCGGCCGCGCCATTTTTGCGGAATATCAAAAGGTTACAACGGCTGAATCGTTATACCAAACTAGATCAGTGTAACGTGAGAAGCTGGTTGATATGGTTTCAACTAATCACTTTTAACGGCGGTGGTGGTGCATCACCATGGTCTCAAATATTTGGGCGAAACGATCGGCGTTTTGAACGAGAAATAGTTTTGGATCCGCCTACCCACCGGCGGCCGTATCCGGAAGCTAAGCCGGCTCAGCCGGCTCAGCCGATTCCATGCCGGGAGCGCCGCACGATGTCTTTTCTAATAATAAGGGAAACGGTGGTTGTATGCTATACCCTCCTTGTCCCCTTGTTCAGGACAGCAGCCAACATGTCCACCGCGCTGCTCCTTGATGCACTGGGAGTAGTATACTTTACAGCTTGGTCAATCAGTTTCTACCCACAACTCATACTCAACTACAAGCGGCGGACGTGAGTCCTCCCTTTCTTCAGTGAACATTCACAACTCGGAGTTCCAACATCACCCATCCTCATCATAGAGCATCCGGCCTATCACAAGACTTTTCCATCCTCAACCCTCTCGGTTTCCTATGTTACCTAATCTACACCCTCGCCCTCTCCTTCTCCCCCTTGATTCGTTCTCAATATGCATCCCGCCATTCAGCACACACACCACAAGTCTCCCGCTCAGACATTGCCTTTTCCGCACACGCCTTCCTCCTCTCCTCTATCTGCCTCGCCCAGACGTACTGGTACTCCCGTACCTGGTACCGCTCGGAACCAGCAGGACTCAAGTACCAGCGGATAGCGGATGAGATGCTTGGTGTGGATACCATTCGTGGGGATTTGGGTGCGTGGGGTGTCAAGGAGGAACGCGGAGAGAGGGAAAAGACGACGGCATGGACGTGGGGTAGTTTGTCTGGTATTTCGCTTGCTTTACTCGTCGGTCTCATCGCCGTATGGACCGAAAAATGGCAATGGCTGGATTTCATCTACCTAATTAGCTACGTCAAGCTATACATAAGGTCAGTCCCACTCCTCGCCCTCCCTCATTAAAGCTAACATCTCACACACTCTTCTCCTGCAGTATCGCGAAATGGCTCCCACAACTCCTCCTCAACTACCGCAGACAATCAACCGTCGGCTTCTCAACTCTTGTTATCCTATGCGACCTTGTAGGCTCAGGCACCTCACTCGCGGAACTCATCCTCGCCTCCCTCCTCGCACATGACCCGGGAGCGATCATCGGGAACCCTTTGAAGCTCGGTTTAGGGATTTTGACGATTGTGTTTGATACGGTGTTTGTGCTGCAGAGGTATGTGTTGTATCCCGGGGCAAAGGATGTTACCAAGGAGGAGGACGAGGACGAGGACAGTGAAGCAGGGCAGAGGGTGCCCGATGAGGAGACGCCGTTGATGTCGTGACATGTATCAATCCTATAATCATGTAGCAGTAGTATACCATAGATGTTCTTGCTGAAATCTCGGAAGCATCCTCTCGTTGTGACGTTGTAGCGGCAACAATCCATACCCGATATAAACAGGAGCCAAAGGCCGCGGCAAAGGCATGGCTTGAATTCTATTCCATCTGTTTGTGGCTTGTTCGCCATCATACTATGCTAGATACAAGTTGCTCGGCAAGAGGTGGTCCCTCTTCTCACTTCTTCCTCTCCATCGTCCATCCCTCTACTCGTGCCTTTCATCCGCGGCCATTCGCCTCCACTTCGTTCCTGGTCGGTATGCTTCTATTCGTCAACGATACCAGTCGTCGTTCACCCATGCTGATGATGTGCTGGCGGTTATTCAGGTTGGTTTCTCGTAAGAAGGTTGGTTGTGATTGGTGTCGATGCTGTGGGGTATCCGTGTCCGTGATTGGGACTGGCATGACAATGAGATTGGATGAGAAAGGGGGACAGCTGTTTGGCGCTGTTCCAGTGGTGAATTGTCGTAATGGTGCCTGTGAGGCCTCTGAAAGTGTTACATGAAAGGTGGTACTGTAAATAGGTCGTCTATGTCGTCAAAGTGTGTCGTAACAGGTCGTCAAGGGTAGTTGGGCAAGGTTGTGCAAAGCTGAAGCCTAAACTGCTCAACCGCTAAGCCGTCGCAAGGCTTTGGGGAGAACAGATGCCGCCTGTTGTTGCACGGGATGCAAAGCATGTCGGTGCACAGGTACTGCATACTGCTGCGCAGTCGCGTGCATGATGCCAGTGCCGTTCACTTTGTGTTGTGATGGTACCTTAACATGATACACTCTTGGCAACATGTTCTCCTTTTGCTCGTCCATTGCCGGTATACCGATTCGAGGAACGGAAATACCAGCAGCGGTAGCGACAGCGATGATGTTGGCGTCGATAAAGGGATCTGATATAGCGACACCTGGTGTGATTGGCGTGCGTGGCTCGTCGCCAGCCTCACTGGAAGCGCAACTAGAATACGTAACGCTGTTGGGACTCGAGTTGATATCGAAGCGACGAGATGACCAGGAGGAGATGAGACCGGGTGCGGTGAGGCTCGAAGCTGGACTGATCGGTGGTGGCAGTGTGATGTATACCCATCGTCGACCGGTTGCATACCACTCTCGAACAAAGACAGATGCGTGCGAATAGTAGTCAGGTGCGTATTTGTCAACGACAATTTGCGAAACATCTTTAAGGTGTTCTCCAAGGCAAATGTCTAGCAAACGAGCGACCTTGATGATGTCTTCCTCATCACGATGGAGGGGCTGCAAACAAAAGAGGAAGATCAGCAAAAGTTGACGAACAAGAGAATGCGTGCCGCTTACATGACGATGCAGTCCACAAATGAAACGAGCCACCATCAAAGATCCTGCAGCTAGCACAGACGGCTTGACGCCAACGAACTCGCGGTGGAACAAGGTGATCTCCATCAAGAACCGTGCGATATGTTGCGTCCTGGTATCCTCCTTGTCGTTGCCCATACACGCCATCCGCATCCAAGCCTCTGCTGTGGGATGGCCGATTGTCCATCCAATAGTCTGAAGAACATGACCTTCCATCTGAATAAAGGCAGTTTCATCGTAGGCTTTGCAACACATGTCGGCAAGCTCGCGAACGGTCGGCACACGGTCCTTGGCGTCTTCGAATTTAGCAGCTATCCAGAGAGCAGCACAGCCAACCAGTTGGTAATGCTTCTTGTAGACGACTCGCTTGGAAACATAGCGATCAACGATGTTCATGGCGAGATACAAGACCTCGGGTCGTAGACGGAATTGTTGATGGATTTCGATTAAAAAGTCGACGAGAAACGGACGCATGTACCACTGAAGTTCCGGTTGCATGTCCATCAGCTCGGCCGATGCCAAAGTGGTAGACTATCAAGTGCAAATCATCAGCTCCAGTACAGCTCAGGCAGAGAAGGCAGAAACACTAACCTCCATAGAATGCATGTACTCAGCGACTTCTTCGTGGTATTCGTCCTCGAACAACAGCCTATTCTGACTTCGTACCGATCTGGCTTTGGGAGCTGCAACCACATTGACTTTTTGTTGACAGTGGATGGCTGTCGCTAAAGCCCGAGCTTTGGTTGGCGACACACTCTTCTTTGCCGGTCTAATGTGCTGTTGCTGCATTTGCGAGATATCGGCTGGCGAGACGGACGACCGCTTCTTCGACGATGAGGCCGGGCCACTCGAATAGAGCGAGCTGGGTCGAGACGTTCGAGTCGTGGGAGCGGGAGGCATGGTGAAACGAGTTGACGGTGAGTAAGTGATGAGTTGGTGTGAAGGTGTAGGCAGCGTCTATGGTGTGAAAAGCAGAACGTGGTTGACGTGGCGTGCAGTCGTTAAAGTCGGGAGAGAATTCGAGCGAAAGAGCCGTCAAGGTTGTCCGTTCGTTTTGTTGGAGGATCAAAGAGCCGGTAGCGGGTGACGAGGAGCAGAAGCAAGATTGAAAGGTGAGCCAACGTTATCAAAGAGTCGAGGTCGTTCTACAGCATCCCAGAAAGTATGTATTGGGCGCCGGCACAGATGATGGACTACTGAGTTGTAGTCGAAGGTATCATATAGCCAACGAGCAAGCAAGGCAGTGGTTCTTGCAAGACGTAGCTGAACGTCTTTCGTGCGAGCAGTTTTTTTTTTGAACGCAGACCCAAGGGTGCCAAATCGATGCCAACCGAGGACACTCCAAGATATATGCTTCCTGCGTGCCACCGTAGGGTTCCGTCCAACTAGTTCGGTTTCCCCGACCTCTATCACTTCAATCGACGCGATGTGATTGTTCACAAGTAGTGTCAATTTGTGGTGTTGGGACGGTAACCTTAGCGTGCATGAGAACCAGCCAGTGGTCCACCTGGTGAGCGGGCTGAAACTCGCTCCGCTCACAAATTCTTCCTTCGTCACATACTCTGTTATCCGAGAAATCATCTGTGAAAGCGTTACGTGGGATGAGATAATAGAGAAAGACGATGGTGTGTCTGTGTGCGCGTGTGCGCGGTGCAAGGAGCAAGGAAGAAAGGATGGCTAGATACAAGTGCCTGGCCAACTTTTTTTGGCCTTGTGCCAATTTCTTGACTGACCGCGGGCATGCTTCTCCTAGGCACACGGGGCTGCGCCACGGGAACGACGGAGGGAGTATATGGGGAAAAAAAAGGGGGAGCGGGGTACAAAGAAAAGAAAAGAAAAGAGTAGAGGCTTGCGATGGCACTCACAGCAAGAATTATTGACGGCTAACCTTGATGAGTCGGCTAGACGACTAGACGAGCTGCTAGACCTGTACAAACACGCGTCGAAGAGCCGGATCAGTATACGCGAAGTCGCGTGAGGTACAGCGGCAGTGTGATCGAGGCGGCAGTACAGCGGTGAAGGAGCGGAGCGCGGACGAGGAAATGCCACCGGACTCTGCTTCGTTCAGCTAGTTGTTCAGCTTTCAGCTCCTGGTTGCCGCCTGTAACAGCTCCTGTAACTTACGATGTGCACGGAATGAAGGCAGTCGTTGAAAGCGGTGTACATGCACAGTTCAAAAAACGATGCAAGAACAGTCGGCGAAGGTGGTGAGAGCATCGAATTGAAACGCGATATAGAATTTTTAGGCAGGGCAGAACAGCAAAAGTACCGTCAGCATCAGCCACTTTTGATACGAAGAGAGCACAATCATGACAACCATCCATCATCAATGAGGCTGTCCATTATCCATCAGCAAGCCACCACCGCCGCAGCTGTTGGATAACGGCTCATGTGGAGACTTGACGTGTGCGCGAGACGCAGGCGATGAATTCAAGGCTTGCTTCGGCGGGTTTCTTTCTCCAACTGCACCTTCATATTGTAACACCACACACAAAAACACATATTTGATCGTGTTCAAGATTGTTCGAGATGCTTTCCCCCCGTGATGTGAGCTAGTTGCTGAGCTAGCAAATAGAATCCTGTCTGACAGCTCACCCAGCTGCCCAGCTGCGCTCACCAGGAGCTTCATCAGGATCCACAGCTGGATCCACCAGCTAGCTCACACGTAATCAACACCAGATTGGAGCTTAGATTGGACCAATAATGATCGGCGCGGCGATAATTCCCGGAGATCCAATCGCCCTACACCCGTGCCTGTTACCTGTCCTGTCTAGCATTTCCAGCACTAGCTCTAGCACTTGTCCAGCTACCAGTCCAGCTGCCAGAGCTGCTGCCAGCTGTTTCGATCGCTCATTCTTCAAGCTTCTTCCGTAATATCGAGGACTCATTCTGCGAACACACCGAGAAATTGTAAAAGCTTCTCTTCCCTGTTCCATGCCCCAGCTCATGCCCGTTACATGTCCAGAGCTATATCCAGACTCTGACATGGGCTTGGAGAGCTGCCTCGAGCCAGACTATTCTCGTTCCTTGGTGCTGACTCAACCTGAAGGCGTTCATGTGTCCAAGCTAACATCGAACAAAATGGACAATGGAAAATGGACAATGGACAATAGAAATTTCAAGACCTCCCTCAGAAACGGTCTCCCCCCGGCTGAGCGCTCTCAACCATTGTTCTGCCTCTGCTCGACCAACTGCTCAACCATTGTCTTTTATCCGATCTTTCATGAACACGACCTTATAGAGCAAAGCACTTTCACCTTCACAGGCTAATGGCTGGGTGAGGCGATTGATTGACGAGACCCCTGCGGATGAAGTCGCTCGAACCGCACTCAATCTTAAAAGTTCCCACATGTGGCTTCGTGGGTCATTGCCCATAACCGTGAACCGTGCAACCGCAGCTGCAACCAGCTCTGCAACCGCCCGCCCTTCGCCGCCGACTTTCGTGTGGATTTCGCGATCTCAAAGGAGCTGGTAGAGCTCTCCTTCACAGCAAGCCGGTAGCCAGTAGTAGCAGACCATATTCACGGAGCACACCTTCATTTGTCCAGCATGGCCACAGCTATGGCGACTCAGTCCGCAGCCTTCCCGTCCTCCCTTGCGATCGTCGCAAATGACACACCCATCCACTATACACACTCTCTAACTTCCCGTCCGCCCGACCGAACGCCTTCGATCGAATTTGATAAGCACCGACGCGATCAAGCATAGACCGATCATTCAACAGCGCCCGTTCGAATCTTTCTATCAGCCCCGTGAAGTCTATCGAACAACGACAGCGCCGACGGTACACCGACGTGAGTTATGTCAGTCTTCTCCTTCGACCGTTGTCACGCTCGAAGCAACGGCAGTGCAGCTGGCAGTGCGTGCTGCAGTGGGCGAGTACAACAATATCTGCTACCACTAGCGGTGCGACCCCCCTTCGGCCGACCCCGACCGGCTTCCCAGCTGGCTCCGCCGAGTCCACCGCAGCGAATATCGATATCACAGAGCTGCATCACAGCGTGAAGCACTCCCAGTGGGCCAGTGCACCAGAGACATTCGGAAGAGGTTCGCACGCACACACCAGATAGCGAGACGAGACACCATAACCGAAGGACCAGGACACGAGAGGAACAGAACACTCACAAGGATCACGAGAAGAATCAACCAACTGGCTGACGGCGGCAATGTGTGGCAATACTGATGCGGTCGAGGGTTGAAGACGGTATGAATGCTTTAAGCGACTGACCACCTTGTTAATCTAGCAACGAGGACTAGCGAATATCCGAGACGGAGGGTTAGAGGATGCAACTTGGGTCAGCCTACACCGCGGTATTATGGAGTGATTCAGTGAGTTGGACGGTCTACTCACGAAGGAGTGTCGGTATAAACGAAGGTAGGGTCACAGTGCAGTGTGCGCGATCAGATGAGGTGGTTGAGGTTGGCTACGGGGAATCCAGTGCTCGGTAAGTTCGTTGCAGATGTTGAAGTAACGACGGAACGATGTCGGCTTACTAGAGGGTTATATGTCGAGACTGATGGGATCACTTCCACTCCACAGTTCCTCGAAGATTATGCCAAGGCTGTTCAGTGATCGATGTGCTGGTGAAATGTTGAATATCGATAATGACCGATTACAAGAAGGATTCGACGGATGTGCTGCTGCTTTGCGGGAAGACAGGACGGATGTAGGAGTGATATACCCAGGTGAGCAGGTCAACGAGTAACGGAGGTGCGTTTCAAGATTCGAGGAAGCGAAAGGTCGATGAAGGGGTCCGATGAGCGGCAAGAAGGAGACGTATATGCATTAGCAAATGAGATCGCAGGGAGACGGCCGGAGCAGAAGGATGATGATTGATCTACTTACCGGTCTTTGCGGTGATCTAGCCCGGTCTGCAGGCAGATGTCGAATGTGATGGTGATTGGCGGGTGAAAAGGCGAAGTGGTGGTGTTGGATCCGGGCTATGTGCCAGTTTTGGGTTATCGGTTTGGGTCGACGAAGGGTTGTCGTCGTCGGCGGCAAGAAAGACGTTGAAGAGCAAGAGAGCAATTGATCAACAACTGGAAACGACTAGATGATGAAGATCTTGCCCGTTCTCTTCTATCCAATCCGACCGGGACGTCGTCTCTGCGATGAGAAGTCGACTGGTCGGATTCAAAATCAACTTCTTTCCATCTTTTCATCTCCAATGTCACTCTTCCTTCGTGCACTCGGACGTGATGTGATTGATCCGAATCTGCACACCACCGAGTCTTCTACGTTTGAAGATTTGCCGAAGAATCCCTCGTTTCCTTGCTTGTATGGCATCCTCCTTCTGTTCTGTCTGTGATTTATCTAAAGCAATCAAAAATTAGGCGGCCAGATGCCGCAAGCTACCTCGTCTGTCGAAACTCGTCCCTTTTCTGGCACACATCTATCCAGGCCCTATAATCCTCCTTGTTCCCTGATCAGCTCCTAAATCCTCTCGCTAGACTGATTAGCCTATGATGCCGTGCAAACCGCGTTTCAGGGTTGCGTTTCAGGCATCGGTGACGCATGATGCCTTGTTCTTTCCTCCCAAACTTCTCCTTGATGTGCAAACGGTGATGCCGCGGCCACTCACCTTTACCCCTTGACTGTATACTGGTAGTTCGTGAAGCTGGTTATGATATTGAAATGAACAGTAGACCTGCTATGCCTGTCTCTCTCAAAAGGCGAGTATCTTAATTCAATGACATCGATCCATCAAATGTCACTTGATCAATCAGCTGACTTGTCGCCACCGGAGCGAATTGATCGGTCGCACAAACCCCTATCTGCACTTAGCCGAGCTGATCATCGGCGGCGTTGCTTCCTAGATTGAAATCTGAGTATCATGAGAACCGAAGGAAGATATAATACCTTGGGGCTACTCGTCTCTTGTATTGAGCTAGGCTTCCTATGATGAGTTTTTAGTGTGAGCTGATTCACCAAGATCAAGAGGGTTGATGGGTGATGAAGACAATGGTGATTCAATTCGATCGCGTGCTGTTCTCTGACGCTATGTGCGACTGTGTGAATGGAGCGTGAGCTGGGCATCTGTTCGGGTTGCAGGAATTTGACGACATGTCGGATTCAATGTCATAGGCAAGATAGAGAATACAAACCGGATAGTTCTGCAAACCCTTGCAGGGATTTGGCGGCACCGGCAAGAAGTGATCCGATGGAACTCATTAATTCACTACTCATCAACGGAGCAAAGATGCAAATCATCATGCCTGCAGACCACATGAAATTGACAATGCTCCCCCCGTCACGGTCACAATGTCCGGGCCCTTCGCAACTGGGACCTGACCTTATATCACGGCATATCATATCTGGCTGAGCTCGTCTCTCAGAACAAACGCGACTGAGCAAATGTGCTCGCCACTGCTAGCAGGCACAATTACGCTTGCCATTTCTCAGGCAAGTCTGAGGCCATCACAAATAGGGGACGAATTAGACAGAGGCAATGGGCGAGCTAAGAACGCATGTAGGCTGCTCGCTGCCAGAGCATGTGGTCGTTCACAAATGTAGAGGGAACCCGGGCGAGATATCTTTCAGCATGGGCGATTACGCGACTCTCCGTCGTCGAATTCAGAGGGTGCTTGACACCCAGTACCAGTCATCGGCTCAATCAGTCTACAGCTGCTTCTACAGCTGCTTCTTCTACTGCGGACGAGTGGGCAACTAAAAAGCTGTATACAAGACAACCGAAGAACCTTCCAGAGGTTAGCGAAGAAAGCCGTAAGGGTGCCACGCCAAGTACTCTTCACGCCTGAGCTTGTCAGTAGCCCCCAGCGAGCTCCTCAGCGGTGCGGTCCAGCTTGCGAGCTAGTTTGCGGTCCTCGCAGCTGTCCTCGCCCATCAGTCTGAGTCGTTTCTCCAGCGACCCACTCATGGAGCTATGCATGGTCGGCCCCGTCCTCGTTTTGGCGATTTCGTTTCTGCTCTCCCAAAAGTCGCCCGAGGTGCCGTTCGTCAGCTCGTTCGTCATAGCTTTGGTCATGTCAGCGCCCACCCCTGGAATTGCCACCATGTTGTCTTTGCTATTACCGAGTGTGAATCTCGGAAGCATCCTCCTGTTGAGGCGTCGCGCTCCTCGGACGCAACTCGGGCCTTCTCATATTAGGACTCATCAGTACATGCAACATGTATCTTGTTAACTATCTTCACTGCTGCAGGTTGTATACGACTACTGTATGTACGTTCATCAAGTGTAGGATCGCCCGAACAGATACTACACCTCCAGGTAGCGAAGACATTTTTTCTTCTTCGGTGATTGAAGCGCGTGGATTTAGTAACAAGAAGTTGTGCGAAGGCCCTTTTTCCTCTTTGCTTCTTGTTCATTGGTACGAAAGCGATAAAGCGAATGTCATTACCATCGCCTCGGAAAGCTACATACTGCCAGTCTTCCAATCCGCTTTCTACTTGCCGTTTTTAGCTTTCTGTGACAGCACAAGAGGGCTGCAAGCGGAGCGGCTCGCAATGTCGGGCCCGCGGAAGACCACATAGATGATGGGGTAGAGGACCTATTCCGTCGCGTACGGTTCTCCAGCGACCCGAGAAGCAGAGAACGGGAAGCTGTGCTGCTCCAAAAGATGACAGTTGGCACTCACGCACAACAGAAACCGACGAAAAAGAATGCCACGAACGGGAACCGCTACAGAGGCCTGATAGGGTATTCATGACAGCTCGTAACGCCTGCGGGAGTTCCCATTCCAAGCTGCGACTTCGGAGACTGGTGAGAGCTCTGGTGAATGGCGAGTGCTTGGCCTAACTGAGCTACTATCTACGGGAACCACTAGAGAACAACCTGGTGGTACAATTGTGTGAATTTGGGTAGCGAGGAGACCATATCTACCAGGAGTTTCTGTAGTTGCAGGCTCCTAAGAAAGCAGAGGCTATGCGTAAAGACTTTCGTAAGTGCACCAGAGCGCGGGTTTCGAATTCGATAGCTCAATTCATGTCATGCCGTCATGCCATCCAAAATATTTCACGACTCCCGGCGCACCGAAGGAAGTGAAAGAACAACCCGATATGACGCGTCACTCGCGTGGTGGTTGGCAAAAAAAAGGCCCTTCTATCATCGTCGCCGCAGTCTAGCTCGCAGTCTCCCCCTTCCACGGTTATGCGTTTCTCTAGAACTTTGTCTCAGACGCGTGGTGGTAGCTGTGATGGTTACAGCTGTTGCTACAGCTTTGGGTCTCACATGAATCGGCCGGATAGCTGGCCGGACAGACGGGTACAGCAGAAGGCCAATGGGGACTTTCTCCGAAGTGTTCTACCGGAATAGAAGTCCAGAACCAGTACCTCTTTGAAGAAGAACTCCCAGAACAAGCTAGCTAACAAGCTCCAGAACAGCTGCCAGAACCAACGCGCTTGACCTCAGCTCTGAGCTCGTGCCTTGAAGCAGGGTCTGATTCGTTTGAAGCTATCATGATGTATCGCTCATAAGCAGTACTAATAAACCCTCGATGTGCAACGCACAGCTGCATGAACCCTCTGTCAGCCATCGCGCTCCACAGTGGTCCACCAGCTCAAGCGCAAGCGTTGAGTACTTGAGCACGTAGGCCAAGAGCACATAAATAGGCAAAGAAGCAGCCGCGATAGCGTTCTATAAGGAGCGCCGTATCCAGACGCGCCAGACGCTTTAACCAGACGCCAGAGGCGACTCACACTCTATCGATAGTTTGCATGAGATAGAAGAGAGATGATGGGAGAAGGCGAAAGAAGAAGTTCAGGCACGGAGTTCGAGTCTGAGCACAATCCCGCCAGCAATCCCGCCGTGGTTATATGAGGAGGTCGGCTCACTAGCTGGCCCACTCCTCAGGCTACGATAAACAAGCTGCAAACTGCTAAACGACATCAAACGCCAGGTTATAGTGGTCCGAGGTTTTCGTCAAGAACACGGGAAGGTCTGGATGATGGGGCGTTGAGGAACATCGACTCAGCGGTGACACGTCGCAATAGCGCACCATTGAAGCATGACAGCAATAAAACTTTCAGATGTCATGACCAGCTCCCAACTTGCTGCAACTCACCACCGCAAGCGAACCTATGCAGGACGCGCCGACACTACCCACTCAAACGAACCGATGGCAGATGTTGCGATGATGGTGATGATGATACTTATGCGTGATATACCCTTTATACAACTCGTGTGCGCAAGCGGGAAATACAATATGTGTGCTTGATACAATGCTTATACGCACCTGCATTATGTGCTTCGTGACGAAACCAAGATACGTCTAGGCCCTCTGCTTTGCTACTATGCGTACCAACCTCCAGCTCCGGGCTGCTGAACTTCCTCCTCCACCCTGTGTGGAATGATTCCTTCCCTGATATCGAACAACTCTATCGCCTCCTGCCAATCAACGCAGCCCGTCAGTACGCTTCTTCACCAACCTGCCGGCTATGTTTGGGCTTGATGACTCACTCTCCACAGATCCATGGTCCATTCCATCACAATTTGTCGTTTCGCCATGGCCAGCTCTTTGAGAGATCCATCCTCGTTGTATTTCGGCGTTCTGTCCTCTTGTGATGGAGGATCACATCCGACTTTGTGGCCAGCACAAGCGGTGTGAGTCATGGGTGTTGTCCAGGCGACAAGAGGGGGAGGTACATACATATCATTGGGATGCCTTCGCCGTCTTCTTGTATGTCGATAGCCGCATGCCCATTATTGATCAGGAACGAGGTATAAAACACGTTCTCTATTGTCTGACCGTATGATCTTGGATTGATGACCCATTTGAAATAATTAACTTTTGCTTCTTCTGGATAGGTGCCGATCAATGCATAGAGTGCGTCGGTGTTCCGGGTCGTAGGATTGACGGCTCCGGTCATGTCCCCTTGACGAACCTCTTGCGGACGAACTTCTGGAACAAGTACCTGTTTCTGTTTCGCCTTTCGATTGACGATGCGTTTTCTGTGTTCAACCGCCATCATCCCATTCCTGCAAAAGGAGTCGTATTCAGTGGAATTCCCCGTAAAAGTAAAGTCGCAGGTGGTGGACTTGCATGAACTCGGCACCAGGGCCACGTCGACTCCTCTTCACCGCCATCCACCCGATCTGTGCCCAGTCTCCAAGCACACCACCTCGTCGTGGACCCTGTCCATCATCGTCCTCGTCTACGTCAATATCCTCTATCGCACGAGCATCAAGTCCTAGAAGTTCTCGTAGTCTGTACAAAAGGCATATGAGAACCGGATGAGTTCAATGCAAAGCGCAGATATCCACTCACGGCTCGAAGAAATCCGCTTCCTCAAACGTGTTTGTCGCCGACTTTGCAAACTTGCCTAGTTTATTTGCTGAATCAACATGTGTCGCCAAGACCCTGGAATCTATCACAGCTAGACTGGCATCCACCAGATAACGGACTGAGGTCACTCAGCAGGGCAAAAGAACGTGTCACTACCGTTGCGCGCTCGTGATTGAAAAGGAGTTGCGACACTGTGAGGCTTACGTTTGTTAAATGTCTTGCCAAGTTTTTCGACATGGTCGGAGATGACTTCTGGTTTTAGCCGCTCAGCATCTTCATTGTCCGCTATTGACACGTATTTAGCCTACATTAGCAAATCAACGACGGGGTTGAGAGAAGGGCTACTGACCTTCAGCTATTCGCTGGTGTACGCGTAATTCTCTCCTAATCTTAATCCTTTCTTCAGGGGTGAGATAATCCCTGGGTTGTGTGCCTTCTTCAAACTCACGACTAGAGCATAAGGTGAATACTTGCCTTAGCCTTGTCAAGCCGTGATGGCGGCAAAGACAAGGGAGGAAGACGTACCGAGCTTGAGGTCCAACCGCGTCGACATCCTGAACCTGGGACTCTGGTGGATCGTCCACGTCGTAAACCTCATGATGTGGCGCCATCGCGAGGTATTTTGCTGGATGGTGGTCGACACCTTTCGATACCGTCAAGAATGTAGCCTTGGTTGTGTGCCGGCAGACATCAGATGGTGGATTAGAGTAGTTGATGATGGAGGTGAAGAGGGAATATGATGATGCCCCAGTCTATATCTGAAACATGAGACGCGGTGCAATCGAGCTGAACGGAACGGCACATTACATTCATTACCATACTCATCAATCTCTCTATCCTCTGCTTCACATCTGCCCTTCCTCCTACATGTCCAGCATGGTTTAGTGAAGCCGACGATGGACCAGCCGATAGTGAGTACGTCGAGCCGGTGTCACGCTACCTCTTGCTGACTTCCCTAAACCAGAATACAAACTCGGAAAGCGTCGAAGCACTTCTGGCAAGATTACGACAAGCACAAGAACGTACGAACCAAGATCCTGGGCCGTCGCAGAACGGGAATCATTATCAGTACCAGCCGAACATAAATCCATACGAGCAGCCGCAATATAACGGAGACTCTCATGGTTTCTCCTCGAGTATCGTTACGCCTACATCAGATCCGTCATTTGGTCAAGCGTATGCGCAACAACAACAACAGTACGACCAGCATCCCACATTCTACAACGATCGACTGCAGTACCAGGAGCACTACCAGGCTCCTGCACTACAACACGGTCCTACGCCCGCTTATTCTGTGAATTCTTTGCTCACGTCGCTGCAGAGTTCGCGACAAGGAGGATACCCCGGTCCAGTACCTCCTATACCGCCCCCGCCACAATACGGCTTTGTACAACCTGATATTGGATCTCGCCAAACCCCCACAGGATGGAACCGATCAAAGTATGCTCCTCAGCGGCAACAACAGCAAAGCCAAACAAACGGCCATGACGGACGCAATTCAGCAAATTCCAACTTGCCGGCAAACCCGACCGTCTCCAGCTTCAATACAGAACCTTTGCACCGCCGTATACAGCCTTCTGTCAGCCCTAGTGGATTACCAAATAAATCAGAAAAACAACGATCACCCATCGCATACACCCGTGAACCAGTCGTAGAACCTCCTCGAAAAGTCCCGAAAATCGCGACACCGCCAACCCCGGTTGCTCCTATCGTTTCCACGCCCGTCCAGCCTGCCCAGTACGATCCATACAACGAAGATTACGAGGAAGCGACCGTCCCTGAGGATGCGCCGCAAGCCTTTGAAGAACTGTCGGACGTAGAGCATGATACTTCGGGGGATGAAGAGGAGCAGGTGAAAACGACCGAAGAGGAAGAACATGCGAGGGTAATTGCGCAGCGAAATACGGATGAATTCGTCAATCTGTCGTATGGCCAAGCTCTACCGATCATCACAAGATTACTGAATGAGGATACGGTGATGCAGCGGTTGAGAGAGGTGAGTGTCGTTTTCTTGCCTTGCTAGTGCTCGAGAATTGACGTTTGATACTTGTTACGTGATAGTTGAAAGAGGAACAGGACAGGATGGAGAGGCAGCTGTGGGAGAAGAGGCTGGAAATTGTAAAGGTTTATCGGGAGAGGATCGAAAACGCGAAAGCAGAGTAAGTCGTGTCCCCGACGCCCTTGTCAAGTGAGTTGTGCTCACGCCGGTCTTTTCTAGTGCGGTTCGCCAAGATGAGAAAACAGGCAATTCGCTCATACAAGTAAGTTCACATGGAAAACCTTCCCGTAAAGCTTTCTCATTACCCTTTATTTCCGTAGAAGGAGCGATCAGCGGCTTCCAGAGCCCTCAAACAATACTACATTACACGCTGCCTCCCGCACTTTGACGACCTACACCGCAAACACTTGAAGATAATGCAAGAGGAACTCGGAATCCCGGGTCTTGGCCGGCCTGAAACGCGCAGAAGAATCCCGGTCACGATGTCAGGCAGGGCAGAGAGACCGATATCTGTAGATTCAGATGACGAGGAGGGGGGAGGAGAGGAGGAAACAATGAATCCTGGTGATGTTGAGCTCGCGGAGGAGGAAAAGCAGAAGATGCTTGCGAGGCGGCGGAAGATTATGAGCGTGATTGAGAGTGTAATGTCTGATGCCTAGTGATCAGTCAGAGCGGTGCGCTGACGATGATTTGGGTATCGGTCATCACTTGGTGCGGGGTGGCTTCCTCGCATGTCTCGATTTTGGGTTGATCTTGCGTCTCTCCGTTGTAGACGAGATGATCCTGTTGTATAACTGTGGCTCTTGCCAGTTGATGAAGTAGCACAATATAGTATAAAATTCCAACTCGCTTCTTTGTAAGTCAGAGGTGTCTTCTTTAAGGTTGCGCTGTGCTTTTCTAGCACTCTGGTACCATACCAGTAATTCCGGCTACTCTGGAGCCTGTTTGATAGAATACTACTACAAGTAGACCGAGGTATGTTGAAGGAAGAAGGGACGGGGAGTTGATTGCGCATTCAAGGTGGAGGCGATGTCCATGTCGTCGGTGTCTCAGATCAATCAAATCCATTGTTGCCTACTACACCACCCACCTTCCTAAGAAAAGACATCATCTGCACTATAATCCGGCCATGAAGCACATCTCACACCTTGCACCTGTGATTCATGCCTGTCAAATGTAACAGGATGATCACAGCGGATATTTACACTTCCATCGGTGACAAGCATGACTTGGCAGCTGTAGGAAAGGCATTCTCGACAATCATTGCTGGTGAGCGGCTGTGTTGACAACCTGTTTTGACGTCTTTGCGCTAACGTCTTGGTTTTCAGGAGTGCAAACCGTAGGAATAAATCCAGACGAGAGGGATGTTCTGATCAAGTCCATACTCTGTGATCTCGCTGAAGACAATACTACGGGTACCTCTTCCGAAGAGCCGATATGGTCGAGTTGGGATCAACAAAGTTTGTCGCACTATTCCCTTTCTCATCGTTCGTGGCAAGTAGCTGACCAAACAAACCTCCGCAGCATATAATGCGGCATTGGAATGTATCAAAGTGTTGAGTCGTAGCCAGGCTGGCTCTAGCTCACTCTCAACACCTTTCAACATTCAAACGCTCATCTTCCACGCCAAGGGGTTGCAAGAAGAGTCATCACCCGCCGTCAAGGGAGGCCGCAAAAGCCAACACCTCGCCATCTCAGCAATATGTAACACCCTACTGTTACATCAAACCGCACCAGAACTATATGCAAAAGCTGGACTTGGCGACTGGGCTTTACAGCAGCTCGATGGTACAGATGCTACGACGGAGAATGAGAGGATCTGGTTGTTCTTGATGGGAAGGGTGGTTATGGTTCTCACCAGTAGAGCCACATATGGGTTTCTAGATAGGATGGTGGATCAGCTAGATGGATTGTGGGTACTGGAAAAGGTGTGTTCAGAAAATAACGCCTGTAAATCGCCTCCATGTCCTGATGAAGTTATCCTGTTACTCGATCATCAAGAAACTGCTAGAAGTGGCTCATGACCCAAAGGCTCCCTACCCGGCAATCACGGAATACATGAAGACCATCTACCATATTCTTGCTCTCTATCCAGAAACTCAGGGGCAGGAATGGGACCAGCGATTCAACGAGTGCGTAACAGTAGCTTTGCCAGTCCTTGGTGTTTTGCTGATTTGGAGCTCTGATCAGGTTGGTATCTCCGGTAATCAACATGCTCTCCAATTCTCAGCAAACCGAACTCTCTTCGCCCTTCAGCAACACGATCAACATCCTGACTCGACTATCCCCTGCGGTCTTGCGGGAGAACATGCGACCGTCATCCCGCCTTGTCGAAGCAGCCACAAAGATATTCGACGTCGCGACAGATTTTGTGGAAAAGACGCTGCCCCCGCCACCGTGGAAGCTGGGAGATGCGATTCCTTCTCCGCAATATGATTCGGAGCTTTTCAAATCCTTGGATGAGGTGCTTCCGCCGACATTCATTGCCCTCGTCAATCTCATCAATTCCAGCAGTAAGGCAAAAAAGACAATAAAGCAAAGGGTATTACCTGCAGACCTGTACGTCTTAACTCTGCGCGACATCATGAACGATGACTGACCTTCCGTTTCCCCCTCAGTGACCGATCGGCTGGATCCCAGCCTTTTGAAGAACGTTCTGATGTTCTCGGTTATCTGCTTCGACTCTCACGTTCCGCTGTGAATCACGTTACAGCAAGTGCGGCAGGGGAACTACTTTGGACATTGTGTGATGAAGATGGTGAGACTTCCAACCCTGATATCGGGGACTTCGTACTGAAGAAAGTATCCGAGCGAGCGTAGCGTCGGTTCTCACTGAAGAGATCGGATACGGCAATGCAGCAGGAATATTGTTCAACAAAGGCATGCCCCTTCCTCCCAAACGCGAAGCCAAGATAGAGGAGATACCGGATGATAATGCCGCATCGAACAACCCTAGCGATCCCTCACGCAATCCGATTACTGGATTACAACAGGATGAGAACATCAGTCAACATCCCCTGGACGACATGACTGAAGAGGAAAAAGAACGCGAAGCAGAAAAGATGATGACACTGTTCGATCGGATGGCGCGGAACCCTACGATGCAGCTTGCCGAGAATCCCATGAAGGACGCAGTGCGCACGGGGAAGATTGAGGAGTTTGAAAGTGTTGAACGGGAGAAGGAAATGGAGGAAATTCGTAAGCAGGAAGTGAAGGATCAGGCTGAAGCAGAAAAGGAGATAGTCGACTGGAAGAAGCGGATGGGCAAATCGGCAGGAGTATGATGGACTGTGTCTGGCTCGGCCATCTGCTTCGCTTTGCCTATGTTCGTATATTGCCCACACAGGGTTGGCGAGATGGGATATGTGAGACGCAGAGATGGAATGCGCTGACTTGTACCAATGTTGAACGGCCGTGCCGATGTTCTGATTTATACAACAATAGATCCCTTCGGGCTGATAGGAATTAGGCGTCGACGAGTTTCCCAAAGAAGGGGTCATTCGTTCCACCTGCGACGACTCAATGTATCCCCTGCTACGCCAAAGAGTGTCTTGGAACCATTGAGAGCCACTTCAAGCTGATCCAGCGGGCATCCCAAACATTTGGCCCCGAACTGCGAATGTGACGACGAGGCCTTGGTTTGTGAAATGAGCTACACGTCTGCGCAATACTGATACGTTCTGCTGGCCAACGTTCTACCTCCATTACTTACAAGACGACACGACTACGCCTTTTCCCTGCCTCTCATGTCTCGTAGGATCGCTACTCGAGGAAGCTACAGCACGGTCTACGCAGAGACCTTGTCGATGCTCCGACCGTCTAGAACGGTGAATGTATAATGTCCGGGGAGGTTCCGCTGATCAGTACCCGGTGGCTGGGAGAAGACGGTAATACTTGCCTCGATGGTGAAATGTCTTGGTCTGCGCGAAAACACACCGACCCTGGGATGCTCTTTTTTCTGTATACCATGCAGCCTGAAGCCCGTCCCTTCTGTCCGGCGACGATGAGCATGATCAAGATGAGCAATATCGGTCCAGGAAGCTTCGTGGTAAACTCCTACAACATTTGTCCAAGAAGACAAGAGTTGGAATGGAGTTTCATTCGGTCTGCCTCGATTCGAATAACGCCATCTAATTGGCGACGTCTATGATGTGTAAATAGTGACCCTGCCATAGATATCGACAAGATTTATTGCTGAGGCGACCAGCTAGGCAAGTTAGCGCCTTGTGCATTCGACTAAACATGCTATGAGTTTGCTATAAACGTATTCATCCGTACATTATCGAGCGTCTTTTCGAATGAACCGCCAGCAGGCTTTCCCTTGCTCTTGCCCGCCTATAATCTCCTTCATTTTTTCTTCGCTCTCGACGTCACACAAATCGCGAATACTGTTTACTCGACTCATTACCAATTTCCAGTTACGAGACGTGACACCCGGTAGCGCCCTCAGCATATCTAATGGCACTGTATTGAACAGACCACTACCGTCGCCACCTGCTGCACCTGCACCCGCCTCGACAGCGCTATCATCCCCACCAATCGTGATGGCCTTCAGAGGATCTGGTTCGGGATGGTTGAGCTTTAAATCGGCAATTATGTCGACAGTAGCCTGAGTCGACGAGGACCAGATGATCCTTAGCCGCGGGAATGAGAGCGTCAATAGAACCAATTTGCTCTGAACCGTTGTTGGATCGATCCCTGTTTGTTGTGGTAATGCAGGTTTCTTGTCTTTCGTTATAGACCTTTGTTCCACAATCGTCTGTTAGGCATATACGTTAGTGGTATGATGCGTGCTCGCCGGCGTACCGGTACATACCTGAAGCTGGAAGGATTTGTTCTCCTCGAATTCGATCAACAGTATCGGCTGAGCGTAATGAATGCTCATCTGTTCGCACTGCGTGAATCTGTAGGACAGGTGCCTTACAGTCAATTTCTGCCGTTATCAACTGAGAAGCCCAGACTTACAATCGACCAGAATTGAAACTTTGGATTAAATCTGGTACACTTTTTCTTTCGACGCACATGGTCGGAGTTATGATGTAATCGCCGACAGTCAAAGTCGCTGGAACAACCAAAATATCGGCAGCATGCAGGAGCGAGGGCAGAGTAGATCGGAATTCCCGCATATCGACAATGACCTGCAAATCATGCGCCGTCAGTATGAAGTCCAGCAATACCAGGGTATGAACATACCCGAGATGGTTCTACATTCGAGGCATTGCCTCCTGCATTACGAGTGCTCAGACTTGTCATACTCCTCGCGCGACTTTCAATATGATGTGGTGCCCTTGGGTGGCCAGTGATAGGTATTATCATGTTCTGATAGCGGGAAATCTCAGGTCAGCTGGTGAGGTGCTGAACACTCCCGGCCGTGAGCTTACAGATTTCTCGCGGATAAGTCTCTCGAAAGCAGCCTTCTCTCTTCTCAATCCGCTTAGATATCGTTGTTCTTCCACGGAGTCGGCGTACATCAGGAAGTATACCCGTACTCCAAGACCAGGATTTGAGCTTCGATAGACCTGAGAGACGAATGGCGTCAGGTTTCAGTCAGTGCGAAACAGGGCGTTGATTGATCTAGTATGGCTTACCTCTATGCGCCGCACAAAGGCTGGGTCGGGATCATACATGACGACGAATCTCGGCCTGAGCTCTGCCAAGACGAGCTCATCGTCATCGCCGCCGTATGGTCTGACAATTACCACTTCCTCCGGTTCAAGCAGGCCATAGAACTCGTCATAATCCTGATCGTCAATGACATCTGTCACTGTCTCCTGTGCACAAGGCGCTAATAAAGTTTGTGTTGGGTCTATTGATAAGTCGTCTCCGTCCGTGCGAGGGCCGTCGTCGCCCATCAAGTCGTTGCTCAGTGTCTGAGACTGTCGAGTGCTGGATGGATCGGCAGAAATTAGCTTGACAAAGGAATAACCGTGGAATAACTTACTATTCCGAGATCTCCGTTGCCTCATTCTCTAAGTCATCCTGTCCCGCAATCGTTCGATCTTCTCGCTTCTTTGCGCGACTAAAAGACGCAGCCATACTGCCCGCCCTGGTTCTTCGCCTCTTATTCGGCGGCACTCCACCACGTTTATAGCCACTCTGACCCGCCCTGTTGCTGTTCTGCTGTTCGTCCACAACGTTGAGTTCTTCCTCTTTATTCTCGGTTGCTCCTCGTTGGAAAGTTTGACTGATGTCGCGGAGTCCGTTTTTCCAATAGAAGTAGGTGCGTAGCAGACGTTCCATCATGGGCTTTCCTGCTCCTGCTTCTTCGGTATGTCGGCCAGGAGTGAAAGGTTTCATGGTTGACAGATACTCGCGCAACTGAGAACATGTCCTGTCGCTGTTGCATAGAACGAGGATCGAATTGCTTGCGGACGATGCTAGAGGGAGAACACAGTCGTGAGCATTGCATCAAGTGATAATGGGTGTACTGAAACATACTCAGATCGATTTCTGGCCCGTACGCGATTTCTGTTTCAATCTCCTCGAGAACCTCGCCCAATAACTTCCATTTCGGCAGTTCTTCCAGTACCGGTGTCACGCCTTCTGGCCATTTATTTCTTGGCTTTTTGCGCATGATAGGATATCCATTCGCGTCCGATTCGGCCTCCCTAAGTGCTTCCCAGTCCTCGTCGTTATCTCCAGAAGTTTGGCCGGAAGTTGGTGGGTTGTTTTTGGGGGCAGTAATGTAGGCTCGCTTTTTCGCTGACTGGAATAGCGTATTTGCAGCATCAAGGTAGAGCCAGGGCGATTGGTTTTGTTTAGCCGCGCCTTGGACAGTCGAGTTGGAAGCGATGATGGTTTCCAAGTACGAATTATATGTGACAGAGTCATATGACAGGAGGTACCTAATCGAGAAGACAGATCCGGATCAGGACTGAGAGCTTCCTCAGTCGCAGGTAAGACTTACGTCAACAGTCTTCGTAGCTCCTGTAGATCGCCAACAAGTCGCCTAGTCTTTGGTCCGACCCGATGCCATACCGGATTAAGCTGACTGCGAACAATTCTGTCAAAGTTTCTGAACAACGCATTCTCTACCGTGAAATCATCGACGTCGAGCTGAATTGCAAGCACAAGGTGGATAAAAACCCTCAGTACTGCAGCATGCTTCGGCCTGAAGATATATGTCCACTTACAGACGTATTGCTCCTTCGAAGCTCCGCCAACGTTGCCTCCATACATTCGATGATCGCACTCTGGATATCAGCCATCAGCGGCGAAAGCGGCTGATAAAGTTCGATGACATCTGCTCGCCGCTGTCCTAGCGATTCATGCACTTTCTCGTGAAACCTATACAGAGCGTCATGAGCTGATTGGACGGACTCATACAGCAGGTACCGAGAGCTTACCGAGGCCACAGATGCACTTTTCGCAGACACAAATTCTTCATCGTGTTCTGGAGCGGAGAGATGCCAAAGGTGAAACTTTCCGGCTCGTCCGAGAAGGCTTTCAGGAAACCGTTCTACATGGCACGATTCAGACTAGTACTTTAACAACTGTTGGTATGGACTTTCAACCGCATTTACTTACGAGGTTTTCCTGTCGATATAGTCTGATAATGAAGGTTTCTATGCTGGTTGCTGATACCCTGTACGCGATGCAAGATGAATGCGCTGTGTAAAAGCTGGTTGACTGAGCCTCCTACCTTTCCGCGTGCAACACGATCATGCCAGTGATCAAATTGGTTGGAATATTATGTGCTATCGGAGCGGTTCTTCGTCAGCCTGAGCGATGTAACGTATCGCAAATCGAATAAAGCACGTACTGAGCATGTCGACTACCAAGATCCTCGAAGTTACAGATATAAGACCGCCGGATTCGTACAAGCTCTTACTGTGGGTCGGACAAGTATCAGTATCATGGCGAGTGTGAAATATAATGCTGGAACAAACGACGCACCGAGCCTTGCTCTGCATTTCATGACCGACGACTCTTAATCCGGGCTTACGCACACCCATTGTCGACAGCTCTTCTCCGAGTCCAGTCTCGTCGTTTGGCGATGCATTAACCTGAGTAGGAATCATGATGCTCGTCAGCACTTGTGATGGATTCACAGAAATGGTGAAGAAAGCGTGGGCTGCACGACCTACCAGAAGCACGAGGTTTCGTTCACCATCGTACAATTTCATTAAGTTGCAGATAATCTGTTACGATCGATGAATGAGAGCCAGTAGCACGACGTTCCATAACCACAATCTTTGTGGGCGAAGGAATGCTTACCCTCCGCATACCCAGGCCTTTTGCCAATACCAACAAATCATCCTCTTCCGGTCCCGCGATATCCCGGATAATGCTCTTGTGAAACCGAAGCAAAGGATTATGTTTTCTGGCTCGAACAAGGCTGGTAACGGTGGTTTGATCACCTCCAAAGCTCGATGCCGTATCGTCGTCCATCGTTTGAGAATACTGTTGGAAAGGGTCTTTGGCAATAGTCGTGATCCGCCTTCCTCCCTGTGGCTTTCGAAAACGGTATGTGTCGAAAGCCGTTGAGTCTAGCTCTTTCAGGCCTGTTGTTTTCGCAATGGTCTAGAAGCCGAGTCTCCAAACGCCTTGCTCGTCTCTAAAGGTGAGACGTTGGTGTTCTTTCCAGATGCCACTTGGGGATGCTCAGATACTAGAGTAGCTACTAGAGTTGTTCAAGTCACTAAAGTCTGGGATCCTACAGTCCCGGCTAGTGATCGGGAGGGGATTCGTCATGCAGAACGAAGCCTAACGCTCAGTGACCGGTGCGGAGATGCGGAAACACAATGGGTATGAAGATTTATTCAGAGAAGATAGTACACATTCAAGCTAACCACTGGAAATCGTTCTTGTAAAGCCGTCACTAGAGTCCGCCGAACCATCAAGTGTCATCCTAGCGACCTGCTCGAGAAGTTACACGACTATGGAAGGAGATTTCAAAATGTCGCCGTCATTGAACAGCTCCTCAAGGCGCCTTGCTTTTCCTCATGACGATCTGTCTTTGCGCACCGCTTGAACAAATCGGCGGACCACCACGGACAAAGGGCTTCCATTCAGGCGAGATCGCCATGTAATGACGATTCCAGGACGTTCTAAACGATTCAACGATCCAATCGGACCAAAAAAAAACGTAAGTCGCTGGTAGCCTTCCTTCCACAGGCAGTCCCTAACCCCTCTTGGACCTTTCAAAGGGAAAGATCTGTATGTATCAGAAGAAAGAACTGAAAATCTGAATCAAAGGCGACACTCTGCCGTTTGGAAACTTCCAGAGACCAAAGCGCAAAGCGGGTATAAAAGCAATGCGAGAGCAACCTTTTCGAATGATCTCGTTTTCGCTGACACGGGAAACAATATAGACGTACACAAAGCGAGCAGGTCTCCTTCATCACTTCTTTGTTGAAACTCACCTCACACTCAATCACACGACGTGCTCAAACACCATGTCCGGTACAATCCAACTCTTCTCCCGGTCGATCTTCGGTTTCGCTGTTTTGGTAATCGCCTGCAGCTCACTTCTCGCCTCCGCTTCGCCTCTTGCTGCCACTCAGGCCAAAGGCCAGCCGTACCAATGCGATGCGAGTGACCCCGCCGGCACCACATTCTACATGGGAGACGGAACTCCCGCTCAGTGCGCTCCTGGTACCGTGTGCCGTTACGCCCCCGGTCAGACTTGGTCACCTTGTGTCTGGCCTGACGCAGAAGGTGCAATCGCTGGGACAAGAATTCCCGCCGCACCTTTGCAGCCGACGGTGGAGATCCCTGCGGCTCCCTCGGTAACACCTTCGAGCGTTATCACCAGTATCTCGGAGGCGGAGCCCACACCTTCGGAGGTTGTGGAAGTCCCGACAGAGGCGCCAGCGGAAAACGTTCCCGACGCTTCTGCCTCTCCCACTCAAGCGCCTGGTGCCGAAACACCTGTTGAGACTGGAGAACCTGAAGAAGAGTGTGAGGAGGAGGAAGAGGAAGAGGAGGCAGAATGAGGTCATGGTGGAATATCGCAAGAATGTTGTATCATTTTTCGAGCGCGCTTCTCACACCGTCGAACGCAACCTCGTCAAGCTGATGTTGTAGAATCTTTAATGACGCACGCACGTCGCCACTCGTTCCTATGCATTTATATCCGCATTTACCATCCCGATTTGTGTGGACTTACACTGACTTGCTAACGTTTTAGCGACATCACTGTTGTATGCATAACAGCTTGGGTTTATGAGAGCGTGTGATGCTCGGACCTGGACTCAACCTGAACAGAATTTGCTTGATATTTGTAACGGTGAATGGCTCTGAGCGGCTTTCTCGCAGATGGATCGCTATAACACCTCAGCGTTTGCACGCGCCTCCGTTAATGTTATCGATGTTAGTCCGAGCCCCATCCGACTGTATTCGACCTTATTTCTTATACGAGAAATCAAGGGAGGGCGTTTGGATACCAGTCTTAGAACCGTACCAAGGCAGTATAGCACTCTCGGATTCCCGAGTCGCACAGTCACCACTACTCGTTGTTTATGAAGAGTCGGAGATGACGAATGCTCATTTGAACGCTGAAAGCGAAATCTTGTACCATCCCACCGCACATCAAGTCACCTCCGAGCCTTGACAGACACTCTCATCCATCAATTCGGCAGATGGCTGTATACTGCCATCCCATCGTTTTCAACACCTGCGAAACTCGCACCATAGTGCGCCTACCATGAAACCCAAACCGTACCGACAACTCCGATGCAGATCTGTGCAGTCATCGGATGTCGAAAGGCGTTAAAAGCCCCATCCAGTTAAAGGTATAGTGCTTCCTCACCCCGTGGTCTAGGATCCTACAAATTTTGGAAACGAGAGTTTAGATACGTGAAACAATCCGGCAGATGTGTGAGCAGTTCTTCTCCTTCCTTCCACACACGCTCCTTGACCCCCTTAGCCCCCCCCTCCTTCAAAGGGAAAGATGATTACAGGCGAGAAGATCCAATGGAGCCGTCGATGAAAGGCATGTCTTGATCTCTTCAACCCCTCCCGAGCCGTGTGCCGAAAACTGGTATTTAACTCTCACCAAAGCTTCCAATTCGCAGGGCCCGATTATCCCTCAAGTCTCACTTAAACACAGGCGCATTCGAAGCGAGCAGGTCTCCTTCAATACCTCATTTGATAAACGTCGTCCTTACCAACCGTACATTATACACTCATCACACTACGTAACCGACCACAATGATGTCCGGCACATTTCCACTTTCGGTCCGCCCGGTGTTCACCATGGCTGTTTTGATAACGGCATTCAGCTCTCTCCTCGCCGCCGCCACACCTCTATCTGCGCGCCAGTTCTCTCCCAAAGCGTTTCAATGCGTCGAGGGTGACTCTACCGGTACCATGTTTTACAATGGGGACGGGTCCCCTAGCCAATGTGCTCCTGGTACCGTTTGCCGTTTCGTCCCCGGCCAGACCTGGTCTCCTTGCTGTGTCGCTCCTGACGCAACAGGCGTGAGCACCGGACCTGAAATCCCCGACAAGTCGTCTGAAGCCCCCGGAGGAGGTTCTACCATTCTGCCATTGGCACCTACAGACACCACATCGACGCCTCCTGCTGAATATCCTGGCGTGACCGAAACGCCCAAAGACGAGGACGAAGAAAACTGCTGTGAAGAAGATGAAGGAGGTGACGATACATCGTATATCAATGACGGGATCGACCTTGGAGCGGTAGATATCCCGTCACCTGCACCCAGCGCATCTGCATCTACTTCTGATCTCCTCGCTACCCAACTCAAGTTGGCTACGAACAGTCCCCCAGTCCAGGGGCTGTTGGCCGCAGAGTCATCGACCGGCGTTGCTGCGTCGGCCAACAGCACAACGCTGGCGCCGCCTTCGAGTGCAGGCCGAAAGTCAGCTGCCACTGTCAGCCTTTCTGATCCAGGAGCGGACGGCTATGCCACCTTTCACCCTGGGGAAAGTACGCATGGTACTGCATGTGGCGATACGTTTGGGGCTCACGCCGATCAGGAACCGTTCTACGTGGCAATATCTCCAAAGCTCTGGTAGCAGCCTCTCCTCGAAAATCCCAACAACGATCCTATTTGTCATGGCAAAAACATAGTAGCTACTTGTCAGTCTTCACTTTCACAGCTGACAGCCGGGCCTTGTTTCTGTGCTGAACTTTATTGTTATAGATGAAGGTCGCAGCGTCACATTCTCTATTCGAGACAAATGCATGGGATGCGAGCCAGATCATATCGACATGGCTCCCAAAGGTTTCGAGAAGCTCTTCAACATTGCAAAAGCAGATGGAGCATTCGGAACAAAGGCTACACAGATAGGAAGAAACGGCCATCTCTCCTGGAAGATTGTAGACGCCTAAACCGAGGGCAATGAACTTTTGGTAAACTGGATCGGCAGTGTTGTTGTACATTATTTTGCCCAAATTCGGCAGTCAGATGTACTACGTACCGGTGCATTTTCAACTGCGTTTCGCTGATGAAGACTGTAGATGAGGCAAATTGTAGCTTCTTATTGAGGTATGACCTGTCAGTCTGGTCGCAGACGATAGAGTGTACGAGTGCCAACAATGGGAACAGTATAGATGGAAAAAGCATAACCGATTATGACATCGCGCTGGTTTGAAGATGGAACGGCGGCAATGATGATGATCCTTGTACCGTCCGTTAAGAGAGCGAAGCTACGGTTGTTTGGCAGACTCCCGAGATTCCAGTGGCTCCTCCGTCCGCACCTAACGTACAAGTGCAAGGCAAGCTGCAGTGTCCAGTAATTCGGATCCAGGAGCTAATGGCTACGCTACGAACCATGAAGGCGCTTTAGAGGACATAACTGCGTGTGACGATAAGTTTGGATTGCATGCCGAAGTGGAACCATACTACGCTTCAGTATCGCTAGACTTCTGAGGGGGCGGCAATCCCAATAAGGATCTATCTGCAAGGGACACCTTTATCGAAGCGACTTGTAAGTATTCAAGGCTCAATTGAAGTCGTCACTATGAAAAGCGCTGATGGTTGGGTATCTGAGTGCAGACGGAAACGAAAAGGTAAAATTCCAAGTCCGCGACAAATGTCCTGGATGGAAGGCGAATCTGAGTGACATGGCAGCAGAAGGTTTCGAAAAACTCTTTGGCGTGTCAGGGGGAACATTTGGAGTGAACTCTGTCGAAACGGGAAGGAAACAGCCCTTCACCCGGAAGTTCATGGACGCCTGAGCACGTGTGTGACGGGATTTGGCGAACTAGAAAAACAACGTTATACCGTGAGCCCAAGTTTCATGACGAAAGGCATCACGAATCGTCGCATTCAACTGCAACTTCGCGTTGGCAACATGTCATGACGCAGAAGCAAAGTGTAAGCCCGCGGAAAACGAGCCCGGGGCGTGGCCTGCTGACCAAGGTGCAATGCGAGCTGCGTGTAATAGTCCTGGCATCGTATAAAACGTGCCCCCGACAAGTGTACAACCCTCCTCACGATGCGCCAAGAATATTGTAAGCGAGATCGGACGACGTCTCGCTCTGCAAGAACGCCTGGATCAGCTGAATAACCCCCTCCCCTCCCCCAACACGATTATGCGCTCCATGATCGGCTTCAAACCATGCTACCCCACCGTTATGTGATAGGTCCATGTTACCAGCACGGGCCTCATCTGGCGCATGAAGCATCACACTTCCCCATCCCTCCCGTTCAACGATTTTAGTCCGCGTCGCTGCATTCTCTGGAGATCGGCTGTTGCTTAGCATTTCGAACAGTTGTTTCGAGTGGGAAGCGGGGATGTCGTGGTCGTCTTTGGCATGGATGATAAGAACAGGCGCTTTCGTTTTCTGTTACCCAGAAAAACATGGCTAGAGATTAGTGTCCAGCTCATTATGGTCCATGAAATTTCCTTACGATCAAATGTTCTTTCGACATCCCCATGTATCCTGCAGACATTTCACGAGCCAGTCTTTGAAGCCAGGCGAGGTGAGGACTTGGGCGCATAAGACTTGGTCATCCTATTACTTACTGTAGAAAGTAGGTATGATTGTCAATGGACCAATCAAGGGCAGCCCCGCCAGCCGATACCTAAGAGACCGGCAGCCCTTCGAAGATTCAACAGACGTTGTAAACGAGCAAGCAGCACACTCACGTCGTCAATAGCTCCGGAAGGGAGGTAAACGGCGCGATCAGGATGATCGCTTTAGGGCTGATTCCTATCGAAGGAGAAATGCAGGGAAGTCAGTCGGGAAGAAAACGTCAGTGAGGGAGATAGTGAACTAAAGCGTACCCCGATCTGCCAGGTATCCAGCAAGTCTGGATGATACCGCCGTTCCGAGGCTATGACCCATTACGACGATCGATTTGCCTTCCTCTTGATCCGTTTCACCCTGGCTGTGTGTCCGACTATGGGCACTAATGTAGTCCCAGACAGTTGTTGCATCTGATAGCAAACCATCTTCCGAGGGGCTTCCGGTAGAGTCGCCGTAGCCCCTGTAATCGATAGCGATCACGTTCCTATCATGGGTCAAATGTACAAGAAGATCAGTATACGAGCATGCATGTGCAGCTGATACGCGAAAACCTTACACGTCAAGCTTGGTGGAGAGCGCTTTGTATGTCCCGACTCTGTACGATATAGCCCTATTGCACGCTGTTACATCGGCAGGACTGCATCAGCATGCGAAGAAATGACTTTAGGGAAGTATGATGTCGACTTACCGTTCCCGTGAAAATAGATAACTGTATCCCGCTTCTTGAAACTCTCCTCAAAGACTTCCTTCCCCAGAGGCGCCAGCGGAGCGAACAGCTGTCGGCTGGCAGAATTGGACGAAGCGCCATTTGCCGCTGCCTCTCGGTATACACTGTGCGGTCTATAGAGCAATCGTGCAGTCAGAGGGAGGGTTTTTCAGATTTCGGAATGTTGTGACTCACAGTACATGCCAGACGCCGAGCCTCGCCTCACCGTCGGTTGTATTCAGGTAGAAGTTCCTCGTCTTGTATGCTGTACTCGAGTAAAACCGTGGGTCATCCAGGATACTGTTCCGAGCGAGTACCTGAACGGCTAAACTTACGTGCCAGTCCATATCGTTCGGGCTGGCTCATATTCGCGTGTATCGGTACATTCACCCTATTGAGATATAAGAGACTGCGAGGAGGGACGTTGAAGCAGATGGAGGTCGATGCGAAAGGGAAAGAACAAAGAGCAAATATTCAGTCAACATCAACATCGTTCAAGGTATTGCTAGAGTAAAAATACGGTACAAACTTTCTCTGAACACTGGGAATTGTAAGAGCACACAGGAAGGCTATGTATCCAACCAATGCAGCAGGAAGCCAAAACGCAAGCTTGGACCGCCATCGCTGTGTCGGCCTTTGAGGCTGAGTAGGTTGTCGGACCGGTGGAGGGACGCCATTTACCGCGGGTTTCGGATTTGCTACCATGCCTGGAGATCCTCAACCAAGGAAGAATTCAATGAAAACACCTGAATGAAGAGCCATGAGCAGCAAGTTGAAGTTGAAAATGAGCAGGCGAGATGACAATCATCAAGTCCAAGTCGATGTCGTTCATGTCTCGGCAGACAACCCACGATCGTCAGCAGCCAGTATTGGATCCGGACCCCCCGGCGGAGTTCCGCCGTTACTGCCGCTTCTGTCTGCTTCTTGTTGATGCTGTTCGAAGACATTCATAGACAATTCATCCAACATTTCAGAAAGAGCAGACACCCATTACGAGAGCACTCTGCACATCATTTTCCATCACAGCTACTGCAAAAAATGGGACAAGGGTCGTCAACCGGCACAGCCTCATCACATACATTCCCACGAACCGCTCTTCATTGTTTACGCGTGCAAGAGGACTCTCCCGCATACAATGCCGGAATCCAACCATTCTTCGACTACCTGATTGGCGTCGAGCTCCTCAACCGACAAGCCAACGCTGGCTCAGAATCTTACGAGGAACCAGTGGATCTTAGTCTTGATCCGGAAGCGTTGGCGAGGGTGCTGGATGAGAATGAAGGAAAGGAGATTGGACTCAGAGTGTGGAATTCAAAATCACAGACAATTAGATGTATGTGTTTCGTATCAGCTTACACCTTACAAGATGCTCACATCTCGTATAGATGTCTCACTCACACCGTCCAGGGTCTGGGGTCGTCCGACATCGGACCATCAGCAAACAGCGTCCCTTCGACCATCACTTCTCGGCTTGTCGATGCGTTTATGTGATCCAGGAGAAGCACTAGGACAAGTATGGCATATCCTTGAGGTTCTAGAAGGATCTCCAGCCGAGGTCAGTGATGTCTCTTTACCACGATCAGAAGAGGCGTGGACTGATTCTTCTCGCTGTATCAATTCGTTCAGAGCGCAGGTATGTGACCCGTTGGCAGCTCACACCCACCACAGATATACACGGTCGGGCTGATACATTTCTTCAATGTCACAGGACTAGTGCCATATGGTGATTACGTCGTAGGATGGACAGAAGGTCCACTATATACCGAATCCGAGTTTTACGAACTGGTCGAACAGGTCAGTAGTTTCGACCACGTGCACCGCCGCTGGAATACGCAAAGTGGACCTGCGGAGCTAACCCTGCCTTCGCACTTTGGCAGCATGTTGAAAAGCCATTAAGGTTATACGTATACTCGGCGGATCTCGAGTGAGTCTCCCGGTTTGTTGTTGGCTCATGCGTATATAGGCGCTCACATCTGTTGTTTGTCCGGCATAGCAACCTGCGCGAGATCGTGTTGGTGCCGAACAGACATTGGGGAGGGGAAGGACTTCTGGGATGTGGTGTTGGGTGCGTATTACCACTTTTTTTTTTAATGAAATGAAGGTCGAGCTGAACTCGTTTCTTGAACAGTTACGGCTTACTGCATCGTATCCCAATACCATCAGACTCGATGCAAGCTTCCCACAGTTACCTACCATCCAGCTCGCCGCAGGTCGATGTTAAATCGACATTATCGAATCGTCAATCGCCGGCGAAGCAGAAAATCGATAAAGGAAAGGGGCGGGCGGCGGTTCTGGAAGAGGGATACCCTGTAACATCATGAGTGGTTTCCGCGTGTAACGACATGTGCTAGGAGTATGCGGAGGTATCATCATTGCATTTGGCTCCCACGCATTCCATGTCAGGAAGCAGGGAATGCTTGCATATCGGGATGCCAAGAATCCAACTGTTTCATCCGACTACAACATGACTCACAACCAGATCTCATTCCATACAACGCACGAGTCACCAAATCAAATATCGGAAACCTTGTAGACAAGTTTTGTAGCGGAAACTTTGCCAGACTGCAACATTGCGAATCCATCATTCAAGCCTTGCAACCCATTTGCCATATCGGTAATAGGGTTAGGCTTCAGACCAAACTTTCCGATCAGCGTAGGGATATCCTTGTTCAGCTTTACGTAGAACGCTCTGTCGTCGGGATTGGCGGGCACCGTGAAGCCTGGACCGAGGGTTAAAGCCTGCATGTGAGAGAATAAGCCAGATTAGTGGTGAAAAGCTCGATTCGACGAAGGCGGGAAAGGACTTGCATTACCAAACAAGGTCAACGCCATGAGTCTGCTCAACTCTATACCTCGCTCGCTCGCCAGCTGTTCTGCCTCGGGTGAAGGAGGACCCACTTGCACTAGCTTTCGCTTTCCGTTCGACTCGTCATCTGCTAATGCCTTGAGGCACACCAGCGCAGAGTGACCTGCGCTGATACAGTCGAATGCTCGAGTCAATCGTCCAGAAGTGGCCTTTTTGATTTCCTGGATCGCAGCATCCGCGTCGTGGTAGTCGACGACGACATTGGCTCCGTATTGCTTTACGAGATCAAAGTTCTTGGGTGAACACGTGGTGATGACCTTGTACCCTGCGAATTTGGCGAGTTGGATGGCAAAAAGACCGACACTGCTGCTTCCTCCGTAAATCGCGATCCAGCTGATCGGGTCCGTGGTGCTGTGTTTGGTGCCGGATAGAGGGTAGGGCAGGTCTAGTCGAGTGAAGAGACCTTGTGCTGCTGTTCCGAGGGTCGCACTGATGCCTGCAGCTTCGCGGAGACCAAAGTGGCTTGGAATGGACCAGACAAGATCAGAGGTCGCTCGAAGGTATTCTATAAACAAGAAGGGTAGAGGTATTGTGAGCTCCGCCATAACCTCGCAGAGGCAATTCAAAGCACAGCGACACATACGAGCAAAAGAGCCCTTGTCCGGAAACGCTCCACCATGTACCATACCAGCAACGTGATCACCGACCTTGACAGAAGGATTCGCAAGGTCCTTTCCCAACGCAACAACCACACCCGCAAAGTCGAAACCCAAGATCGAGTCGGCAGGACTCATGCCGAGTGAAGACATTTTCCAATCTGCACATCCGTTCGGAAGGGGGAAGATTAGCAACGCCATGCCGGAGGGTGCATGCTTGGTGCGTCATCCAGGTCGGACAGGCGGACTCACCGATAGGGTTCTGCGCAACGTATGCGACTTTGACCAAGATTTCATTCTTGTCGAGCTTAGGTACGGGGACGTCCCTTACTTCAGCTTTATGTTCCTATGTACACGGAGAGATCATTATCAGTAGTCGGCAAAGTGCCGCGAGGAGGTGCGACTCACTGTTGCATGTTGGACTAATGCTTTCATCGTTTCAGGAATATCAGGGGAAGTCATCATTGCGTGGTGTAAGATCGATTGAAACTGATGACAGGGTAGCTGATCAGTGAGAGTTTCTCTCTGTGACCGTTACCACGATTAGACGAACGTACCAAACAGGCAGGTTATATATGCACATGTCCAGGCAAGATGATGGCCGTTTCATCTCAAGCGCCGATACATTCCCTTGACACGCACTGTCATCACCCCGGCATCTCTTTGAGGGGCATGAACGGTATAGCAGCCGGCCTTTCAAATTTATTGTCCTTTGTCCTTTGAATCTTGCTTTGCAAGCAGTCGCGTCCTTTTTAGAGTATACAAGAAGATAGAGGAATAGCATGACGAATCAAGCCCCACAACGTGATGCCCGAACCTCCACCCTTCCTTCTTGTTACAAAGCTAGAAACTGTTGTGTTCCCTCTGATTAGCTCATTCACTAGTATCCTCTCCGGTGGAGTAATGGTGAGGTTGTTTGGAGCAGTCATTTCATAGGGGTAAGCGCCGGTTCAAGTCGAGCCAAGCCGTTCCAACGCCTTCCAAAAACAATGCATGGATGTGATATGACGCAGGGGAGCCTATTTTACAGTAGATGGGTACAACAAAGACAATTCTTTTGCGCAGGTCCAGCGTATTGATGGTGTTACAGAGGCAGAGGAAGAAAATGGTCCGTTCATCCGTCGCGATGCCGTTGCATCGGTCGACTGATCATCCAAGAAGAGGCAGTCAGAATGCCTGAAGGATGGTAACAGAGCGTTCAGCAACCGTGGCCAAGTGTAGAAGAGGAGGAGCGAATACCCACAGTTTTGTGAAGGCTCGCTATTGTTTCTCCAGAGCTGCTTGAGGCCAAGGAGGTTGCTGCATGCTAGAAACGCCATCAACCAACAACATCAGTCATCCCGCCCTCAAGTTCACCATCTAGCAGAACGTTACTACTCACCTCGAGTTCAATCAACTTTGCATTCCAACGCGGTCTCTCGATCCTCTGAACGAGCGGCGTCACATGTCGATCCATAAACGCGGCACCGACCATCATGGCGGTTGTTGTGATGATGATCTTGGGCAACAAGGGCATGCGGAAACCGGTGGCTTTGTACATGGGGCTTTCAAAGACGTTCATTGTGGAAGGATAAAGGCTGGTGGTTGGTGGTTGATGTGATTGGTTGGGTGGGAGTAGCTAGGTGCGCGTGTAAAGTGGTGTGGTGTGGTTGTGTTTGAAGTGGAAGATGTTGATGGAGGTAGCAGAACGTTTACAAGACTGCATTATATACCTATCAGACAACACATATCAGTTCATCCATTAGGCCAACAACCTACCTTGGCACGACGATCAACAGCGGCGACTTACGCATTTGCTCCAACAACAGCACGATATCATCCGGCCGAGCAAAAGGTGACATCCTTTGCCCTGCATGATCTGCCGAATCGATAAACATCATTCCATTCCTAGTTGTCCCTACACTCAAACTCATAACCTAGTCATCGGAAGCTTCAGGACCTAGAGGTAGGCTGACTGTGCCGTGGTCGTGGGCCCCCACTGTCCGATATCCTCGTGAATGATTGATGACTGAACGCCTGTTGCCGCTGCCGCTATCGACCATACTCCGGAAATCTTAGAGCGCCCGATGCCGGCCCATTCGCTGCACTGCACAGCTGATTGGGAAAAATGGTACGATACATCTGTTAAAACGCAAAAGCTTGAGGGGAAAGGCAACCAACGAACAATAGCGGAAATGGCAGGAATAGTCGTTTAATGCCTCGGGAACAACGTTTTGTCGTTTGTTATGTTGACGCGGGAAATGCCGCAAAAACGGCGATCTCCTTTATGCCACGCGGCTCTTTACGCGCGATGCTGTCCTCCTCCTGCCTCGTGTCCCGTGAGCCGCGGGTTTAATCTATTCAGCACATGAAAAGGCACTTTTGCTCAGCCTCCACTGACCCACTACCGACGACAACGGACGACGGGAAATAACGCTTCACATGGCTCTTCCATATGATTCGCGACGACGACAACTCCCTCTATTCGTTGCCGGCCGAACTGATTGCGGCAGTGAACAACCCAATCGATTTCTGCTATTCTCGCCGTTCTTCGTCCTTCCCGAGCGCCGCTGAGGTCTCTGAGCAAACGTTTTCTGATGCCGGTTGAAGAAGGAAAGGTGGCATGGCGAGGCTAGAGGGTATCCTGGTGCGAACGACACGAACGACTTGCAGGCTGGCAAGGTTTCACCAACCAATCAATCAGTCTGTATAGCTAGCCTATCGTTTTTCATCCCGGTCATCTGGGTGAATAGTAATTACACTTTTCGAGAGTACGCGACCGAGCTGTCTGTTGACCAGCTACTGAACAAAAGGAGACTTGTTACCGACGCACTTTGAGCGTTGATTCAACCAGACCGACCAGGCAAACGTCTCGAGCAAACCCGTCAAATCTTCGGTCCCATAAACATTTGTACTCGCTCCGAAAATCTCGTCTTGTGGACTGCGCGGCATCTCATGTTTGAAGAAATGTGGATACTGCGTCCCACCATCACAGTGACCCAGACCGAGGCCTCGAGCACGGGGAAACCCGCTTCTTCACGGCACCACCAAACGAACCGCTCATCAGATACCATGACCAATGAGCAACCCGATAACCCGCTACCCGGCTTCCCTGAGCTGCAGCGAGCCAATCCCCATCGGGTCCGATCATGCATGCACACATGCACGCATGTCGGCTCATCGAGTACCTCAGCGCACGTTTCACCCTATCAGCTCCACATCTATCGCAACCGAAGCGCACGCACACCACGCCGTTAGATGTTCCCCACCCATGCGTTTAACCTGTCCCCTCTGGACGACACTTTTTGACCAATCGGCCGCCCCGCCGCCGCCGCCGCCGCTGCCACTTTATTCAACTGGCGAACCCGACCAGAGCCCGTACCTCGACACAACCACACCCCACGCGCGCGCACATGCCAGAACGAGTTATCCCGTTGCATAGTCGAGAGATGGAGACAGGCATATTGGCGGGTGGTAGCTGGATGCTCTGATGCATGTTAGGTTATTGCGTTGCATCCGTTCGTCGTAGATGAAGGATATACATTCTGCGGTTCGACATGCGAACCACATGGCGTCCGCCCTCTTGTGATCGCGATCTCTGACGCGCTCCTGGATGAGAAGCCTGGCATCCAATCCTATCCGATTCTCCAACGACCGCAGCCCGCGCACACGTGTTCCATATATACGTGTTGCATGTGTCTCGGATGTGATGTGATGTGCAGGTAATGATGATGTCCGATGTGCATAATGCGTACAACCAATGGCCATGGATGAGTGGCCGGGTGGTATGGAGGGGATCCATATATCCGTCCTTCTTTCCTCTCTTCCTTCCTTCCTCCTTCGTTGCGGGTGACTCGGTTAACCTTGTCGCGATCCATCCTAACCTTGTCGCTGCAAGAACAACGAATGATCATCAGCGCTCACACCCTCGCCGTCGTCGCACGAAGAAAAAAAAACACCACCAGCCAGCCAGCCAGCCAGGCCCCGGGGGGCAACTCACCTGCTTATGCTTTGGATCCTTTGAACAAACAACATAAAGATAGCCTTTCCTCCGCACGACCGAACACCCATCACAAAACTTCTTGACACTGCTCCTGACCTTCATCCCCCTCGTCTGCTGAATCCCTGCCAAGGCACCCATCGCCGGCCTTCCAATCTGTCTTGGCTTGCCCGCGACTGATGCTCCAATAGCACGTGCTGCGGCACAAGGGATGACGGTTCCGTTCAGGCCTGCTGCGATGAGCGGGGAGAGCGGGGAGAGACCTTTAGCGGCGCATTGGGAGCATTGTCGTGTCGTTATGGTGGAGGTGTTGGTGATGGTTGCTCGTGTGAGTTGGGTGGCGGCCGAGCGGGTGGCCGGTAGGAGGGATTTGAGGAGGAGCATTGTTTGTGGTGCGTGAGCGGGTGGTTGTGTGGTGTAGAATGTAATGGTAGGGAGGAGAGATGCTCGTTCTTCCTGTCATCAATCTATCGTACATGGAAAGACTCGAACTCGCATTCGTTGTAAGGAAAGGAAGTCGATTTCGCCATTCCCGATCGCTATGAAGCGCGCGCACCGCAGCTTATGCGCCTTTTGTTCCGCGCGATCCTTATAGAGTACCCTTCTTTTGCCTTCTCTCTACCTTGTTATACAAGACATGGCGACGGCATTAACCACGAGAAGAGCAGGCTGGAGAATCAATCGTTGGATCAAACTACCTCTCCGCGCACAAGTTACTGAGCATGGTTGTTGAAATCCCAGAATATCGACACTTAGTGCAGATAGACAGACTCGTACGTTGAGAAATATAATGATACCGTATCCATCGTATCGTTGCGGGAGTTGTTCCACTGGACCAGACAAAACATGTGGTCCTGAAGGAGGATATTGGTTCCATCGAGCTTTTCATCGTGCACTCTGTGTGCACTCGCTGTAAACCTTTTTGATGAATTCTACAGTAGTTGGTTGCAGAGTGTAGAAATGGAAGAGGATACGCCGCCCCGCAAGCAGGAAGAGTTGCCGCCGCGTCCACCACCGGCTATTGCTTGTCGCTGGATAACCAGGTCGTTGAAGGTATATCCACATTTTCTGATACTAAATCATACACCTGTCGAGTCATCTCGTCCCAAACAGACCAATGCCACCACACACCTTCCTTCGGCCCTCGCCGCTCCCGCTCCGTGCGAGACTCGTTACAACCAACGCATCATCATGTTATTTCAGTACATCCGCCTTGGCTCAAGCAGTCAGAAAGGACTCGACGTTCTTTAACAGTAACATCCAAGGCACGAGCCGTCTTGCTCTGAACCCGCAGGGCCAAGCACTTGGAGGGTTGCAGAGATGGGAAGGCACGTTGCGTGGTGCTGGTGCTGGTGCTGGGCAGAGGAGGGGTTTCAGCATGAGTTACGGTAGTCTTGGTAAGCCCGTCAAATATCTTCTTCCGACTCCAAAAAAAATCATAAATCTGAGAGACTGACTTGGGGGCTTCGCTTTCGCTCCCGCTCCGCTCCAGCGCTCCTCCTGATCCTCCCTTCCTCATTCTACATCCTCGGCTCAATCTACCCACCATCCACAATATCCCTGCTCTTCCCACGCGCAGCTCCGCCGCCCTTACGACCCGATTCCGAACAAGGTCGCAAGTATACGCGGGCGCTGGAGGAGGAGTTGCAAGGGTTGAGTATTGTAAAAGAGTTGCGGGGGTTGACAGTGGGTGCTGATGGTGGTGAGGGGGAGTGGTACGAGACTCGTGAGTCCCGCACGCACGCACACCGATAATCAATAACCCGCCCCCTGCCCCCTCGGCCCAACTGATTATATATCGTCTCCTTGCGCAGGCCCGATGGCGAAATCACTCCACCCGCACAGCTTAACCTCCTCCGTCCTCAGAGGTCCATCAATGTTCGCCCTCCCGCCGCTCGCATTCATCAAGAATAACGAATCCGCCGGGATTATCGTGATCCATGTCGGTAGGAGTTTGTGTGGCCATGATGGGATTGTTCATGGCGGGTTATTGGCGACGGTCTTGGATGAATGTCTGGGTCGGAATGTAAGTGAGCGGCCGGGCCGGGCCGTTCTTTGATCACAGAAGAGCTATAAAAGTTGATTGTGCTTGATCGACTTGTTGCGTACTCGGTACAGGCACTCTTGAATATCCCGTCAAAGATCGGAGTCACAGCGACCTTGAACGTGCAATACAAAAAACCGACAAAAGCCGACCAGGTACGTCTGACACCCCTGCCCTCCCATTCCCTCTCGCCTCGTCACCGCACCCGTACCCCCCGTGTAGCTACTAACCCATCCTTGCGCGCCCGGCCCCTCACCACCGGTAAGTTTATCGTCGTCCGTACGGAACTCGATGCGGTCGCGGGTAGGAAAGTGAATGTGAGCGGCAGTATTGAATCCCTCGACGGAGAGATACTGGCGACGGCGCAGTACGTATCCCTCCCCCATCGTCACATCGCATCGCATCTTTTCCTCCCCGCCCTCTTTCCCCCTTTCTTCGCCCACCTCCGCGCCAATCCTTGCACCTTGACACAAACTCACTACCTCCCGCATCTTCCGCTTGGCAGAGCGTTATTCGTAGAGCCGAAATATGCACAATATTTGAAGAACAGTGGGGTTGCCGCTGCCCTTGGGGAAAGACCGAGGCCGAGGATATTGGATATGGATGATACAAAGGAGGAGAGGGTGAGGCATTGAAAGTAGGAAATGAGTAGGACAGAGGTCGTAGGTCGACTAGCCTGCCTGCCTGCCTGCCTGCCCTGCCTGGCAGCCTGGGTACGGTTTTCATTGGCGGTTGGAGAGTAGGTTGCGTAGCATGGTATCCTTTTTGCATATAGAACGGTCGGTTGGGTGAAAATGCATCATGATGAAATATTTATCGAACGAGGGATGAGTAAAAGAACGCGAGGCGGCGAGGATCATGCTTTTGTCTCGACATACGGCTTTGAATGGCCCCAGCAGCCTGCCCCTGCAACAGGAAGAAGCTCAGCAAAGTCATCAGGATGAAACTCTTGGAACGACACACGACCAATCACGACCAGCATATTGATTTTGCAACCAAAAAACCGCACATCGCGTTGTTCGCTGAGCAACGAGAAGACTGCGACTGGTGCATGATATGTATACAGAGTTCGATTTTGGATTTTTCCGTCATGACGAGGATACGATACAATATATATGTGTGTGTGTGTGTCTGTGTGTGTCTTGCTAAAACGGCGCATATGCCTCCAATTAACGCGTCAAGCTTCTGACCGGCAGTAACCTCGTACCAGCCCTCCCTTCTTCGAAATGCTTGCTCCGAGGCAACAAACTCAGGAGCCTTATTGGAATGTACCGCCTCCGGCACCACCACCCATCGCTTGCATTCGCTCACCGACCTTTTTGTTGACCTGTCGTTCGTTCGTAGCAGTCAAGAAAGAGCGGGATCAGTATGGATGTACTTGAAGTGGGCTTGTGACAACGACGAGAAGGGGAGATCAAGAGGAAAAGGAGAGGCCAACGGGGAAAAAGATGTTTCTCCAGCTGATTAGTCACCTGTTCGGTGAGGGTATTATTTTTATCCAAACGACGACATGCCCAGTTGGTGAATTCGCTTTTCTCAATGAGAAAAGTCGAATCGATCTTCCGTCTCTGTTACATCACTCTATCGCGCTTCGGTTCTCGAAAGGAGATGTGAAGGGATTATGAGCTACTTTTTAACCTCATACCATGCGTAAAGGAGGGCATGGTTGAGGCTCTGAGAGCGGGTCCAGGGGAAGGGAAAGGTTGAAAAGAGAGATTGGAGAGAGAAGAGAAAAAGAAAAGATGGTCCGAAGGGACGCAGACGGCGGCAGCGGGACTTACCTCGAAGAATTTGGCGGTACATCTATCGATACAAACACCTTCACCCTTGTTCAAATCGGGTTCCAGGTACTTTTCTGAAATGCATTTCGCATGACACGAGTTGACGAGTCGGTTACTACGGACGAGAACCAGCAAACTGGGATAAGCAAACCATTTCCGGCCGACATGTCGCTGTGCGCAGGAGACTTACAAAACATCCGTAATCATATCCAGTTCGGCGACCGCCATCTCGATCTATCGGAACAGAAAAGTGATCAGCAAATGGAACAGTGTCATGCAGGATTGTGGTGATTACACACCTGAGCGGGGTTGATCGCCCCAGCGGGTTGAGCATCTACGAAAACACAGCAAAACGTGATCAATACATGTGCAAGCGGAAAAGTAAAGGGAACGACTACGTACTTTGACCACCTCCTAATCCAAAGAAAGACATTGTATAACGTTGAGAGAATTAAAGGGGAAACAACGTCAACTAAATACTACTCGGGCCCGCCGGCCAGCTCTCTAAGTGGAAGGGCCCTCCAGTCTCGTTCAGAGCTCAGCCTGGTGAGCACGCTGACTTTTTCGATCGAAACAGGTGCGCCCCGCCGGGAAGGAACGCGCTTCTTTTTGGTACGCTTTCTTATTATATGACGTTTGACGGGAGGGGTGCATGGCCATCCTAGTTTGCCGATGATGCACAAAGCAGGACAGTGAGGCAGACATGCAGCATCACACAGCACGAATGCAGCTTGTGTAAATTATGAGACAACTCCCATGGTGTGACTACCCGCCTTATGGAAAAAGGAAAGAACTCGGATTCAGGGATACACATCCTAATAAGATCGTCCCATATACAAACAACGGTTTTTCTCGAAACAGATCTAGGGCAAGGCGGAACAAAAGAGGCCAAACAAACAAACAAACAAACACAGAAACTTCTATAAGATGACGACGGCAAGCGCATTTACGAGACTACGGAACTCGATCTTTTCAGACACTAGTTTGAGTCTCGGTCGATTGGGTGGAGGGTCAAGTCGGTCTCGTTGTCAGGAACACTACGCGCGCAAGCAGAACGCCATCAGCACGGAGCCAGATTGGTGCCTTGGGCGGCGTATAAACTCACGAGAGGATTCGCAGAGTGTTGGTGTGACCCAGACCTCCCTTCCAGCCTTGAACGGCGATAACAGTCTGGTTGGGCCTGATGATACCCATGTCCAAAGCGTTCTTCAATCCGTACCTATAGCAGCACATCTTACATCAGCGACCACTCTTGAGAATGGTCCACGCACACGGGCGACTCACCTGATTCGGTTGTCAACGTCAATCTGCCACTGAGCCGTAGGGATTCCTCGGGGCTCCGGGTAGTGGACAGGGTAGACACCTCGGTTCAAGTGACATTGTCGGGCAGTGAATTCATCTCGGGTGACTGTAACGCGCCGCAATAACATACGTGAGTGACCAAGCAAAAAATTCGAAATTAAAAGATTACCTACCACAGATGATAGGGCACTGAGGTCGGTACTTGGAGAGCAGTCGAGCAGTGGTACCACTAAACCCCAGTAAAAATCAGTGCCGTTCCCTCTTCACTGTGCTTTGCAAAGCCAACTCACCTGGTAGACAAGACGATGATCGCACCGGCATCCTGTTCAAGCGAAGCAGCAACACCAGCCAACGCCAAAGTCTCGGCAGTCTCGGTCGGTCGAGGCGTAAGCTGCCTCAACTGATCAAATTGCGGGGGGTAACAGATGGCGGATTCGGCCAAGAATGCGGTCTCTGCCATCATTCGGACGGCTTCAAGTGGGTAGTTTCCCTTGGCGGTTTCACCGGACAACATGACACAGTCGGCTCCGTCCAGGACGGCGTTGGCGACGTCGGATACTTCGGCTCGGGTGGGTCGAGGGTTATACTAGAGTCATGGAGGATGATATGTTAGTTTCGTGGGCCTCCCATCAGATAGACAGAGTCAACTCACTGTCATAGACTATATGGCGCAGGTAAAGAATAAGACAGTTAGCGATCATCCGCGATGGAAAACTCGCAAAACTCGAACCCACCTCGAGCATCTGGGTCGCACAGATAACGGGCTTTCCGGCAACGTTACACTTGGCAATCATCATCTTCTGCGCCATAAAGACCTGACTGGCTGGGATTTCGATACCCAAATCACCTCGGGCGACCATGACACCATCAGTCTCCTTCAAGATCTCGTCAAAGTTGACAACACCCTGTTCGTTTTCAATCTTTACGATAATCTTGATCTTGGCACCCTCGGGGCCCAAGACTTTTCGGATATCAATGACATCCTCTGCTCGTCGAATAAAGGAAGCAAAGATCATGTCGACGCCGTTCTTGACACCGAATGCGAGATCCTTCTTGTCCTTTTCGGACAAGGCGGGCAAGTCGACCGGGGTCTTGGGCAAGTTGACACCCTTTCGCGAGGAAAGAGTACCGTTGTTCAAGCACTTGACTTTGACGTGATCACCTTCGATGGCGATGACTTGGAGAGACAAGATACCATCGTCGACGTAGATCAATCGACCAGGAGCGGTAACCTTGGTGATATTGGCGTAATCGACATACATGTACTGATCATCACATGCTTCAGCGTACTTGGGGTCGGTGGTGACGTAAAACTCGTGACCGGCGGCAATCTTGACATCCTTGTCGTCCTTCATTAAACCAGTTCGGATCTCGGGACCCTTGGTGTCCAACGCAATGGCCAGAGGTCGACCTTTGGGGTTGGCAGCGACAGCCGCTCGGGCGTTGTCAATGACGGATTGATGGTATTCGTATGAACCGTGGGAAAAGTTCATTCGGACTGGAGGATTATGGGAATAACCATGTCAGTCGAGGGGAAGCAAGAGAGCCGAGAGCGTGTCGGGAAACTTACCGATGTTCATACCGGCATCTCGCAATTGGGACAACATGTCCACGCTGTTGGTCTTGGGACCGATAGTGGCAATGATGCTGGTCTGTCATGATAATGATGAGGGAAAGGTCAGCTCGGTTCTTATGGTTCAAATAGACCAGATATATAGGGTTGTAGAAAGGGATGGCTGCGTATCTCAAGCAGATGCTCTCCTGACTGAGTCGGACAAGATGACGGGCAAACGACAGGCATGCGGCACTTATGTCGCGAGCTGCTTCCAACTCATTCAAAAAGGATATTCCACAAAGTTCACTATGCGGTTCGAGTCGACATATCCAAAGGATGCTGTTGCTGCAACGATATCGCAGCGGATTCATCTCCTCCCTTTGATGCGCTCCTACCGTCATCGCGCCGGTACAAAACCACCTTAGCCGCACCCTGGGCAAACAGAGCGTGCAAAGACGATTCGATCGACTTTGAACGTGCTCTCAGAGCCGTAGGGCCGCAATAGTCAAAGTCGCTCTCATACCAGATATGCACACACCCCCTGTATTTCCCCTCCCGCTCGCATTTTTCGCGTGTGTCCAACAACCAAAACACGGGCCGCACGCTGCACAACCCCGATAAGAGACTACAGAAACTCACCTTTCGAAGGAACTTTTCATCCTCACCCATAGCGTTGAATGAAGTGGAGAGGGTGGACAACCATTCGAGTTGCGAGCTAACTTGCTTGGTGACGACCATTTTTGTAAGGAGAAAGGTGATTGCTGTAAAGGGAATGGAGCGGAGGGGGTGGATGTGAGATGAGGTATGATAGAAGTGCGATATGTCGACTCACGTTAGTGTATTGATAACTGGGAACGACGCTGACAACGAATGAAAAGGACAGCAGAGCAGCAAAGCAACAAAGTCCCAAACTAACAATCCAATTAACAAACCTAACTTTTGCGTTTCGTCACCTTTCGCGCCATACTCTCGCCCAGGATAAGCGCATCCGCCGCCGCCGATTTCCCAAAAAACATGAGTGTAATTCATTTCCTTTCGCTTGGCTGCGCGCGCTCGCTGGCGTTTGTCTTTGTTGGGGCAGCTACATATACTGGGCACTGGGCAGCTGCCTTTGCATGTCACCGACGTCCCACCGGGCACGTGCTTCCGTTCCCGCCGGTGTACAGACGGAAGAGAGCCTGGCGAGAGACAGGCTACTCAGCTAGCTACTCGCTCTCGATGCTCATTCGCGGAGCTTAGAGCTGCTGAGATGTGGAGGGAGCTAATAACGCTGGAGGTCGCAAAAAGCTTGCTTCGCAAAAGATAAGCTTGACTGCAATTCAGTCGCATCGTACAACCGTGGTACATACTTAGCTGCACAAGTACAAGTAAACAGGCGTGATTGTGACTGGGCTAGGTGTAGCTGGCTACATGGTCCAAGGTATTGTCATTATTATTGCCATCTGCCTAGGTCGTGCCTTAGTCCACCAATGGACGAGACCATAATATGACCCCCTCCTTCAACCAAACGCCTAGTTCTGGTTTCGCTGCCGCTGTATCCCTTGTGCCCCGCAAGATCATCTTCGTCTTGTTCTCGTTGACACAGAGCGACAACCTGCCTTCCAGATCCCTCTGAGAGGCGTTGATCCAATGTAGCCGTCGTTCGTGAAATTGCAAGCCACTTAGACGCCAACCTACGCCCTGCGTTCTCCCTTTTGAGCCTTTTTCTGCTTGTCGGCTTTTGCTTTTGCTTGATCCGCTCTGCCCCGTACAAAAGGAGTATCAACTTGTATCAGCCAACTGTTCCACAACGTATCCTCCTCGAATTGTTTCGAAAAGTAAACGCCGTACCTCTGCTTTTCCAATGCAGCCCTATCCCTATCCTTTTTGAAATTTGCTTCTGCCTTTGCGGAATCCCGTGCTATCTGCGCCTTGACTTGAACTTTTGCTTTATTCAGATTTGGCGCCATCAAGTCCACTAGAATGATATCACAAGACAATGAGAAAGGGTCACACGGTAATGCTCATCAATACTAATGTCGTCGCTCACCCTGCTGCCTCGCACGCTTGCCCTTTCTTTTTCGTTTACCCTCCTCCTTGATCGCTTTATCAATCAACGCCCTCCTATCCGCCGCCTCCTTCTCCTCTTCACGTTTCCGTAACGTCGACCCAGCCATCCCACTATTACCGGCATCATACCCATCCTCCTCGACGTACCCATACTGCGCAAGTAGCGCACGTTTTTGCGCCGCCGCGAGTTCTTCAGGGGTTAGACTGTCTAGTAGTGCTTTCCTTGCCTTTTGGCCCTTGGACATTTCTGCAGTGTCGCCTCCTTCCGTTTCACTTTCCGAGTCGGAACTGTCCTCCCCGGAAGAGTTTGCTTGCCGTGCTTCTGCTGCTGCTGATTCTTCTGCTATTCTGGTTGAGCGGAGGTCTTGCCAATATACGAGCACTTGATCGATTGCCCGCTCGATCTGTGAGAGTTCCTGGTCATTGTGCTCCTCCTGATTCAGCATATCTTCCTATTACGTTGTCAGCTGCCGTTTTATAAAGGAAAATAGTCGTGCCTTTGTCTGCAGCTTACAGGCATGAATCCTTCCACCATACCTTTGACACCTTCCTTCTTGTCAACTTCCTCTAGCTCCTCTTCTTCCACTAACCGAGCAATATACTCGACCTATCGCAAACTTAAGTAAGTGGTCGGTATCAGGACGCGGACCCGATGCACTCACATCATCTGATGGTATCTCCAGCTTCAGAGCGGTAAACTTTTCCGTGATAAAGTCTTCCAGAGTTTGAGCTGCCATCCTTGCAGTACTTGTTGCTTATCAGTTGGCTTGAGGATGTGACTTGTGAGATGCAGTCTGCAAAACATGAGTAGTTGAAGATTTCCGTAAATCTTGTTCAACTTCTTGTGACACTCTTCAGCCCGTGAATAGGATCCGCATATTATATTAGTCATCATCATGTATTGCCTGCTTCACCATCCATTCAACCATGTTGACGAACATTCATTCTATAATCATTTAGACTTTAGCCAAACTCCAGACTGGTCCATCCTCAACATGTCAGTATTATCCTCCATGGCATCAGCAACAAAGCGAGCCATCTCTACAGGCCGACCAGCTTCCAAGCTTCCGTTGCTCATCACTCCTGCCGAGCTCGCGCAACTGCCAAGGGTAAGTATTCTCCGTCCATGCCGCTTTCTATCTCTACACACGGCAAGAAACAAACACTCACGCCAATCATTTTCACTAATAAAAGAAAACAACAAAAATCCTCGATGTATCATGGCACATGCCCAATTCTGCACGAAACCCCACCCAGGAATACCTCGCCGGTCCTCGAATTCCAGGAGCACTCCGATGGGACCTCGACAAGATTGCGAATCCAAAGACGGATAATGCTGTAAAGGCATCGGATGGAGAATCAGATGAATGGGAATCGAGCGGATTGGCGAGGAATGAACTGGGTTTGGGACACATGTTGCCTGGTCCAAAACGATTCGCAACCGCTTGTTGTAAGTGCATATCGGAACGCCAGACGGTCGCGTAGAACTCACCTCACAGCACTTGATCCCACACAGCGAAACTCGGCATCACACCGTCTGATCATATTGTCTTTTATGATTCCTTGGGTATCTTCTCAGCACCTCGGGGAGCATTTACGTTTACAGTAAGTCGACAATTTTGGCAACGACGAAAACAATGTCCTGATGTCGCACGGCAGGCAATGGACCACCCACACGTATCCGTACTGGATGGCGGGCTTCTACGTTACCAAGCAGAAGGTTTCGAACTTGACACAGAAGTGTTGTCCTCAGAGGAACAAGGGATCAAGCGATTCGGTGTTGACAACGAAGTACGTGCCGCCGAATCGCCAATATGATGCCCCAAGCGGCCGCTGAGGAGTCGATAACATTCTGACTGTTCGGTATATAGTCTCAGTATCCTGTACCGTCTTTCAACAGATCTCACGTTTCCAGTCAGTAATTCTTTTAGTCCTCGCCTGCAAAATTTCCTCGTCCAACTGACTAGTTTCGCCTTGTTTCCTGTAGCATACGACGAGGTCTTGAAGAACTCGGGGAATACCTCGGTCGATGGTGGCGATCTGATACTTGATGCACGTAGTCGAGAGAGGTACTTATCGCACGGTGACCAGACTTGCTCGAAGTGAACGACCCGACTAAATCAACTCTTGCAATTTGACAGATGGTCGGGTGAAGCACCGGAACCACGCCCCGGTCTCTCTTCGGGTCATATGCCGCATGCCCTTTCTCTTCCATTCACAGCTCTCCTATCACCCGCATCAGGTCCGAACAAGCCATACACCTCATTCCTTCCCATAGATCAATTACGACAAGTCATTATCCGCGCCTTGTCATCCCCGAATGCAAAGCTCGATTTGTCAGTGAAGAACGGCGGCCTGTCAGACGAAGAGCTTGAAATCGGTCGTCAACGATGGGAGCAGGTCAAACAGGGTAAAAAGCTTACGTGGAGCTGTGGAAGTGGAATGACTGCCGCTGTGGGCGTGTGGGCAATGCGGCTGGTCGCGCAAGCAGACGGAGGATTAGAGGATGTGAAAGCGCTCGATAATGTTGGGCTTTATGACGAGGTATGTTCTCCTAAGGACTATCTGGACGGCGATGCCGGTCGCTGACTTGAGAGATGTTATGCGTACAGTCCTGGACCGGGTATGCTATGAGAGATACTAGCGTGATCGTAAAAGAATAAAGGGTGTTTTACCAGTGGGAATCGCAAATATTGCAAGATCGACCGCAGTCGACATGCATCTCGCACCTTTAGAGTCTATTCAAAAAGCCATGCATGAACGTGTCACCCAAATACAACTGATCTTGTGCCGATGCGCAACTCTATCTATCAAGACGCGCGATAATGTGTTGTCGCAAAGCATTCTAAGGCAAACCCCAACCCTTCTCCTCGTGGAAGCGCTGAATCTGTTCTACGGCCTGTTTCACCTCTTTCTGCCGAGCCGTCCTTCGGTAGAAGATGGGGCAATCTGCACTGGTACAGAGAACGTCCTGTAGGGCGAGCGAAATGTCAGGTTCGGCCATGGAAATGATGGACGAGAGCTACGAACCTGATGCAATGATCCCTGACAACGTTGACATTGTGTCCATAGTCGAGCAAAGTCTACTTGGAGTGCTGATGTCAAAGCCACCTAGAAACAAAAGGAATTTGTCAAATCCCGATGCGTATTAAAGGAGACGCTTCGACTTACCTGTTTTTGATACAGCTCTCCTAATCGTGGTCTGCAATTCGCGCATACCGCTCCATCTGCCATTGTCATCGGTATCAGCTCGCTGTCTCGCTCGGCCAAGTACTCGTCAAGTACTTACCTTTGTTGGTACGCAAAACAGTTCTGCAGCCCAAACATGTAACAGTCTTGACAGCGAATTTCATGAGACCTCCAATTGTCGGAGTCGCAATCGAAATCGTCCTAGTATGGTCACCAGCCACTGCAGACGAAAAGGTCAGTCGTGCTTTGAAGAAGATGCGCTGCGTGAAGAGATCTTACGAAGACTGTTGGCTTTCTCGCCTAGAATCGGTTCGAAAATCCTCATGAGTGGTTTGGACAGCTGATTGTCAAGGTAATACTTTGTGTCGATCGGGATGTTGTTGTTAAGCACAAATAGCGGATCCTCCGACTTCTCGTATGCAGCAGCACCTGGAGAGGCATCTCGAAAAGTCAATCACCGCAGTGACTTGCGCTCAAAGGCTACTTACCCTTCATGCCTTTGATGATCACATATGCCACACGATCTCCGAGCGATGGAGCAGAACCTGCAAGTCATGCCAAGGTCAGACTCGAGAGGATCCCAAGCATGGACTATAAGCTTACCTGCGTCTCGTTTTCTCATACGCTCAGCGAGCTCTACATGCGCTTGCTTCGCAGCATAATCTGTCAATCACCCGTGAATCAGCTCAGAAAGCTTGATTGGGATCATGTAAGTTTTCCGGACTTACCAGCTTTAGCCAGGGCTTTTGTGATCACCAATTGAGACATATCAATCTTGTTCTGCAACAAGTCAGCAATGACCTGCTTGACATAACTAAGATTCCACTTCAGGTATCAGATCCAAGAGCTATCAACACGCCTGTTGATCGATGCTCACCTCTCAGCTCCTTGCACATCTCTCTCGATCAACATTTTGTGGAGACAGGTTTCGATTACTGTTGACACCAGACGACAATTATCACGTCGAACGGTCTATCAAAAAGACGATGAGCGCATTTACAGACATGCCACACAAAACAAAGCTTACCTCGATACCTTTTGTGTCCATCTTGTCCCATTTGTCCGGTTTAGTCCAATACAGTCCGGCGTAACGCTTCTTGTTGATAAGCAAGTATGGGAAGTACACCTTTTCGAATTCCAGCTTGATAGGTTTCACAAACTTCGTCGTCACAAAGTCTGCGGCTTCCGACCCTAAGGTGCAGAAAGAGAATCGAAATCAGATTCCACTTCATATAAGGTAAAATCGTGAAACCTTACCCATTTTCATTGCCGACTCCAGATCTGGGCAGCCAAACTTCACCATGACGGAATCGGTATCACCATAGATGACCTCGGCATTGTGCGAATACCCATTGTCCATTGTATACTGCTGCTCCACCTGTTGTTTCGTAAACTCGATCATTTCTCGACCGTAGGCGGTGGTACTGGACGAGATGGCCAAACAGGGCAGTTTACCGATAGTTGCACCGGTGAAACCGTATACGGAGTTGGCAGATATCTAACAACCAAATTGTAACTCGAGTCAGACGGCGCAATAAACCTTGATTAATATCTATCGGCATACCTTGAGAGCCAATTGACGACCATCGAGAACAGCACGCTTGAAAGGATCGGTCTCTTTCTTCAAATCGGCCTTTGCACGCTTTCGTGCGCCGAGCAAATCCTGCAGAACAGTAGGTAACAGTCCTTGCCGCTTTGACGCCGTGACAAAGTAATCTATTTCCGAGAAGAAGTTGGTCAATTATCTGCGCCGATCATGAATAATCGCAAGACCCACCATTGTTAGGTGTCTTGACATAATCTACTCCTAGTTGCAGATTTAGTGTCTTGATCATCGTCTCATCGATCAATGTCGTATAGCAGAGGTTGTGCGCCATCATGATGGAAGGGTAAAGAGACGCGAAATCGAGAGTGGCAATTGGGACATCGTAGTAGCCCTTGTTGGGTTCAATGACGGTGGCACCTTCATACTGTACTTCGTCACTACCTGGATACGCGATATCAAGATCAGTCAGTGGAACAAGTTGGCAAAAGTTGAAAGGAAAAAATATCTTACCTTCTGATCTCAGAGCGGGAATCAAATACCCTTCGTCGCCGGCCTTTCGGTACAATTGCGAAATGACCTTGATCTGTTGCCCTCGAGATAGCAGATAATTGAACGGTACACCTGTCACTCTTGCCATCTCCGTGTAGTTGACGAAACACATGAGCTTGTCCATGAGCCGTTGTGGTAGATAGGCATCCTGTTCAATCGCGCAAGAGACATTAGCGAGCGTGATGCGGGTGTAACGTTGTCCAATGCTCACCTTCAAACAATACACCGCCAATCGGCGTCGAGATTCAGGAGTACCATTCTGCAGTTCCGTAATAATCGAATGATGTACATCCTCCTTTTGCTCTCCCAAGAACTGCGCACAGACGGCGTTCAAGGTGTAGGACCGAAGTTTGTAATCTCGCTGTACGACTTGCAGAAGATCCATCTGTAGACGACCTTCCATTACGACGCTTTTGTTGTCTCGGTTTCCGTAAGCCTTTGACGAGAAATGAGTGTCACGGACTTCGGTCCTGACATCTGTGCGGCGATGGTAAGCGAATCGGCACTAGAAACAACGGAAGATAAAATTTCGCAAACTTACTTTTCAACCGTCCTAGATACGGGAACTCCATCACTTTCAGGGCCTTTGCTCGATCCAAGAGGTATGGCAAATCGAAATTGGTGATATTATAACCAATCATCAAATCTGGATCAACAATCTCCACAAACTCGCGCCACTTGATCAACAACTGCCGCTCGTCCTTGAACTCGAGTACCTGAGAACCGACGATATGCGAACATGTGTTGAGGGTGAATACGTTCCTGATGAATGGTTTGCTCTCCCCTTGCCGCGTGACCATGGCGGCGATCTGAATGACAGGGTCCATCGACGCTTCCGGGAAGATACCTTTTCTACCTGCACATTCGATATCGAAACTGAGGATTCGGAGTGGCGCAAGGTTTGCTCCTTCCCCTTCTGCGGGATGCGAGTGAAGCTTTTTCCAATTAACGTCGATCTCGAGCTGACAGTTGGAGACTTTGGTGTTTGGTTTTCGGATTTCATAATCTCCCGCTGCAATTTCGATCCAGTTCATACCGACGATTCGAGTGTCGACCATGAAACGTAGCGTGTACTGAATGTTGGACTCGAATGTAAGGATTTCCTTGCCGGCGAATCCTCCCCAGTCGACCTGGCCTCGTTCGAAGGCACCCTTGACTTTTGGGATTGCCTTCTGATCAGGACAAGTGATCTTGATAAACACGACATCCTCGTCTCCACGGTATCCCCACAAATTCTTCTTCTTTACCAAGGCGGTATGTAGCACGGCTGCTGACATTCCTGTTGTAATCGACGAGTTGAGCTTGTCTTTGAACGACTGGAGATTGTTGCTGATGAATCCCTGTGGCGCAGCGACGTAAAAGTATGGCCTAAATCCGTGAACGTGAGTGAGGACCGAGTTGCCACGCTGCGTCACACCAAATAGTCGAAGTGTAGCACCGGACGAAGCATCGTTTGATTCCTCGATCTCAATCTGCTGGAAAAAGACCTTGTCTGTCGCTTTGTTCCATTCCGGTAGCCGAGGTCGAGGCCATGCATCGCTGCTCTCGATATGTCCTCCAACGGGTCGACCACCTGCTGCTGCTGTGCCGTCCGCACCTTCCAAGTCGGCTGATCCATACTCTGCCGCAACGGAATCCTGCTCGAGTTTGGCCAAGACTTCTGTGAACGATTCCTGTTTTTGAACTTTTTGAGAAGATCCATAGGTGGTTGCGCCATTGAGAGACACTCGAGCTCTCTTTGCGGGAGGTTGATCGCTGCAAAGGCGAAGATGCGGTTGTCAGTCCTGGTCGGTGTACGGTTATAGAGACAGCTAGAACTTACGTATTACTTGCCATATTTCTATTGGAGCCTGTATCTCGCTGCTAGAGGCACGGAGCTGCAAGCAAGATGTCTACTGACCGTTGAGGATGTTGTGAATATTCGATAGTATGACAAGATGTAGAAACTGAAATCGTTGAATGGTTGCTCAGCTGCAATAATTAATAATTGTAAGGGAGCTCTCTGGACGTGTTGCTGCCTTTCATGTGAAACGACGCGCCATATTTCACGCAAGGGAAAGAGATTCGCAATTCGCATCCGAGACACCAACCGCCAACTGGACTCGAAGATTCATTAATAGGATAAGCGTTATGATGATCAAAGTCCATTCCTGATACCCCCATCGTCCATCATTTGATATATCAATTCACCATCCACAATGAACAACGAATCTCGAAAGTCTTAGGCCGTATCCAGTTTGTTCTGTCACAAGTCCCGGGGACATTGCGGTGTCACGATTCGTGGGAGTCGAAATTACCGGAGTCGATGTGAGTCGGGATGTCACAAAAATGCTGGCAGATTAAACGCTATGTGACTCTAGTCTTTCACCTTAGAAGGGTACAAGTATGGCTACGTTGCTGCTACCACGGAGAACTCTTGTCTATGGAGCTGTAGAGGGGTATCAGAGTGCGTCGGAAGCTGCGGACGTGGTAAAAGCCCATGCATGATGGACCTAATCGGGATGGTTCAACCTTCAGCTGCATAGGTTACTTTTAAAGGGCGGACTCCGGTCGTTGCTACCTCAAGGTAGGATGCGCTCCTAGCTGAGCAAATGCCCTTATCAGCCACTAAAGTCGCCCGCTCCTCTAGGCAAGCTGGACCTCGAGCTTATTTACCTCTACCTCTCCCGCCGCAATGTCGGCTGGTGCCCTATCGGGCTTACTCGGGACTTGTAGTGCTGCTGTCACCGCAGGAGGTGAGTTTCGTCGTGGCCCACCTAGCTTCGGGTTCAACTCGTGCTTCAAAGGCACACGTTGCTCTGGGTGCCTCTCAGCTACAACGTATCATACCGACCGATGTTGTAACGCAAGGACGGCTGCTGTAGTCACCTACCCAAGTTGCTCTGTAAACCCCAATCCCGGTGATATTGCCGTTGCGAGATACCCTCAAACCGAGATCGTCGGTGGCGACGTGAGTCCGGAGTACTGAAAGTTGGCGACAACGTACTCATCTTTGCGTTACTCCAGGCTATCACTCCAGACGGGTTTCGCAACGGCTTTCTCAATGCTGCTACCGAAAATATTTGTCTGGCGCTCTGCAAAGGAGTATCAGAGTGAATGTGTGGAGTCTCGTGACCTGACTGATCGGTATATGTCACGTTGATTGCTAATGTAGTGGTTTGACCTCCAGCTGCATAGGTGTTACATCTACCGAGCTGATTCCAGCCGTTGCTATCTTAAGGCAAGAAGATTGCTCCTGGTCATGCGTATTGAACCCATCAGCCAAAACCCCACGCTCCTTTTTAGGCAGTTGGACTTCAGGCTCATTCTCAATCACCTCTTCGGCCTCCATATCGACCGGTGCTGTGTCAGCTCTATTGTCCACCTGTAATGCTGCTGCGATCGCGGGAGGTGAGTATCGGCGTGGGACGTCTCTCTCTGAATCTCGGTTTGGTCTGAGAGGTACTGACATTAGTCTTTGGCTCCTTCAGCTCCGAGCGCCAGTTCCAACGTCTGTTGCGACGCCAAGATGGCCAGTACAATGAGCTACCCGACTTGTTTTGCCGCAAATTCTGGTCAAGTTACCGTGGCAAGATATTTGCAAACTGAGACTTCAGTCAAGATCGCGTGCCAACTTACTGATGACTTCTCCGTTAATCCAGTCTCTCATCGCAAACTTGACGATTTACACAACTCTCACCGAAGGTGCATGTCTACGAATCTGTCAAGGAGCATCAAGTGTAAAAGCTAATCGTCCTGGAATGATCTGACGGCGCGCATCCAACTTTCAGCTGTATTGGTTACTTTTACTCGGCGGCGCAAGGAAGATGCTGGCCCAAAGTGAGATCACCCCACATATGACCGCAAAAGCACTGTCAGCTGCTGATCCCGGTTTTCGGTGACAGGCCACTTTAGGCCCATTGGGTCTATCCACCCTATCCACCGGCTCCCAAGAGCCAGGGGCTACCGTCGGCTTGCTCGGTACTTGTAACGCTGCTCGTACTAAAGGCGGTAAGTAACAGGGCAGCTTCATCCCGGGAGGATATTACCATATTAGTAAATAAAAGGCGTCTTTCGTACGTTTAGTTCCAATTTATGACAGCTGCTGCAACTCGAAGATGACCAACCCAGGCTTTGCAACGTGTGCCAAAGCCACCACCGGCGGCGTTCCAGTTGCATATTACCCACAAACCGAGCTCAACTCCTTTAACGTCGATCGGCTTCTTCATGTAGCGTTGATGCAAATGTACTCACTTGTCCGTCACTCCAGCTTGCAGGACCTTCTATAGCTACCAATGAAGCGACATGCGCATCCAAATGCAAAAGCACGACTGGGTATGTAGAAAGCTTATTCTCCGATCCCAAAGATTGAACTGATCAGAGTTCTTCCAATGGCCAGCTGCAAAGCTTATTTCTGGAGGCAAAACGGCCTTCGTTGCCAGCTCAAGGTGAGATGACACTGAAGATGTGTTTGTACAAACGCCAGCTTAACTCACACTCGTATTCTGTCAGTCGAGAATCGACACAGGCTATCTCTCCACCACCACACCCGATGCCCAAATGAGTGGGTCCCTTACAGGAATTCTCGGTTCTTGTGTGAATGCTGCTGTCAAAGGGGGGAGTAAGTCTTATCGCGGGACCTCCCGCAAATAGAATGCCGCCACAGAAACTGACGATAATTTATGTGTTGAAATTTCAACCACTTTTGACAGAACAGTGGACTTCAACAGCATATGTTGCGACGCGCCAAATCCGGGAGCGTGATTGATTCTCTTGAGTCTTCGACGTGTCTCTCAAATCGTTTCGACAGGTCGCAATACCTTGGCGTCCGCTAATGGGTGAACATACGAAACATGTTGTATATCCCGGATGATACGACCACTCTGTTTTCACAACCATATCTCTTGTGGTTTTGGCTCTCGATTTCCATGCAATCTGTGGTACATCAATGCTTCTTTCATCTTTGGGCTGTCTACTTTGCTTCCTCGGCCGGCACGCCTCGCAAGTATTTTTGGTATTCCTCCCATCCAGGTTCTCCATGCCACATATCTTGAAGCTATCGATGAGTGATGTCAGCGCTGAAAACCTGGATATGACTCAAGGCCTGCTCACCTTCTCCTTCGTCAAGAACTTGTGCTGATCGATTGTCCAGCCCGGACAGACAATCTCGCTAATCAGACATCCTATTTTCTCCTTCTCCTCTTCAGAAGCATTCGTGAGATCCTCGGTCGGGATCTCGGACGCCTTCCACCATCCACCAGGTACATAAAGCTGCAGTAGTTCTCCAGCCTCAATGTTGGCACCCATGATGACCCGTTTCACAAGGACTTTCTCCTCTGGCGATGAAGGCGGTTTGATAAGAGTGTAGAGCGATCGTCCGGAATGGTGAATGTGGAAGGTCTAGGAAGGCTCGGAGATTAGTTGCTGACAAGTACAACTGAGCGATATTGCGATGTATAACTTACAGCGTTCAAGTTCATGTGCATCCGCCCTCGAGGGCTCTTCTCTGATAACAAATAGTAAATCTGAGTGGCCTGAAGCTCGTCTCCGTTTTCCAATGCCTCGGTCTGTTTGAAGAATCCACCTTCAAAGTGCTCTTCCAGTTGCAGCTTGGCGACCAACTGCTCGGCCGGAAACGGCAAAAGTGCGAGGGATTGCGACATGCTGAACTACTCCTGCTAGAGTGATGCTGAGTAGATAGCTACGGGTATGAATGGGTAGATGGGGTCAATGGTGTGGTCGAATAACAGCCCTTCCTTGTTGAGCGCCTGAGGCCTGACGATTCGCTTCTGCGATCATCGGCGACCATCAAGTGTGATCGAACCTATTTCAACGCCGTCCCGAAGTCAAGTTGGTCCAGAAGCCACAATAAGGTGGTGGGTGAGTTTCTGCTGTAGCAACCACGTGAACAAGACTTCATCAGGGTAGCAGGTGTCGCTATATATATATTACTGAAGTGGAGAGCGTTCCAGAGACTTCCACGGTAATAATGTTATTTACCCATTTCATATGAGCGTGGTACACGATGGTTATCCTTTAAGTTGTACAATTGACCTAGTTCAACATGCTAACGTTCATTCCCAACACACCCAAGAACGAGTCGACATTCTTCAATCGAATCTCACCCCGTTGAGGCGATACCCACTGATGCTTGGCAGAGTTGAAGGTATATCGGATCTTGTCTCGGAGACTCAATACCAAGAAGGTGGTATCGTCGCCCGTCGCCTGAGCTGCAAGCATGGTGCACAAGCCCCATACCTCGCCGTCCAAGAGATCCATCTTGATACCCTCGGCTTCGTCTCGAGTTTCCATTTGAGATTCAACAGAGGAAGCGCTTGGCCCGAAAGCAGATGCCTGAGCTCGAGTAGACGGGAAGAGTGTGCTGAGAATGGGCAACAGGGTGTGCAGAAGGGCCAGGAATGCTTGTTCCCTGTTTCACGAAGATAATGAGTTGGAGATATTACGGAGCACTCTGGCATATAGACTTACCATTGCTGAATATCAGAGGGACTAGGAGCGGAAGGATCGGTAGGGTTGCTAGCGCCACCTTGTTTCAGTATAGTACCGCGAGCAAGAAGAGACATCATCAAGGCAAGACCAGGCTGGGGTAGAAACAATCAGCGGGGCGCTCATCGACCACAAACGTCACTTCAGCTCACCCTTGTAGCAAGAACAGTCTTCATATCCCATCTTTCAAGACACAAGTTGATCATACCAGCCACCATCTTCAGATCATGCTGGTTGATCACACCCATCATAACACTGATGACATTATTCGAGAAGGATTCCAGTTCTCTCTCCTTCTGCAGGCGCATAGCAAGCTCCGCAGGAGGCATTGCGCTTGTAGGCGAAAGTGTTGGCGCCGGAGCGTTTCGTACGACATCCAGTTGCGGGAAACAGGCGAGAAGGAGAATGACCATGGTCAAGACACGAGAGTGGTCAAAGTGTCGAATGACACGAGAGAAGATTCTGTGACCCTTGATTGGTCCGAGCAAGGCAATGAATGGATGAGGGTTGCTAATGAACAGACGCGGCGTGAGATGAAAAAGAAAGTGCCAAGGTACCCGTCGTGCCTACCTGACTTCAAGGGGTTCCTGAACCATAAGCTTGCGCCAAAGAGCGTCAACAGCAGCTTGAACAGACTCGGACCTGCAAACGGAAGTTGTCAGTCTTTTTGCGCCCGATAATATCGATGTGCAAAGGAGAAACATACCACTGTTGACCACGTTTAATCTGTTCCTCGACCTCAACAGGTGTCATACCCATACGCTGCATCTGTTCCTCGTTCTGGGGCGGCAAAGGCGGCTGCGCTCGCCTAATCTGCTCCACTTCAAGGACAGCTTCAAACAATTCTTCGAGCCTAACCAAGATCTGTTTCTTGGTCAATGGCTGTCGTTGAGTCGTTGCTGAAGAACCACCCAGGACGGATGTGATGGCCGATGGCTGGTCAGATGTCTCGGCGGATTGGTGGATTGCGTTTCGGGAGGATGATGCGACTTGGAGTGCTGGTCGAGGAGCAGTAGCTGTCGGTCGGAGCTTGTTCTTTCCCAATGCGCCTTGGAGAGAAGCTGATAAGGCAAGGCTACCTCAGTTCAGATCACTGAAGTGAGCGAGATCTGTCATCGATACATACCTGTAGGAGCAGTCTTCTGCCTCTGATGCGCATTCTCAACAATCCGCTTCACCTGCATCGTCATCCTCTGCATCGCATTATCCCTCAGACGCTTGGACGACCGCGAAATCCCGACACCCAAACCTCTTCCACCTGCAACTTGCAATACAGACGGGTTCTGTGCGGCCGGTTGTTGTTCGCCTTGGGCACGACGTTGTTGTGCTAACGCGCTGTATACTTGCGCGTAGAAATCAGACGCGTACGGGTCATCGGTCACCAACTGGGAAAGTTGGATTCGGGTGATAAATTCTTTGTCACCTGTAAGTAGCAAAAGAAGATAAATTCAATACGCACCAATGAGATAGGAGGCATGAGATATCTTACCTTGAGTCATGATATCGTTGTACCTCGACATGTTTTGAATCTTGTTCGCCTTTTTCCTCCTCTTCATCTCTGCAATCTCCGTCTCCTGGATCTTTCTTTCAAGTTCAGCATTCACCCTCTCATCCTCGGACAACCCAGCATCCTGCTGCGCATTGATACCCAAAAGCCGTGCGATATCAGGGTTGACTGCCGCCTGTTGCGCACCGGGGGTCAGGTTGTTGTTACCTCGAGGGTCCATGGGTGGAGGCTGCATCTGGTGAAGCTGATGCGCGAGGGCCTGGTTGTTTTCCATGTGGCGAGGGTACATGTTTGCCGTATTCATCGGCAGCCCTTCTGTGGATCCAGGGAAGGGCTGGGTACCGGGAAGTCCGGGGAAGTGACCTTGGTAAGCAGAAGCGACAGGCTGAATACCAGGAGGAAACGCAGCCGTGGTGGGCATAACTTGAGGGAGTCCAACAGGAGCGGCGGCAGCGGCAGCGGAATCGATTCGCAAGTCCTTCATCATTTCCCTTTCGATTTCTTCGAGTGTCATGGGTTGTTGCTGAGCTCGACTCTTAGCCAAAAGCTCAGCCTCGATCTCCTCCAATGTTCGCATACCAGTTGGCATAACCACGCCTTGAGCAAGAGGCACAGGGCCAGCTGCCAGCAACTGGTTGGCGTTGGCAACACTGGCAGCGGCCGATGCTGCTTGGAAAGCGGCGCTGGGTGCGGTTGTCGACCATAGTCCTTGTTGTTGCTGCGAAGAAGCTTTCGGCTGAGCTGAAGAAGAGGAGATTACGACGGAGGATGGCTTGGTGATGGTGTTGGAGACCTTTGGTTTGGTGCCTGAAGTAGTACACGCACATGAGTGAAACTCGAGCCAGATCACTCATTATAAAGTTGCTTACTCTTCTTAGAAGAGCCGAAGAAATCAGCTTCAGTGGAGGCAAAGAGGTCGGTATTGTTACCCTTCTTGGACTTTTTGGGTGGCGCCTTGTTGGCCGTAGAGCCCAAAACTTGTCCAGGAGCATGATGCGAGAAACGGAAATCATCGGCTACGCAATCAAACCAAGAAGATCAGTTACATCTCCTCGCCATAGGTGCTTGCGGACACGTCTACGTACTAACTGGCATATCCGCAAAAGTCTCGTCATTCGCCTCGTCCCCTCCTTCCATCAGCTGTCCAGCCAAACCATCGAATCCCTCCTGTCCCCAGGTATAAACTGCAATATCTTCCTCTGCGGCACCTTGTCCATTGCCTCCTCTGCGTTCAGGGAGAACGGCATCGAAGCCGAAGAACGACATTGTTGGGATGGCTGTTCGAGCCTTTGTGGATGTTGAGGTTTGTTGGCCTTTCCTGGAATTGCTATTCGTGAGAATGTATATCGTGTGATGCTATACTCTTGCCACGAGCTATTACTCCTGCCGTATGCTATATTGGCGAAAGAGTCAGGTCGATGGATATGAAATGACGTGAATGATCAATGGATGGAATGGATGGAAGGAGCACTCCTCACTATCCGGGCTTGCGCTTCCTTCTGGAACGAGGGGAAGCGCAAAACAGTCGCCGTATGACGAAAGCAAACATTCAACTTCTTTCTTTCTTCCTACATAGCTTCCTACATCAGTTGTGCATTCGTTGTTTGTTGCTGCTTATAAACGATACTTGCAGTCACCATCCAAAAACCCACACCATGTCTTCTAGGGATCATCATCATCATCAAGGCGAAAGGCGGGAAACAATGGATCGCGATCGAAATTACAATGACGAGCGGGACCGTCGGTATCGTGAAGACAGGGATGGCAGAGGAAGTGGTGATCGACGAAGAGATGATGAGGGACATCAGCGTAGTACAGGACGAGATGATCGGTACGATGGCAGCTCGAGAGGTGACCGAAGCGAAAAGGAGAGAGCTAGGAGTCCGTATAGGGAGAAGGAGAGGAATAGGCATGATGAAAAGCGGCGGAGCGCCCTAGAGGACGACCGAGACAGAGACAGGAAAAGACAAAGGTCAAGATCCATCATTGTATCGTTCAATATCTCAGCCGTATTGACATTCGGGTTACGTTTGATTCAGATCTCGATCCCGGTCCCCACGACACGAACGCGACCACCACCGTCGTCGAGAACGCTCGCCTTCTGCATCATCCTCATCATCCAAGTCATCACGCTCATCAGAATCAGACTCTGAAGGGGAGTCTAAAGAGGAGAGAGAACGCAGGCGTAGAAAGCGTGAAAAGAAGGAGAAACGTAGGAAGGAGGTGAGTAGTACACACTAGCGAGCCCGAATGCCAGACACCGCAACTCGGTTAGTACGGAACTGCGTTGTGAACTCTCTATTTCGTACGTACAGGAAAAACGAGCGAAAAAGGAACGCAAACTAGAGAAGAAGGAAAAAAAGGTAGGATTGCGGGTCATAGCAAACCCTGTGAAACCCCTTTCCTGACGCTCCGTTCATCGAATCACAGAAATTAAAGAAGACTTCAGCCGTTACGTCGCAGTGGGGTACTTATGGGATTATCGACGCATCAGAGTAAGTTGGAGTACGCTGATCAAAGTATATATCAAGTGGCTAATCTGTGTTGTCTTTTAGTCAACCCAACAAACAGCCGGTACGCTGAAACTGCCGTTGCGACCTTGCTCGGACTGAACACTAATTGACCCCTGTCTTATAGGAATTCCGTGCATGGCTTGTAGAAGAACGGCATATCAATCCAGAGACGTTGGTCAAGGACAAGGAGAGGAAAGAGTTTCTACGTTACGTCGAGGATTTCAATACTGGTGAGATTATCCAGCTGCAAAATGACAGAATTTTCATGATTGACTGACTAACACACGCATGCGACTCCTCCTCGTAGCTACTCTACCCCATGAAAAAGTAATCACCTTGGTCCACCCATCCTACATTTTCCTCGCAACTCACCTTTGTTGCCTTGTTCGCAATAGTACTACGATATGGAAAAGTATGAGATCAAGATGCGATTGATCCGTGGCGGCGAAGCGGTACCGGATATGGCTGGATCGTCGACGTATGACCCGAATGCGGATCTTGCTGCTCATTCCAATAGTCTCAAGGTACGCTCCAAACCCAAGCGCTTGAAAATACCGTATAACCTGCTCATTCTGCGTGTCCCCTCGCAATGGCAGCGAGCACCGGTAGAAACGGATTCATTCCTGAATAAAGCGCAAGTTGAGGAACTCCGCCGTGTACAATCAGAACGATCGGAAGTTGCTCAGAGAAAAGTGCTGGGAATGAGTGTCTCGAAGAATATGGGCGTGCGACATGAGGAGAAAAACAAGTTGTACCGTTAGTATATGCTGTGCGAGACGATGTGCGAGGACATCTATATCATCTGCTGGGTGTTTCATCCGGACGTGCGTAGGTTCTCGGTTTGAGTAAAATTGATTGATACATCGGTCATACAGTAGTTGCGACATGTCGGATGACCTTCTTGATTGTCCTAGCTCGGCCTCTGCTCTGCTCAAGGCCGTCTGTAATCTCCACCAGTCTATCTCCGAGGCATCGACTGAGTGCTGTGCTCATGTGCTACATTTGGCGGGTCTTACAAGCTGATCAGTGCGAGTGGTCGTCATGACCCTGCTCGGAGTTCTCGACGTCAACCAACTTTCCGACCGTCACAGGGGGACAACAAGTGTCACCACCACAGGCCGCCTCGGGAGGGCATCGAATCAAACAAGCAGCGCTCTAATATTTCGAAACGGCGTGGGTCAGTCCGGAAGTTTACGATACAAGCAAATTCGCAAACTTACATCAGTGTCGCTGTTATCGACTGTGTCATCTGCAAATTCAGGTTGAATGGTAACGCTGTGAACGCCGTATTCGTGCAAGACCTTTCGGATGTTGTCTGCAACGGCCATATAGTCTGTATCTCTTGAGACGAGCACGTGTACCGAAGCCACGACCGTCTTCTCGGTCAATTGCCAGATATGAAGCTGTGATGTCGTGACTTGTTCTTTAGCGTGCTGAACTGACCATTGTCGTAGTAGCAGACTTACCTCGTGGAGGGAAATAACACCGTTGACACTGTAAATGCTCGACCGAACGGCTTCAAGGCTGATGTGGGTGGGGACTCCCTGCAACAATATGAAGGACGCGGATTTGACTAGAAAATGTAACTGATTCGTCAGGATAGTCATTGAAATGCCAAGGAGGTGGAAACACACCGAGAGGTAACGCGCTATGGAAAATGATGACAGTAATGAAAAGACTGATCGCAGGATCGAAGTAGAATCTCCAGTGGCCTTTTGCACTGCGGCGCGGACAGAGGCTGTCAGAATCAGCACTAAAAGTCTGCATCGAACGGGCTTACAACCAGATAACGAGGCCGGCAGCGATGACACCGACATTGCCAAGACTGAATTACGACATGCAAAAAAACTCAGCAAGCATTCATCGGCTCCAAAGGATCTATCACTTACGCATCACCCAATACATGCAGGAAAACACCTTGCGCGTTCATGTTGCCATGAGAATGCCCATGTCCGCCACCGCCATGCGAATGTCCACCTGCTTCTGCTTCCGAATGATCTTCAGAATGTGAGTGCTTCTTGCCGTTTGCGTGATCGTGCGAGTCATGTTCGTGCGAATGATCATGGTCATCAGCGTCGGTGTTCTTCTTCACCACAGCAGCATAGCTGATGGGTTGACTGCCGTTATTCAGCCTGCTTGTTTCATCAGACGGAGAGACAGATTTCCGCTTGTTCTGAGCGCTCTTTGATCGTGAATGATGTGTGATTGGATTGGCGGTGCCGTGAGCGCTATCCTCTGGTCCAGTCGGGGAGAATGCCATGTTGAATGAATCCCGAGTGCCTTTGGCAGGGGGGGATCGCCCGTAACCGAATTCCTGGGCGGTTTCAATGACCGCAGCACGAGTCAGTGCAGGATGACCGTAAAGCGACCCAAAAGAGTCGGATCGTTCTCTTCGAACACCAGGGCGACCTCCGGTAGCTTCAGCATTCTCGTCGGCAGCCGAAGGGCCTGCTTCGATAGCGTTGTCGCCTGACTTTACATCACCATGGGAATGGCCGTGTCCGTGCGAGTGTCCGTGACCGTGTTCTACTCGATGAGAGGTGAGACTTTGAGATACAGAGAGGAAATCGTGCACCCGAAACGTACCGTGGAACAAGAACAACCCAACAATATTACTAAGGAGCCCAAACCCGCCGACAATGACCATCAACTTCGGATTGCTGACCTCTGGAAGAAGCGATGTGAACCGATTATCAGTAAAGGCGACTGGATAGCGTAGCACTTGATGAAGTTACCTTGAACGTCAATGAACCGCTGAAGGGCTTCCAAAAAGATGGAGAAACACAAGGCCAACAGGAAAATGGCGTTGCCGAAAGCTGCCAAAATTTCCGCGCGAGCGTACCCTACAAGTGGATAAAAAGAATGAGCTCCCTCGACTTGTATTCGGGAGAAGAAGAGCACCGGGCAGAGACTTACCGTACGAGTGATTTGCGTTTGACGGCCTTGAAGCCAATTTGAGTGCTTGCCATGAGATTAGTAGCGAAATAATGTCACTGCGCAAGGCACGGCCGTATCGGATCAGAATCGTCGGAACAAGGACTTTGGCAAACCGTGGCTTACTTGAGCATATGGAACTGAGGAACAGTGGCAGGTTCAGCACACAAAGTGGAGTACCAAGAAACGACAGACAACTTACCGAATCCGCCAACAAGGCCAAACTATGCGCATAGATACCCGTTCCCAATTCCTGTAGGACGAGGACGTTTGAGCTTGCAAATCAAAATAGCGATACTTCGACTGCAAGGAGATGATAACGACTGCTCATTCCACACAGCATTAACGGTCAGGTCCTCGCCGGTGCTATGAACGCCGGTATATCCGAATGGTCATCACCGTTTCTTCACCTTTCTGGCTATAACGCACCGCACTGACATGATATCTCCTGCTTTCGGCGGCGCACTGTAAACACGAAGGACTCACGATCAGGAAAAAGACCGTGTCTATTACCAACAAGGTGATGATCCTTGATTCTCTTGACAGCCCCATGGTGAGCGAGTCGTATCTCCAGAAATTCCGTGTTGGATGTGGTTGTGTTCGCCTTCTCTCGTTGTCGCTGAATTGAGAGATAAAATGTGGTTATGCCTGTCCTTGTCTTAAGTGAAGACGCAAACGAAGGCAATTCATGGAAGGCGAAAATGTCAAGGGTGGGTTAGTAGATGTCGTTCTCCTCGAATTCATCATACCCCCATTAGGTAATGCTACTCTCGAAATTACGTAACCCAATCTCGATCTTCCGTGCTTGCTTCAGCGTTTCTTCAAAACTATTCTCTAAGGTGGTTCAAGCTTGTTGAAGTCGTGTAACTGCTCTTCGCAACAGCTACTGACGAGCCTGCAATCAGTAACTCTCACCAAGAAAGTACAACATGGCTTCCTCATCTTCCTCTATCAAGCGAAAAGACGGCCGCAGCGCAACAGATATGCGGCCTGTGGAAATCCAGATAGGCTCGCTACCAAATGCGGATGGAAGTGGTGCATTCTCATTCGGTACGGATAACATGTACGAATAATCGTTCAGCTCGCCCTTACTGAACTCTGAATGTTGCGCTGACAGGTACTGAAGCTGCAATCGCATCTTTCGCTGGACCTCTGGAGCCTCCAGGAGCTCGAATGGAGGTGTTCACCGAGGCCGTTCTGACAGTAACGCATAGGCCACTGGAAGGCTCAGCGGGTGAGTTTACTGGATCGTGGCCCTTTATCGTTGGCTCACGCAGTCTTTGTATACCACCAGCGACACCTTCGAAAGCGCTTGCAGCCGGACTGCATACGATATATCATTCTCTACTCGATCTGCGCTCTCATCCGCGTACTCGAACGACTCTCACCGTGCAGTCTCTGAATTCATCGCAGTCGGCATCACAACCCCTCTACGTCTCGTCTCGTGCAGTTTCTATCAACGCAGCAACTCTTTCGATCCTGAATGCTGGCAGCATCGGTATCAAAGGTGTTCCTGTGGCAATAGGAGTCGCAACAGTGTCAAAGAACGGCAAGGGAAAACAACGGTCATATTACGACGATGTGCCGGAAGACAAGCAGATGGAAGAGGATTCAGAGGAAGACAAGGAAGTTACGCTCGTCCTGGATCCGACGAGAAGCGAGGAACAAAACGCCAAGGCTCGATTCTGTTTCGGTTGGGCTTTCGGCGCTGGACTGTCGAGCGATACTCCTGCCTCAGATAGAATGGATCAAGGGGACGGAGGCAGCAGGGAAACAGAGCACGACACGGAAGCGGAATGTGTGTATGTCGAGAGTGACGGCGTATTTGATGCGGTGACTGTAAGTCAATCTCCTTCTTCTGTCTCTTCCCCAACCCCGGCTAAATCCCGCTTTTGCTGATGAAACCACCCTCCTGCTCACAGTTTCAGAAGGCATTTAATGCATCACGGTTTGCTTGTCAAGCTCTGATGCATACCCTGCGAGACCGCATGGGCGAACATTTCGACACCGTTGCTGTAAATAATGCATGATTGTCATCCATATTAATGGATCCGACCCAGCCGTGAGGCTATATCTTCGTCCTTCGTTCTCGACAATGTTCTTTCGTATACCTCTTGCGCGCGAGGATTTACATACCACAATGCTATGTCAATGTCAAGCCATGCTACATGTCGGCGCGTGCTATGCTGTGTCCATACATACATTTCTTTTCCAGAAGCCGCTTGTCTACCCAGCCTCATTAAGCAATGTCTCTTTGCCTCAATCGGCAGCAACGCCCAACACTTTGAGCAAGGTCTTACCAACCTGTTTACCATCATGGTGCGCTTTCGCGTTCTTCCGCGCCTCTTCCGCAAAGTCCTTCGAATATGTCCCGTCCTCTTCGTAGTTGTTGATGAGTGGAATGAGAATATCCTCGTGCCTGTTTCGAAGTACGTGTCAGCTCGTGCATCAAATAGCAGGAAGATAAGTACTTACCATTCCGGATGGCCTGTCATGAGTCACAATGCGAGTGACTTGTCAGTTGCCCGGCAGGGCACGATAGCGACATAAGTGCTCACCCTGAAAAGCAATAATATGGACCTTGCGCCACAGTCCTTTCGGTAACTCGTGGTTGTGGCTATGCGTAAACTCTGGCGCTTCGCCCGTCTCGATCTTCTTCCCGGCCTCTTTCTTCTCCGAGCTCTCCGCCTCTGCTTCCTCTTCTGGCGTCCTGCTGCCAGCCTTTTCCCTTTCCTCCTGCTCGGGATCCGCATCAGGGTAGAAGTGCACAATGCCTTGCACAGGCGTCTTTTCCGAGGAACCAATAAGATGGAATGAAGGAGGGACGTCAAAGACGCAGTCCGAGTGAATTTGTTGCATCATCTGAATAGCTTCTCACTCAGCTTTCAACCCGTGCGACCGAGAGGGAAGTGCAGAATACGCACGACATGGTCAGGTAACCCCTTGGCTTCATCCTCCAAATCAATATCGCCTTCTCCCCATATCAGCTTCCTGCCAGTATCGGTCTGCAAACAGATGCATGGTATAACTGAATCAGTACGTGGACATTTTGACCGTTGTTAATCTAATTGAACGCACTAGGTCAACTCGAGTGCTTCCTACCTCCCTATATCAGAAGAGAACGTGTGAAATTATTAGCATGCCAACCTATGGAGTTTCATAGCCACACAGCGGCACATACCATCCCTTGGGGTTCTCCTTGATTGTGGACGGACCGAAAGCTCTAGCAATGACCTGAAGCCCAAAACAGATTCCTATTATTCTCGTCTTGGGGAACTCATCCTTTACCCGGTGAATCTTCTACGTCAGTTCAGTCCAAATGAGTCTTGCAATTGCACGTAACCCACATGAACCTTGATCAAGAATCCAGCAAGCTTGAGGATCCACATCGCATCCGCATGAGCTTCATCTTCGAAGCTCCCAGAGACCACTATAGCATCGGTTTTTGCTAGCACGTCGTCTTTGGGATATTCACGCCTGTGCACAACGTCGTAGCTAAGCGTTTCCAGCTCCAGGTTACTGTCTTCCGGTATCAATGGCTCGAAGAGATTGTGTAGCACGTCTTGATATTCCCCGTGAGCTTCTTTGGCCTCTTCAGGAACCTTGTCGCATTTAAGGAAGGCGATCGTTACTTGACCGGAGGGTCTTGAGTTTGTCCTGCTTGTTGCCATGTCAGAAGTTTCTCGTATTGGCAGAAAAATTATACGTACATAAAGGGATGTCTCTTGTTCAACGATGCGTTTGCTCTTTATAGCTGGTAAGGTGGCAAAATCTTGGCAAAATTCTCCACAATGACGTCGGAGGCTCATGTCTTACCTTTGTTGTACATGTACGTAACGAATCTAAAACGATCGACGACCGCCAAGGTTGTTTGGACAATGAACGCGGTGTCAGTTCAAACCCTCAACTTATCAACACGAGCATACATTTGACTAGCAAGCTTACAACGCAGCGTAAGTCGTACCTCCTTCCCAAGCAACCTCAGCAGATCTTTGATACGACATCTTGACAACCTTGAAATCAGCGCTCATTTCTTGACCGCAGTCAACCACTTGTCGACGACTCACAGATACCGAACGCTACCACCATGATCCGACATCATTCATTTCTCATGCTCCTCATTGCACTACTGAGCTTCAACGCTCTTTGCGTCAAAGCGCAGTTCGGAAACATCTTCCAGGATGTTTTTGGTCAGCAACAGCAGCATCAACAGCAGCAGCAACAGCAACAGCACTTCCACAATCAACATGGTGCCAATGTTCGTGGATGGCAGATCCAGGACGAAGGTGAGTTAAAGAATGGACCTATTCGGATTGTGCACGACGAGTGCAAGCCAGCTGATCGTTACTGTTCACTTGATTAGCACAATGCTACAACGGATACGTGTGCCCCGATACGGCCGTATGTGCTGTCTCGCCGGTAGAATGTCCATGTGCTGTACCGTATGTCTTTCGCCCATCACAGTCGCTGGCGTTGTTTCACTAAACCTCATTCTACACGTTTCTCCGAACAGGGAGGACTTCAAATGCCTACTACCAACCGACACAAGTCTCGGCTCACATGCAGGCAAGGAGCCATTCGTCTGCGTACGAGGGACGACGGACGGTAAGACAGCGAGGCAGGAATGCGAAAGGATCCAAAAGCTGGCTGCACCGATATAGAACATGTGGATTCATGATTCTTGACAAGAATAGGTACCAGATTCCTCATAAGTGTGAAACAGTATGGCGTTCCGAACATTGTATGCTGCTACCACTCATCGTCGCTTGCGAACCCCTTGTCAACCTTTTTCGCCCTACAGACCGAATCACATTCTCAGCGATGAGTGTCTTCACTGCAGCAGGATGTGCGCTTACTGCTTGATAGAAGGCTGAAGCTTCCTCGTCCCTATCGGTTGGTTTGATACAAGTATCTTGGGATCAACCTTCTCAAATCCACCTATTGCTGCTGTGATCTGCCGCTTTGCGTCCTTCAACTCTTGCTGTAGCAGAAGGAATTTAGTACACTGTCGAGGGAGACGTCACGTTACGACACTGATACGTACTTGCAGTTTCTCATTTTCTTTACGGAGGGCATGAAGTTGATCTATCCGAGAGAACGAAGGTTAAAGCGAGTCATCGACTTCGTCGTTTGAACTTACCCTCAGTTCCGTTTGCCACTGCACTCCTTTTACTCGTATGGACTGCGCTGTCATTTTGCCGTGGGGCTGTATGCGACTTGCGAATAACCTGTATCGGTTACACAGAGTCAATTGTATAGCTCGCGTGACGTAAGTTTCTACGAATTTAATGCTCACGTCGCAGCACACATCCATGAAGTCGTTGTATTGTGTCTGACCGCTCCCTCTTACGAGCTCCATGACGATAGGTTTCTCGGAAGAATGGTCAAGATGCAGCTGCGAGATGGAAAGCGATTTCGGTGATTAGATCGTTCACATGGCCACAGGGAGGATACTCGCCTTAATCTCGTCTGGGTCCGTGTTCCGAAGCTTCTGCTGGTTCCCCGAGGTATGCATATCTCCTTTGATGATGCTTTGGGCAAGGCCCTTGACCGTCGTAATATCTTCAATCTGAGGTGTCATCGACGCTGGTCAGTGAGGAAGAAGCGCGTACAAGTTCGAACGAAAGTATTGACCTCGCTAATCGTTCTATATCCTTTCCAAACTGCAACGACCAGGTCCAAATCTTCCGACGAATCCTCTTTCGAATTGACCAATGCGTACAGCCTGATCTTGAGATAGTCCGCCTTCCCGTTCAAAAAGCAATGAAGCACATAACGTGAGATCTCGGTTTGATCGGCGGTCGAACTGTATATGACTTGGTATAGATTATGAAGTGGGTTGTCGTTGACCACCTGGCCTATCTTTCTGGACCTCTTCGGTGAAGGAGATGGAGTTGCCATGATCTTTCAGTGGTGGCCCAGCCAGAAAATTGGGGTTTTAGATCGGAATGATGTGGAACTGCCAGTGATTCAGCGGTTGGTTCATCCTTTGTCGGCCGCTTTCGTTGGCGTAAGAGCGACGAAGACTGACACGGCCTAATATGCATGTAACTGTAGTCACTTGCTGTGGTTGGAAATGTAGAGCACCAGATAAATAGGCGTAAACGGCAGTTTTGCACACCAAACCTACCCTACCTAACGAATCCAACCAAGTGCAGGAAGCTCGGAACACGAGATGCGATCGAACAGTCTACTACGCTCATGTCCACGGAACAACTAATAATGCCATCTCATCACGTACGTTCCTCGACGTTGTACGGTAGGCAGTACACGCATCCGCGGTTCAAGCTACAGGCCGAGCTCGTCCCTGATAGCATCGACCGAGGCTGCTTTGCGTTTTCGACGGAGAAAAATCCATATTCGGACCAGGCGTCAAGCAAACAAACGGGAAGAAAAAGCGTGCGGACCACACATTATTACGGACCACACAATATTTAAACGGACCACACATTATTTTTTGCTCGTGCACAAGCAGCACCAGTAGTCTTCTTACCCAACAAACAGGAGAGAAGAACCGGCAACAGTTTGTTCGAGTCGTTCACGCAAAATACGAAACCACCATCTCTATAATGTCGTTAAAGGTATGCGTTTCACCTTTTGCAACCCATCTCACCAAGTACTGAAGAATCCTTGTTTTCTTTCCCCTTCAGTACCTTCTACCTGCTTTGCAGTCTCGCCCGGGATCCGTAGGAATGCCGGATCGAGACTTTGAGAAGTTGCTTCTGGATGTACAGGTCGGACGGGTGAGATATTCGTTCCTCCTTGGCTTGAGTGAATCAAATTGGCTGAGATCCTTTATGTTTCCAGACAAATAGCCGGTCTCAAGAAGAATTTATGGAAAGTCTGGAGCGGATCATCAATGAACTGAAGGCTCACGTAAGTCTTCAGACATATGCAGCGGAGACCTGTGCTGACCAGAATTGATTGATCCTCAGGCTGTTGAAGCTGAACCGTTCTTGAAGCCGGTGCCAAAGAAGCTTGCGCCCGACTATGATCAATGTATGCCTACTGTTCGAGATGATACTGCTTTATGATCTGACATCCTTGCTCCTTAGACATTTCGAAACCCATGGATTTGGGGACGTTATTGAAAAACGTAAAGAACAGGATGTACAAATCAAAGAAGAGCTTTGCAAGGGATTTGAACCTAATATGGGCTAATTGTCTGACATACAACTCTGTCGAAGTAAGTGTATTCTGCTCGGAAGCGTCTTCATTTGATCTGATCACCTGTGTCGATCCGCAGGGTCATCCTCTGCGGCAACAAGCTCTCTTCATGAAACGTTTAGCAGACCACCACCTTTCATATCTTGCGGACCGAGCGTCGGAAGCTCCCGCTCCACCGACATTTTTGACAGCACAGCTAGCATCGGGCTCGTTGTCGAGACAAGGAAGAAGTGCCTCGGTGATGGAACAGCCGCTGAACGGTACCCTTTCGTCGGGGAATGCGAATGGCCAAAGTGATGCTGGAGCCGGACGGGATGTGACAATGGCTGATCCTGACGATGTGATAGTGGTGGACGACAAGGTCGAAAGTGAGAGACTATTTCTCACGCGTCGAATGTCATTTTGAAGCTGATACAAGATTTTCCTTTTGGACAAATAGCTAGTTCCCCTGAGGTATGTCTTGCGCTTATGATTGCGACACGATGTCTTGGAACTCATGTGTACACTCCTTGCCTTGGTCTGAAATAAAGCCGGCTGGCGCTCCGTATATTCCTCTACCTAATGATATTTTCGATTCACCGGCGATAATCCGAACGCAGGAATCCATGCAGGCATATCAGTCGTTGCTTGAAACAGACGTTCGGGTCGATACTGCTGGTCAGTCCGATAAGGATAGTGCTTTAATTCCGTCTTGGTATCCCCAGCAACCACGTAGTAGCAGGGGTGGAAGTCGCTCACGACAAACTTCTCCAAACGCGCTTGAGACCGTGACAGAAAACTTGCGCGTGGACAATCGGCTTGGTGCATGGTGGGGAGAGCTCAACCAGCCTCAATGGATCGGCAGCGGGTTTCCCATTTCGGTCCTCGACAGTGGAAAGGAAAGCGCTATTGAACCGACAGGCCGCCGTAGTAAACGCCATACGAAAAAAACGACTCGGAAATTGAAACCAGCCCCATTGCGGGATCCGGATGTGGAAGGAGGATTTCTTCAAGACGCCGTCGCGAGAAATATCGAAAATCTGTCTAGGATACGAGTGGAAGCTCATCGGCTGTCTCTACATGTTTCAGCGTTATCCGACGAGAACGCACCTCCACCTATTTTGCCGGAGATCAACCTCGAAGACGATTTCAAAGCAGAAGAATTGCTGGCACGTCGAAAATTACCGAAAGATAGATCGGATGAGGTCACTGAAAGCGTTGCTGGCCAGCAACTGAGGTATTTCGTTGGGGCAATGTTAGGACAAGCTGGTTTCGAAGGTATGGTTCGCCGAGGAATTAACAATTCACATTTTGGGATGATCGCTGACCTCGATTGTCGCACATAGGATGTAGCCAACTCGCTCTCGATAGCATATCCGAACTGGCTGGACGTTATCTGCGTCACATGGGTAGAACGTTTCGACTTCTCTTGGACCGAAGCGACCCAGCTGTGACCCCTGAAGTGCGAACAGAGCCCATACGCGACTTGTGATGTCACTCATCTTTCCTCTACTCTCTCGCAGGAAATGGTGCATTTGGCAATTCGAGAAAATGGCAACTTCACTCCGGAAATTCTATCTACTCACGTCACTGATGACATTTTCAAGTCGAATCAAAAGGTGGAAGATACATTGAACAAAATTAGGCAAGCGATGGCTGCTCAAGTAAGTTCATGCGCGTGGTTGTCCTGAATTCTTACTAACGCGGGGTTGCGTACAGCCGGAACTGGAAATCATGGATGACGATATCGACGATAAAGACATGCTATTGTAAGTGCTGCAGCACTCTCTACCCGCTCGTCCTGGTCTGAAGGTCCTCCCTCATAGCGGTATACCTGGTATGGAGGACCTGGGAGACTTCCTGGGTATACCGGGCATGCCTGCGATTCCTCGAAAACTTCTTCGTCCGCCACCAGGTATCTCCGAGAGCGACAAAGCAAAGTAAGCATTTGTGGCATAATTTAGTCGCACAGGGGCACAATGCTGATGGTGTGTTATCATTGTGTGGGCTAGACCGGATACTCCAGTCTTGGAATACCAGCCTCCGCCCCCATTCATACCTCTACGTTCAAGCGACATACCTTTCCAAATTGGCCTTTTGCGATCATTCTACACGGAAAGGCTAGGAGACGCAGAGGAAATTCCCGAGGACGACTTTGATCCGAATTTACCACCAATGGGCGCCATGGGCCAAGTCAATGTCAAAACGGTGTCTGCGGCAACGAAGAGAAAGGCGGAGGCTGCAGCGGCTACGGCAGGCAGTACTGATGCGAATAAGAAAAAGTCCAAATTTTTGCCGCCGACCAACAGATCGTAAAAGCTGTGACATGACATGATTGCTCTGGGAAAGGCCGTGGTTGTCGATATATAGTCCATATTTGATGCCCCTTCTAACGAGCTTTTCAGTGTGTGTTACCTACAAGCAGATACCTAGTTTTGCTCCTGGGCTGGTACAATATGATCTCTGGAAGAGCGATAGAAGCAGCTAGGAAGACAATATTTGAAAGAGCCGTACCGCTCCGGTGTATATCCTAAGAGCAGAAGAAGCTCGTCCGTACAGCAGATCGCCCAAGAGAAGCTCCCAAAAATAGGCTTTGCTATTGATTGAAGGATCGCCCACGATAATATTGAAAGATCTACCGAACGTGCTCAATTCCACTGACGACTGACTGACGCTGTGCAGCAATGGCAGGAATAGCCGGATATGAATAGAGTCCCTCCCTGAATAGCTCAACGCAAGAAGAGCTGCGAGAAGCAACGCGACTGCCGATTGCCGTCACGCGAGAAAGATGTCCGCGACGTGTGTCTCACCAGCCAACCAGCCAGCGATTAGGAGGGAAGGGCCGCATTTGACCAAGTTTAACATCTTTCCCTATTTTGACACCGTCCTGACTCCTCGTGCTACCAGTATATACACTATCACACCTCTATTATATACCCACCGACGTCGAACAATGCCAGTGACAGCCCACAAACCGCACTCGTATCGCTTAGACGAGGAAACTGCCGCATACGGTGAGATGGCGCCAAACGTCTTGCCAGGAAAGCCGTCGACCATTCACAGCTATAGTCATCCGCAAGATGCGACGACCGTTGGCAAAGCTGTAGGATTCAGGATGTTCAGAACGATGAAACGAGGACAATTACCATTCTTGTTGGCTTTTTTGGTGTAAGTCCTTCGTATCTATACAATACCTTTCCGCCAAATATAATGCTGACGCTCTACTCCGCCTTTCTTCAGCTGTGTGATGATCTTCTTTGGCGCTCTTTCTGGTGTCGGGTTTTCAGACTCCACATCCGCCACACGAGACGGCCATCATATGAACGGACAGCTTTCCGAAGAGCGAATGGCCATTTTACTAGAAGAAAAACATAGAGAGATGAAAAAGCTGGAAAATGAATGGGCTGCAAGAAGAAGAACGTCAAAAGACGTAAGTAGCATTCTCGAGGTTCTCCGTATACCCCAGTCTCACATTCGCTGATGCGCTATCTACCATAGGGCGCATGGATGAAAGCGAACCGGGATCAGAAAGCCATCCGACGTAAGCCATTAGCCAAGACACCGCAGGAAAAGAAAGCGATGGAACAAGAGGATCGCCTCCTGGCGCAGGCAGAGGAGACGTCGATAGAAGGGGATGAGAGTATATCCCCGGTTGCCAAGGGCGACGATACCGAGGAAGAGTCGTTGCAGTGAAAACTGTTGACGTGACAGATGTCGCTTTCGAACTACGAGTCTATTTGTTTGCCTTATATGCGTGTTAGAATACGAATACATGTATGTAAAGGAAGCCTCCTAGAGCCGTCATTAACTGTCTTCGGGCCTGACTCGGCCATAACCAGCCTCCTGCTTGTCTACCTTCTCGTCCCCAAATCCAAATTTGGAACCGTAACCTGCCTTTTTACCACGCTCGGTACCGCCTTCACCATATTGTGAAGCCCACTAAAGTCACAAGCAGATTGTAACCGATTAGTCTTGCCTCGAATCGGCACCCCAGAACTCGAAAACTTACCTTGCGGAGCTCTGGCAGGTTGCCGCTTTCCGAAGACGAAGGGGTGATTTCCTGCATCGCAATCTCAAAGTGCTTCATAGTAATGATCCGGGCGTGTGACTTGTCGGAAGATGGCTTCTCCTCATCCTTGTCCACCTCAGCCTCCTCTTCAACCTTTTCTACTTCTTCCCTTCGACCGCCAATAAGCTCACCGACTGAGCGCATCAAACCTTTACCCTTTGACTCGCTCTTCGCTGTTCGTTTGTGCTTGGGCTCGACTGCGGTAACCTCTTCTCGTTTCGGGTGGTCAGGATCAGCCGAGATATTGTCTCGGATTTCAACCATCCAGGCCAACACTTCTCTCGCCTTCAGCCATTCTCCATTGCCTTTCAACGCCTTGACCAGCATCTTGACAAGGGGCTGAATGTCTCGGTGAAAATCGAGATTCTGCTTTTTGATGATATCCATGGTTACGGTGTCTTTGAACGCTTCGAAGATGTCGCCGGCGCCGAATGCAGCCCCGTCTTTGCTGGCGGCGAGTCCTCTTAACCAAGTCTTGACGACCAGGTTTAAAGTGACCCAGTCGGGCTGGAATCCTCGATCGCGTTTCAAACTTTGAATCTTTTTCAACAAAGCGGATAGCTGCTGTAATCCGCCCGTTGGACGGGGATGATGAATCGCTTGTTGCCCGTCTTTGCGTATCTGATTCGCTTTAGCGCCCTCGAGAATCTGTTTATGTAATTGCTGATTATAGTGAAGCGTCCATTCTTCTGTAGTACGCATAGATGGCTCCGAGCTGACCTGTTGATCGGGTGTGACTATGGTTTGCTCGGTGTTCCTGCGAGTAATCATCAGGTCGAAGCGCTGGTGCGGATCATAATTGTCCGCGAGTACCGCTTTTTCGATCTGCTTCATTGACGGGAGACGGCCCTCCTTGATGACCGTCTGCTGATGGAGTGCTTCCCGTGCAGCGCCTCGCTTCGTTCCTTTGGCAGTCCAACCAAGACGAACAGCAAGATCATGTGGCTTGCCCCACGAGACGCTACGTAATTCCATACAGATAGTCTCCTGGACGAGTGTAAGAAGTTTGTCGTTCGTTCGCAAATCCTCCTGAGCCAATAAGTAGAAGACTGCAAGGCGACAAAGGCGATCTCGAAGCAATTTGATGATTTCGGCGGGTACGTCCAGATTGGCGTAATCGGAAGTCTTCAAAAGTTGGTCCACATGGCTTTTCCGCTGACGAGCTATTGGAGCTGAAGATATAACAGTCGGCTCTACGACGACGTTCGTCCTCTCGATCTGAGGCTCTGCGCGTCTGATCGGGTATACTGATTTCCCAGGGACGTCCTTGACATCCCTGGGGTGATCTTTACGCGATGATATTAGAACCTGATATTCAAGACGATTTACCTTCGAAGCCAATCCATGAAGATGCATTGGCGGTATTTGATCTGCGAACAGCTGCTGCAAAGCCGTGCCCAACATGAAGGAAGGATCCTGGTACGCGGACGTCTCCACCATACCTGTACCATCCGAGCTAGGTCGCAACCGCTGCATCTGGGGTTGTGGCAATATCTCTTCTGGTTGAGATTTCTGGGGCTCCTCTGTCTCCGTGACCGGGACCGAGTGACGATATGCGGGTGAAGATGGTCCCGTCGGGGAGGAAACAGGGCCGGTCGAGGGTAATGGCGTCCAAGTCGAACTGTTCGACTTCCAAGGCAGGTGCACCGTTTCCTTCAAGGAAGCAAGGGCGGCGCTAACACACAAATCTGCGGGAAAGCGTCAACGAATCAGTCTGGGTTCGGTCGAGCACGTATAACCGATGGGCCAACTCACGCTTGAGATCGGAACCGGAATATGTATCAGTTTGCTCTGCAATCTTTGCGAGATCGACATCATCGGCAAGTTTCTCGTGTTTGAGCAAGATCCGGAGAATAGCTTGTCTCTCCTTTTGGCCAGGTAGGTCAACCAGTAGTCTTCGAGGCAATCGTCGAAGTACAGCCTCATCCAGGTCCTGTAGTTTGACAGGAGTCAACAATGTGGGCATTTCTCGCTCCAGACTCCAAACTTACATAAGGCCGATTCGTCGCACCAATCACAACGATTCGGTGTTCTTTGTTCTTCGAGGCTGAACTGAGACCATCCATTTCTTGCATGAATTCTGACAACATAGGCAAGCTGTGGGTCAAACCTCAGGGCGTGTCGAAGGCACACAATGATCACTTACCAGTCAGAATCTGTCTATGCGCCTGCGCGCCACCTGAGCTCTGGCTACTCCGCGCGCCAAATAAGCTATCAACCTCATCCAAGAACACTATGCACGGAGATAATCTTCTCGCTAGTGAGAAGACTGCCTTGACGCTATCGGAAAAATTGCATAGCAGTGAGAAAAGGTTGACGGGCGCAGTATCGCAGTGCAAACTTACAGCTTTTCTCCCTCTCCGACATACATGTCCGTCACGTCACTCGGCTGGACAGCAATCATTCGTGCTCCACTTTCTCTGGCCAACGCTCTCGCTAATAAAGTCTTTCCTGTTCCGGGAGGACCGAAGAGAAGTGCATTCCCCGTAGCATGCTGAGCCAAGATACCGGTATTGAACGCTTCCGGGTAAATCAGCGGCAGGGTGACAACAGAACGGACGGCATCGATGGTCTTGTCGGGCAACAGCACGTCATCGAACGAAGTGGAGGAGAGCTTTGTCGGATCAACGATGCACCCGAGCAGACGTTTTTCGTGCATATTGAGCGTCTTGTCTTTTTTGATCTCTTCCACCACCGGGTCACGAAGAGGCTCCGCAGCCTTCTCAGTACTTTCCGCGATGGGCGATTGTGAATCGGCTGCATTTTTGTCATTGATTCCACAACTCGAAATGAACTCAGCCGCTTGACTTTCGACAGCTTCTTCAAAGATCGAGGCTTCTGCTATGGCTCTCCATGTGATCGGTACGTGTGCCTTCTTTGGATTTCCGGGAGGCGCTGAAGATGCCAAAGTGTGTCCAATGGTGATAGAGGCTAAATGCTGAACTGTGAGCCACGGCCAGATAGAGTCGGCAAAGCTGTCCCTGATGTCGACCAATTCATTCTGAATGGAGGATGTCAACTTGGGATCATCTCCGCTGAGCTCGGCTGCCAAACTTTCCGTCGTCATCTCTCCACCTTGTAATCCAATTGCCTTTCGGAGCAATAAAGAGTTTATCCGAAGTCGCTGATTTTGCCGCTCTCGTCGTTCTCGTGCTGTGTCTCTCTTGATTGGGAGTGTGCCCAAGACCTTCCACGGTCGAGCAACGTCCCTATCCCCCATGGCACCTGCTTCCATGTTTCCTCGACTGCGCCGACCCCGGGCGCTGGAAGCTGCGCCCCACATGGCTGAGAGGTCAATCACGCCTCCACTTATACTTGGTCGTTCCTCTGGTGCTTTTTCGGAACTATCTCCAAAGTCTGGCAAAAGAGCGCGTAGTTCACTACGAGTAAGACAGTACTTACGTTAGTCCAGACGGAGGGAAAGTCGGTTGATGCGATCCTGCTCACCGTTCATCGCTTAGCCTGAATCTCCTCAATCTTCGCTTTAGTCGACGCTTCCGCCCTACCACATCGTCCTCCTCGCTCCCCTTCCACGGTTCTCCTACGTCGTTCGAGGCATTAACGCCACCGGATTTCCCTCCCTTTCTGATACCGTTCAAAAAGTTCATCAAGGCCGGAGGTATTGGCGGTCTGTCCGTCACTGCGTTCGCCTGGTCTTCCGCGGCCATTGCATCGGATTCGGATTTCGCACGTAAATTTGCGCCAGTATGTAGGAGGGAAGGGCTGCATCCAAAGACGATGGTAGTCGGTCGCAAGACATTCTGCTGAGCTTCGTTTGATGCAAGTCCTGCTCTTCGCCTTGCACGAACGGCCTTTAATAGAGCCGGAAACCATTGATCAAAAGTGCTTGCCATCGCGACAGCATCTTGGATGTAGATGACCCTTGGTCTAATCTCGGCTCCTTGGCTAGATGACTCGGGCGCATTATGATACCGCTGATCAGCGACATTGACGATCTCGCTGAACAGCTTTTCGACCTTGGCTTTGTTCCTCCTGCGGGTGCTTTCATCCGCCATATCTCCTTTCATCATGACGACGGGCATCCCTGGCGGCGGTGAGAATGCCGAGCCGCCTGGCATGGGAAGGGATATCTCGATAGGTTGGCCGATTGTGATTCCACCATGCTCGCTTTCGTCTACATCCTCTTCGATTGCAATGAACGGTGGATCTTCGGTTTCTTCGGAAGGTGCAACAATTTCCTCGCTGACCAAGGCAGGATTTGACCGTAGATGCAGACTCGCACCAGCTAGACTCCGAATCAGTAACCACGCGCGTCTGTATCATTTCACGCGCGACTCACCTTGACCGAGACCGCCAAACTGCCGTAAGCCTAGGCATTCTATAGCTTCTATCCTTACTACATCGGCATTCACCAACGATGCGGCCTTTTCGATAGTTTGACGGACGATATACTCGCCGCCTTCGATAGGGCAAACCACTGCCAGAGTTGGGTCCAAATTCGCCTGTTGATTGACCGGCAAGAACGAAGCCAGTAACTGATTTTTGAGCTGTGTATCATAGTACGTTATCGATGGATCTTGCTCCGCTTCAGATCCATCATCCGGTGACCGTGGTGACGAAGGGGTCGAGGAAGTGAGATACTTTTCTGCGAAATCTGGAGGAAGCGATTGTGTTTGGCTTGTAGTTGACCTCATGCTGCTTGGATCGGCAGTCGGTCCCCCACCAGATCCTCCTTGGCTTGCTGCTAGATTGGTTTGGTTGCTGGCATTCTGTCGGATTGCATTCAGGCGGACAGTAACGTTTCTTGGATTCGAACCTTCACCTTCATCCCCATGTTCATCTTCCTCTGGTGGATCATTTCCAATTGCGTGCTCCTTGAGCATTCCAGACCGAAGCTTGTCGTATGCTCTAGGATATCTTTGGCAAGCTGAAGCCGTCAGACCTCGCGAAGAGGTCGAAGAGCAAGGTAGACTTCGAGGCACGACGAATGTCGAAGCCTGCCGCAAGCGATGGCGCACGACATGGCGGAACATTCCTCTCGAGATGCCGCGTGTGACAGCGGATTCTCGACTCGAATGAAAGGGTATAGGAAATACTGATGGAGCACGATAAGACTGATTGACATGCCAAAGTTGATTTTTGGATGGATATGATGGATGTACAATCATGGACGACCGGTTTCAGGCCCGATCACACGGACATGTTATCATTCGCCGCCGTGAACCATGCACTTTTGCGACTTTCCGTCTTGCTATACATCATATTGTCTGTCAACCTATCATTGGTACAATCTGCATGTCACTTCTCATCTCCGTTTGCAAGGCTTGAAGAATGAAACTGCAAACTCGGCGCTGACAATGCAAGACATGCATCATTATACCTAGACTCGAATAGCCGGCTATATCGTTACAGGGGCTCGCTAAATTTCGAGATTGATTCATCGAGCAACATGGCACCGCCTTGTCAGCGTGATTCGTTAACAACATGTAGATGCAGAGATTTGGTATGTCGACGTGCATGAAAGGTCACATAGTGGCCGAAAAACAGTGACGTGGCACAAAAGGTTGGTCTGAAACTCGTTTCCGACTTGTTTATGGATGGCGACAGACTTCCGGATCGATAAGCTTCAAAAGTTCGTGAGGCGTGTATTTTCACGAAGAGCGATATGATGCAGCGGATTGGACGCGAATAATGCGCAAAAGATGGGCTGGGAGCGAGAGAAGAGAACGGCGAAGGCGCCTACATCTATTGCGGTTGGGTGGAAGCAGACGAACCAACTTCTGTCGACTGCTGGGACTTGCTCGGGCTCAACACCGGCACGGTGCTAGCCTTCTCCGCATGTCCTTGAACGGCTTCGGGTCCACTCGTACTGGTAGGTGCACCACTCTTCTTCTTGGCGGCTCTCGATTCGAGTGCTCGCTGCACCCATCCAACCATATCGACATCACGCTCGTCGTCCTGTTTCATCCATGGATGTTCGAGCAGCTGAGCATAAGTCCATCGTCGCTCCGGTTCTTTTTGTAGGCTGTCAATGCGAAAGTGAGTTGCATTAGTCAGCCGCGTTTGTTTCCCTTTTCATTGTCCGAAAAAAAAACATACCATTGTGCCACAAAGTCCTGTGCTACATCACTATAACCTTCGGGTAACATCGGGGCTGGGCCGTGGACAATTGCCTGCAGTTGCGCAAACACGTTTGAATACGTTTCCGGTGGGTACGGGTAACAACCCATGGCAAGCTCGATGATACTCAGTCCAACGGACCAGACGTCCGATGAGACAGTATACGTTCCAAGGTTGTTTTGCGATTCACCTTTAATGCGCTCAGGCTATCGAAGATAAACGATATTAGCTTCAGATAAGTGTGTTCCATCACGCTTGCAAGAAAACGTACAGCCATGTAACTCTGACACCCGATATTTGTCTTTGCTAGACTCTTCTCTAGTTGTCCAGAAACACCGAAATCGCACAACTTGACTTGACCCTTTGTATTCACGAGCACATTGGTTGGCTTCACATCTGTATCCGAGGATCGCAAAAGTTTAGTCTCACAAACGATCTCTCTATGGAACCCAAAAGACTGACCTCGATGCATCACCGACAACTCATCCTTCAAGAACCGCAAACCCTTGACCATACTCTTCGTTATCCGCGCCAACACATCCTCGGGTACACCATCGCCGTGCATTCGATCCAAACTTCCAGCATCCATGTACTCCATACAGTAGTAGACGCACGATTCGATGGTAAATGCACCGTAGAATTCCACAATTTCAGGTGCAACGGCACGGTGGAGGATGTCGAGTTCCATGATGATACCGTTGAGCTTTGATTCGTCGAGTTCTAGTCGGATTTCCTGAGAAGCACACGTATAGGATTAACCGGATAAACTTGACCACTCGGATGCGTCCAACGTACCTTCATCGCCATGACGACCTTTGTCGGCTTGTGATACACCTTTTGTACGCTCCCGTAATTGCCCTTGCCCAGCTCTTCCTGTAGATCCATCTCATCTTTATTAATCTTGTACGATTGTCCGTTTGAAAAATCGACACCATCGGCATGCAGAACAGCTTTTGACTGGAAGTTGAGTCGCCCGGAAGGATCAACGATTCCCTTGAAGCTTGAAAATGGCGCTCCGGCAGAACCGACACCTGGTCCTGCTCCGCCACCCATACTACTGAGCGTTAGACCTTGACCCGGTCTTCTCAGCCTGTTCATCCCTGGTGCTCCTGCTCCTGGGCCTGCCATGCCGCTCAGTCCCATCCCCGGCTTTGCTGGTCCAGCACTTGGGCCTGCGACACCGCCTCCTCCTGCGGCAGCGGCAGCTGCTGCCGCACGCCGTGCTGCGAGTCCTCCGAGAGCGGGTCCTGGTCGAGGACTTGATGATGCAGGCGGAGCTGTTGCCCGTGCTGCAGCGGATGCGAGAAGACTCGATACGGATGTTGGATCGTTCGGATTCGACGAGTTGGCAGCGGACGATCCTTCCTTTGCGACTCGTGCCATTTGCTAGAAATCGATCGCAGAAGTATCAGGATTAGCAAAGGATGGTTTCTGGAGCAAAGGAAAAGGTACTTGCAGCATCCATCTTGGCTTGTAAACTTGGAGGAAGCTTTGTCTGACTAGAACCTCCTGCCATAGGTCCGCCTCGGCCTCTCATCCCCATCAATGGCGGTGGCATTCCTCTGGTTGTTGGCCCACCTGGTCTTCCTCCGACCGCGGGACCACCTGAAGGCATGCCTACCCGGGGCGCAGAGGCCAAACCAGGTCCTGGACGAGCTCCATTCAGAGGCTGCGAGAAGGCTGGTGCAGAGGGCAGTCGATTGGCGCCAAACGTCCGTGGACCTGCTGTTGATGGTGGCTGTACATTGGTCGTTCCATTTGGTGAAGCCATGTCCCGTGAAAGAATAGGATTACTTGAGTTGGCCAATGTTGATGTTGTAGCGGAGGCTGCTGGTCCAGAAGATGCCGCAGCATCATTCGAGTTTGTAATCTTGAGTTGGTCAATTCCCTCCTGGATTTCTTTCGCATGTGTTGCCGCTGCAGGCGAAGTCGGTTGTGCAGCCATGGTTGCAAAGATAGTATTTTTTCGGGGACACTCTGTCGCACCGTATGAAACGAAGCGAGTCACATTCAAATGAACCGGATTTCCTATGTATAATAGCAGATTTGCCATGGTAGTATGATGCTTCGGGCATGTGCAAGCAATCCGCAATCCGCAATCCCCGGAGAGAGCACTACGGAGAAAGAGTACTTGTAGTCCGTGTATCCTTACGTAAGTAATCGTACCTTGCTGCAGCTCGCGAGATGTTGAAACACGATCTATCCTTCTTTCGACGACGTCTTGCTCCAGATAACGGATGAACAAATACCATTTGCCAAGTCTTCACTGACTTGATCTACGACCATCATGGTATGTTATACTTTTGTGACGAAACATCTGCTCTACTAACCTTCCCTTTAACAGTCCACTCAAACCCTACGCGCTCTCACACGTGAACTCACTACGCTCACCTCCTCTCCACCTGAAGGCGTACGTATTCACATCGCCAACGAAGGAGACCTATTAAGGAATGGAGGAGTAGTAGGCATTGTTCAAGGTCCAGCTGGTACGCCGTATGAAGGAGGATATTTCAGAGTCAGATTTTGCTTTACGGATGTCGATTTCCCGAATATGCCGCCGAAATGTGAGTTTGTAGCTTCGTGATGATCACGGGCCATTTCGGTTTTCTGATGCTAATTTATCGTTCTGCAGGTACAATGGTTACCAAGATTTTCCATCCCAACATTTCAAAGACTGGCGAAATCTGCGTTGACACCTTGAAAAAGGGGTGGAAGAGGGAATACGGGATCGAGCATGTCCTGGTGGTAAGTTGACCCTATCTCGCACACACCTTCATTGCCTGAAGCTAACACCCTTGCTCGTGCATGTACAGACGATAAAATGTCTACTTATCGTTCCTAATCCGGAATCGGCACTAGATGAGGAAGCAGGGAAACTCCTACTTGAAGATTATCAAGAATATTCAAAGGTGCGCGTACCTCGTTGCTCTGGATTCGCAATCACAATTTGACTGACTTGGCAAACACTCTTCTCTAGAGGGCAAAGCTGATGACGGGTATACATGCAACGCCAAAAGTGAGTGGCTCGTAATTCCTAACACTGGGGAAAGGCGGTACAACGCAAGGAGCGGCGACACTAACGTGCCTTTCCTTCCTCCTTCTCCCTTCGCAAAGACACCACCACCCGAATTCCATGACTCGACCATCTCTCCCACATCTTCTTCCACATCCAGCAACAACGCACAAATAAAATCATCCTCCCACCCCCTTCAGCCACACAAACACGCATTCATCAACGGAACCGCCGCTCCTCCTTCGTCTTCCACTTCACAGCCAAACATGCCGGTGAAGAAAGTTGCCTCCGGTGCTGGCGGAGCGCCTGCAGCAGTCAGTGCTGGAGGGGCGGCAAAGGTGAAGAGAGGGTTGAAGAGATTGTAGATGCGCCTCGCAGCCATCTCCTGCGTCTTTGATAAAAATCAGATTCATGAACACGTCATCCACAGCGGAAACGTATGAATCCGGCCGTTCTCGCTTGTCATCTGAATGGACATGTTGTATCTCTTGTGTTTGTGTTTATCTGCAGGCGGCACCGATCGTCGTCCGCCGTAAAATTGTATCTATGTGACCACTGCCTTATCAAAAGCCTGCGGCGTGGTCTGTCACCACACGGAACAAGAGTTTCCCGGTTCCCCTCTGGGATATGCCGACATAAGTCGTTGAGATGACACGAGTATTGGAATCATGGCGCACGTCATATCACTTATTTATTGCTGATTACAACCAATTTTGCGTTTCATGTTGCGCGAGGCACTTGTTCTACTATATTATTCGAATCTTTCAAGAAGGAACGCTTAGAGGACCTCCTTGGTCCAGTCCTTGACGCTGGACAACTTAGGGCAGCCTTCGGAAGGAGGGTTACTGAAAAAACACGACACATATCAGTCGCATTCCAAATCGCGATTCATCAAAAGTACATACCTGAACTTGGTCTCGACAAACACCTTGTTGACACCAGCCTGTCGCTTATCGAATGCGGCGTACAGCTCCTCAAACTCGTCAATCTTGACACGATGACTGATCATGAATGTCGGATCAAACTTGCCCGTGCGAATGTAATCGTTGAGAATCTCCTCCCAGTACAAGTGCACAGGTGCTTGACCGTTCCCGATGAATCGAACACCCTTCTCCATCAAGGCGCCAATGTTGAACTGATTGCAGAATGATGCGTAGGCGGCGATAAGCCCGACCCGACCCATTTTTCGTACGGATCGAATACACTCGTTAGGTGTCTCCGGTACGTCGGTCTCGAGCATCAATGCCTTTTGCGCCTTGTGCAAGAGGGACTTGGGTTCGTGGAATGTGCCACAGTCGAGAGCACAGTCGAGACCGCCAGGAATCATTTCGAGGATCTTGCCTGGAACGTCCTTGACTTTACTGAAATCAATCACTTCGACACCCTCCAATTTACCGGCCATTTCGAGTCGGGCAGGGACTTGGTCGATGGCGATAACTCGTTTGGCGCCCTTGAGCAATGCCCATCGGACAACGCATTGACCGATAGGGCCGAGACCCCAAACACCGACTACATCGCCTTCCTTGACGCCGGTGTCAACGACACAGTGGTAAGACGTGGGCAGGACGTCCGACAGGTATAGGGCTGTTGGGGCATGCAGAATGAGTTAGTATCTGTTGCTTATTCTTTCATGTCTGTGCGCAGAACGTACCTTGCTCATCAGTGACATCATCCGGGATGGGCAAACAGTTAACGTCACCGAACGGCACTCGAACGTATTCAGCTTGTCCGCCGGGGAAACCTCCGGTAAAGTGAGAGTATCCAAAGAATCCAGCTATAGGCAGGCCATATCAAGATCAGATTGGTTTCTTTGCCATGAATATCGCTAGAATCGCACTCACCATCTCGTTGCTATTCGACAGCGAATGCCAATAATTAAACTTCCTGTTAGCAAACTTTCTATAATTCAGATCCGTGTTATGACGACTTACACCGTACCTAGAAAGAAATCCAGGGGTCAGCCTTAGGTTGCCGACGGAATTTTCTAGGACGAAGCCAACTCACATGGTCTGCATCAAACTCGAATCGTTGGTTCGATCACAGAATGAAGACAACTTCTGCTTGCAGTAACGGCATTCGCCACAGGCGATCTGGAAGGAGACGACGACTCGCTGAGAAAGATAGACAGCAAGTTGTCAGCCCGGGCATCAAGGCTACAGTGTGCAAGAAGAGTATACTCACGTCACCTTTCTTTAACTTTGTGACACCAGGTCCAACATCGTCCACCACGCCCATAAATTCGTGACCGAGAATATCATTCTTCTGCAACGCGACGATTTCGCCATGGTACAAATGCAAATCGGAACCACAGATAGTCGTTCCTGTGACTTTGAGGATAACGTCTTTATCCTGAGTGATGGCGGGAACATCACATTCCATGACCTTGACGTGGTTGGAAGATTGCCATGTCAGTGCCTTCATCTTTCGTCCTGAAGGGTCGGGTTTGTATTCATTTTGAACGACCGAACCTGGGGCAGGGCCCATGGCGGCTTGTGCTGCGTTTGATGCTGCTTGCATAATGTTGGTTTGCGTTGTGGGGATTATGTAGAGAGTTGAAGTGGACAGCGCAGAGATCAAAGAAGGGAGATGGTCAATGCCATCTTATATACTGTATGCCTCAAAATAAGTCCAAGAAGGTATTCATGACGTCAGGAAGCACGAGGTTCCAAAAGTGGAGGTTCCAGCTGAACGCCGAGCAAGTACTGTATCAATCGTCGCCATCTTTTGTGCTTTTTCCCGGCTTGTCACCTCTTCCGGCTTCCGGCAAGGTAGACAGCTCGGGAAGTGCGATGTGCGATGGTGGACGGTGGATCTTCAATCGAGCTGTTCAACGATCAACGATATTGTACAGTTTGTCAAACGTTGATGGATTTTGGACTGTTTTAGACCCACTCCACTTGACAGCTGCTGGATGGATGACTACATTACTCGAGTAGCTGCTTAACTGCTTGCTTCCTTGAGAGAAAGTTTGAAGCTTGAATGGCAAAAATACTGAAAGAAGGTACAGATGAACAAGCTCCATGGGCAAGGTGCACGAGGCAGGCAGGGACTTCTTACGGAGCATTGAATGATCATCACGTGAAGAATCCCAAGCCGCTGAGCAGTCGTTGCTTCTGGTCATTGATCGTCGGAGATATCAAAACAGTTGTACGCATGATGATTCTGATTGCCAAGGAGCACCCTCCTGCGTTTCCGAGTGGTGAAGTTTGCGATATCGATCTGAACGAGGCTGTTGCAATGTTCCGAGCTTCCGAGAGCCTGAGCTGGCCATCTACCAAGATAAAACCATTTTGACAAAATATCCGAGTATACCAAGATTCGAAGTATGGTTCTGCCTTTTTCCCAAATCTAGCTTCTCCCTCCACACCAAGCGCAACTTTGCGACTTTACTAGTCAAGCGCGCCTGAGACCAGCAACGGACCGCCTAGGAGGGTTACGCTGCTCAGGCCGTGGCTGCTTTGCAGCGACGCCCGATTGATTCGACGCTCTCGCTGTTCCGCCCAGTATCCTCGCCGCCCGCCTGCCGCGCTCCTGCCGAGTTCACCGACGACGACCGTTTGTTCAAGTTTTATCGACTCATTATCGTCGAACGTCGGCCACTCCCATCGCAGCGCAGAAGGATATCCGGCAAATCTAACTCAACAAGATGGACGCACAGCTAGAAAAGGCTTTCCAGAAGCAGGTGAGTTGTTGTAAGGGCAGCGACGGACTGGACTCCTGACTGATGTCGTTTTGTTTTTTCCGAGTAGCCCATTTTCCAGAACGCTAAGGCCAAGAGTCAGTATCAGTTTCAGGTTGAATAAGGAGAAGCAAGAGGCATAAAGAAGAGTGGAAGAGATATTACAGGAAGATGAAGTCGGAACATGTCAAGGCGGAAGCTGGAAGGACAAGACGGGACGGCAGGAGAAATGGAGCGGGAGCAGTGACAAGAAATGAGTAACTCGGGAACGGATCGCTGACCCTGTCTGTTCTTTCTTCCTTTGCCTTGCTCGATTTGCGTCAACTTCACAATCTTGTCGAACCAATCTTACGATCCCGAAAACAGCCACCAAGAAGGTCAACAGCCGAACTAAGCGATGGTACAAGGATGTCGGTTTGGGCTTCAAGACCCCCGCTGAGGCTATCAACGGTACTTACATCGGTACGTACTTTGGATCCAGAATTTCGTGATGGAATGTGCGTTTTGGTGTCGTTGGAAAAGGCGAGGAGGAAAAGAGGGGATTGAGGGTAGATTGAATGGTTCAGGATGTGGGAAATGGAATTGAGCAGCAGAAACATGGCCGACACCTCACACGCACATTCCAGCGACGTGACCGACGAGGAGCAACCACCCTGACCACGTCGCTCCTCTTATAGACAAGAAGTGCCCCTTCACCGGTAACGTCTCTATCCGAGGCCGAATCCTCACCGGTGTCGTAAAGTCCACCAAGATGAACCGAACCATCATTATCCGACGGGACTACCTCCACTTCATCCCCAAGTACAGGCGTTACGAGAAACGACACAAGAACTTGGCCGTCCACTGCTCGCCCGCTTTCCGAGTTGAAGTCGGTGACCAGGTTACCGTTGGTCAGTGCCGACCTCTGTCCAAGACTGTCCGATTCAACGTCTTGCGAGTCTTGCCCAACCTTCGAGTAAGTGCAGAATGTAGCCGACTCCCAGGTAACGGTTTTGCTGATGACCACACCTCTTCACGCAAATAGGCTCAGCGAGCTTTCAAGAAGTTCTAAACGCTTTTTTCCACCTTCCATAACGATGAACTGGTCTGGGGAATAAGGGAAAAGGGTGTCTGGGAGCTTCTTGCGGATCGAAGCCTTTGGTCGATTATTGGGCAAGATCAATGGCAGAAAGATGGACGCGGGAACGGCATACCTAGGATTGCTTTGATTGCTTGTCGTTTCCCCTGTTTATCGGAACTTTCATGTTGTGCCTGTAGGAAATTGAAGATTCGATCCATCCTTGCATCGCTGTTTCGGCTCAGCCGCGTCACTCGTGTATGCTCGTCTCGAGAGGATGGCTGTTTGCGCACAGGCCATGGACTTGTCAGGAAGCTGCATTTATGCTGTACTTGTTACGCTCGTTTGTGATCGAGCTGGTCCCCAGTTACGTCAAGCGTCCAGTCACGAAGCTCTTGTTGTCAGAGTAACGTCAAAAACGGCTGTGGTGGACTCCAGGCCACTGAGACAAACACAGCACGCCGAAAGCCAGATCCGGGAGTGATACTGACATTATTTACTGAATACTCAATCTATTATACTACTGACTTGCACGAGATGGTTGCAGCTGTGGTTGCTTTCGAGAAGTCGGCAATGCGCGGGAAGATCCGGACCGGAAGCAGCTCACGACGAAGACAAAGAGTCCAAACAAGTCCATGAACAATTCAAAAACGAGTAGACAATACATTGCGCCACATGACCTTTCTTCCAGCTACACTCCCATCTTAATTCACAGAAGACATCATACTACTCGCTCTTCATGGCAACACCGACGACAAGCTCCGCAAAGGAAACGCTTCAACCAGGCGAAACGACTGCATCCACATCGTACAAAGCCAGATTGATCGCTCAGCATATTCTTCGATGTCTTGTTCAGCATAAGGATGCCGGTCACAAGGAACCGTTGATGGTGACTCTTCAAGGCCCTCAAGGTATGTCAGCCTTTCATGCAATCCTTAGGGCTTGCCACTTACCGTATTCGCATTCAGGATCTGGGAAGACTACCGTGACAACTGCATTGTTGGCAGTATTAGCGTCACCACCTTACAACCTGCGGACTGCAGCGTTTTCTCTCGACGACCTGTATCTACCACACGATGGGCTCGTACGACTGAGAGATGACAATCCAGGGAACAAGCTGCTGGCGGGAAGAGGTCTGCCTGGCTCTCATGATATCGAACTTGGACGAACGGTTCTCCAAAGCCTTTACAACATCAATCAGGCGACAGGGAGCGCAAACACCGTCTATCTGCCAATATTCGACAAGAGTCTCTTCGGCGGAGAAGGAGATCGGAGTACACAGGCAATACCTGTCGAGAGTCCAGTGGACGTCGTACTGTTTGAAGGATGGAGCGTCGGTTTCTGTCCTCTAGAGGACGACGAATTGGAGCTGCGCTATAGCTCAGCTCAGCAGGAATACCGGGACACGGCACGGAAATTCGACGCTCCTGCATTCCTCCGACATTCGTTGCAAGACCTCTTGACGGTTAACCGCCTTTTGAAGACGACCGCCGACGCACTCTGGGGATTCTTCACCGTCTTCATTCAACTAGAGCTCGCCTCCCTATCACAAATATACTACTGGCGGCTCGAGCAGGAACATGTCATGATGTCACAGAACGGAGGCATTGGGATGACGGACGAGCAGGTCAAAGTGTTTGTTGATCGTTACTTACCGGGTTACGAGTTATGGATGGACGGTATCAAGACAGGGAAATACGCTGTGCAATGGCAAGGAAGGGGTTTGTCACTTGTATATGGAGCAGGGCGGGAAGTGCTGCAAGTGAAAACATTCTAGGACGCCAGGTCCTTTCAGCGAGCCAGACAACAAGGACATAGAAATGCATAAAAATGTAACAATAAATGACCGCCCGATCCGACATGCGTTCCACACACCGCAAGTGTAGCTCTATCCCAGCATCACCATTCCCATGCCTTCCATTCAGCAGAGCTTTTCACAACTTGTCTTTCCCCATCTTGACAAACCAATCAGCGACAGCTTGATCCGCTTGTTGCAATTCTTTCCACTTGGCCTCTGGGAACGCATACTTGACTGGAGTACAGGTGGGAACCTTGAGCTCGTGAAAACACTTGCAACAGGACCGCTGGACAAGCTGATCACCATATTCTGAACGCAGACCGGGTGGCAGAGCGAGTAGAAAAAGGTAACTGTGGATGGACAAGTCATAAAGCGTAGGAGGATGATTGTTAGGCAGGTCCATCGATTGCCACTACTAGGAAACTGCTTACCTTCGCAACCCAATTTTGGTCATGTACGTTTCGAGAAAACACTTGTACAATTCACCCCACATCCGTAATCTAGCGGCTGTGGAAGCGAGGTCACCGTAAACGCGTACAACAGCGCCTTCTGATAGCAGTCGGACACCTTGTTCGCCACCCGCACCGCACTCTGCCTTTTGATTTTGAAGCATGTCTAGTTGACTGTCGCGAGGGCTGACCACGTGCGAAGGAACTTCTAGAGGAGTATCGACGTATCGTAGAGAGTCGAGAACTCTAGTTTCCTGTGAATCTAGAGATAGACGGCGGAAACATTTCATACAGATCAATGCCTCCAAAGGAGTATCTGCATATGTCAAGCGTTAGCATTTCTCCCCGAGCATGAACGATAACGCGTACGTACAACCGAAAATTTCTGGTTCATCAGCTCCTCTCGAGAATCCGTTCATCAAGTCTCGAAAAGCGTTCGGTTTCGTGCACGGTATATCATCGAAATTCAAGAATGCTTCCAGTTGCCTACGCAACTGCGCCGCGGAAGCTGAGACACCTACTGCAGAATCTTCGCAGTGTTCAAAGTCCGTATTGCGAGACAAGGGTACGCTGCAAAACGCCTCCTGCACTAGCTCTCTGTCCTTGTGCTCCACCACCTCTCGCATGACCGTTTCGCGAGCAATTATTTCCGCTACCGTCTCCAGCATACGTAGTGCCGGGATATTTGCGGTGTTGTCTTTCTGTATCGGATGTCGCACGGAGAGCAGGTCAGATAGCCGAGATGATTGCATTTCACGCTGCAGGTAATCGGCCGACCAAGTGATGTATGCCGCTCTTGCCACGAAATACGCAAGTAGGGTTTCATCTCCTTCGCCCGGAGCTTTTGGTCGATGATCGTGTTCTTGCTCTCCCTTCATTTCTATGTTTGCGTCTTGTTCAGGCGATTGGACGTTGCCGCCTTTCTGCTGCTCTTTGTGGCGATTACCCGTTTTGTTTTGTTTAGACTTGCTACCTTTCTTGGATTTCTGTTTGATCTGTGTTGCAGGCGCTGCTGACTGATTGTCGGCGCTCAGATGACGGTTGCTCAGAGTCATGCCCACAAGCAGGGTAATAAACTTGGCATAGCTCTCGACCGGTTCGGCGCAGACCGCAGATGGTACGCCAAAAATGATCAGTTTCACCAGTTCGCCAAGTATCTTTTCGTTCCCGAAACAACACATCAGATACTGTCAAGGGGGAAGTGGAAGTTTAGCAATGAACCATGTTTTGCTCTGCTCGACTTGTGAAGCACATGTGCGTCACTTACCACTCGCTGCAGTACCATACTTTTATCATCTTCCGCCAACTGCATCAGCTCTGATTGCAAAGCCAAGCTACCAATAACAGCCATATGAGCTCTGTTCTTGGTGCTATTTCTCACCCAATCCGTGGCAGGAAGAGGCTTCCTGCCCTTTTTCGTAACCAACGGACACATCTCTGCCAAAATCGGGGAAAGCACTGCTCGAGCTTCGTACAGCGCTGTGTCTACCTCTTGGCTGTATTCGAAATCTAAACCGCTGATAGTGAATTCGTACGATGGTATTCTAGATGAGCATGTTGGTTCTGGTGTCTGTGTGGGAGATTCGTCCTCGGTGTAGAGAAGTGTTGCTAAGGGTCCAGCGTCATGCAGTCTAGTCTTTACAGATAAAGCATCCAGGATGAGCTCGGCCCGCTTTGCATAGTCCTCGGAGGATTTGGGAGTCGGAATAAACTGGGTGTTGCTGGCTTGCATCTTGTGTTTGTTGTGGATGGATCTCCGGATTCTGGATGCTATTGCGATCTATAGTCAGAAAGAAAGCTCGAAGCCTTCTGACAGGGCGTCTTCTCGTTTGGCCACCACACGATGATTTGTTGATTGGAAAAGCAATCCGACGACGTCTCCGGATGTGACAGCCTACGTGCACGACGAGCGACCACTGTCAGAGCCTGTCCGGCTTGTTTTCCAACCACGAGATATACTGTTCGGAGTGCGCCTTCCTTTGTCGAATTTTGCAGGAGAGGTATCACGAGAAGAAGTCCAGGTGTCCGCTCGCGCAAGACGTAATGCGCCGGTGAATAACCGATGGTAATGCGTCTCTGCTGATACCTAGATGAATCTCGTCTTGACCGAGTGGGAAGGAGAGCTATCAGTCTCAAGGAGGAGGTAGTCAGTCAAGCTATACTCTATGGAAGATGCTCTTCTGTGCTTGCGTCACATTTCTTTGTTTGTTTACTTTGTCGGTCCCTTACGCCGAATAAGGCAAGCAAGCCAAGGAAAGGGTGTGGTTGTTGCTAATCCTGTCCTGCACACTCATCTTATTGATAAGACGTCGTCAATAAGCACTCACCAGTTGGCTACAGACCGACACTGTCTTCCACAGGTCGGCCGTATCTCGAGACAGCATCTTTGGAACTAAAGTACGGGGAAAGGCCGTGTTCGTTCTGCCAAAGACTTGTTCCGCGAGTCCCGTCGAAATCAAGGAGGAAACCGTTAAAGCATGTCTATAACCGTAAGTGACTCAGGCAGAAGATAGATATACCAGCTCTTACCTGTTCATCTTGCAGATTCGCTTGCGGTTCGCGCAGAATGAGCGATCAACTCTGCAGATTGAGCCGGAAACGACGTACGAGCAGCTGAAGAAGATGATCTTGGATGTAACAAAGATTCCGGTAGAATTTCAAGAGCGTGAGTTTCCGAAGCACTTACATACCTGCTGTCTGTAGTTAGTCCTACAACACACTGAGTTCTTCCGTCATTTTAGTGAAATACGGGTATCCACCGCGGCCACTTCCGCCAAGCGTGACCGGTGATCCCAATGCAAAGCTCTCCTCAATACCTATTGAGAAAGGGGAACAGATCATGGTAATTGAGAACAGGTCTTCCGCTTTCCGAATCGTGACAGCTATAGCTTCCAATAATCCTCAAGTAACCTCAGATCCTCAAGCAGTACCTACAACATCTTCTCAAGGTTCAGCAGATACTGCTGGAGAGGACAATCAGGGCGTGACCGCTACCGTCCCGCCCACAGTTCCTTTGGCACAGCCTGTTTCCACATTCTTCGAGACGGCTCCAACTCCGAAATCCACGATATCTACCGCTACACATACACCAACACCTGCGCCTTCCGTGCCGCGTACTATCATACCTAGCCCTATCACTTATAATAATCCGGGAACGGGTCCTGCTTCCGCTACATCTACGACCAGTACTTCCGCACCTTATAACCATCCGGCAAACTTGGCTGTCCCGTCGTCTGTCAAAGGAGGCCTCATCGGATCATCTCCATTGGCCGAAAGGAATACCGGAAGTCTTCCCAATGGTCAATCAGCAAGGGAGAATGCCGGGCATACAGGACCGCGCCTAGGCGACCAGAATGTGCTTACCTCGCTTTCGGAAACGGAATCAGGAAAGCCAGTTTATGTGGAACTGAATGATGGTATGGGAAGCGTGTTGATTCATAGAGTCGTCCCGGACGACAATAGTTGTCTGTTCAGTGCGATTGGATTGGTTTTCAAAGGTCACTACGATGCCGGTATCACGAAGGAGCTGCGGCAAGGTATGTTTCAATATACTGGCCCGGCTACCTACAGCTGACTGAGTTGTCTCTTCTCCAGTTGTGGTGGATGCGATCCGGAAAGACCCTGTGAACTTCTCGGACGTGATGCTCGGGTACGTAAATGGATATCTTGGTCTCCGTCATATGTCTGATGCAGAGCATTGTTCTTGCAGGCGTTCACGAGAAAACTACATCCAAACGATACAAAAGCCATCATCCTGGGGAGGAGCGATAGAGCTCGCAATTTTCGCGAAGCAGTGCGTAGCTAAAAGTGAGCTTACAGTTCCTTGTTCAGACTGACTGATTTTCAAGCGGCAACAGTTTCAAGACCGAGATATCGAGTTACGATGTTTTGACCGGGAGAGCGGATCGCTTTGGTGAAGGGCAATATGATACTCGGTAGGTTCAAAGGTGAACTATCTCAAATATTGACCGTACTCAAACTACGATCGCTAGATGTATTCTCATTTACTCTGGAATCCGTAAGTTCTTCGTCCATGCACGAAGTCAAGAGAATTCCCAGTCCCAATCTCTGTAAACCTCCAGACTACGACGCTGCAGCGTCAACACCAACGCTCGACGCTCCCATCGACTTTCAAACTTCGATTTTCCCAGTCTCGGACGCGAATGTCACAAGAGCAGCCGAGCACCTTGTAAAGAAGCTCAAGGACAAGCACTACTACACGGATACTCAAAACTTTGATTTGCGATGTCAGGTGGGTACCATCGATTCCTTCTGCAAGGCGTTGCTCTCACGACTTGTTGTGATTGTGGATAGGTATGTCAAATAGGCTTGAAAGGGGAACAAGGCGCGCGAGAGCATGCAATCAAGACTGGTCGTAAGTACCTCTTGAAGGCAGGAGGGTGGTTCGCAGAAGCTAAAACATGAATTCCTTCTTTTCGGGTCCCCTGTTGCATCGCCAGACGTTGAATTCGGAGAGTATTGAGGCAATAATTTCAGGCGTTGGAGTTTTTCATCTTGGCAGTTTCGCAAGGCGATATAGGCAGCCAGTAGCTATTTCTTTATGAGGCAATGATGTTTCGGACCCTCTCCATAATAATTGTCCCATAATCAACAATAAGCAATGAACGTACTACTGTATATCGAGAATTCATTTTTGTCGTTGTGTGTGCCAAAGAGAATGACGTCACAATAACACCAATAATATAGATCCAAAGGAGTTGGTTCGGAATTGCCTCCTTTCCTTTTATTAGCCTCTTGTCCTTTGAATTGAACGGGTCTTCAGAGAGTATATCAGCAGTGCTTCTCGCTACATCTTTACTAGTGTCGCAGACAAATCAGTGAAATCAGTACAATAGTCTCCAACAATGGCCGCATTACTGGGTAAAAAAGCAGCAAAGGTGAGTAGGATTTTTTCACAGTCTGAAACACAGCATCAAGTTTTGCTCATCATTCTACTCTGAACGCCCTAGAGCGTTCTCGCAAAGCATATCGCAGCGATTGAACCGCTAGACCCGCTCTATGAGACGACGATTGACAGCTCCGGGAAGTCTAAACGGGTCAGGGTGAGTCACTGATTGTGAACGGACTATCACTTGATGATGCTGAGCGAATCCTACAATGTCATAGCGAAAGGACCCAGAAGGTTTATCCAAGAGAGACTTGAAAATACTTCAGAAAGTGAAGCGAAGGGCTCATCGACTCGACAAGGGGATGAATTTGTGTGGATTGAGAGTAGGATGGACATTCTGGATCGTATGTCGTCGTGGTTTTTGGTCCCTGGTGACGTGGGGAGCCTCTACTAACAATATATATGCTTGTTCTTGTCGCAGGGTATCATTCCTGGTGCAGGTGATGTCGTAGATGCGATTCTCAACTACACGCTTGTCGTCCGACCAGCCAAACAGGCGGAAATTCCGGATTGGCTCGTCAAGAAGATGTTGGCGAACAACGGCATCAGTGCTGCAGTTGGTTTCATTCCTCTTGTCGGCGACATCTTGTTGGGTGTCTGGAAAGCGAATTCAAGGAATGCGCATCTGTGAGTCCGGTTTTCCACGAATGAACTTGGCTGCCTTGCTGATACTGCTATGCTCTTTAGGTTGGAAGAGTATCTAAGTATTCGAGGCGCCGAATACCTTGCTTCCGTGGGCTTTCCCGTCGAGTCAGCGTCAGCAGGGCATCAGCTCGGCGTTACTCAAGATCCTGAAGTTCGGTCCGAATACAAGCCAGGAGCTGGGATGGTATCTGGTGAAGTCATTCTGCCCTATTCGGCACAGCAACAGCATAGTACTGGTAGAGGCTGGTTTGGGTTCGGAGCAAAGGGCGAGAGACCAGCAGGTACAACAGTACCTCAGAATGCAGCTGCTCCAGACCACAACAACTATGGAACGACAGTCCCTCAAAATGCAGCCGCTCCGAATCACAACAATTACGGAACTACTTCCAACACGGTTTCTAGAGTTTGATGCTCGTTGCTTTCCCTTCTATACCAGTGATTCACGCGCATTCGGGCGATCCGAAACACAGTTGTACACATGTCATAGACAATCAATCTCATACACGGATGGAATTAGAGGCGGGAATCACCTGTACTACAACAGCCAGATTGCCATGCCGGTTGTCTGTTTCACGACTACGGGCAGCGGAAGGTATACGGCTGCAGGGTATGGCGGTGGCCGATCAGCAAGAAACCCACAAACACGCTGCAACGCATACTGCCGATATCCTGTCATATATGGAAAGACGCCGCACCCTGATCACGATATAATTTATGAAGTTACAGTGACTCTGCTGACACTTATGTCGCGTACTTGGCAACCGCAAACGCCTGAGGCAAATTTCTAAGGTCGGTAAACGGCCGTTCGACGACCACGAGCTCGTTTCCAAATACTCCCACACCAGCCAACTGCCTATACTTCCCTGTCACCGTTGACGTTGTTCCATCACCCGCACCTTCGTTACCGGTTTCTCCGCCCGACGTCTCGCCACCCTCAGCGTCGTTTACCACTCCCGCTTCAGGCTCCGAATCTCTGAACCTCTTGGACTTCTTTTTCCTGAGTTTCTTGCCGATTTTAGTGTTGAGCGGGATAGACGCGATCCAGTTCAGTCCCCATGCCACGAGTTTCGGCTGAGGCCCAGCAGAGTAGAGCTGTAAACCTGCAACCGGATCTCCTTGCCGGGACATTTTGGTACGTCGAGGGAAGAAGTCGGGATTCAGCCTTCTCGAGTCGACGTCGAAAGCTTGGACACTGTTGTCGACGGGGAAAGCTAATGCGAGATGACGGTGATCAACAAAGCATAGCGCCGATGGCGCCTGAGCAAAGGTTGGTAAAAGGCAGTGTAACTGGGGAAAGACGCAAATAGTTAGATTGTCAAATAGTTTCTGATATAACCCGCCTCGCTTGAACTCACCTTGAGCACATCCAGGTTGTAAATTGCAGTCTTTTTATTGGTATCGGCAACGGCCAACCATTGCCCATCTTCGCTGACAGTCATCACCTCTGCGCGCAGGACTTGATTTCCGCTTTCGACATCGTCGTCATCGTCGTCATCCGAGTCGCCATCTCCCTTGGTAGAGCTCTCGTCATCTGCGGTCGAGCTGGCGTCATCTTCGCCATCGACGTGCATGCCGTTGGGCTCCGTATGACCATTCGCAGCATGTCCATTACTGCGCTTATCGACATTCTCCGAAAGACTAGAGCGCCTTGGGAGGCCACGGGTCACTCGGGCTCCTTCAGTTTGTGCCAAACTGAATGTACGGGAGACGCTGATTGATGCATCGAATTCGTTGGGCAACTCGACCACGACCACTGCTGCTTCTAATGCCAAGCCCAGTAGCAGTCGATTGGAGTCGGGGGTGAATGCTATGGTAACAGCACCAGTACCCTTCTGGGATAGCTCGAAGTTCGTGCATTCCTCAATAATCAATTCGTTGAATTCCTTGATACGCCTTGGGACGATGGTACCGTCGGCCTAAGGAAACCTGAAGGTTAGCCCAAAGTCAACCAGGACGTCTTAAATGGCTGCTTACTCCGTGACGAAGCTTGAAGAGCTTGGTTTCGTACAGGTCGGATACTGCAAGCCATTTGCCGTCTCTCGACAATGCAGCCGTAGTCAAACTCGTTCGAAGCTGATTCTCGATGATACATCAGTCCAAACTGTAAGCACACTATACACAAACAGCTCACCTGTAGATTCATCTCCAGCACCTTGTCCCATCCATTTGGTTTTGCTTCATCGTCTTGCTGCTCTAGCTCACGCAACCGCCAAATTCCGATGCCACGATACCTCCTGACCATTATCAAACGCTTGCTCTCGCTCATACCCAAAACATCCGTGCCATGACCACTTGGCGTGAAACCCATTCTGTTTTGCTGAGCATCACTGAACTTGGTGACATGGTTCCTCGAGATCGGGTTGATAAGAGTTTCTCCGTCCAGAAGCATGTCTGGTGACGATGCCGGTGTCAGAACAACTTGCATGTCGAGACCTCCGGATGCCAGTATCGGTGCAAAAGTTGGATTTAGCGGCGTCGCTTTCGGCACGAGCGAATAGGGCGGGAACATGGCCAGTGACCGGATATCATGAACATGTATTCGTTTGAATGATGTCTGCACCCATTTGCCCCTCGTCTGTTTATCGGCCCCTTCTTCTGACTGGGGTGTATTCGCCTTCACAAAGGTGAATTGAGCTACCTTCTGATCTGGGCCAGCGGTGTAAACCGATTTTCCGTTCTACAGACGAGATATCAGCGCTTTTATCACAAGTTTTAAAGTACAAGACGTCTTACCGGTCCAATCGTTAAACAGAGTGCATCTGCGGCATGTGCCTGGAAGGTTTGCAGTTGCGCCTGAGACTTCCCGTCCCAAAAGGTGACTGCACCGAGTGAATCCGAAGATACAATAGTATGGTCGCTGCAGATGCACAGTTTTGACGTCAGGGGATCAAAGACAGAAGTACGGCAAAGCTACTTACGCTAAGACTCCGACACCCCAAACGATATTACCCCGGTTCTTTCCCTGGTCTCGCCTCAGCTTGTTGACTGCCATTCGACCGATCATCCGGCCGTTCAATGCATTCCACTTCCGCAAACTGGAATCGGAGTTTCCTGTCACGAGGTAATGGTTTTTCCATATCCACTGCTTGCCATCGGTCTCGACAGGTCCACCACTTTGCAAGTGCACTCGAGACGGCGGTCCCCAGGCAATCGATAATGTCCTTGTTCTTCCTTGAATAGCTTCTGTTCGGGTGACGGGTGACGACGGTTCCAGATATAATGAATGGGGCGAAATGTTCAGGAAGTGAATATGAGGGCTGCTACTCGCTACTGCAAGCTTGTCCTGGGTTGGCGAAGCCGTCATTGCCCAAATCGGAGCTCCGGGAACGGCGTATGTTTGCTATGAGGGCTGTCTGTAAGCGTGGCTCACTCTCTTTTAGCTTTCCCGAACGACCTACCAGAATTCTTCCCGTGAGCAAACATCGCTCAACAATATCTCCCGAATCGCTTCCCGCTGTGAACAAGCGAAGTTCTTCCAGTCGCGGCACTCTTCTAGTAACTTCTGGACTGTGGAAGTACTCGGGATCTCTGACGACAACGCTAACGAGTGACACGGTGGGATGCGACAGTACCGTTGGCAACACCTGAATATAGCACACGGATCAGCTGGAAAACGACGACAGCTTTCGGATTAGTGCACGGATATGCTTACCCTGCTCAATACCCAGTTACCGGGGTTTCCTATTTTGGTGCTGTTGATATATTCCCAGATATCGATTTGGCCGTTTTGCCTTGCGCAAATCAGACATCCAAATTCAGCCGCGGCGACGAGCTCAGGCGTGAGTTCCGGAGTAGGTCCTGATATTCGGATCTTCTTATTGATCGCCACTTGCTGAGCGTGAGCTACTCCAGGGTCCGCCGAAGGGAAGGGTAATGGCGGGAACACCAAAGCTGTAATCGGTGAAGGATCATAATCCACAAACCGAACCCGGTGGACTGGTGTCGTTTCCGCCGCTGTGGATGTCGAAGGCATGTTGATAGGGTCCTCCTCTGACTGTACCATTATAATATGATTTGATAGACAGTTACAGCGAGGTGAGCATCAGCACGACGTTCATAGTCCATTGCAATATGAAGCGATTCAAAGGTGAGCCCGCTTGGCCAACATCCAACATTTCTCGAAAGGTCACGTGACTGCGTTTGAACTTAACCATTATGCGCGAATTGCAACCCAAGCACTCGCGATTCGACGTAATAGAGAGCACGACCTTGACTATACCGGCTCACAGCTATTTCAATTGCTTCAAATATATAAATTGCGAAGGCATGTGCTCATATTACACGTCTCACACAACTTCTGCTACTATCCCAGATACAAAGTTTTCCTCCAAATACCATGAGTCGGGCCAGAAGATCGAAAGATCTTGAACGCACTTTCCTGCGAGACCGCTCATGTTCTCCTTCTCGCACTAGTCGATACCCGCCAAATTGTCCAATGTGGAGCGCAAAAACATGTCATTTTGACCAGCAATCATGTGCTCTCCGCAATAGCAGACTGGTCACGGGTTGTGACCAGCGTGCGACTCCACTCTACGACCTGTTACAGGAACGACAGAGTGTGATTCAGCATTCGCCGACTGTTACCAAGGGATGAACGAGATAGAACGGACCTTGGGATGCGCCATTACTTTGGACTTTGAGAATCCAAGGATTTGTAAACCTTCCATCGAGGTTGCACGAGACAAAGCAACGTATGCTGGTGGGAATCGTTGATTTTAAAGGCTATACACCGTAGTAGCGATGCAAAAGATCTCACCTTGACCCTTTTCGAATACGCTAGACAGATCGACTTTCACTCTTTCCAATGCTATAGGAAAAAGTAGTTGGTTGATCAGTCCAAGCGCTTACTCGCTAGGCAGAATGATCAACTCACTTTGTCCTTGACTCTTATGGATTGACATGGCCCATGCGAGAATTAGAGGTAACTAATCACAAACGCAACATTCACTGTAAGTACCAAAGCTGTAGTGGTAAATATCACATGTCGTACCTGTGACCTCTGAGCAAGGATCTCGCCATTCGGTGCTTCCACTTTGAACGTTTCTCTCTTGACGAGACAGTCTCGAACTCCGCCATCAGGCATGATAAAAGACACTACCGGCAGTTCTTCCTCCATGACTGATGACCTCGGTTTTGGCTTTGATAGCGACAGTCCATCTTCTCCAAGCTCCTCATTTTCCGAATCTTCGTAGTTGATTCCTCCAGTTTCACCTCTCCAACTGCCAGTTTTCGTTATTTGAAATTCCGTTTCTTTACAGAACCCGATAACTCTACCCATACTTCCGTTGACTAGCGTGTCGTCGATGTTCTTGATCATCATTACCTGAGCGTCGATCTTTAGTGTAACGGTGTCGGATGCCATAAAGTTGGCAAGTAACTTCTTTTGCTGTTCCGCTCTGTTCCCGCCATCTGGGCCGTCTTTGGAACGATAAATCTTTGGGTCGCCACTTAATTGCTGCAGTCGACGTTGATTCTCTATTTCGACCTGTCTACGCGTGGGATAGCTGATGGAAGTTTCACTAAGTATAGATTACTGAGCGAACGATAAGGGATAACGGCTTACAGTGATGTAGGCTCGATTCCATCATCATACCTTCGCGGAGTTCGAAGACTCTCGAATTTGGCTATCGACTGAGCGGTCAAGGTGCCGAAACGCATTTCGTTCAGCATCTTGACAAAGGCTTTGCCAGTCAGAAAATTACATGTCCACGATGAGCTGGATCATTCCAGGAAAAATCAGCGGTGAAAATGTACGAACTCTCGTCACGTTGTCGGAAAACCTTTGTCAAGTTGATAGACTTTTGGATCGCTTCTTTCCAGGTAGCAGCTTCAAAGACAAAGTTTGGTTCGCCCGATTTGTTCACAGGTGGAAGCTGGAAGAAATCTCCGGTAACAACAAGCTGTCAGAATGTTCAGAGATATCAGTCAGCGGCGCCCATACTGAACAGAATTAAAATGCTTGCCTGAATGCCACCAAAAGGTTGAACCTTCTTTCTCAGTTTCTGCCCGACCTTGTTAAGCTTGTCGAATAGTTCTCCGTCAACCATAGACACTGAAATGCGGCATCTTCAGTATATTGCGGTAGTTATGTCGAGATTTGACCGCGTTACCTTCATCAATGATCAAAACTTTCGCCTTCAACCACCTGTTCAAGGCCTTCTTGTTCTTCCTAACGCTCGCGCACAAGTTCTCAACGGTACCTGTACCGAGTCCGATGCCAGCAAAGGAATGCAAAGTCATGCCGCCGATATTGCATGCCGCCATGCCGGTGGAAGCGGTGACTACAATCGAGTCTTCTTTCCCTGCGTACTTTCTTCGAAACTGAGCAATAATCTCACGCAGGAGAACAGATTTACCAGTACCTTTGATAGTCGAAAGGTGTTTAGTTCTCGCTGCATGTAGATTTCCCCTTATCCTCCTCGAGGCGACTCACCAGCACTACCGGTAAAGAAGATGCTTTTCCCCTGGTTAACTACCATTCCCACAACTTGCTGTTGTTCCGTACTCAAGAAAACACTGTTTAGCTTTCCTGATTTCTTCGCTGTGAGATTCCCTGGAATGTATTCCGGGTCGTTTCTGTTCTCACTGCTGTACAACCGTTTGTCAGTGAGTTTACGCACGAATGACGGGGAACGTGCGTACTCTGTACTCCCCCATGGAGCAAGGCTGGTATCTCTTTTCCGTGACGGACCAGAATCCATGCCTGTCAACATGCGATCAATCGTATTGGTCGACCTTGATGAACTTGTTGATGCGTCGGAAAGTCTCGTAGCAACTTTAGGAGCAGAAGTTTGAGAGAAGGCTTTCATGATCGCTTCTCGTCGCGCTGCTGCTGCCCTCTCTTCTTCTGCCGTTTTCGGTTTGCCGGTTTTACGTGCTGGAACGGAAGGGCCGGTGCTTGTGATATCTGTGTTTGTTGGTCGAGTATTGGAAGTGAGCTTCATTCTCTTCTCCCGCCTGTAAAGAGATGCGAAATGATGGTTATCAGCGGCGAAAAGGGTAGACTATGTATACTCGAGTTGAGCGAGACGTACACTGGTGATTGTGACCATGGTAGCGGAGTAGGGTCTATCGGTTCTGGCTCAATATCCTGTGATAAGGCTGGCTGACCCGGTGCCGCGACTTTTCTCTCATCCCAATCCCGACCCTTGGAATTGAATCTTGATAGCATTGACATTGCAATTGCAAGGGAGGATAACGTTGTCGAGCTCTATTATTGTCGGTGTGGCCGATGATGGCGGACGCACTTTCTCTGAAGAAGAAGTGCCGAGGAGGACCGCACAATTTTGTCGGTTGTTACTGATGTGAACCGACTCAAGAAGGGACCAAAACGAGCGCTACAGAGATGGAAAAGACGATAGAGTGTAGGAGTATAGGAGCAGAGGACGGATCTCCAGTCTACCCGTATCGTCTTAGATGATCAACAACTGGAGGATGCTGTACATTACCCTTGTCTTGGCTCGATTTTTTGTTTACTTTGTTTGAAGCCTTGTTATGATTTTCGCGCGTTTGTAGCTGCGTTTGTCGATTGAGGTAGCTATTGAGGTTGAAAGCTAGGTTGCCTAGGAATGAACTGAGGTTGACCTGAAAGACCGCTTCCAGACCAGAGTAGATATCTCTCTCATTTGAATGCATGACACCAACCAACGTTCATTCCTTCGACACACAGAGTATATTCATAATAACGAGGATCTGGTGCTTTCCGCATGATTTGATCGCAACGTTCCAGACCTCTAGGTTCCACGAGCGACTTCAGCCAGTACTACGCATACCGTACAAGGATGCCGAGGGGAACAATAGTCATTCGAGCTATACAGCTACGTTACAGAGACGTTTGGATGGTTCAAGGTATGATCTAATGCGACGATGACTTGATAAGGTGGAAGGTAGTTTCTGCTTTTGTAACGGAACTTGGTCCACCATAGTGGAGGATATCGAGGTGTCCGCCGAGACCGAAACAAATTCTGTGAGTACGTCGGCATCTGTTCTACTGAATCACTCAACATGCAGAGTAGGGATGTACCGAGGCTTGGAACCGCTGTCGACTCGTCCTCAGTTCTCGACAAGGATCGGAGGAACAAGCACCAGCTACCGTACTACGGGAATCGCTGTGTCGTGTGGCTGGCATATTTACGACATACACAGCGCCTCTTTGGTGTGCTGAAGACGGACCCGTCTCGCGGTCCGCATTTATATGCTATCATCGCTCTCGAAGCACAATACTTTCGTGGGTCAATTCCTGGGAAATCACTCGGTTTGTCTTCTTGAAAAGCTTTAGGATATCCAGGGAAACGACGTCGTAACACGTGTCGGACGTGACGTCCGGAATACGGTGCCAAGCTTGTGTAAGTACAGCCGCAGATTTTTTTTCGATGTTATGGATGGAATGAGAGCGTTAACGCTCAGCCCGTCACTCAAGTGCGTCTCGCTTGCACGAGGTCAGTCGAAACGGTCATCGAACCCTATCTTGTTCAAGACCACAATCGATCTAGGTAGTGTTTTTCAGTACACAAGAGTCTTAAGCGGTGGTCCTTATGTAGACTTCGTGCTAAATACATGCTTTTTAGTCCAAACATCACTTATTAGTCGCCCAATTCCATTTCCCTAAAATACGTAAGTCGAGTTTGTTTGAAAGTCATCTCGCTTTGGTGATCCATTATGTTTGCTCTATAGCAGAATGCCACTACCGCCTGGTATCTGAACGGTAGAAATGTAATCCCGCAAAGATACGACCGAATAGATGGTTTCGGTCAGGCATGGTGGAACACATACGTGGCTTTGTACGTCGCTGCCAATCTGTGCTTCGGCTTGCTAGTTGACGCCTCGTTGGGTCTCCTAGGAAGTCGCAAGGGGTCTCTGAAGTTGTCGGCGGGAACACTTGCGTTTTCGCGCGACCTGTAACTTCAGCAAACTTCAGCAGTCCTCCGAGGTGATTTCATCACCGTCGATGGCATCTCCGTCACCAACTCTCCTTTCTGACATTCGATCACCTTATACATATCTTTATCAACTGTGCTCTTCGTATAACCAAGTGAGAAGCATTTTTATCAACTGTGCTCTTCATATAACCAAGCGAGAAGTTATGACACAGGGAAGCGTGGACCTTGCAACCCGTCAGATGGGCACAATGAATGATTGCCAGGCGCATTCTTTCCCTAACCCTCTCAACGACACAAAGGAGAAGGTGCACAAGTCGTGCCGAGCAGCCCAGCTTCTATCTTCTAGAACTCGTGAACTTTGCCTGAATGTTTCTTTCGTCTGTCCACATTGCTGTTATCAATGCGATTGTGTATGCCACAAATATGTCCTGAGACACCAAGCGGTCCAATATTGCAGTGGCAGGTGTTCTCCAAGCGGCATACCAAGCTTGCTTTGTGTCTAGATGGCATCGTTGGGCCAGAACTGAGCGTATCGTGCAGTCTAGTCGTTCTAACTCGTATCTATCTAAGCATCGTCGTAAAGCAATACGAGCCGGTGCTTTGACCAGTTGCTTGCCTCTCAGCCTCGCCGGCGAGCGACACGTTCACAGGTTGTCGGAGAATGGAGGAAGATGCTGGATCAGACGCTGTCTCCTGTCTGCCGCGCCCTTCTCTTGACCGGCTGGCATCAGAAAGGGCCATGTGTCGAGACGTTACAGACAAAGCTCACCCAGACGTCGATCTCCTTCTGCTACCTCGTCCACAAGCCAACCTTACTGCTATGGGTATCCATCAATCAAAAGAGAACCCAGTGGGTGGAAATCCGAACACGATGTCGTCGGCGTTAGTCCACACGATTGTCATGAATGACGATATAGATCTAGCGAAGAATAGAGAAACCAAGTTAGAGAAACCAAGTTAGTCGCATTGAGCGGGAACCTCTCTTGTACCATGGTTGTTTCCTTATCCATGGCTGCATGGATAATACCGACGTCCTTGTCATTTCTCCGTCTATTCTAAGAAGGAATGAGAGTCGTTGATAATTACCCTGAGGCTTGCCCTAGCTCTCAGCTAGCCAAACGCTCAAAACTCGGATCGCGATCACATTGAACCGGTTTGATTGCCTTTCAAACTGAGTCATATTTCCGACATTACAGATTCTCCCATTCATCTGTAGTAGACGCTTTCGGTGGTATATTTCGATGACCGCTGACTGCCACCACATGGTGTAGTAGATCAAAGATCGCTACCGTTGAAGCCCAGTCTTCCCACCAGCTGTTCTCCTCATATGAAGTGACAAGTATTTTCTGGGCCGATTAGTATTGATGATGTTTTGCCCCTGAATTTTATAGTTAGCACCGGCAAGTGGTATATAATGAGTAAATAACGAGATTTACCTCCTTCGAACGCACAAGATCAGCCGTGAAGTCTGAGCCAAGCTTTGAGCCATTGGTACAGCACCCTATGCTATCCATACATGCCATCAATGCAGAGAAATTGACTTACGATCCTTTTCATCTTTGTGAAACAGATATGATTAACAACACAAGGTATGCAACAGTGATACAAGAACGCTGGCGGATCACGACTTGAATGTCGGAAGGAAGACACTTACTCGAATGAAAGCTTTCAAATCATCCCCTTTTTAATGACTCCAAAATAAAGCACATCACTTTTCAGCATAATGTAGTTTGCGTCACACCGCTTAACTCCAGTTTACGTCATCTTGAAAAATCTCAGCCTTGCCTGATTGGCCCATCAAAACACTCGCCAAGCTTTACAAGCTTCGAAGTCTTGTCATGATTCATGGCAATATACCAGAGGACAGACTCTCTAGATTTTCCCGCATTAAACAAAGCACCTAGCACGCCGTCACTGACTGTAGTGAAACCGTGTATAGTAGTACAGCATGACTTGATATTACATTGATCTCTGCTCTATCTCTATTGCCTGTTCCTCTCCATCTTGCTTATGCTTCCTTTCCATTTCATCATCCCCAAGCTCTACGTTTCTACCGCCATGTCTTTGCAGTTTCACTCAACTTCAGATTTCAACATACATCCTCTGTTTCATCTTCGACTACACGTTTCTAGCATCTCAAAACTTGGCACACTTCTTCGGCGCACCCAACATTGCGTCCACGCACGACGACCTTCTCCGCGCTGACACTCTCGCGCCATCCCGTATTGTTCGCGCAACTTGCGATGTTTCGCAGGAAACTGGACGTCTTCGCGCAACTCAAGACAAAAGTCTCTCCACCAGGTATTTAGTATATATAGCTTGCCTCAAGCCTCTTATTGTAAACTCTCTTAGGATGTTTTATTTCGCTTTTTGATTCATATTCAACTACGAAGCTACCCTTCTCCACAAGACATCTTTACAGAATTAGCTACCCTTGGCTCTTCGAATTATATGACGTTAGTTCGCAAGTCGATTGCATTCAACATCAACGTATGCAGAATCCCCCTCAAAGGTACACGTCTTCTAGTTCAAGCCCAGTGCCCGCGACACTGGCGGTGATGTGGCTAATTCTGATAAATATGTGTACCGCGCCAAATACCGTCGGTCGTGATGATTTATGATCTCTTTATTCATTCTCTGCTTCAACTCGAATACCTAAAGTGGGAGAAGAGGATGCTGATCCTGCGCAATCGGGAAGTCAAGTACATCACTGTGCTAAATTCCTCTTCGAAGGCAAAGCTACTTTATTGACTCAGGGCGAGACGACGCCTGTCCGAATGATTGAAGCAAATAATCGCGCTCACCAAATCAATGCTCCATGTGTTCCGGTTCCCATTATGCTTCATCTCATGACCGAGGTGACTCAACGAACTGTGCTCTGAAGAAAGGTATATACGCAGTGGTGATAGTGAATCACTTGGTAGACGACTAAGGTTTGGATCTCAACAATTCCGGTATAGATGAACAGCTACGTCCAAGATTGACATGTCTCTATTGCGATTAGGGGACTGAGAGTACGCTAAATTCTGCTTCCGCAATGCATAAGCTTAACTCAGCAGCTCAGCTCCTTGTGATCTGCCGGTCTACATTCTGGATACATTCTGCCAGTCTTATCTTTCTCCTTGACATCAGTCGTTAATATAGCAGACACTTCGGCTTTCAACATATGTGATGTTGAACGGAAATTAGCCAGCACTCCTTCTTACGTTGTCGCAGAAAGTAGTCGGTCGAATTGTTGTCAGTACAGCGTTCTTCTGTCGGAAGGTGAAGGTTTCAGGAGCGCTAAGCTGCGCACATAAGTCTTCTTTGGGGAAACGTTTGGCTGGACTATCAGGAGCATCCACAGAAGCGTCGTTGATACACATCACATCCAGCTGATTAATAAACTTCTGAGAAACCCTGCATGCAAAATGACACGTAGGAATCGGAATACAGTCTTGTTACGGAACGGTCATCCGTCCGCAAACACAAATGCGCTAGCTGCTGCCTATAGCGAGCGCGATTTCAATTTTAAAAGTCTGAAAGGCGGTGTCGAATGACTGAGTCGGTATATGCTCCAAGCACCACTCGATGAGACACGTTGTATCATTCCAAGCACCCTTGACTTGACCTACACCAGGACGCAGCATCAGCGAGAGACCTAAATACTCCTTATCTTGCGAAGCAGCGCCAGAGAAACAGTCAGATGTATGCTGCGCTCTTTCCCTCGACAAGGTCTGTAATGAATATATATTTACTCCCAAATCATATAGAAAGGCTCGTGTAGAGTGAGTTCTAGGTAATGTCTACACAGAAACATGTCTCATATTTTGGACTTATCCCCGGTACAATGTTTCAAATATGTCCTATGGTGCGACCCACGTGTCTAAGCATTGACCGGCTAAAGCTATCAGGTGTCACAGGTTGGCTTGGTAAATCTGTTCCTGTATATATGTGAAGCGAAAAGGAGGCGACCTTGTGGAAGATTCTCGCGGGGAGAATGGCACCAAATGTCGGATCAAACACATGACACGATTATTGATGGGATGGAGTATGATCATGAAACTGGAAAGCGACTACCAACAGAACTGTCGAAACTAGCTATGTGTATACTTGTCGTCTTACTGCTTAGGGAATGAAGCTGCTTTAAACACGGCCTTCGCTCCTGCTGACGTCAGCTTTTTTTTCTCCCGCGAGAACACCTTCTTAATTACCACCAACATCAGCACCCGTTTTTTGTATATAAACATACCGAGAAGCATAAAAAGCTTGTTCAAAGGATGTGTGACAAGACAGTTATAAACGGATTCAGTATGGGTAGAAACATGTGCAGGTGATGAACAGCTTCGCTTCACCTCTTCCGCCTTTTAGACCCCCATTTTGCGCTACGGAGAAGCCTACTAGCCTGCGTTGTGATGGCTCTGGAAGAGATGCACTGGGAACAAGTAAGCTAGTAAGCTACGGATGCCACTGCGTTGTAGCCTGGTGTACATGTCACCTTGTAACGGATATATTGAGAACTGAACATCACGCTAGAACGGGTGCATACTGAGTACCAAGTTGAAACGGGTCGTGCAAAGAACCAGACTCTGTACGTGGTATTACATGGTAAACTAATCACCACTCTGGAACACGTGCATCGCAAATTGAATACCAGGCTGCAACGGGTGGCTTGCGATTTGTGAACAGAATGATACTCATGGCACGGGTCAGCCAGATGCTTAAGCTAATGCTCATTGGTGTCGGGGTCAGAGAAGCTATGATGGTGTCAGCTGATCTATCCGACCGAGACGCACAAGCTGAAGCGGTTTTTCTTTAAACTCAGGCACAACCATTCAGGGTCTATGGATTGTTTCAACGGAGTTCAATGTACAGAAACCTATGGGTGTAATGTAAACCCTGAGAGTGAGCTTGACTGTGAGATTATCATATGTTTACGAGTAATGTCGAGCGCATTTGAAGCTACTGGAATTGAATATGACCTACACAAAAGTAGAATAGAATGAATTAACAAACAGCTTTAGAATCTTGCGCAGAAATACCGAGCCATAAACAGGTGTCAAAAATGTCGAACAACGAGAGGCCATTTTTTCAAACGGGACAACGAACTCGTGGCGATAATATGTATATAAACGTGAAAATATGAAACGTACGTTGCAAGGAAGACACTCACGTCCGGAGGTCATCATACATGCTCAGCCAGATTTTAAGATGAATATAGCTATCCCCGAGATCGGCCTCAGATTAAGATCATCTTGCGCGTTCGCGATTTTGAGGACTAACACTGATGCATTTTTTTTGATTCTTGGCATTGAGAAGCTAAATCACTCCAACGTCAATGTCGACACCGTCCTCGCACTCGGCGCAGGTTAGAAGTAGAACTGGCGCCATCGATACATTACATTGAAAGTTAATCCAGAATGATTAGAATCCTGCGTACATAGAAGCTAACAGTCGACAATGGATTAACGGAAAGTTCCGCAAAAGTCTGTTGACGTTTCGGGACACCGTTTTCGAGATGCTGCTGCGTCATGTATACGATCACCCTCCTGAATAGAACGAGAGCACCCGTTTTGGAGTCTCCAAGAATCCGTAACTCATCTTCCTATTCCCGCCTGAGACATGTCTTAACCACTGAATTATTCACGAGCTACTAGAATATATGGTGGTGTTGAACTTCTACAGTATACAGACAACGATTCTTTTGCACTTTGCGAATTATTTGATGAATAGTTTCAAGTCAGATCTTCTGGAGTGACTTTTTTTCGCCAATATCACCTACCATTCGCCATTATCACCTACCAAGCTGAAGATGCGTGATTCGATCCAGGATCGAATAATGTCCACGAGGACTTTTTAGTCAAGGCAAAGGATGATTCATTAGTCGTTGTGTCATCCCCTAGATCGACCTGTAACAGTTGGTACCTCCGGACTGAACGTATCTGTACTTTGCTAGTTCTGCTCCCAGAGATTTCAGTGGATCACTATCAATTTCCTGACCCGGTTCTGTCTTGATCACCTTGAACGGGCCTATATCATAACAGAAAAGAAAGAAAGGAATCAGTACATGCAGTGCTCGTCATAAGGCACGCATCAACTCATCGGCACCTCAGTCATTTCCGATTACGATTACGATTACGATTACTGATTAAGACCCTTGGTGCACCGGCATGTAATCGATTAAGTAGTTGAAATATAGCGATTATAATCGACTGTGATCAGCCAGCTCAGGCGCATTCCAATAAATGATCAAGCTGTATTGAGCAATAGTTTCGCCATCGGCGATACTTTCGAGAAGAGCTGTACTTTGATTGCAGCGATTTTTGAATAGGCAGAGACTGTTGTGAGGAGGTCTGCGGGGAGTGATGAGCATATCCTAATGCAAAGGCCTACGCCCAAAAAGATGGTGTTTCCAAAGGAGTTGCGCCCAATACACGGATGGTATAGCAATCTGAACAGGACGGCTCATCTGGTCATTCACCGCATTTGTATCTAGTTATCATGCAGAAGCGCTAAGGTCTCTTTCGAGAAAACTGTATGTGAAAACACCATCTGGGGACCATGTTGTGCCCCGAAGCCCTCCTTTTCATCCCCTCGGACCATGCTCGTCACCTGGGCATTGCCAATTTTGTTCATCCACGATCTGCTTCGAGATTAAATAGACTACGAATTTCGGGCGCTGTTACGATCTCGGTTGTTCGTCTGAAAAAGGTGATACGCATATATCATATCGCCCGCTGGATATTACGCACTTGTCGTGGGCCTCACTGGCGACTGGTTGTGTTGCGGGGTACGATGGCCAACTAACAACATGCTGGCCCCGCCCTGACTAAAATGCAATTCTTCCTCAAGGGGAACAGCTCAGCCTCTGACAGTGGCATTGGCTTGATCACTTCTTCATACCTCACAGTGATTGACAGGACAGCGATTGAAAAACATAGCCAGCTGGCTCCACATCTAGCGGCACGTGAGGAACTGACCGACTTCCAGGTTACGCTGCTTAGTTGAAAACTGCTTCAGTAGAATAGTAATTATTCGAAGGCGATCACCTCCATGAAGGGGAGTTCGCCCTTCATAAATGTTCATATAGTCCGCGCCGTCCTACTCCCCTATGCGCCGGAAGAGATGGAACGCGACCGTGTCAGACTGATATGTAGCGTTTTACTAGGTACAATTATCTTGTCATTATTCACTCATGATAGTACCCGTACAGTGAAGACGCAGGTCCTTCTGTACAAGCAATGATAGCTTGACAGTGTTGATCCGTTATTTCCTTGCTAGCCATATCCCGTCATCGACCGGGTCGCAAAGAGCGACAACGAACGCAATGGGCAGCGATAGTAGGTAATACCGTCCGTAATTCCACTGCAATCACAGGCACTGTCCAATCAAAAGGCTGCACATACAAGAGCGTCAATATTTTGATCTTCTGAGCAAGACCACCCTTCATGAGCAATCAACGAAGTGCTCCCTGAAGACAGATACGATAAAGTATCTTGTGAGAAAGAGAACTCGTCGTTCCCCTCGAGGCCAGGCGATATTCCAACGACTGATATACTCGTGGCGGGCCGCTGTCTGTGGAACTTCAGCCTCACAAATCACTTCATCTGCCTCGACGGAACCGGCTTATCGAAGAGGTAGCTCATCAGACTCCAGCAAGAGCTATCATGGCAGCAGTCTATCTGCGGCATTATACTAGCTCTAAGTGAAAGGGAGAGTGGGCGGTAAGAGAGTCACAATCGCACATCCAAAGCGTAGCATTGCAAGCCGCTCTCGAACATATAGGCCACAAACACGTAACCTTAAGTGTGAGTGTCAAGGTCCTTCGTGCTTGGGGGCCCTATTCACCTGGACCGACGAGGACGCTGGTGTGGTCCTCAAGATGATGGGTCAGAGTAAAATAGTGGCTTGAGTGTCACTCACCACACGAAGGGGGATTCGTCCCGTACAGATAGCTATATCGCCAACATTTCCTGATGCGACGGAGAAAATGAACCGCGACTTATATCTAATCAATGTGTGTTGTTCTACTAGATTAAAATGATTCATGACAGTGAGGGTCAACTGTGTCTATGCAGCGGTAATTGTTGCATATTTGTGTCGACCATGATACAACGATACTTCCTGAGGCAGCCGGCGACCTGTGATCGTATACTTATCGCTTCCTTACGACTATTTTCTTCATCTTGGGCTTGCCTGCTGTCCCTGTGGCATCATTGCCCAGGGCAAGTCCGGCGGCATCGGATCCCTGACCTGGACCTAATCGCTTGCGCTCTTTTTCCTGCTCAATCTCCCGTTTGACCGAGTGTACGGCGATACCAAGGGCAACGGCGGGCGAATTTATAGGCAGTCGATCATCCATCGGAGGATACGGGTGCGGCGCAGCGGGAGGCAAAGTTCTTGTCCTCTTACGGTGCAACGAAGCTTTCGCTATCGGCAAAACTTGGGTGGATTTGGAGTTTTTACCCTGTGTCTGCGAGGTCGAGGTCAACTTTGGCTGAGATCTGGTCGCCTGTATGACTTCTGTTCGCCTGCGTTTTATCGTATCGGGCTTTGGCACGAGGGACGGGTTCATTTTCTGTATTTGAGTTGCAACGTAGTCGCAGAGCTGCGTTCCTGTTGATTGCAATAGCAGGTTAGTTGTCTAATATGGTCACGCATCCGGACGGTGGTCCACTTACGGGTTGTGATGATAGGATGAGCGAATTTTCCATCCTTCTGCAAAAGGACCTTAACTCGTCCCGGGTTGCGCCAGTCAGCTGGATGTGTCTTTTCGATCTGCGGGATGATTGACAGTCGATAATCAGACATGGGACATAGAGGAGGTAGCATGCTCGCGTACCTCGTGGATGCACTGCAATCCTAGAGAAGAACAAGCCTTGGCGATGTGAAGACTTTGTGGCCACCATACTGCCTTTGACCGGGGTACCCGACGACCCTGGTTGATGGACAGCTTTGCGTCAAAGTACAAAGGATAGAGGGTGTTCCAGCTAGGGACGATGGCGGTGTCAGATCAATTGGACGACACGAGCTGAAAGAGAGGAGAGAGGCACCTACTGTTTGAATTCCTGTTGATCCTTCATGATCATACCAGCTCCAAGTTGTTTTTCCAGCTTTCTCATCCTTGCCTCCTCTGCCTGCTGCATCTTCATAAAATCACCCATGATGCCACCCATCGGACCTTGTTGCTGCTGCTGCTGCTGCGGTCTGTCATTTGTTGGCCGCAGATCGGATGACGACGGTGATGGACGCTGTCCACCGGGTGGGGGAGTATACGCTGGTCTGCCTTTGGAGTCTCCATAACCTTTTCCTTGCTCTGCGACACGATCCATATCGAGATCGAAGTCGCCTCCTGCTGCATCTGCCATGGCGTCGACATCGTCGTCTGTAATTTCCTCGAGCAGTGCACCTCGACTGCCTGTATTACGTAGATAGTTGGCTGCGCTCTGTGATTGCTGCACCGGCAAGGGTAAGTCGGTATCGTCGTCGAATACTTCTTCTACGGAAGGCATGATGGCAAGGTGTTTGTATGTATGAGGAGTAGTAAAAGTAGTAGTAAAGTCAGGAAGGGTGTAGTGAATGAATGAAATGTGAGCTTGGCTGTTAAAGGGTCCAGCAGGAGGTTTAGCGCGCGGCGCCAATTCTTGGTCAACCATGAGCCGGGACGTTGTCGTGCTTTATCAGTTCTTGCCTTTTGCTTGTTTCCTTTCTTTCTTTCTTTCTTTCGTCCAGTCCAGGCTACTTGCATCCTCCTCTCTGTCAAACACCTTGCCTTTTACCATTCTTGTGTCCAAAACTCACAACTCACCTGCTATTGAAACTACCCTTTACACTGTGTAACTCAGGAAGCCAAGAGCCAACAAGGACTGACGTAATAGCACTCTGCGCGTCCGACAACGTCGCGCTAGTGAGAGAGACGAGACGCCATCCATCACCCCATCCATTCTGTCCATTTATCATTCTCTTTCATCTTTCCACTATTCATTTCATCCACCCTCCTCCCTTCTACCTATTCAATTTCCAACATGTCTTCCGCACTACAACAGCATCACCTTAAAGGCCTCGCTGCCATGCAGGCAAAGGCAAAAAAACGCGGTGCAAATCCAACAGGTGATGCCACAACAGATAGTCAAACCATCAATCGCAACTCGTCCTCGCCAACCCCAGATAACGGCAAGAATGGCGATGCACCAGACAACATGGACCAAGACAATACGGCAGCCAACTCGAGTTTCGAAATCCCCGAAATTGATTTCACACAGCATCAACTAGAGACCGGTGAATACGTTTCGACGCACGAACGTATTGTCAAGGACGTACAGGCTCCCGCCATGCATCCTCCAACAGACGAACAGTTCTACTCCTCCCAAGATCCCTCAAAGCCCGATATTGCATTCCTGAAAAATCATTTCTACAGGGAAGGCCGTCTCACAGAGGAACAGGCATTGTTCATTCTCGAGAAAGGTGGAGAGGTCTTGCGCCAGGAACCAAATCTACTCGAAGTCGATGCTCCCATTACCGTATGCGGCGACATCCATGGACAGTATTATGACTTGATGAAGTTGTTCGAGGTGGGAGGAAATCCGGCAGATACGAGGTATCTCTTCTTGGGTGACTACGTAGACCGTGGATACTTTTCCATAGAGGTAAGTCCTTCACTCGGCCCCTCACTCGGCCCCAATCGCTTGCTTTCCACTTGGCTCAATCATTATGCACTCCTGCAGTGCGTACTCTATCTCTGGGCCCTTAAAATCTGGTATCCAGATACCATGTTTCTGCTCCGCGGAAATCATGAATGTCGACATTTGACCGACTACTTTACCTTCAAACTGGAATGCAAGCACAAGTACTCGGAAACAATCTACAACGCATGCATGGATTCGTTCTGTAACTTGCCACTTGCAGCCGTCATGAACAAGCAGTTTTTGTGTATTCATGGTGGATTGTCGCCCGAGCTGAACACACTGGATGATCTTCGTGTCGTAAGTCTCTATGGCCTGCGTCCAACCGCCTGCCTTTGCTCATCCTCGATGCGCGATAAAACAGATCAACAGATTTCGTGAACCACCGACTCACGGCCTGATGTGCGACATCCTTTGGGCAGATCCACTTGAAGAGTTTGGCAACGAAAAGACGAGCGAGACTTTTATACATAACCACGTTCGAGGCTGCTCCTATTTCTACACGTGAGTCAAGCACGCTCCCGAGACGACAAGCTGTATGACGGCTCATCTTCGCCTCTCTACAGATACAATGCAGCTTGTCAATTCCTGGAGAGAAACAATCTTCTCTCCATTATTCGAGCGCACGAAGCCCAAGATGCTGGGTAAGTGGGCTTGAAATTGGTGATCTTCACTCTCGTACCAATCCATGTTCTTTGTTACAGTTATCGAATGTACAGAAAAACAAAAACCACCGGATTCCCGTCTGTCATGACAATCTTTAGCGCACCCAACTATCTTGATGTTTATGGAAACAAGGCGGCTGTGCTGAAATACGAATCGAATGTCATGAAGTGAGTAACGAGCACAACTAGAGCGTCTCGCCCTGCTGACGACTATATTCTCCAATAGCATTCGACAATTCAACTGCACGCCACATCCCTACTGGTTGCCCAACTTTATGGATGTCTTTACTTGGAGTTTACCATTTGTCGGAGAAAAAAGTCAGTAGGGGCGGTAATGACCGGATGCCATCACATCACTCAATTTCATTACTTGCTCTACAGTTAACGACATGCTTATAGCAATCTTGAATTGTTGCACGAAGGAGGAGCTGGACGAGGTAGACGAAGAGGAGCTGCACGGAAATGATGCCACGATCACGCCGATCGATGAAGAAGAAGTGGAGCTTGACGAGCATGGTCAACAGGTCATCAAGGACAAGATCATGCTTGTTGGCAAGATGTCGCGGGTGTTCGCGCTGCTTCGGTGCGTTTTCAAGCGCGATCGGACGTCGTTTCTATGCTCAATATATGCTCTTTTTACTATACAGAGAAGAAACAGAACGGGTTGGGGAATTGCAGACATCCAGCGACAACTCTGCTCTTCCTGACGATGTGTTGGCATCCGGTAGCGAGGGTGTCAAAGAAGCCATTCATGGATTCTCAGACGCGTCAGTGATATTCGAGCTTCGCGGGTTTGCGATGACAACCTTTTACTGACCTGCAATCTATCGAAATACAGGCGCAAGGCTGATATTACCAACGAGCGACTACCACCCGAGTTGATCGATGCCGACGAGGAGGCACCTGCATCGCCTTTGCGTAGCAACCCATCGACGCCGAGCGTAGAAGGATCGCCTATGCTTGCTGGATCTCCTACAGAAACACCGCCTGTCCTTATGAACCCGTTCGCTATGCCAGCCGTCAGCCCATCCTCAACTGCTGAGCCTACAACGCCCGGGACAGTAGAGTCACCTGGAGGCATGGGGTCACCTCACGGACTTGGCTCGCCAATCTTGGAATCGCCTACAGGTCCGTCAGGCCCCTGGAAGCCTGGACATGGTCGGCGATTCTCGCTGGGTACGACCAAGGGATCCCCTTCCAATAGGCGTAAGTCATTGGACCAGACGATGGCGTTAATGAAGGAGATCCTTGAGGGCAAGGACGTGCGGGCCGGACAGGACGACAAGGAAATTGAAAGGATTGCCGACTCTATCAGCTCTCCTATCAATCTTGGTTCGCCTGTCAGAACCCGTCCGAGCAATAGATTAGCATGAGAATGATGTACAGTTGGAAGAGACTAGCAATCATTGTGGCTGCTGCCGTAGGATTGAGGAAGCAGTGATACGTCGATAGCAGACACTGTAGGATAAATTCACGTTGATTCTCGTTGTGCAAAATTACATTGAAACGCATGGAGCTGGTGTTGTGGATGTACAAGTACTGTATTCATATGTGATTGCAAGTGCATCGGTGGCAGGTGCAGTGCGCGGTGATTTGCTTCTGCAGGCAGAGCTGCAGGCAGTGTTGTTCCGTAGACTAAACAAGCAGAAGTGACTGTTGAGCGGCAGCTGTAGCGGCTGCCTGAATAATAAAAGCACTCGAATACTAGATGGTGGGTTCGTCGAGCTGTTCTTCGTCGAGTTGTCTGTCTGTCGGTGGTGTGGTGTATCTTGCTGTCTTCACTTGTCACAGCAGCTGTCATTTTGCTCAGCTCACAGCTCTTTCTCGTACTTTTGAGCATACAGTACACCGGGACACCGGTTGCTAACCGCAACGCCGCGAATTCAGACGTGCGAGCTGGCGTGCGCCGCGTGACAGCGCTGTGACAGCCTGGAGAAAGACAGCTAGAAAAACTAGAGTGGGAGGCCGAGGTGACTGTGATTCCGAGAGCAAGGGAAGGCGACGGATGGAATATTGCCTCAGAGACCCTTGTTCCGTGGATGTATGTAATTCTTAGGCCGAGCATGAAAAGGTGTGTACAAGTACATTTTATGCACCCTACCCTGTATGTATGAACAGCTAGGTGTGGTGGACGACATGAAAGACCACCAGTCAGACTCTCCTTGTCCGTCGGCAATCAATCATCTCACGCGACAGCAGAAATGGCAGATTCAGTTCAAGCTCAACAGACAATAGGAATATCCAACACAGTGTCATCTTGACACTGGAACGCGACGGATCAAACCAAAGGACAGAGAGAGAGAGAGAGAGAGACAACCCCAACAGTTATCATACATTTATTGTATGAATACTATCTGTCTTCGCAATACTGTATCCTCCTTTCTCTATCGCCGCAAACAGCTGCTCAGTCGTCAACATCATCAATGATCAGCCCTTCCGCAAACTCGGACACAGCGTTCCCTATCATACCAGCGTCGTTGTCGTTAACCCTCGATCAAGCCGGAGCATTCACAACTAGCATTGGTACATCACATGGACGACTACAGGAAGCATGCCATCACGCTACCGCCGACGATTTCGACGTAGAACTTCAACCGCACAACTCGACCAGGACGTCGAGCAATACGTTTTCCGTCATCTCGCCGCCTCTGGAGAAACGCTCGTTTTCCTCGGGCGACGGTATTCGTAGGAACGATGGTAGAAGCGACGCAAAAAACATGTTTGTTGGAAACGAAGACGACTCGCTAGGTCCGAGGTCGCCCAAAGACGTACGTAAATTTACAAATAGGGTTGGACAGGAGAAGCATGGTGAGAATGGACTGGCCCAGCTGCATTCAGCACATGGTGAGCTTGGTGATCTTTACATAACATCGTTGCAAAAGATCACTGATCATGTCAGCCTTTCCAGACACCACTCCACACCTGCGTGAGCCACTGACTTCGAGTGCCGAGTCTTCCCAAACCAAAAGGCAAGACGATACAGCTGTTCCGACATTTATGAATCCAGGTTTTCATCAGTCACATCTTGTAGAGGATCAGGCGTCACATCAGATTCGACAGATGAGCCTTCCCGGACGTGTGCGTGGACAACAGGACCGCAACGACTACAGTTCTTCGCAACAGACGCATGAGCCAGTCGCCAGCTTCCCGTTGGCTCCGTCGACGTCTCCTCACCCTGCTACACAAGCATCGTCCCACAACTCTCTTGGTAATCGCATATCCACATTCTTCGGCGGTCATCGCCCTTCGCCTCGTGCTTCTACCAAAAGGCCTTCGACATCACCAGGTTTGATGGGCGGCAGCTCAGGCATTACATGGGTAAAAAACAACAATCAAGTGGAAAAGCGTAGCTTGTTCGGGAGATCATTGAATGATAAATCTCGCCCAATACCCGATCATGTAAAATCGCTTCGCCCGACATCTGGATTGCTGGGTATCCAGCATGACGATATTCCACCAAGAACAGAATACCAGCAGACCCTTGAAACGGATTACCTACCAAGCCCGCGACAAAAGCTCGACATCCTGCGTCCAAGTACCAGCATAAGCGATTCCAAAGTGTTGCCACCTGGGTTAGACAAGGAGCGAGCAATTGATAGCGTTAGCAACAAATTTCACCCCGCTTCTACGAACAAGAGCGTGGAGCAAATGGAAACGGATGCCTCGGCTTCACGTCTTGCAGGCAATGGACAAAACAATTCCTACTATCAACCGCGCGCGGATACGGCCGTTCAAACAATCCCCGCTGACTTTCGGAAAGACTACACCGACCACTATCTGGACCACGAACAGCCCTCTTCGGATCCTGGACAATCTTATTCGACGCTTCATTCGGAACACCCTTCTGCGGCACCGCTTCCTGCGCATGCAAAGCTAGACATGTCACCAACCATCAGCGGGGAAGCAGCAGTCACCACTCCTGTCAATGAATGGAATATGTGGGGTTCCCCGTCAAACGGTACATCGCGCACTTACCCTCACTTGAAGAAACAGCGGCAGGAGCGATTTAGTTGGGAGGTAAATCCCAGTCTGCCTGATGGGCGACAAATGATGGGTTTTGGAGGAGATCTAGGGAAGAAGCGCTTGCTCACGTCGCAAGCTGCGGGAGCGAACATGTCGCTATCACCATCTTTGGGAAGCGGAGAAGATGTGGATGAGAAGCATCTCCTACCTTACATTCTCGGATATGAGAAACACGTACTTGCGTTGTGAGTCGTCGTCGTCGTCTTCACAGTTCCCGCAATTGCTTGTGCTGACGTATTCGTATCGTAGCGAACCCTTGATACAAGATGCATTTTTCAGTGTTGCCGGTAACACGCATACTTTTTATCCAGAAGCTTCGGCGCCGCCCAAGCGCGTTCTGGATATCGGCACCGGTGTAGGAGCGTAAGTTGCGTTCAGCACAGGGAGCTTGTCAAAGTGCTGATCTGTCACTCCAATTACAGATGGCCTATAGCTATGGCTCAACAGTGGCGGGATACTACATTTATTGGACTCGATATTGCCCCGGTACAGACAGATTTGTCCGCTCTCGCCACTGCTGAAGAGATGTTCAGTCTCGAATTTCCTGAAGAACCAGAAAGCACGTCAAAAATCAGTTGGCAGGACATTGCGAGTAGAGTCACTTGGCGTATTGGAGACTTGTTCGTTTGTTTATCCACATGTTTCGTTAGCGATCGCTCATATGTGACTCTCTTGTTTACGATCGACTCTATATAGTCTACAAGATTTGCCATTTGATACCGGCAGTTTTGACATGGTACACATTCGATTTGTAGGGCTTGGAGTACCCGAAACATCTTGGAGTAGTGTGTTTTCAGAGGCGACCAGAGTCCTGAAGCCTGATACGGGCATCTTGGAGGTGCGTCCGTTGAATCTGCATTCCACTGTAGGGAATGGTGCTAAACCCCTTTTTTCAGATCGTTGAAATGTCGAAAATCCTGCCGTCCGCTACACCACATTCTCTGAAAGCGTCATTCGCATCTCTCATGCTGTCATCCTTTATTAACCAGCATCCGTTCATTCCGATTCGGCCGGCTCTGGCAATGTCCGAATTGACGGTGAACGAGATCTTCAACGTCGACATCCGTCGGTCCGAGATCGGTCACGACGACCCGCCGAACGTATTGCTGCAAACTATGGGTGTTTGGGTTGACAGTGCGCTTGGCAAGGGGAAGCATGGCAGAGGCAAGGGCATGTCGGGCAATACGTATGGAGCGTTGAGTAAAGCGCCAGTGAGCGCTATGCAGATGCCAAAGTGGGGTGAAGGAGTGATGGGAGAGCAGGCTCTGAAGCAGCTTTGTCACCATGCCGAAGATCGCCAACTGTCAAAGTCGGATGAAGCTCCTTCCGCTGGCCTTGTAAGCGATAAGCTTGCCGGACAAGTTCGAGGTCGACGTGACTCGCGATCTACTTCGCAGTCGAACGATCCGCCGGAAGATGACGAGGTGAATTTGGTGGTTTGGATCGCCAAGAGGAAAATGTGATGGCGATGAGTGATGTGGCGGGAACGGCTGCTAGACCCTTGGTGAATATAGATGTAGCGGTTCTGCGGTGTGGCATTGTAGAACTAGGTTGTACCAGGACATTGCTTTTTGAACGTTGTGGTTGTTCAAACATGGACAATTATGTGTGACTACTGCAGCGAACGATGATGTTGTGATCGCGCCCATTACTTGCATTAATACGCGTTGATAGAGCGAGGTGCGCGAACTTGTCATACAGCGAATTATTGCTGCTTTCTCGAAGCTACAACTGGTGTGGAATCGATGCCGGGCGGGCCGATGTCTTCTCTGAAAGCCACGACAACGTAGCCAATGAGGACTATGTTTGCGGCCACCACTGCGGAAATTGCTGCCCAAGTCGATGACCCTGTGTGCGGTAAAGGAGAAGATTAGAGATTAATCCCCGGGTAGACAGACAGACAGAAAGCGAGGTAGGTAACGCTCACTTACCATTCCAGAATCGGTCTATGGTGCCAAAGTAGGTTGCTATAGGAGCTACAGCGACAAGAGTTGCAAACACGAGCAGTTTGACTAGTACCGCACTATTATCACAATCCAAGGCTTGATTAAAAGAGATTTACTATCTATCGTTGAGGACAAATATGCTTTACCTTTGAAAACCTGTTTCGGCTGTACTAGAAATAGGTTTCGATGTTGACATTGGTAAAGTGCGGGCGGGGAAGGCAAGGTATATGTAGTGAGTGACAAGAAGAAGGTAAACCAACAACCTTTGATTCGAGTACAACTATTAACTAAATAAGTATCCTTGACGCGGAATCAAACAACAACAACCTGTAGTATCAACAAGCTGATGACGTCCGGCCGCGGCCTACCCAGTTCAGACTATATATCATCTTCAAAGCCAGTTTACATACTCTTACCTTCTTACACCTTGATCACACACCATACACTCCTCTACCTACCCGCCATAGAATGAGTCTCACCAATGGCTCACGAACAACATCAAAATCAGCTCGGCAAGCAGGACATAAAAGTGACAGGCAAACCAACAAGTCTGGCCGTGGTTGGGGTGATGTCTGGGACAGCTCATCAGATCCTGAAGACAATCCGATTGCAAGGCGCGAAAAGAGTCCAAATGTCATAACAAACGACACACAACCTGTCCGTCAGACAACTTCAATCACAGTCCCAACACCCAAAATACGCAACAACGCAGCATCATCCAGGTCGGATGAACTAGGCGATAATCAGCCTTTGCGGTCGTCATCCTATACTCACATATCTCCACCTTCGCCATCATCCTATGGACCAAGGGCTGATTGGACCGTGCTTGATCAGACAGAGATCACGGAAGCGGAGAAGATTTACGAGGCAGAACGTCAAAAACGCCTGGAGACCACAGAGATGCATTCACAAGACCTGAATACGGCATCATCACCGTACACTGGTACTGTGGCAATGGCAAATATGAAAGGGCTGACTGCGTCCGGATCCGGTAGAACATTTGGCAGCGGAGTGGCTGGGCTGAGCAAGAGTTTCATCAATATTGCGCTCGGCAATACGGCTTCGCAGGCTTCCAGTCAGCAGGCCGGAAAGGGAAAGGAGAGAGAGCAGGAGGCTCGGTCAAACTTGCCACATAGAGGACAAAGCACTACGTCGAAAAGGCAGGCTTGTGGCAGAGACGCGATCCGGCCGGACATTGACGAGATTCTAAGAGGTATGTCTTTCATGTTCATCAAATGTCGTCCGCCGTTCTCTCATACTGCTTTATCAGATCCAATGCACATTCTCAAGGATCCAACAGCGTTCTCGAATCTCACATCGTCCGACACTTCCACTCCCGTTGATCCATCTGCAAGAACGCCAATGAACCCGCAAGGAGCAGATATTTGCTACTCATCAGTGATGCCGCATAGTGCTCAAGCCGCGACAACCCACTCGGATATGCCTAAACGCACGAGGTCAATACGCAGTGAACGGAGGAGAGAAAAGTTTGCAAAAGTCTTGTCTGGTAAAGGAAGGGACCGAGGGGGCTCCGTAGATTCTGGTAAGCCTTCGTCGTCATGTATGACCGCGCGTGCGCGGGACTGATCTTTTCTTTAGCTGAATTGCGAAGAATGTCGTGGTCCGGGATTCCGGAAGAATTTCGTCACATTGCGTGGCAGATGCTGCTTGTAAATAAGGTAAAAGTCTATCGATTTCGCTACGGAGCGCTAAGTTCTTTACATTTCCTCAGAATTACTTGCCGCTGCCTTCGCAGCCAAGGCTGACGACGTTGGCAAGGAAAAGAAAAGAATATGCTCAACTGGTGGAACAAGCTTTCGGTAGAGGCATGACTCCGATGGACGCACAGGCGAGTCTTGATCCAGCGAGCGTTCGGAAATGCATTACCGTTCTTACTATCTGACTATTCAAACCCGATCGACAGATATGGCATCAGATCGAAATCGATGTCCCACGAACTCGCCCAGGCGTGCCTCTGTGGTCATGCGAAGCTACACAGCGAGTGAGTCACTATGGCCGGGAGATGAGTTTGACACTTTACCTCAGTGCTAATGCACCATGCTGTCTCCCCAACCACAGTCCCTTGAGAGAATTCTGTACGTTCGCGCTATGCGGAATCCGGCATCTGGATACGTCCAGGGAATCAATGATCTCGTCACGCCATTTTTCGAAGTATTCCTTGGCGCATATATAAGTAAGTGTTCTGGCTTTGTGAAGCCTTTTCCTTCATGTTGACGATCCGTTCGCGAGTAGCATGTGATCCGGAACTCTTTGATGTCACGCATCTGCCTGGAACTGTCTTGGCCGCAATTGAAGCAGATTGCTTTTGGTGTCTCTCAAAGCTTTTGGACGGTATACAAGATAATTATATCACTGCTCAACCTGGGATTCACCGGCTGGTACGACGAATGGCCGAGCTAGTCACACGAATAGATTGTAAGTGGGTCTCTTTCGCATCGGAAAAATCATCTGATAATCCATGTGACCATCCCCAGCTCCGCTGGCTCTGCATCTCGAGGAGCAAGGAGTGGAATTCATGCAGTTTGCCTTTAGGTGGATGAATTGCCTTTTGATGCGAGAAATCAGCGTCAAGTGCACCATCCGGATGTGGGACACTTACTTGGTACGTGCCCTTCTACTATCAGTTTGACCGTCCCTGACAGACTCATGCTTGTCCAGGCGGAAGGCACCGACGCGTTTTCACAGTTCCACCTCTATGTTTGCTCTGCTTTCCTGGTGAAATGGAGTGACAGACTAAAAGAAATGGACTTCCAAGTCAGTCCCAAATCTGCAAATTCCTCGTGGAAATATGCTGATTCATTATGTACAGGAAATTATTATGTTTCTCCAGTGTTTACCAACGCAGGATTGGCAGGACCACGATGTTGAGCTTCTTCTATCCGAGGCTTTTGTATTAAAGTCTGTATGGCAAGGCGCGGAGAACCATTTCACGGGCAAATCAGTATCAAGTTAAGGCTTTACACAACGCCTGAATCTTCTTGTATCGTCATCGGCGTATAATAGCCTATTCTCAACGCTTTATAATGACTAGAATGCAATACGATCACTTGAAGCTATTGTACAATTTTTTGAACGTTTGTACGTCTTGTTTCTGCTCAGCGGGTGACTGAGCGCACTGTTTCCAGTCAGCTCGATCTGGCATATTCAGGAATTTCGCCAGGGCCTCTCTGTAGATGATAGAAGCCGCGCAATCAGCACCAAACATTTTCCTCACATAAATGGTATGACCATTGACTTACCGGCCAAATTGAACATTGAACGGGCCTCGCATGAAATGAACCAACTTCTGTCCTCCAGGCAGGTCAATCCTGAAACAATTTCTGCCCGCCAGATTTCCGACCGCAGCGGCACCGTCCTTCTCGAACTGAAATCCTTGTTTGTTGGCCTCACTGACGAGGAAACTCTCAAGCTCCCCCATCCGGTTCTGAGGGATCGGGACCGCTTGCACATGATTGTGCCCACCTCGACCGGATTGCCGGCTCAATTCGAAGAAAACAGGAGCCGCTTCGTATTCGCCAAAGAGCCGTTCCAGTTTGCCCTTGACTTCGTCTATTTCATCTATGGTGGGTTGCCCAATCTCGATATCCAGAGCATAAGGTGTATTGCAGTGGTGAATAGGTATTATCAAGCAGTGTCCTCCGCCGGGAATCAGTGGTGGCTTGCCGGAGTTATTCGTTGGTATCAGCTGGCCCTTCGCCATGGCCAGATAAGTATTGTTTCCAATCGCCAGAATGAGTGATTTACTAATTGCGAGACGATTTTTAGCATTCACATAGGAGAACAAGAGCTGTACAAGACTTACTCTACATTCGGATTCGACAGGCAGAACCAGCATTCGTGCTGTGTGATAGGTGGTAGATTTTCTCTAGGCTTGTAGTTGTCACAGTGCTTGTAGAAGTGCTCTCCAACAGCACCGCAGCCTGGACATCGGTAGTCAGCATTTGGTTTCCTTTCATCTGTGCTATCTTTGCTAGGACAGTCCTTGATGAAGTGCTCGCTCTAGAAGGAAGAAATATGTCAGCGATTGAGGCGATGAAAAGAGCGCTGATAAGTTGTCTTACTCCACCACATATTCTGCACACATAACTGGTGCGGGAACAGGGTAAGCTGTGTGGAGACGCGATGATCATCAAGAAGGCTTACCCATCGGGAGGCTTTTTGCCCTTGTCTGGGCAATCTTTGATTCGATGCTGAACGAAACCGAAATGTATGTTTCAGCTCCAGGGCATGACGCGGTCCGTAGTAAGCCGATCATCCTCACCTCGCTGCTTCCGCAGATTTTGCATACATAGCCTTCCGGCAATTTATCCCCTTGTGGACAGTCTTCGAGCCAATGCTGTAGAAAGAACAATGAGATGTAATATTATGAGAAGGTCGGCTGAAATGTACCCAAGCTCACGACTCACTCCTGGTGTGTCGCATTTTCGGCAGACATACGTGTCCGGAGGTGGTCCAGCTGGAAACACAGGAAAGCAATCAGACATGCGGTTTCTGGAATTTGCAAGCTGCAAACCGCACCTTTTTTCGCTCGTTTATGATCAGCATTCTGGAAGATGAAATTTTGTTCTTCCAATGCGTGACGCTTCTGGCCTCGGCTTCCCTTCTGATATGGGTTTGCGGTCGAGTTTGCTGGAGCAGGAGGCACGGGATCCTTGCTCAGCTGTATTGGCAAGTTGAACGCATAGACAAACTACTTGTTCTTCAGGTCAGTACACAGCTCCCCGTTTCCACATTAAGCTGCTCGCTCACCTTCTTGGCTCCCTTGGGCCCTCCGAAAGTATCGAGCTTGACGGCGCGGGTGAACCTATCCTCCTTGTGATTTCCAGGTGAGTCCCATCCAAACGGCTCTCTCTCCCAATACCCGCTTTCTCCCGCTGGAACTTCGTCGTCCTGCGCACTCCAGAGTATGTATCTCGGTCTAGCAGCGGTGATCAGGTCTGCAATATAGGGAGTACTGTTCGGAGAAGCAGCCGACGCTGGAGCACTGCGGGAGAAACTGGCGATCTCGGGTGGCGCCGAGGCCATCAAAAGCAGATCTATGCCTCTTTGATGCAAAGGCGTTTTGTTGGCATTCCGGATATCCGCCAAAGTGTTTCCTGCATCTTGTTTTAAAGACGCTTTAGCGAGGGTATTCGAATGAAGGATCGCATCAATATCACTCTTGGATACCGCCACGTCTCCTGGCTATAGGGGAGGGAGTCTTAGCGGTATGTATTTCGTTTTCTTTAGGAACGATACTCACCACATCGACATCGTCTGTGATGACACCGCCGACAAATCCGATAGAGATGTCATCTGTCACAAAGGTTCCAGCTTTACCTGCCGTACCCATACGCAACGAGCGGTCAGTATGGACTGACTTTCCTCGGCTTGGTAATCTCGTTACCTAGGCAAATCAGGTTCTTCACAAGCTCCGGTCCCGCGGATAGTCGAGCTTGGATACGGTCTGGTAAAGGACGCGATCCGACCGTAAAATATGTTGGAATCGCGACTTTGACACCGGTGTGAAATTAGTTTCAGGAATCTGATGTACAAACCTTGCCCTTACACGATAAATCATTAGTCAATTCCGATCCATCGCTTCCTTCTTTGAATGCGTTTCCTAAAAGAACGCAGCCTGAAGAACGGCTATGCATAAGCGACATTCAAGTGAGAAAGTTGGCATCTATTGCTTACAGTCAAACGGGCCTTTTTGCTTGTGAAAGGCTGCGATCTTGTCTCCTAGTTTCTTGAATGAAGACAGAGGTGCACCGAAAGCCAGGCTGTAGAATGCGGATGAGCACACAACACGCCGCACAAGATCAAAGGGATTGTTCCCCAACAGCTTACATTTTCTTAGCAGGAGGAGTAGCCATGTCGATCTAGGAGTGTATTGAGCGTCTAGCTGGTATGAACGACGTTCAGGAAGTGATTGACGGTGTTCTTTGACTGTGAATTCGCTCTTCTATGCAGATGCTGAGCGGCAGTGAGTGTAGAAAGAGAAACGTCAGAAAGCTAAGCTGAACCTGGTGAGCTTAGGTAATACTTATTTACTCTGTGCTGACCATCTTGGCAGCTCATTACACGTCATATATTCTCCAGATGCATTCATCCCAGGGTGAAACGGCCCACAGGAAACAGGACCGGAAAGAAGCCTCCCCGGGAGATCCGAAGGCGATCTGACACAAAGTTAAACGCTAACTAGATCAAGGCGTTTTTCTCGTTTTCCTCAATACAGTGTATCTTGCAGGCAGTTGCAAGAGTCTGGATGGCTGGATCATTGCGTGTACCAATATAATCAACCGGTATAGGCAATTCCCTCATGGGAACCCAGTGCAGCTCCCAGTACCTAATAGTCCCCTTATGTTCGAGTCCGGACGAAAGCAGACCAACAGCAGACCTCATATTCAATGCCGTCCGTCGATTACTTGACAAAGCTCGACCAGGCTCTGGAGAGCTCTTCAATAACGTCGAGCAGGCCAGCCATGGCCAGCCGCTGCAGCTGCCGCTGCGCTAACGCAGACGCAGGAAACAAGTTTATCGCGAATTTCAGCTGCAAGAGAAACAAAAAAGCTTGTCTGGTTGCCGAGCAACGCAATTGAATACAGGAACAGTGGGCGATCGCCATATTATAGGGCAACTCGAAATACCCGATCTGTCGCACAATGGGTGACAGCCTGCTTTTCTTGGAGTTCCTCGCTACAAATGCTCTCTTGCCCTGATGATAGCTCTGATGATAGACTGTCTGAAGCCGGGAAAGAATCTGGGAGAGAGCTGCGTGGGGGTTCGGTAGCTCGGTCAGTTCACTGGTAATCACGCTGCTTCATATATATAATTCACCTTGCGTCCGAGCGCCATCCACCTCCTTCTCCTCAAGCAGATCTCTTGAATCCTACTTGATCCCTTTCACTAACCAACAACCAGGCCAAAGTACTCCCGATTGATTCGGTGTACTCGTCTGCGTTTGACTTCATACACCATCATCCGGCGACCCAGCACCCATCGCCCATCACTCAACTCGCTTCATTCGACACACGTCACTCGTTTCCATCAGTCATCAAACAACCACCAATCACCTGTCCGACATGTCTCTTTTCGCTAATAACTATTCGCTGAGTCCTTCGACTACTCCAGAGGACGAGGCAACTCCGGGCGCAAAGGCGCGGTCTGGAGGATCGACTCAGCAATCTGCAGCTCATCATCTCGAGATCCCCGGTTCCCCCAACAGTGCACTAAGTAAGACTAGAAGTCTCTTCTCATCAGCATTAAAAGGTCGCCTGGCTCCAAACTCTTCGGCATTCGAACTGGGAGAGATACCTCATCCAAACCTGCCATCGCCTAGTATGTTATCCCCGCGTACGGAATTACCTGTCCTCGGGTACACTCCCAGTTTGGGACTCATCACTTCCGCTACTCAAGTACCTTGCCCTCGAATCTTGCAAGCGGAACCTTCGCCCGGTCTGAAGGAATCAAAAATGGAATATTTCACGACACCGTCTCGGAAAGATAGCAAGCATGTCACCATCGCCCTCGATCCTTCAACGTTAAGCCGAGCGAAGAAGACGATTCAGGCGCGCAGGAAAAGTGAGGCTGGGTATGGTACCTACGAATCATGTATGGAGGGTGCGCGAGGTCACGAGAAGAAGTCTGGTACTTACGCACAAGGGAGCGAGAAGGTGAGTTGTTTCGAGTACTAGTCTTATGTACCGGGACGGACATCTGATTTAAATTTTTCCCCTGATCAGGCCAAACACCATTTGTGTCGATCTTCCGAACTCTTTGGCAGTGCCATCGCGTTCAGACCGGATCAAGTTGAGGCTCTGATTGGAAAGTAAGCCCAATCACCGAGTTTTCTTTGTGTTCAATCACGATGAGCCTAACAGGCGTAACGTCAAACAGATGTCGAGTCGTCGTTGCGCTGGCAGCCGACTATCAGTCCGCCCAAACAGCGGTCCCCGATCTCCGGGACGCTCTTGCCGACATCCAGGACGCTGAAGACTCTGGCGATCTGAAGAGACGCCCCAAGACGCTTGCTTTACAGGCGAAGGCGCTGACGCTTCTCTCCTCTCTCCTCCACGAACTCGAGCACAACGGCGTGGTTCCCAACCTCGACAAGACTTGGGAGTCCGAAATTGGTCAAACGGCTCGCCATGCCCTGAAGCTTTATGAAGAGGTCGCCACGGCGCTGGTAGACGAGGCGGAACAATCGGAGCCTGGAACAGCAAAGGCAACAGCTCTGAAAGCGACCGACGCCCTCTTGAGCCTTGCGAAAAGCGCGCTCCAGGTCGGCAACCTAGCCCCAACTCAGTGTCTCGCCGATGATCGCTATGCCATGGTCGAACTCGCCCTTGATCAAGCCTCTACGATGGTCTTAAAGGCCAAACCTTCTTCTACCGTCGAACTCAGTATCAACAACCCTTTCCTTACCCAAATCCATTTGCTGTCTTGCCAAGCCAGCGTTTGTCGAATCCAACACCACTTCGCCATCAACGGCGCTTTCGACGAGGACGAATTCAAGGCAGTCATCAGTGATCTTGAGGTGCTCAGTGATCGGGAACGAAGTCGAGCGAAAAGTATGCGTGGCAGCAAGGCATCAGCTGCTAGCTCTTCAGCTTTCCAATCTCTCAAACAACTTGCCGATACGCGATACAGCCATGCGTGCCTTTTAAGGCAGATATGGCGAAAGCGAAAGGCTTTACCTGTAGGCGCAAGAAGGACCTCGACGAGCAGTGTGGGCAGCAGCGGCAGCGACAACTCGAGTCGGCGAAATTCCGCTGATCCATCCAACAAACTTCACCCCGCGCTGCTTGCAACTGCGCCTCGGAAGCCCAGTAAGACAGGTTCCACCCGAACCATATCATTCGCCGATGATATCATTCTGGAGTTAGACGAAAGTGTCGACGACCCGAAAAGAGGATCTGTCAGCAGCGAGTCTGCGCAAAGTGACGAAGTCGTCGTCACGCCCGTGAGCGCGGGGAGTGTTCCCATTCCGGCATCCAATCGTACAGTTTCCTGGGCCACAGGACCGGAACCGATGTCCCCTCGACGACATGATCACACTCTGCTGAAGAGGCCAAGCTTTATCTCTCCGTTTGACCCAGAAGCTGCCTTCACGGCTGTGGGTTTACAGAGCCCTGGCGGCCTTCCAATGGGACGCCGGGTCTCCTGGATGCCCTCTGGTGACCTGGGCGCCATTCGCGCCCGAAGATTATCGAGCATTGGTTTTGCCAAGCAGGATTCCACCGTTTCCGCCTGGAACAGGAAGGCTTCCGTAGTATCCATCTCTTCCGACGAGGGGTCTTCCACTTCTTCTTCGGCCCTGGTCTCCTCGACTTGGAACTCGCTAAGCGAAGCCATCAAAGAGTACAAGGTCTCACTTACCATTCTGTCAAGTTCCAACTTTTCCGCTAGCGAACTGGCACAAAGCAAGTCCGAGGTCTTGCTCGCCATTGCAGACTCGTCGCTCTTCAAGGCATCGCTCTCGCCTCGATTGAAAGTCGCCGCCGAAAAAAGAACACCTTTGCTCGTTACGGCCGAAGTTTATTCGACATGGGCTGCACGAGAAGTCGGATGGGCGTCCGTCATCGAGGGCACCAGGGAATCCGAAGTGAAAGACAAACGCACTGCTTCGTGGACCGCAGATGAACAAGGAAAGATTGCCGTCCTGACTTTGCTCAGGACTTGGTGGTACCGAGCGGCTAGCAGTCCGCCCAAGGAAGTGGATATCAAGAATGCCGCGAAGGAAGCTGCGGACAAGGTCACTCGACGTCTGGCACAGCGCGAAGGTGTCACTAAATCGCTCGTAGCGAAATACCGATACAGACTACTCAGGACCGACGGAGACTTGGACACGTCTGAGAATTTGTTCTGGACCAGTGTTGGCAAAAGCCTCCGAGCGTAGATGAATGACAAGGACAATTCCCGTGTACTTTTTGGTTGTACGGATTTTTATGATATAATATATCCTCATATGTGGCCTGCATACAGTGTCCGGCCTCGTCCTTCTATTTGAGCAGGACGACGAAATTGTTGCGTTTCGTGCCAGAACGGAGTTCCGCTCGTTTGCTAGCCGATTTGACGGCTTGCGGGTTCGTGTTTGGCTTCTGCCACTTCCACAGAGAGTAGATAACTTTTCCGCCAGATCGTGCACGGCGTTTGACTAGCGCAAAGCCAACAACGCCCAGAATCGTTTCAAGGTGCTCTGATGTCATGTATCTAGAGTTTTCTGTGCAAGCTGTTGGCAAAACAAGGAAGAGGAACGACCGTTCAGAGGGGATCAGTTGTTGATGGATAAGTCTCAGCATTTGGCCTATTGCAAATAGATGGTTAGCAACGAGAAGTAAGTTATCCCACACACCTTGACTCACCTCGGTCTCTTGGCTCTGGTACAAAATTCAAGACTAGGCTGCAGCTGACAATGTCGAATCGCTCACTGTCGTCCTTGGGCAGCGGTCGATGCAGAAAGTCTTGTGCGAGGATGTCTGGATGTTGACTGTTGAGATCGATAGGGGTATTGGTGATGTAAAACTGTTTTGCTGCATAGTTATTTGGCGACAAGGCACCTATTTCGAGCATTCTGTGTAAGGAGCTGATTAGCTATTATTCAACCACATGAGCAGCTCATCCTCACCTCAGCGGCGACGTTCCCCCACCACCACCAGCTTCCCTCGTCGATGCCTCGTTCAATTCCTTCAACCATTCTATCAGGACGACACTGCTGTCCCCACCTCTCTCACTAGACTGGCCTAGTGTGGAAGCTCTTTGATACGTGTCCAAGCCACCCTGTTCAGCGATCTCTTGCTCGACAGCCGCGAGTTGAGCTTGAAGTGCCGAAGCTTGAGATGATGAACAAGCGCTCGAGAGAGCCTTTTGAGCCTGAGCCTTTCGTTTCAAAAGAGTGTGAAACAAGGAGATGGTCGACTGTGTTGATTTGTGTGATTTGCCGAGCTTTTTCTTTCTCGCGAGCGGATTGGCGGTAGGAATGTCCCTCTGAGTGATAGGTACTGATCGTTTCCTAGCCATTATGGAGAATGCGTTGTAATGTGGATGTGTACGGTGAGAGGATAAAGTTGCGAAAGACTGGAAGATGCCAAAAGAAGAGATGTAGTGTTTAGAAGAAGAAGATGTGTTTTCGCTACACGCTGCTTGCGTTGTGTTTCAGATATTTGCGAGGTGATCGAGAGCGACGCATTCAATCACTCATCTCTGGATTGTTCTGATCTTGATTGATTGCAAGTATACAGAATGACCGTGAAGCTTGCTCATATCCACCCGGTTACTCATACAACACTGCAGGACCGACATGACCGTTACATTATTTTAAAACAAATTATTCAATACACCAGCCATCACATCTGCACTTCCGCCACCTCTGGTCTCCCCCGTCTGTGAGCGTTTCCTCCCTCCCTCTGCCGACTTGTCCACCAAAAACTTTTGCTTGTACACCCTTTGCGCCTTGTCGCTGGACTGTGATGATGACGATGTTGCCTTTTGCGACGCATTGTTTCCGGAATCGCCCGTCTGAGTTTGCTTCTTGGCCTTGCGCTTTTCAAGAACTCGTGCGAGTTCGACGTTCCGCAGGTACTCGGACTGTTCGGCGCGTGATTTCGACAGTTCTTGACGGAGACGGGCAGAATGTGCCTGTCTTTCATACGCTGTGAATGACAGTAAAAGTCGTGACGTACATTTTAGCCAGAGTTGCCTTGTAACTGCACTGCGACCCGGACCGTTGACTTACCGACTTGTTCACCCAGCATCTCCCACTTGAATCCACTGAGATACTTCATAGTCCAAATATCATCTCGCCAACGATCTCCCTTCTTCCCTCCAATCGTCGTAGCATTGAGCATGTCGGCCACAACCTTTGCAATCTTCTTGTCCTTGAACTCGACCCATGCTTCTGTATAATTGGCGGAAACGTGTTTACGCTTGTGTGACTGGTTGTTTGCCGTAGAGAGGGGAGCTGCGGTACAGACGGAGCCGTGGTTAGTATCAAACGCTTTGAAAAGCTCCCTGCAGATGAGCAACACGTACCATCCTTCTGTTGCGCATAAATCTTGCCAATATCGCCATATCCGGTGAGAATATGCTTGACTTTTTGATGTGTCATTCCCGGTGGTAGTCTCGAGATGTATACAATTCCTGGACTAGGAGCCGTTTTCTTGGACTTTTTCTTTGGTGGCTGTGCATCTGACGAAGTGGAAGGCAAGTCGAGGTCCTCGATACCTGGAATTCTTATGCGTTTCTTTGGGAAAACTCGCGGCGGAGGCGAGGTTGACGTCGAGGCTTCCATTGTGATGTTGTAGGTGTGATCAAGCTGGGACAGATGATGCTGTAGAATGAGACGAGCCGATGATGTGACATGTGAACATGGTGGTGGTAGGTTGAGGAAAGAGGATTGAACTTATGAGACCCCTCGGACATGATATGGATCTCCGTAATACAAGCGCACTAAACTTGTCAACTTATTTGGTAGGTGCGCCTTTCTGAGTAAAGGAGCGCCTGCACTGGGCAAAGACAGGGCCAGCCAGAAGAGTGAGACACCAAAGTTGTGCTCGCAAGAAAGGGACTGGTTGTTATATTCACTTCAGAGTAACAGTCAGCTTCCTCTCGCCATTGCGTCCCCGACCCATAGTTAGTGTGAGCAGCTTGACATACCGGTCATCTCTCGAGGTTTCTTTTCGCGGCAACTAACGCATTCAAACCACATCATAGCCTTCCAGGTTTATCGCACCGTTGACAGCTTCACTTCGGCCCAGACGACAACTCTTGCACCGAGACCATGTCCTCGGAAATATCAGCCGATCATATGCTCAATGGAGATATCACAAACACCTCGAGAAAGAACATGGACGCCACACGGTCTTCGGCACCTATACCGAAACAAGATCTCACGAGCAACTCTGTGAGTAGTGAATCGTCGGATTTTACGCAGATGCAATCAACGACGCCTGCTGCCACGTCGACGTTCAAAGCCTTGTCGGCTGGATCCTACGCTGAACGCATCAGACCGTCTGTGTCGCTAATGGACAACGGTATTCCGACGAAAATTGGAGGCAACACAGATGAGGAGTCGTTAGGAAGCAGTAAATCGGGCAGCGGTAATGGAGCAGAGGCGAAATCAAATAGTGGCAAACGTACAGGGAAGAACAAATCTGGCTCGAACACGACTCAACATCGATCATCGGCCGCACGTGCCGCCGGATCTCTGGCAGAAACCGTCATTCCAAACGCTGGCACCACCACAACAACAAGTTCCGACACTGGAGTCACGAGGCAAGGAAAATCAGAAACTCCGGCGCAGCAGCTGGAAGAGTCGGAACAAGGTTGGCAGGAGGTCACAGCAAAGCCGAGAAATCAAGGCACAAATAAAGCAGACAAGAAGGAAAGCAGCGGCGGAAGCGGACGGCAGAAACAGCATGGGAAAAAGTCGTTGGCTGGTTCCACAAGCGACGAGAATGTAGTGTCATCGCAGGTCAATGACAAGTCGAACAAGGGCAAGAGCGCTCCCAGCAGGAAAGAAAAGGACAAGATCGACAAAGAGTCCCGTCAACAACAAGCGCAAGGAGACGAGGCGATCGCAACCGAACCGACTAGAAAACAGCAGCAACAGCAAAAGGACAAGGAGAATACTGGTCCAAAATCACTTGGCATGAAGTCTGCTTCATGGAGATCGAGTCCATTGGCAGCCGCCTTTATGACAGAGTCGGCGGAAAGTCAGGAAGAGGTGCTGCTACCGTCCACGACAACAACGACGAAACCAGCAGAGACGTCGCCACCGGGTCAACCCACATCGGGAGAGCCCATTGGCCCGGCAAACGATACCACTAAAACCAGTAATGAAACCATCCAGTCAAACACAACCCCAACTACCCAGATCAAAGCGCAACCGAGCGACGGAAGCAAGAACGCGATCGCTCCACCCGATGTCAAGGCAGATTCCATTCCTACTATTCCCGCTCCTGCTGTTCCGGCTGTCAACATCTGGCAGTTAAGAAAGGAGAAGATGAAGTCGGGCTCGACAAAACAGCCCAAGACGAGCAGTAACGGTAACGGCAAATCAGTCTTCAGCTCACTTACAGGAGCAGCGGCACCTCCAAGTGGAAAAGGCAGCAGCAGCAGTTCCAAACCTGCCGCCACCGGGAATAAGCCCGATAACGCGGCCGGAAAGCGTCAGGCTTCAGGTTCATCTCCACCAGAATTACCGTCCTCGGGGGTCAATTCTGCCCGTAAACAATTGCTCAAGGCTGTATTCACGAGCTCGCCGAATGCTGTGGCAATACCTCCAACTCAAGGTAAACATACCCGGCCGACCAACAACGCAGCGCCTGTCGGAACAACTACATCATCAGCTACCCTTACAGATGTTACGGCATGGCCCGATGTGGCTGCATCAGCTGTCAAGATTGCGAATGCAACAGGTGGAGAAAATAGAAAGAAGGAGAGGGAAGATGATGACAATGCGCAGGCTGTCGTGGTGAATGCTAAGAAAGGTAGGCGATCGCACGAAATCTGCAAAACTATTTTTGTGCTCATTCAGCGTTTGTGCGGATAACAGAAAAGAAGAAATGGACACCGATACCTCCAGCTGAATTACAGGAAGCTCTTGACAAGGCGGAGAAAGCCCGGAAAGCAGCGTCGCATGCCAGTGGAGAAGGAGGGAGACAGAAACGACGCAATTCCGGCGTCATAGCAGGCGACGATAGTATACAGGTTCCGTCGAAATCAGTGACGAAGAAAAACAACCAGGGCCAAAATAAAGCTGGTGCTAAGTCTGCACAGGGGACAGCTGTTGGCGCTGTCGTGGAGAATGCCGGCAAGAAAGGAAAAGGCATGCCACCTGTTGCAGGTCGTCCAGTAACAGGTAACAAAACCGCGCAGTCAAGTGGTAGCAAAGAGAGGGGAAACCAAGTGGATCCAGCAACTCCCGCTCAAATGCTCAGCGTATCCACTGAGACCACAACACTACGGCAGCCGCATTCAGTCAACGAACGTACCTCCGCAACCGACATAGGGAATCAAGAGTCCACTCCCGCGGTACCCGACCAAAATCTTACCGCCGCCTTAGGATCGAACGTGCCAGTTGAATCATTGCTGTTAGCCGGAGGGGCTCTTAGTCCAAAGAGCAAGGGCCAGACTGTCGAAAAACAGAAAGCGCTAGGTTTGCAAGGCAACAATTCTGGAAGACAACTTGCGCCTACGACCACGGTGGGCGGGGATTCTAGGAACGCCTATGTGCAAACACGAGATGGTGTGCGGACAGGCGGTCCTTCAGGGCGAGGTGGACGAGCGGGAGGCGGCAAAGGTTCGCGAAATGGCAATGCGCCCAGCTCCAGGTATAGTGATAGCGGAATCGCGTTGTCGCCTCGCGGTCAAGTCAAAGCCGGTTTGTTGGCCTCACCGCCCGTCGGCTATCAGGGACTACCTCACGAGTCGACCATGGCCGCTGCTGTGCACGCACCCGGCTTTGTGCCATTTGGTAATCAGGCACCATATGCATACTATCCTCCTGCGTACTACTACGGACCCTCGGGTCAGCCAGGACCTGGATCAGCTAGCAGTGATGCGGGTGGTTACAATCATACAACGACGCAGCAAGGAGCCCAACAATCGTATATGCCGTACAACATGCCATTCATGCCACAGCAGAGACCGGTCACCGAGATTCCGGGATTGGACTCGCTGCGATACTACATTCTTGGACAAATTGAATACTATTTCAGCATCCACAACCTTTGCATGGATCAATTTCTGAAAGAACAAGTAAGTGCTCGATGTGTGAAATCAAGAGGTTTACCATTGAGCTAATACCTTACTTCCGAAACTCAGATGGATTCACACGGATGGGTTGACATCCCGATGATCGCCTCATTTAATCGGATCCGACAAGTTACCGCCGATGAATCATTGGTCAAAGAGGTTGCCCATCTTAGTCAAATTCTGGAAATTCGAGACAACAAGATGCGCTTGCGAGATAACTGGCAAGTATGGGTGTTCCCTGGTGCCCGGCCATCAATCTTTCCAGAGGCAGAGAATTCCGCAGCGACGAGATTAGAGGAACTGGCGATGCATGGCGTCAGAGTATCAGATTTGTCAGAGGAAACAAGAGAAAGGATTGTCGGCGATATCCAGCGGGATATCTTGCGATCCAAGAATACTCAGACCACGGCACCTCCCATCAATACCGAGGTCGGCACTTCGGTAAACTCGGCGGAGGTCGCTGATGAAGTGACGGCCAAGACCAGTCCGCCTGCATCAGTGGCTAGTGATACCTCATCTGATAAGGTGGATATCATCCTTCAGTTATGATAGGTGAGAATTATATTGGCTGGCAGGCCAGTTCACAGAAGTTGATCTCTTTCTTCCACAGCATCTCACAGGACAGTAAAAGTTAGGCAACACCTGAAACTTTCGACATCCCACATCTTGGTGAAATTTCAGCTCTTGCCGCATATCTGGTATCTGATGCTCAGATAGCATGCAAGCGGATAATGCAGGGCACACACACACACACACACACACACACACATACACACATGATTAGCATTGTCCTCGCACAGGTTTCTGATTTCATGCACTGCACCTTCCGATCTGCAGATCTGTACTTTTATAGCATGATTGCATGTTTCATCTTGCATTTGTTTTGTATCAACTGGCAAAGGAGCACGAGCACCTCTTTGAGTCGCGGTCACAATCGAAATCTATAGTGTCGTTCTGAATCTATACAGGTTTGCGCAAGTACATTTTTCGTAAGCGTTTACAACGTATGTGCGATTCAGCGGTCGCGAAATGTCCATATTGTCCATCGTGCACCTTTTGTGTGCATCGTCTTCATTTGCCTCGTTTCCTTGAACCTTCGTCCTCCGTTTGACCAATTGCACATGGGTGTTCGGCACCAATCCTACACCATAGACCGGGCCCTCTGCTTTGCCGTCAAGCGGTGAGAATATTTACGCCCAGTCTTCCAAACAGCTTTGGTTGCTTCTGGCGAATCCTCCAGCTCGTCCACTTCCAACAAGGGGAAGAGGGTCGCTCTAAAGTTGTCCATACTCTTCGCCTTTTTGGGTTGAGCATTCGGCCGGGTTCGCAGGGAAGGCTCTACCGGTGTCGAATCGATCAAGGTCGCAGGTACGCAGAAACCGTCATTTTGCTGATCACCGTTGGATTGGTTTTGAAACTGAGTAGGGATTGCAGTTGTGGTGGCAATGTGCGACTGAGTGGCAAAGTAGGATGTGAGCGGAGAAAGGTAAGAGGTCTTGCTTGGACTGCCGAGCTCCAGTTCTTGAACCTCCCCGTCGTGACTGAAAGACTGTCGAAGGGGCGACGGTCGAGAGGGCAGGTGAGGTGGAGAGCGAGACGAAGATGACGCGCTCTGCGAGGGCGAAAGCGAAAAGTTGGGCTTGAACAGGTCTTGTCCGGCCACGAGCAGTTCTTTTCGGCGATTGTGCAATGGTAGTAGAGGACCATATTGAGTGGCCGGCGACACTGCTGCGCTCTTGGAAAGAGGTTGATGTCGAAAGTATGGAAACGTCGGTGAAAGTTGTAGGGTGAAAGACATGTAGGCAAGCATTAAAGCCATTGGGAAAATGATCATCCATTCTTCTCGCTGTCATAGATGCACAGAAATGTATTAGCAAAAGCATCGAGCAGAGGACCTCGCGAATGACGACTTACACAATGCCATACTATGTTATCAATACCCTTGACAGTCGTTTCAAAGGCAACGAGCCATCTATCCCTTCCTGAGGCGTGGTAAATGGTCTCCATAATTTGGGTCGGCTTGCTTGTAATTGACAAAATAGTTGGTGTGGTAGAACGAGGCTATTGCGAGCTCATATAGAACCTTTCCGAGGGTGAGCTCCTGGCATTGATATTAAAGTGCGGCCGTGTCGGGGTCGAACGGGCTGATATATCACTAGTGTCCTCTTGTATGGTAATTATAGGTGATGGCGCTCTCTTCTCCTCTAATGTTGCTCAACTTTGCAGAGCAGACTGCCAACGGACTCCACTGATTGGACTCCACTGATGACGACTGTTGTCGAACGAAGGGATCGTCCTCGAATGCTTTTCTGAAGGAAGTCAATTGCGCCGATGGATCCTTCTTATCTATGGGGCGATCAAAAGGTTGTCTATGTTTTTCCTTTGTTTAAGGGTGCCATCGAAGGCATCTAGAACTTGAGAACTCCATTAAAGGGAAGCTTCGGGACTAAGGAGAACAAAAAGTTAATCAGAGAAATTCAAGGGGCAGAGGACCGCGCTAGCCGTCGCTAAGATGCTTTCTAGACTTCTAGTGCCTTTTCAATTGCCTGTTGCACTAAAGAGCTAACTAAAGTTCTTGGGTTCTCGCTGAGCTGTCTTGCCACAGCTCTTTCCTCTGATGCTGACAAGGGGAAGGTGAGCTGGAAAGGGAAAGTGATAAAACCCAACCTGACCCAACCCTCATCAGCTCCTCCATCCCTGCCTGGACATGCTCTCGAATGTATGAAACGCGGTAATCAGCTCACCATATTTGCCGCATAGTGTTCCATTTCTACAGAATCGTATCTCAATGAACAGATCTTGCTATGTACAGCTCTATGTACTGAAGGTAAGCTAGAAGGTAATACATGTATGGATGGTGTCATCGCTAGTCGCCAGTAGGCAGCAATCATCGGTAATCAGTAATCAGCGACCTTCTGCTACTATGCAATAGGTAAGACCCGTCAGCTGAAGATCAATAATACGCCAGTCTTCCATACAACTTCTGAGCCTTTTACAACTTCCTTTACCCGCCGGCAGTTGTGTACTGTGTACTGCCACTCTCGTGACCCAGCTCGGACCCCCTTTCTTGATGGACAAAGACCACAAACGACAAATAACAAAAAATAGCTTACCGAATATAGCGATCTGCAAAACACGGACATAATAAACGTTCACTCCAACGCAAAGAACCGCCAAGAAGCTCAACTGGAAACCATTCACATCCATGATCTCCATTGGGCAGCTGGCGAAAGTGCATCCGTGCAACGCATACCAAATGCAAGCTAACTTTTTGGCGACGAACGCATGCTATGGGTGTGGCTGGGGAAGAGGTCTTCTCGAGCTGGTGAGCTGACCAATGATGTATGGGTGTCCTTGCCATCATCTGTTTGGGGAAATTTCATTGTCTTGTTCTGCGAAAAAAAACGCCATGAACCCTGAAGGCAGGTCCTGCAATCAACACGCTCTTGGCCCTGGAAACGCCTGTATGGAGATTCGTGAGCAGTTCCATGAGCAGCGGGTAAAAACGGCAGCTCGAGGGTTATTGATCAAGCCATTATAGCTCCCATTATCCAAGAACGTCGCAGCATCTCTTGCTATAACAAGATGTAAAACTGCTCCGGACTTCATCAGGCTTGCCATTCAGGACGGTGCCTGCTAGGGCCCAGGCAGCTGCCCAGGCGGGCGGCGCAATAAGGCAGCTAATAAGGCCAGTTGACCGATTGCCGATTCCCTAGCCTCTAATCCCCTTACCAGGGATTTGCTTCTTGCGTGCCAGGTTTTAGTCTTGATAAGGTCCAGATGGATATATACTATGCAGCTCACTATCCCCTATCAACTCAGGGCAGTCAAGGGACGGTCAACCTCTCAGCCTCTCAGATGCCCTCTCCAGCAAACTTCCGAACCGAGTCAAATAAGGAGCAGCTCTAGAAGAGAGGATGCTGGCGTCGTCTAGGACAGGGGCAGCACAAGTAGGAGGAAGTAGGACCAAATTCAATATGTTCATCGGGACGAACAAGTGAGCTGAATTTGGGCTTCTTGTTCCATATTCCGCCATTTCCCGCAGCCTCATCGTTCAATCTATACTGCTGCAAAGTGCACCCCGGGCCTGCTAATCGACGCTATCGACGCGAATCCATGAGAACAACAGCTAACAACCTTGAAGGAAGTCCTTGAGGAAGGCCTTCCGTTTGTTTACTTTGTGGTCAGTAACCCGCTGCTATTATCGGCTCACGCACGTTTCTTCCATCTCCGTTACTGTAATAATTCGTTCTTCCCTCTACCTACCTTTTCGCGTTGATAACCCTAAGACACCATCTGATAGCGATACTAATACCTCCATTCGCGAGACGTAGCAACTCATTTCGCCACCTGGACCATTCCCACTTCATCTCGCGGCAATGTCGACAGCTCCGCTCTTGCAGGTAAGTATCTACCTCTCACCTGCTTCGAGAAGCCCGAGGGCTGGACATGAACTGACTTATCATTTCAACCTCAGCGCACAGCCCAGAAGCGTATCGCACTTCCTGTCCGAGTAGAGCCCAAGGTCTACTTCGCCAATGAACGGACCTTCCTCTCATGGCTGCATTTTGCCGTCGTTCTTGGAGGTCTCGCTGTTGGTCTGCTCAACTTTGGCGACAAGGTTGGGAAGATCAGTGCCGCTCTGTATACTATCGTCGCCATGGGAGTAATGGTTTACGCCCTCGTCATTTATCAATTCCGAGCCAAAGCTATTCGGACACGGTCAGGCGCTCCGTACGATGACCGTTTGGGCCCTGTGAGTTTCCTCTCCTCTGCTCGTGGGGTTCTGCGATATGTGCTTACTCCCAATCTGCACAGACGATATTATGCATCTGCCTTCTAGCGGCGATTACAACCAACTTTATATTAAAATTCGGTACGTTGTGCTTTTGTTCGAACAAGGCTCAACTCCCGCTAATCGTCGCTGCAACAATATGATACAGTCTTTGAATAGCGCTATCTGTAACGCAAGCACTGGCTTCCTAGACCCAACTCAGCCCTGAATCATAGGGCCATGTCTCTCTGTTAGATACGCGAGCTTGGTATAAGCTGTTGCGAGTCCTGCTGGGCGGGAATGAATTTCATTCATGATGCAATGCATGATAACCATAGAACATCAACAGTCACCCGCGTACCATCCACCACAACGCACTCTGTGCCCACAAGACCTTAATCCTTACCCTTACATTCCCCCTGGTCTGTAAGGCTTCAGCCATTTGTCCGTCCTCTCAAACGTACGGTATAGTTCCGGAGTGATACCAAGGCCTGTTGATGGACCGATATGGTTCACCGCGATATACAGCTAGATAATCGTGAACTGGATCAGCGCGCGAGAAGAGAGGGACATGGACTGCAGATACTTACTGCATCCCAGAACCTGAAACCTCTCTTCAGCTCGTCTGCGGGAGCCTTGACTGTCACAAACGTATCCTCGAGAATACCAATCGCATTTTCTTTGGCGGCTTTGGCTTCTTCTGTCTGGGCATTCTGCTCCGTCAATGTGACTCCGTCGTGGAACGCTACAGTGGCATCGATGTAAACCTTAACGAGGATTCCGAATCCGGTGTTGACTTCGTTTTGGAACGGAAGGCCTGCAAGTCAATGACGATGATGATGATCAGATAATGCATATTGCGAGCGATGAGAAGGTACTGACCACACGCCACATCAGGGAAATCATCCCGTGACTTTTTGGCTTCTCCACTCATCAACATTTGGACACAGATCGCCTCGATTAAATGCCGTAGCGTTCTGGATAGTCCGTTGACGAAAGAGTTGAATACTAAAAGCTCACGACTCAGAGGTCCCAGCCAGGGTTGATTCTAGCGGGAGACCGATCGTCAGTTCATAGTGATTCAAGGCAGACAAGGGCTACTTACACGGAAGATGAGGGGAAGGATACTGATGGAACGCATAAACAAAAGCATACACTGATTATCGCTCGCTAATTCGGTCGCAAACAAGCGTCAGCACAAGGAGCGGGAATTGCCAGCTAATGGAAAGGTATAGACGTACCAGTGTTCATACTCGCACCGCCGCTGATTTCCTCATTGTCCCATCGGTCGCCATGCAAAGCGCCAGCTCTTATCAATTCCAAGGCGATATATAATGGCTCTTGAAACTTGTCGTTTAAGCGTGATGCAACAACAGCCTTGTACAATGCTTCGCCAATCGGAGATTGTTGGTTCTTGGGCAGCACAAGAAGACTTTGAGGGGGGGGGGGTCAAGGTCAGCATGACAAGGCGAGGTAGAAATCTCGATTCCGGTACTCACCCTCGAAGTGACAAGAAACGCAGGAGTGCATTGGCTATGAGCTCGTCCTTGCGATCCAGCAGCTTGTCATTCGCTTCGCTGATTTTCCAAATACGCGCAAATCCAGCATCCTTGGTGGCTCCGAGACACAATTTAAAGTCAATGTTCGATGACTGTGGGAACGTGAGGTGAGTCTTCTGTCATCTTCTTCCCAAACCATTAGAGTACTCACATTTTGCCGGCGCAACTCGTCATCAATCATAGGCCCGGGTATCTTCCACTTGGTTGACCGAGCGATGAGCCCGGAATTACGGAGATCCTGTAACTTATTCTCCTTCCAGTTTGGTTGATCATCAAAGTAGTAGGACGCATACTGCAAGCATAGAATATCAGCGCGAGTCTAGCGTGTGTCGGTACTCTCGTACTCACGATTGCATGTTGATCTCTCCACGCCGGATTCAGATGGGACAAGAGCAAGGTAACAGCCATATTTCGAGGTGCCGTTTCTCCCCGTGTCAAGACATTCCTCACAAACTGCGTATACTCTTTCTTCCCGCCATCGTCGAGCGGTCGAGTTTCTTCCAGTCTGCCGGAACTGACCCAGCCGAGAATAGTCGGAGAAACTAGGCCTCGACTGAGATAGTAGTACATTTCCTCTGGCAACCTGCTTGAAAAGATGGTGTCGAGATCGCATGGAATATCGGGGGCAGTAAATGTCGGACCGGGTTTCATGGGTGGGAAGAGAGTCATGTCTGACGGTAGGATCGCTGCGGCTCCCGAGCAGACGAGCGGTAGGGGTGCACATGTTCCTTCATCGGTCAAGACGAGAGCAAACCTGATCGCCGCGCGAGCCTTGACGAATGACTCGAGATACCCCGTTTCACGGATTGGCGGTTCGTTTTGGCAAGCTATCAGGTACCGAATACCCGACTGTGATTGTTTGAGAATACCAGCGAGTGGACCTGGTGGAGGTTGAAGCTCTTCGGGAAGGAACTGCTCGCCTCTCGGAGCGAGAAGCGGACATCGAGGCAAAATGTCATTTCCGCTCAGTAGGCAGAGGTCGATCAATTGATCGGGGTTGATGCCGAGGTGCTGCAGCACGATTTGCTTGTCGTAAAAGTTGAAAGTCATGGTTTCAAAGCTGACAGAGTGGATGACTCGCGTGGTGGGATACATGAGCATTTCCGTCGGACCGAAGATGGAGTGTATGTATCCTTTGGGGTGGTTGAGAAAGTAGGCGAGCTGAGGGTTTGAGCCAAGACAAAGGAGGTCAGGGAAGGTTATCGGTGATGAGATTGCAACCTACCTGAGCGTGCGAACTGTAAGGCGCAACGACAAACTCGATATACCTATGCCGTACTACCCTCCACACAAGCTTTGTGATCTCGGCTGGATCAATCCACATTCCGTTTGTCGGACCCGATTGCCAAATGTGTCCCGCTGCTTCTGGTTCACCAGACTCATACCGCTGCCATGCAGCATCCCTACACTTGGCCTCTGCCAACTGAGCCTCGGGATCTGTAAACACAAACGGATGTCCAGGTGTAGGGCCATGACCGCCGTATTCGGATCCTCCCGCGAGAGATCTCGGCGCACTGGCAGGTGTTCCGGGGAGCGAGCCGTTGGTTCTGCGTCCAGTGTTGAGGGTCTTTCGGGTTGCAGCCATGGGCAGGCCGTTGAAGACGAGAACGGGTGTGATCCTCATATTTTCCAACTGCTTCATTTGCTTTTCGATAATGTTTGCCAGGGCGATCGGGTATCCTCCGACAGCAGCAACCATCGGCTCACGGTACTCTTCACTTGTGAGGAGTTGACGAACATAGTGGTTGACGTCGATACCCATACGCGTGTCCTTGAGGAGCTCGAGGGGTAGCGTTTGAATCTGACGGGTCAGACCGAGCCATCCTTTGAATGGAGCGACAATATCAGCGAGGTATACGTTTAAGCGGTTGAAATACTAATTCACCTTGGAGTCCTACGACGGTCATGATTGTTGTTTTGAGAGTCGGAGGGAGAGAGAGAGACTTGCTGAACAGGACAAGTAAACCAGTTCTTGTCCTCATTCTCACTATTCCCCTGTTACTTGACTCTCCGTCTGGCTCTCTGCTTGGCCGCCCTGGCCTGTCCCCGCGTTGATTCACGCGCCAGCTGTGTCACAAGTTTGCTTCCGCATACGCGACTAAGATCGCTACAAACCACCAGCTAGTAGTAGTAGTAGTAGTAGTGACCCACTTCGGACGTGTCGTATCTCACCTTCCGACACCGAGGCCAGCATGACCGCAGAGCGCTCAGTCCTTGGAATCTTCATACGCACAAGATAACTGATGGCCGTCGCTCCCGTTTCTACCTTCCCCTACGCATTGTTGGCATGCCATTTCGAGGTGAGGTGATGGACCCTTTCGTTAAGCAAACTCGGTCAAGGCGCCTTCCACATCGAGCAGGACAACTATGCAGCAGAGTCTGCGATTGCCGTACTGGTCTTCAGATTTTGGGGCCGGACTTGGCTGTGTCACAGGACCCCTCCAAGGCATAAGTAGCAGATGGAACGACGTTGCTACGGTATATTGCGTGATAGTATACTTGTAGACTTGCACCACTGCAGATAGGCTTCGTGTCATGAATGATATTCAAACCTAGTAGAACGTCAACCAACTATCAGACTCAGTCGCGTACTCGCGTTTCGTACCTTCCATCGCATCAGGGAAGAATGGCGCGCGCCACTATATAGAGACCTGTAGGAGATGAATCTCCCTTCATGTAGTTAATGGTATTCAAGCCACTATTGTTGTTACTCTTACCCATAATCGTATGGACAACACCAGCGTCCTCGCCTGATCGAACCCAATAGCCTTTGACGGGACAACGGACCTTAACACTTCGAGTAGCAACGGTACTCGGGCGGGTTGTCTTGTCGCTACTGTGCCGGATTTACTTTTCAAGGGCAGCTCGCTCGGTTTGACGAGTTGATGCTCAGGAAGCGGTCGCTAGACCAATTCGCTTTTGAAACGGCTTTTCCAGCTGACAATATTCCTCCTCACCGCTGCTGCTTGCCCTCAGGATGACGGTGAGGTGAGTATTCGTGCGCATCACCGGGTGCACTCCAGCGCGACTGTGTCGAGTACAGCGGCGATAGTCGTGATGCGGAGAGATGAAAATGTAGTAGGCGGCTGAGGATGTGCTTTCCGGAAGGGGTCCTTTACGGGATGTGTCTTCAAAGAGTGGAATGGGAGACCGGAAACGATCCGATGACTCAAGTCAGTATGCCAGGATGGTCATATTCATAATGTCAAGCGACAGACACGATCAATTCCAGTTTTACACTCTGCCACGATATTTGAGAATCGGTCGCGCAGGAGGTCGGTCTGAGACTCGGTCGCGGCAATGCCAATCTTTTGCTTTGCGATCTGCATGCTGATCACGCTGATCTGCTTCTTTCTTGAAGTCTCATGCTTGCGTCAAGTTGTCCAAGCTCAAAAGGTGTTTCATATCAGCTCTGCAGGGATCTGTCACGACCTCATCAGTCCTTGGGGTGATTGTGTACAGCCAGGTAGTGGTTGGTTGTAGGTGACATGTTTCTGGTCCCTGTGAGAGCATTGTGACTGTGAGGGACTGGTGCCGGACTGATGCGGGACTGGTGACTGTAGTTTGGAGCTTCACGTCTGTTGCACCGCGAATAATGGTCGCAGGCAGTCTGGACCATCAGCTGGACCACCGCCGAAATGGTCGTCTTTGCGTGGCAGCTTCTAAATGAAAAGCGAGAGAACTCACAACCGAGGCTGAATTGGTCTAGTGGTATGATACACCCTTAGGGAACAAGCTTTCTCCTATCTGCTTGGGTGTGGTTCTCGGTTCGATTCCGGGATTCGGCCGTCTTTTTCTTGCTGTAGTCGCTGGGGGTGGACGGGTGGAAGGTTTCATGGGCCATTTTGGCGGCGTGCAGTAGTGGTGACGTTACTCGGACGTCAAGGAACGTTTTATTGTAATTTTCCCATCCCTCGACTATTCGTTCACCACGGTAAAAAGCGACACCGGGCATGATTCCACGGTCGGGGTGGTTTGGAGGTTGAAGAGGTGGTGATGTTTTTTTCCCTCTGTTGGCGAATATAATCCAGCAGCAGCAGCAGCAGCAGCAGCAGCAGCAAGACAATCGAAAGTGATTACGTCACGATAGTTCCCTGCTTCATTTCATCGAGTCTATCTTGAACACATTCATCAACCCCTTCACCAAGCGGCCCATCCGTGTCCAGACCGCAATGCCACCGCCGGCGTCCTCGAAACTTGTTGAGCATCTCTCGCAATACCGGTATAATGCACCCGATCGTGTCCGCCGATCCGACAGTCCCTTGTTGGCCATCTCCCCTAAACGAGAGCAAGATGACGACGTTTCACAAAGCAGTACTCCGAAGAGGAAACGACAGGTTCTATCACCATCGGGTGACTTTCCAATAATACCTCGCTCGGTAACACCTAAAACCAAAAAGAACCGCGTGTACGCCGACCCTGAAACATATGCGCACCTCAAGGCTGTTCCGGATATGCTGCAGCCAGGGTTATCGGTAGTATTTTGCGGCATCAAGTGGGTTCTTTCGCTTCATTTAGTCTTACTTTGAGCTCACGTCTGTCGGCAAGAACATAGCCCTAGTATCACCAGCAGTAAAAAGCAAGCTCCGTACAGTCACCCATCGAACCGGTTCTGGAAGTGAGTGAAGATGAATCTGTTCCCGTATGCTCTACTTACAATGAGTTGTCAGGGCTCTTCACGGCGGCGGTATGTTCTCAAAAAGGTGTGATATCGAGCAAGGTACTGATCCCACGGTATCAAGGCTTTACTGATCGCCTATATGACCCACAAGAGTGCATATGGCTGCCGGAGCGTTTCAATATTGGCATGGTAAGAGGAACGATTTATCGCATCAGTAACGGACACTAACGGTGACTCGCAGACCAATTTGGTATCCAGGCCTACAGCAGAGGTAAGCAACGCGGTCGAAATTATTCCAACAGTTCGCTAACGCGCCTCCCCTCCTAGCAAGCGGAACTCTCCGCCAAGGAAATGCGGCGAGGGTCTCTAGCTCTGGTACAAAAGATCATACAGCATCGGCCTAGAGTCGTTTGCTTTGTCGGGAAAAAGATCTGGGACGAATTCGAGTTTGTAATCAAAAGGTCTGCCAAACCTGCCACAACACCATGGGTCGATTTGAATCTGAATGCGAAACAAGGCAAGCCCGATAGCTGGACATCTATGAGTCATGCTAACCATGAACGTCTTGCGCTTGTGTATTGACAGAGGAAACTCAAACGCTCGAATCGACTGTAGAGTCGGAGTCACTGATAGCGCAACCGAAAAAGCGACCCAAGGCCATTCGCCCTCCTTTCCAGTGGGACCAGCCTCGTCCGTATAAGGTGGTTCATCGTTCTGGAGAGAATGCGTGCGAGAACACATTGTTCTGGGTTGTGCCGTCCACTTCCGGTCTGGTCCGCGTGCAAGTAAGTCACGGCCGCGCTTGCCTCTCGCATACAAACACCTAATATCAGTCATCAGTTACCTGAACAGATCGAACACTTTGCGGCTTTGAGGAGGACAATCGCGGCGGTGCAGAATGATGAGATCCCTTACGACATGTTCAAAGAGGTTGATCCAGAGGGCGTTGCAGCAACAGTAGCGCTTATTCCTGAATGAAATGTCGCTATATGGCTACCAAAGTGCCCTTGTACAACTACTCGTCATCACTTTGCTCTTCCTCATCCACAATACCGATAATACCAGCACCCTTCTTCGCCTCTCGCAGCTCTTTTCCGGCTTGACGCAACCTTTGACCAAATGCCTGTCTGACTCCGGCGTTTGAGCCTGTGTCCCAGATTTGCAATCTTGCGTGGGACCCCGCCGCTGCCAAAGTGAGAGGCGAGTCCGGCGACCATCGCAGAGTGAACACCTTGCCCTACGAACACAAGACGTGTCAGTCGAATAGCAACATGAGATGTGCAACCACCGAGACTTACGACACCGAGATCCTGACTCGTTACCATTGAAATCTCCCGACGAGTGTCCTCCTCCTCTTGAACGTTCCAGATTTTCACCAGCTTGTCCATACCACCGGTGGCGATGCATCCCCTGACATGGGGATTGACATCCAAAGCCGAGACAGGTCCATCATGTGCGGATATCGTGTACTTTGGACGAGGAGCGGCATCGCTCAAGTTTCGAGCATCGTAGCACAAGACCAGCCCGTTCTCCAGAGATACCTAAACGAGATTTGAAGGGAGTCAGAATAGCAGCGGTAATCACCGCGATGCACAATACTCACGAAGAAATCCATAGACGCCCACGGATCCCAGCAAATCGCTTCAACGTCGCTACCGAGTCCACCCGTGCTCAATCCATCCTGAGCTGCTCTCGTGTCCCACACCTTGACAGTGCGTTCGCCAGCACTCAAAACGACCTTGGAATGCTCTCCGTTTGCCGACTTGTTCCATACTACGGCCAGAACTTTCTCGTTGGGGTGGATGTTGTCCCACGATCGAACCGCTTTTTGCTGTCCGTCCTGAGCCAAATCCCATAGCTTGACGGTCATATCGGCGGAAGAGGATAGCAAAAGATTACGGTGATGAGGAGTCCAAGAAAGCGAGGTTACAGCAGCAACGTGATGATCCGGATTCGTCTGCAATTGTCGCTTCTTCTTCTTTCCAGTTCCCTTGGCCTTCGGCACAGCGCTTTCAGCTCCAGCTGCCGGTCCGAGGATTGCCTCTGGGTAAACACCTTCGAGGACATCCATATCAAAGATCTCGATAGACGGGTCCATCGTGCCGACGGCTATGTAGTTGCCATGTGTCTTGCCGTCCGATCGCGAAGCTCCTCCAGAAGGGAAATCCAGCCATTCAACGCAAAGCGGGAATGCCGGTAGTAGATGATCGTGGTGAACAAACAAGTTTTCGTTTTCTTCGTCGTAAACGTGGTAATTCAGAGACGAAAGATCGTCCGACGTCTGGGCCGATAAGATGATTGAATCGGTCGGCAAAACCTCCAGGTTCGCCCTCTCGTCTTCCTCGTCGACATCCTGTATAATTGAAAGCGTCAATTACTGTTTCGTGTCAGGTTTAGGCAACGAACCCACGTCTTTCAAAGTGATATACGGGTCTTCATTGTTATCCTGGTAAACGCTCAGTCCCTTGATGTTGGAGAAAGCACCCATTGCTGTATCGAACGCGTGTGAGCAGAGTTGGTGCACGATACTGGTTTTGGATCACTCACCAGCACCTCGAGACTCTTCCTCATCATACGTATCCAGGTTGTACGCCGTCAAATCTGTTGGATCTGAAGGCTTCATATCGACATCTCCCTCCTCGGCTTCGCCATCGGACGGGCTGGACGAAGCACCAGATTCCGAGTCACTGTAATTGGGTTGAACAGCTGAGATCAAGACCCAAAAAAGCGCCTGTAAGAGAACTTACTCTTCCCAATCATCGTCATCGCCACCTTCAGTAGCCATGGCGTTGGCATCCTTCATTTCCATGGCTTCCATTTCCAGCCTCAACTTTTCCAAAACACCTTCACCGCCCATCTTTCCCACTCGCTCGAGCTCGGATTCGTCCAAGACATACTTTTGCGGGTGTCGTGCTGCCTTCCCTCTTGGAATCCAGGTGAGGGAGGAAATGAGTGTGCTTGACATCCTGAGAGTCTGCGTTTGAAGAGTAGGAGGAGCAGTGTGAACATGGCGTATCATGAAATGAAGTGAAACTTGAGAACGATGAAGACCATGTCGAGTAGCTGTCACGTGACTCCTTTCCAAAATTATGAAATGAAATTTGGGAGCACCATTATATTCAATATCTGTTCATTCTAATCGTCGCGTCGTCGTTGCGTCGGACCGGATGCCCACGTCTGCTTGTGGCTAAGCGTCCAGCTGTCAGTTCACGACTGTATGAGTATAGATTTGATAAGTCGGCGATTCATCTCGGAATCATCAGGACACTGGTCGCCTGGAAAGATACAAGCACACTGTACTACGTATCCCACTGCTTTGCCGGTTTCTCTTCGAACCCATCGGCACCCTCATACAAGAATGGCTCGAGCAGGAGTCGCAGTTGAGCTCTAGCAGCAATATTGCGGTTTGCCAAGGCACCCTGCGACGCATCACTATCATCTTTCCCACCCAATCCATCATCCATGTACGCTTGAGCCATTTTTCGCATCTGTTTCATTCCGAAAGCCCGGATCATATCCTGTCCGACCATTTCGAATGCGGTGGAGACAAGCTTTGGTGCCGGGTCAAGATTTGGTAGAGGCGCTTTACCCATCATCGCGAGCCATGACCAGCATGCTGTGATACGGAATTCTGGGGCGATAAGCTGTTCCAGTTGAGTGATGGCGGTTGGCTTATCGTTCAAGGTTTCGACGATAGTGCGTATGTCGGCACTACAAATGGCGAGATACACCGTCAAAATAGCGGCCATTCGCTGATTGTACTGGACGCTATCTTCCGTGCCAGCGACGTCTTTCTGGCCAATACTTTTCCGGTATTCAACATCCATTTGTTCCTGCAGGGCCAGATGGTAATCAGACATTATTCGTCATTCGACCGTATCTTCCAGATCATTCGACCGTATCTTCCGGTGCTTACCGGCTGCTTTGGCGGGAAATACGGAATCACCCAACAACACTTTTTCACCAACCGCGCAAACAGGACATCATTCAACGCCTGATGTCCTCGCAAGAGCAAGCCAATAACAACCTTGGCCAACGGATACGCTGCCTCGGGTTTCGCACTGATTTCCGATTCCGCTTGCTTGATTAACGATTTGGAAATGTGTGAGAGTAGGTATAGGTACGGGATGGGAAGTTGGGAGGAAAACGCGAACGGTGCGGCGGGAGACGGTCGTGCAGGGAGTTGACTGCAAAGATGCTGATCGAGGTCTTCCGTCTAACAGCGAAAACACGCATCAGTGCGTACTAGCCTACAAAAAGTCAGACCAGACACTCACGATCTTGACAATAGATTCCCTTGTATTTACGACCTGACCCAACCGCATAGTGATCGTATTCTTCGACCTCCTCAGTCCGCGGCGAACCGCATCATCCTGCTTGACATTTTCAATAACCTGCGCCTTGACCGTACCCATCACCTCTCTCCATTTCTGCCATTCAACACGTTTCATGACGAGTTCACTAGCAGGCGGCGAGGCAGTTGTAGCACTGGCATCCGATTTAGCTTGCACTTGTGCTTGTGCGTTTGCCGTGATCTCCCGCTCGAGCTGTTGCTTTCTCTGTCTCTCTTCCGCGGCCTTGACGACGGCTTGTCGCTTCTCTTGCTCTTTTACCGCCGCTTCCCTCTCAGCCTTCTCCTTTTCCTCCATTTTGGCGGCTTCCGCGGCCGCTGCAGCCGCTTGCGCTTCCCTTCTTCTCGTCTCCACCTCCTGCTGCAGTTCTCTCTGCTTTTGCTGTTGTTCTTCTCGGATTTCCTGCGCCTTTCGTTCGATAGCTTCCTTCTCCGCCTGTATTTTTGCCTGAGCTGCTTCAGCGGCCTTGATAGTCTGCTCGATCGTCTAAGGAGGCAGAATTGACTGCTTTAAGCGACTCGGATCCCTACCAGCTACCGCAACATGACCAACTCACATCCCACAACGCCTTGTTCCGTTTATCAAATTCTTGCACCTGCTTCTTTTCCTCCTCCATCCGCTTTATCTCCAAGCCTTTCAGCAATCCCAACACCTGGTCCATCTCTTTTTCCACTGAAGTGTCCTGTCGCCGCCGTGTACGGTCAAAATTGTCCGCAGCGAGATCATGTAGAGCGAGGTTGAAAGACGCCGATTGTTTTTGCGCTGCTAGCTACAAACAGGCGGAAACGGAGCGTTAGAAGATGCTTTGCGGGGATGAAGGTACAAGGCCTACCCTGGCTTGTTGCTGCGATATCATCTCCCATCGATCCCATTCATCCAGTGACGCCTCGATCCCCTTTCCCCCTCTCTCGGCAGTAGCAGTAGTCGCATGTTCCCGAAGAGCCGAAAGCCTTGAAGAAAGCTCTTGCCGTCGTTCTGATCGGTCTCTGCTGGATTTTCCACCCCTGCGCTTCGCTTTCCTTCTACTTGTGTTATTCTCCTCCTCCGGTAGCGATCCATACCCAGAACTTGAATCTGATCCTTGTGATGATGAGGACGATATGGAAGACGACGACGAATAATCCAAGTCTACACCATATCTGCTGTTATTTCGTTTCTGTTTGGGCCTCCTGATTTCTGGCGCTGAACGTCTATTGTGACTGAGAGTGACAAGAGTCGAAGGGTAAGGATAGGAAGCATGCAGTGTACAAGCGACACTGAAAAGAAGACTGACCTCGGTAATTCCTGCACTTCGTACGCCAGATCATCATCTTCTTCGTTGGACTGAGCTACACCGAAGCGCATGGTGGAAGTCGCGCTCAGAGTGACTAGAGATGATTGCTCTTAGCTTTGTCTGCGGTGCTCTCGAATATGTATTCTATGAACATGAATGATCATAATACCCAAGCAGTGAGTCAAGATGACTAGAGGATGTTGAGAAACCAGGCCTGCCCTCCCGACTCACTTACGTAAGGTCGGCTCCCAGCAGGGTCCGGTCCGTTTCCGTTAGCTGTGTGTGGAGATGGGACGAGAGATGTACGACAAGTAACGACAAGCTGGTGTTCATCTACTCCCGCCTGCTTACTGCTCGTGTCCCTAATCAGCTGCTGCTCGATATACTCGTGTGAGGGAGAAGATTCAAACACTATCCAGCCACTTCAAGATCATTTAAATCTGCAAAAGCTCGCCACCGCGCGTCTTACCAGAACACCACCGCCAGAGATCCCAGCATAGACTTTACTCGGACGGATCTGGTGGCTCCACCGCTCGGAAGCACAAATCCGCCTATAAAGTAAATCCGACACATCAGCTGTAGTGACGCCTTTACTGTGAGTCTTGTCTTCCCTACTTGTCCGCAGTGCCTCTGCCTGTGTGTGCTGGCATCATAGAGATCTGACGAGTATTTCAATATCTCACCCTTTCCTTCGATCTGGCAACTTCTCGGCTTTACCGGCTTGTACACGCAAACCTGGCTCCCTTTGATCATCCTGTCCTCTCGTCCCTGATCGACCGACGCCCTTCCAACCGCGAACCCATTCACAGTGTCGATCGGTATATCTCGCCATCCTACCAGATAGATACATCAAGTATCAACCTCGTCCAACGCCACTCACCTACAACGCGCTCGGTCGATCCTCATCATGTCTCGACCCAATCAGTCACGTAATACAGCTGGAGCGCAACAGCAAGCCTCCAAGCCTACGTCAAACGCATCAGCACAGCAGGGCGGATCATCAGGCAATTCAGCAACAACAATGAAGAGAAAGGTCTTGATCATGGGAAGCAGGAGCGTTGGTGAGTCTTTCGCGGCCCCGTATTACAGCTCATACATCAGGAAGCCCTTGTCACACCGCCTCGCACCCTAATGCCTTGACTCTGCGTCGTCCAGGTAAATCCTCGCTAGCATCGCAATTCGTCGAACCAAACTCCTTCAACGAGTCATACTACCCGACCATTGAATCCACGCACACAAAGACGATCAAGCACGAAGGCATCACCTACGATTGTGAAATCATCGATACGGCAGGCCAGGTACGTTCGAGTTTCAATCCCTTGCCTTTTTGTCTGTTCATCGACAATGACAATCTGCTGACCTGCGTTCTGCGTCGACAGGATGAATATTCGCTGTTCAACCATAAATACGCCGTCGGGATCCACGGCTACATCCTCGTCTACTCCATCGCCTCGCGCCAGTCGTTTGAAATGATACAGACCCTGCACGACAAGATTCTCGATTTCCAGGGTGTGGATAAAGTGTGTTGTGTCGTTGTTGGTCAGAAATGTGATTTGAATGGCGTACGGTGAGTTTCTTCGACGTACATGTTGCTTCTATGCGGCAGTCAGTCTAGTAGACTTGAATGTTCTGACTCTGCCATCTCGATACTTGTAGTCAAGTCAAGTTTGAAGAAGGTCAAGCATTGGCCAAGAAGCTACATGCAAATTTCATCGAGACGTCAGCCAAGGATAACAAGAATATCAGTGAGTCCCGCTCTGCCGCTCTTTTCGCAAGAAAATCACACATGCAGCGCTTGTAACTGAATACCGCCACTCCTTGTAGCCGACGTGTTCGACTTGCTCATGGTTGAGATGCGTAAATCGTTTAATCCTCCGCCAGAGAAGAAAAAGCAAGGCTGGTTCGCCTCCTGGTTCGGCGGAGCTTGATCTCTCAGCGTATCCGGTATCCACTGGTCGCCGGCAGCGCGGACCGGCTGTTTTCCTATACAGTACACTTCCGCTCCTTGCCTTTGTCTTCCTCTCGCTGTTGGGAAGCGGGAATAGTGTGGTTCTTATAATAACGTAAAACACGACGTGCTGTATATCTTGGTGTTGTATTCTTCTTTCTCCTCTCCTTCTCTTTCATTTTCGGGTTTCCGTATCTGTATCTCTATATATACTAGATTTCCTCCCGACAGATCGGTGTTCATTCAATAGCCAAGACTGTTGTGCCGGGCGTTGTGCAGGACAAGTCATGTTTGCGATGTCTTTTCGCCGACTGTGACCTCAATTCTGACTATCTACAACTTCTGCAAAAAGTCGCCGACCGCCTTCATCAATACTATCTGCGCCTCCGGTTGTTTCACGCTATGGCTGGCACCAGGCACCACCGTCATCTGCATGCACACCTCGCTCTCATCCCGCTTCATCCCTTGCGCTGCTGCTTGCTTCCACTTCCCGAAATTGCCTTCCGGTGTAACGCCGTGTGAGAAGGGGAAATATTCGTCTGCGCCTGAAAAGGCGAATAGCACGGGAATCTCGGGAGGGAGGTTTCCAAACGTTTCGATCAGTGGGCGATGCTCCTGAAAGGTCGACTTCCCAGATGAGCTTTCTATGCAGAAAAGCTAGAGAAACCACGGCTTACTGGCGCCAAGGAATCCGGATGGATTGGGATATCCGAGCTAAAGTAATCGTCGTCTCCTCTTCAGCAGGAAAGCAATACCGGATAAACGTTGCAGTCTGGGAACGGAAAGGAACTGTGACAACTCACCCTACACATAACAAACTCCAAGCACGATACCACGTCATATAAGTCAAGCCAAACTCCTTGGCCAACTCCCTCGGCATACAATCCCACAACTCGCCCCTCTTCTCCTCTCTATCCTTAGCCGTCAACCCATTCGGGAAACACTTGTCATGGATCTCCTTTGCGGCTTTGGCAACGCGTACATGACCTTCCTCCGCGAATGCTTCCCGGTCACTGCACGATGCTTGGAGGATCGCACCGTCGATAGGTGTTTGTGTTTGTTTCGTTAGGAGGTACTGTATAGCAATTTGGCATCCGGTGCTGTGACCGATCAAGACGACCCTTTTCTTTCCTGAAGATTCGAAGAGGCGGATCAAATGTCAAAGACAAAGTTGCATCGCAGGATAACATGCTCACCCTTGAGCCTCAGATGCTTGATGCATGCCTCAATCTCTATACAATCCCGCTGCAGGCTTCCTGTCCCGTATCCTTCATAAGCGGAAGACCAATGGGGTTGAATGCTTATGCAACCAGGGCTGATTAGCTAGTTGTTCGCTGAACATCTCGTCCTGACGTATACTTGCAGTGTGAACTTTTGCTTCTCGGCCAGTTCAGACAATTTTAGGGCATAGGAGACACTACCCATTCCATCGGTCAGACCACCCACGAACACGAGCTGTATGGAAGGAACAGTGTTCAGCGCTTGTTCATGCAAGCGATACAGGCTAAATATGGACTGACAGCTAAGAAAGCATCTTGGTCACCGGACAGGAGGCATGGTAAACGTTGATCGTCTGTGACTTGGAACAACTCGACTGATCCAGGGAACGCGGTAGACTGGTCCTTGCCAGCGTTCGTGTTTGGCATACCGGCAAAAGTCATTTATGGCAGAAAAGAAAGAGTTGTTGATGAACGAGGGCTCGTCACGTCTGAATTGCAGAATGATTTTGTCGAATAGAATGGAGGATGGATGATGAAGATTAGAGATAGGATCGCGGGGAAGAGCACCGCAGATGACGTAAGAAGCGCTCAAGTCACGTGTCAAATACCCAAATATCGGTTTACCACACCTATCGACGTCATGAAACCACGATATAGCCTACCCGAACGTATACGTGGTCGATACCCTCGGATGCTTTGCAAACGCAGACACCGGAGTGGAGCAAGGTGGAGTCGAGCCTGCAAGGAACAGCACGTCACCGGCTGAATAGAGTCTGCCCAAGGCAGCAAAGAAGGCAAAAGGCACGAATGAAGGATCGAGACGGCATATTGTGAATGGAGTTTCCGTCTGCTTTGGAGATTATGAGTTATATATAACAAATCGTGTAGTGCAAGCATTTCCTTGCGCTCGCCTCACCTCCTTTTTCGCAACCATCCTCATACCACATAACTACTTCCAAAAATGGAGTCTATCAAGCAAACCGCTCAACAGGTCGTTGATTCCATCAGTGTAAGTTGCACTAGGACAAGACCCTTAGCTTGCTTTCAACGCTGACCGATAACTGGACAGGCCGAAACTAACCCAAATGCACCGAGCAACTCGGGTGACATGCCCAAGCCATCCGCTTACCCTGTTCACTCTCAACGAGATGAAGGCAAGACCGTCGGTATTCAAGCCGAAATGGGCAAAGAGCCCATCACTCTGAAGCAAGAAGGTTCCGATGGATACGAGCTCTACAAGGCCGCCAACAAGCTGGTTGGAAAGAAGGCGATTGTTACGGGTGGCGACAGTGGTATCGGCCGTGCCGCGGCCGTCATGTTCGCCATGGAGGGTGCCGATGTCGCGATCGTCTACCTGCCCGAGGAAGAGGTCGATGCCAAGGAGACTGAGCGATTGATTTTGAAGAACGGTTCGTCTTGCTCCCTTCTACATATTCTGCAGTGATTTGACGACTAATTGAAATTGTAACTATACAGGTCGGGAATGTATATTGATCCCCCAGGATATCCGAGACGAACAAGGATGCAACCGTATCATCGAGACCGTTGTGCAGAAGTGGGGTCGAATCGACATTTTGGTCAACAACGCCTCCGTAATGTACGATACACCTAGCATCACCGGTAAGCATCAGATACGAAAGTGTGCTGTCCTCAAATCCAGCTGACGGGACCCCTATCATTGCAGACATCACTACTGAGCAGTTCGACCGAACTATGAAGGTGAGTATCCTGCAACGCTTTGGAATTTTATTCGGCGATTCTGATTTTTCCCATTGTCCCTGTAGACCAACATTTACGGAACCTTCTTTTTGACCCGAGCTGCAGTCCCTCACATGGGCAAAGGATCAAGTATCATTGTCACCGCTTCCCAGGTCGCTTACGCTGGACCACGTACGTATCGAGACTCGTTCGACCTATCGCTCCCACGCTTACTCTACAATTCATTTCTCAGCCTCATTGCTGGACTACGCTATGACCAAGGGCGCACAAGTCTCCATGGTCCGAAGTTTGAGCAACCAGCTCCTTTCCAAGGGCATTCGAGTGAACGCTGTTGCACCTGGTCCTGTATGGTAAGTTGTCTTTCTTTGATGTGTTATACGACCGTATGCTAACCCATTTAATGTCAACAGGACACCACTGCAGGAAGCCGCCATGGACAAGGACACCCTCAAGCAGTGGCATCAATCCCCCGCGCCTATCGGCCGTATCGGTATGCCCTCCGAGCTCGGTCCCGCCTACGTCTTCCTCGCTTCCTCGGACGGAAGCTTCATCTCTGGTCAGACAATTCACGTCAACGGAGGTGCTGTCGTCAGCGGCTAAAGGATTCTCATACACTGTGAATCGATTTGGTGATGCCGTTGCCAACTGTAGCATAGCCGTTAGGCCTGACTTGACTGTATCCTACCAAAGCGCCGCGTCGCAATCAAAAGAGCTAGTTGAATGTATATAGCCAATGCTGATATTTATATATCCCGTAAAATTATGCGACACTTGAGTTTGTTTTATGAGAACAGTATACTTTCTTCTCCCATTTCTTTCCGTTTAACTCCTTCCGTTCTTTCCTTGTCACCATGGTCTATCCACTTTCGAGCCGGGTCCGAATGCGAAAGTATTACCTCTTGCCGCCGTTCAGGTTGCTACCACCGTTGTCGACCTGACTGTATGAGACTTCCTGACAAGGGAAGTCTAGTTGGTTTAGGCTGGCAACGTTTGTGCAGATGTAGTTGCCAGCAGTTTGGTTGACTCCAGGAGGTCCCCATTTGAGGTCGATGTTCTTGGCAGTGACATCTTCACATTCGCCACTGCATCGAATGGATCCGACAGTGTGATTGCCCACTGTAAGAAAAGAAATCCACCGAATACTTAGTAAGCACATTCTGGTGGCGATACCGAGGCGAGATGCTAACCCTTGTAAGCGCCAGAAGCGTAACCAGTGAAGTTTATGAAGTTGATATCGGAAATGTCAACTGATGGCGGGAAACGGCGTAAGTAAGATTGTATTGCAACTGTTCGACTAGACATACGGGTGGAGGGATGGTCTTGGCACCATTGTGTGTTGCTGTCGTAGTTGTCTATAGCAGGCAATATTTATCGACCTCTGAAGTGAAGTAGGCTGTGAAGTAAGAAAGAAAGATGACTTACAGCAACCAGTCACGAAAATAGGCTTGTCGCAGTTCTCGCAATCGAAATCTTCCCAAGTGACTGTGGACCACCATGTCACACATGAGCATTTGTTCGCACGCAGATAGACAGCAGCACAATTGGCACTCACTGTTTCGAACATATCCAGTACCACCTCCCGAAACGGAATTGGTATCGTTGTGACCCGGGAACACCTTGATTCGCGCGCCGTGCTCGGCATTGAGCATAGTGATGTTCTTGATGTAGATGTCTGAGACGATGTCGGAGACGCCGTAGTATTGACCCAAAGAACCGACAGAGATGCCGTGCGAGCCATCACAGTACATGTTCGTGACCTCGGTAAACGTGGTATTGGGCTTGAATGACACGCAATCATCTCCGTTGATGACAACAGAGTCCCGAATGACGATATGGTCAGATCGGTAGGTATCCCCTACATTGCGCATAAGCAAGATTATCAGTCCCTAGAAGTCAGCGACCGAGTATATGCACAACTTACAGCCATCGGTGTTTGCAGCCTGAGCGCTCTCATTCGAACTCAAACTCTTCATATAGATGTTCTTGAATGTAACATAACTGGACTCGAAGATGATAGAGTGCCAGAAGGGAGAGTTGGTGATCGAAATACCGTCGACAGTGATATGCTTGCCTCGTGCAATTGCCAAGGGAACGGGTCGGGCAAAGATTCGACTGCTACCTCCAGCCACTCCAGAGCCGCCCTGGGTTTTCCTAGAATGTCAGGGCGAGGAATTAGCTTCGCACTCGAACCGCAGCGCAATTTAGTCGCAACTCACAAAGTCGCATATGCGTTCCACCAGACTTGGCCAGAACCATCGATTCCTCCGTCTCCTTGCAGAGTAACGTTCTCTCCACTGAAATACCAAGCAGTGGTGGCGTTTTGCTATGCGGGAATGAGGGATGAGTTGATACCAGAGCTTATACGTTTCTTAGATTCATACTCACGTATTCAAGGTAGATTGAATTGGGCGACCAGTAGGTGATGTTTGGGCTACAGATAAAGCATTGAGCGCCGACTTCACACAGGCAAGAGCGCTCGATACTTACGTGTACTGGATGACACCATCCAAGTTGATGGTAGTGTTGAACAACGTAGAGTTCAGAACCTTCTCAACTGTGTACAAGGGTCCAGGCAGATTGATGATAGAGTTGGATCGACACTTCTCGAAGGCGATGAGCAAGGCAGGTCCATCGTCTTGCGCGCCACCGAGAGGCTATCCAGGGCACGGTGGAACTCAGTGATCTGAAACAACGCCATCTGCAAAAGCGCCACTTACATGGACGGTGCAACCGCCATTCCAGTATTCGACCTGAGCCTCAGCCTGGGCTTGAGAGGTACCGTTGTACCGGGAAGGAGTTGGGCTAGGTGAACGATCGGATTACTGAGTCAGTAGATGTCGAGAGGACACTTGGCGAGGAATATATGTCTGAACTCACTGAGCGAAAGTGGTCTTCGCAAGAAGCAAGGCGAGTCCAGCGATTGCCGACTGTGGGAATCCCAACATGGTAATATAGGTAAATCAGCAAGAAGAGGATTGATTGAAGGCGATTCCTTAACTTGTAGTACTCGCGTACTCACAATGAAAGAGAGAGCGACACAACGCCCTTATATCCTTTTCCTTCCCGCCGGGAATTCGTCTCTCCTACCCAATTCAACTCTTCATGCGCTCCCTCATCGCGCAGACCGAGTGAAGGAGTGGCGGAAACTCCTGGATGCCTAGGACTCGGATGTATCCGACATGGCGTTGAGCGGTGTAGCTGGTGGTGAAGCTGCTCAAGAGCTTGCTGAAGAGGTGGTGGGGAGCCGCATGAATGGGGGACTCCAGTACCGACTTTGGGCACGCCAAGAGAAGGAGTGCGGGATGCTCGAAGTCTAGCCGGAGCACCAGCCGATGTACCTCGGACGTCGGTGGATCATTTGCGTCATACGTAGAGGACTGACCGAAATATGCACCAGCTTATACACCTCGCCGAGCAGCTCGACGACTTACTGTAAGCTCTTTGATATCACTGCTTCAATCCCTCCACCACTTCTTCTCCACAAACGGAACGCTAGAAGACGGCGGTGACGACCGCCGGGCCGATTTCGGTCCGGACCTACTCAGTCGCAGCTCATCGTGTATCCACCATGTTGAACAAGACCTGACAAGTGAGGCAGGATTGACAGCTGTATCAAGTCGTGTTGCAAGCGATGTAAATGCTATGGCCTCCATCGAGCTACCCTCTCACAGCTGGTCTCAGGAATCTGAGGTGTTGTTATGCAGTGCCGGCAAACGGCACTTCAGAGATGCCGTCGATGAGTTTTTGTGACCACCCCCGACGCTGGAAAGCCTTGGCAATATCGTTTGACCACCTCCCAAGGAATAGCACAATCCAGCAAAAAAGTCGAAACAGCGCATCCACCAGAGGACGCCAGTAAGATTCTCAATATTCGTCGATGCTAGCTTCTGCAAGGGCATTATCAAAGCTGTGTCGAGGCGCAGCAGTGCGCGTCGAGTAGCCTGAAAACACCTCTTTTCTTTCGGCTGCTGTTCATCGGTGGTGACACAGCTGGCGAGGTTGTACCCGGGGCTGAAGGCTGACGGCAAGCGGCCGGGCCGATATGCAACGAGGGATTGTCGTCTAAGCGGAAAGGTGAATCAAGTCCGATATGCTGGACAGCAGAAGGCAGTTTGCAGTCTGAGTATCACAGCTTCATCATTGTGGAATATCCAGCCAGCATTTACATCACTACGCATTGTCAGAGGTCTATAACGTGCATTGAGCGATTTCTAGTCGGGTGCATTCGACACGTCGTATCATATATTCGCTGCAAGCGCTGCAAGTTGGTGCAGGCTAGATTTCACTATCGGCCTCCGACATTATCAGCCAGCTTTTGGTTTTAATCTCCATTCGTCTTGGGCTCGGTTCCAGAATCAGGCGGCGTTTGTTGTCTAATGTGGATAGACCTCAATTTGGCAAGCTCCGCTCGCCATCGCCGCACGTTTTCCGCCATGAGCTGGAAGAGCGATTCGACGTGCTCTTTCGTGCCCTGGCTGATTATAGCCAGTAACTCGAGATTCCTCGCCATTCGCAATTCCTCATCAATCTTGCTGGTAAGAAACGTATAGCGTTCGTCGTAGTCCTGCAAAAGTGACTGGACGAGACATCAGTTTTGCGATCAATGCTTTGCCTGTAGGTAGAATAGTCACCTTGTTGGCAGGATTCAATTTGAGCATTTCAACGAAATGTGAATTTCGCTCGGGAAGGGTATTTCGTGTTGGAGCGCTGTCCTTTCGATACGGGCGCTGTGATTGCATTGTGCCTCCATCAGCGCTCGTGCGGCTGTAACTGTCCCCGACTTCACTTGGCATGGGACTGGATAAAAAACTGTCGGTTGGTGTTGTCGGTATATTGAGTGTTTTCGAGGCCGCTGACCAGTTGATCAAAGTCACCCATTCATTCAGTTCCGACTCATCACTGGCCTGAAGCACGTATTCGAGCCCATGCGGCATTGCCAGTCGGAACGTATTCTCATTCTGAGCGAGGAAGTGGGGACGGACATGAGATATATATTTGTACGACCTATGCACGGAGTAACTCACTTTGGTATACGATCTATCAAAGACAGCTGCACTACCTGCCAGCCCAATGACTTCGTCGGGTTTGAAATCCGTGAATGTAGGGAGGAGAAGTGTCCCAGGCGAAAGAGTGAGATCGGGTCCCCGGCGCTCGATTTGTTCACCAAGAGCCAACGCCCAAATGGAGTCCTTCAGGAAAATGAGCTGGGTATTTGTCAGGATCACACTCCAGGTCTTCCATCTCCTATTATTGGCTTTTTTGCCGGCTGAAAGCAGGTCATCTGAACCGTGGGGAGATTAGCGCATGTGACTATGATCGCGCGGATACATACCTTTACAGCTAAGCAAGCCAACTTTGACGACTTTCAGTCTGAGCACAACTGGCGCGACCTCGTATGGCAACGCATGCGGCTGATCTTTATCGATGTGTATACTGCGTCCACGCGATGACAATACTGGGTTTGTTGCCGGTTTCACAACCTCGATGGCTGGAGCGAAAATGAAACATCTTTCGACCCAGTCCTCATCGATAGTAGTCCACCTGCCACTGTACGACATCGGGTCATTCTTGGGTATCCACTTGGATGAGGGTACCTGTAGATGAGCAACGTTTCCAGCAGCGACCGCTGCGTGGAACCCGTTCCCATCAGGCGAAGCAGCGTAGGCATCGTAAATCGACTTTGTCGAAAAAAACAGCGTAGAGCGCCGGTTGTTCCGTGGACGGCTAGCAGTGGTCCTATCCGTGTCGCTACTGACGCGATCTGCAAAAGTGAACTCGGTATAACATGTATTCTCGTGAAAAGTCTGTAAGAATGATTAGCATCGAGATGCATAATGCCATTAGTAATGACATACCTCTAAGACCGCCGGCGCCACACCGTCCAGCCGGGTGTTACGGACATACTCTGACTTAGTCATCTTCTGTTTGTTATGGCGGTTGTACACATCGGTATGGAGCATGATGAGCGAGAAAGCGAGAACATATGCATGGTCTGCTGAACAAGGATCAGTTCCCGTGGCCAACATCAACTCAGGTCATAAACTAGCTGAACTGACCCAAATCTCGAAATAGACCTGGATGGCAAGCATTGTATCTTCGGGCGAAGGCTTCCAATACCCTATCAATCTGCTGAGCCTCTCGAGGCAGCGCCATCTCCATAAGAAACCGGCGAAGGGCGATATCCAAAGGAAGATTGTCGAAATTGAAGCCTTGCAGGAGCAGGTGCAATCCTTCCTGATACTCGGGGCTTTGTCTAGAGTGAAAGTCAGATGGGCACACGAATACATACAGAAAGACTCTGCATACTCACTTTGAGGCAAGAAAAGATGCTAGGGAAGATCGTGGAAATATCTGGGATATTTGCGCCATCCATTCTTCACTTGATGTTCCAGCTTGATGGACAGGAAGTTCTCTAGGCAGTTCCGGCGTCGGGAGATGTGCTGGATCCCCAGAACTGAGGTAATCGGACACCGATGCGTTTGGATCCTGCGCTAGAGTCTGGAAAGGTATACGTTTATTGTCCTCGAGATTTCCGATGAGACCCGCAGAAAGGCGTCGTATCACGCTCGTCCGCTTCTTCTCCGGGCTATTCAGCGTTCCGGCAGCGAGCCACCCAGGTGTAGTCGAGAACAATGTCGATGAACGAGGTCGGGAAGGTTTGATGTTTGCTGACGGAAGTGAAAGTGCATTGTGTATATTGTCCTGGCTGACCGAAGTATAACCACGAGGACGGCTGGTCCCTTTTCCAGATTCGGCGTCAGACCCAGTGGACGAGATCGACATTCGTGGAGTTCCACCAGCGAAAGAAACAGTAGGGCTGCCAACCACTTGCGCAGATGGAATGTGCACCGGAATACGGGGTCGCAAGATGGACATCGGTTCCGACCCTCCAGCCGCCATGTCCTCCACACTACTTTGACGAGAATTGCGAAGTGACGAGGAGATGGATGTTGTAACTACATCCGAAGAGGGGTGAGAACTGCTAGACCGGACTGCACGAATAGTTGTGGAGCGAGAGACTGCCGCTTCGCCGAGAGGGCGACCGCCATACCAAAAGCTAGACTTTACCTCAGCTGCAGGAAACATGGTATTATTTTGCGAAGCCGAATTTGCGGACTGCGCCCTGGAACCCATGATAGGCCGTTTGAAAGGGCTATCGTTCGAGCCCGACGCCTTTGCTCTTGTCGAGGAGAGCGTATCGACTGTAAGGCTCTCTTCAAAAGCCGAGGGTGCTGGAGACTGCGACATCGGCGACGGAGAGGCCGTGGTGGCAGCCGAAGAATCCGCATTGCGGCCGTGGGGGAACGAGGGGCTGTTCCACAATCCGATGACGCGGTCATCGTTGTCAAAGCAATCGGGTGACGACCTGAAATTCCTTTCTCTTCCAAGTTTCGCCAACTTGGAGGGATCATTCGGGATTGGCAAAGACGAAAGCATTGTTGTGAGACCAGCGTCATCTCCCTCCGGCATGTCATTGCCATTAAAGACCAAGTCTAATCCATCGCGATTTCCAGGGGACATCGACAGCGGGATGTCTTTTTCCGCATGAGAATTCGCCCTGGAGCGGGATTTACGAAATTGGAAAAAATCGACGGCTGTTTTGAGAATACTACTCGACTTTTTCTTGGGACTCGAAGTCTGTGAAGTCAAAGGCGGGGTTGTCGTGTCAGGCGTTTCGACGACATGAAGTTTTCTGTCAGATCCCCAGGTGATGATGGGCTGGGGAGTCGAGCTGTCTTTGTTGTCAAAGCGAGACTTCCGATTGCGTGATAGCACTTCGGAGAAGCTTCTTGTTTTGCGAATGACTTTTCTGTCTATCGGGGGTTTCCTTCGCCGTTCCGAGTCCGACCATGTGTCATCCGCGAAACGGAATCGAGGACTGCTTGGACCCGTTGCTGGTGACAAAGGCAGTGCCGTTGAGTGAGAGTCGATAGGTAGCGAAGCTGACCGATGTCCAGCAGGTGCAGCAAATAGCAGCGGCTCCGGCGTGAGCAGGCCACTTCGAGTATATGATTGAGGAGGCGATTCTGAGAAAAAGGCAGGTCGGCGAGCTTTCGAAGGTTGACCTATACCAAGATCATGTACAGTTCCACTACTTTCACTGCGGTCCAGAAGAATTCTGCTCGAGATACTAGGGTCCTTTCGCAACATGCCCAGGGAGGACTGTCCAGAGTCTTCAATGACGAAGGTGCCAGGCGGACGAGAGTTTGGCGAGTTGTTGATGGACGTATTGTTTCTCTGTGAAGCAGGTTTTATCGGACTTGACGGCGTGATGATAATACCTCTTGGAAGCACAGAAGGGGCCACTGTGCGCAATGCTGTGAAATTGGAGACTGGACTCGAGAGGTTAACTTCAGTTGGGCGCGGACTGATACGATGATTCGCAGGCAGAGTCTCTTGAGCGTCGGTGAATTCCGGTTGTCCAGGGGATATTGGATCTGAAGTGCCAGGAGAATGCACAAGCTGAAGTGTCTGCTGTAGGAAAAGCGAAGGATGATGGATGAATTCCGCGTGTCCTTCTATGTGAACAAATGATAAAGTATTTACTGATGCTGTCTCGTCTCTTATTCCCAACCCATCGTCTGCTAGCACTGCTTGCTTCTCGGAGCTGCGTCTCCTTCCTCGCCTGGCAATGTCACCCTGACCTGACGGACGTTTGATCCCTGCATGTTCTTCCTTGACAGACGTCTTAGTGTCGATTGTGCCGAATTCGGAGACGTCACTTATATCGTTGATCGATGGTTGTAGCGCTGACCTCTTGATGGATTTAGACAGCGACTTGAGGAAGCCCATGTCTATAGGGTCATCTGTATGTGTTGTAAGTGGGTGTGTTGAGCGTGTGAGGGCGGGCAAGATATGCTCGAAGCAATGTAAAGTAGTATATATGATATGTGATTGTAGGAGCAGGAGGTGTTTCACTCATTTATTACAGTTAAAAGGTGATCGGGCGCGTCCCGCAGTCATTCAAAGGTAAGCTTAGGTTAGGTAAGCCATGTCATCGCTATATTGTCATGTGTTGTATATTCTCATTGCTTTCTATAGGTAGTATATACGATAGGCAAGTATCTTTGCACACATACATCCGCTAGCTAGTCTCCACGCTCGGTTTCTCTTCCTCACAACGTAGAATACCAAAACAACACTCCTCATCCTGACCACCTTCCAAGTCCGTCGCAATTTCTGTGCGCTCGACCGACCCCTTTGACACAGGTGTCTGCAATCGCGGTATCGGCAATGTCAAGCAACCCTCTCCCGTCAAGTCATCATCCGTAGGACCGCTGACAAGATCGGCAGGAGACGGGAGCACAGTAGGCATCGTCATAACCAAGGATTTCGTCGGATTATTCCCTCGTTCGTAGCTCGTCGACATTTGATGCAAAGGCATCCACAGATTGGGCGGCAAGGACGAACAGTCAAAGAGTCCGTTGCAGCAATTGGATTGCGTGAGTAGCGGCAGTTCTTCCCCCTCACCATCTGGTCCTGGCGGTATTCCGCGAGAGTCCATTTCGGCAACATGAACCGCAGGGACAGGCCGCTGCTTTGGCGGCGACATGCAAGGTTGATTGGACTCTTTGTTCGGAGGATTGCACCCTGATCCCGATCCGCACGTCTTCGAAGGTGGGCATGTTCCGGTAACAAAACTGGGAGGTGCGTTGACAGATACAGGCGATAATTGCCGAATTCCGCTATAAGTGCTGCTCCGTGCGTCGTTAACTGCTGCTCCGTTCAATGGTCGAGGCTGTTCCAACCCCGGACGGTCCGAAATGTGTTCAAGTTGAGAGCGATTCTGATCCGCCAACCATGGACGCGGTCCAAAGCCTTCTGGAGCCGTCGTATTCGTGCCAATTGATTCATGCATAGGAAACTGGGGTTCGCTGGAAGGACGCGAATACGAAGGCAATTCCTATTCCACAAAGAATGATCAGGAACGGCGCGGCGCGACGAACGCCATGCCAAGAAGCACGTCAACTCACTCGAAAGAAGCCAGTTACGGGCGGGGTAGGGAGAGGTTGCAATTGCCTGGATCGAGGATCGTCAAACGGTCCGGCTGAAGCCTGAACAGGCATAGGATGGGATGTTGGAACGCGATCCGCATTGTACAAGTACGGATGCGTCGGTTCTAATCTGTCTCTTCTCGGCATGCCACCCTCATAATTCGGAAAAGGCGAAGCCAGCGGCGGAACGTGAGCTCGAGTTGTTGGCACATATGGCCGGTCGTTCAGTACAGAAAGCATGGTAGACGACGCGGCGGACGGAAAAGGTAACGCGGTATGCTGATCGTGTGCCTGCAGAGTGGGTTGAGAGTAGGGGCGACTAGTTACGCCATTGTGAGGCCCGACAGACGGCGCAAAGGTCGACGACGATCTGACACGTTTCCGTGCACGATATGATTCGGAATCGGGTGAATACGATTCGCGGTTCGACAGAGGCGTCGTGCCAGACTGCAAGGGTTGCGAACCAGGAATGGCGACCGAGGGTGGCGCATAGTATCCCGCTCCAGATCGACTGGCAGCGCGGATTGGCGGAGCGGATAGTTGTTCGTCTATAGAGTTTCTACCGTTACTTGGTAAGTTTGAATAGGGTCCAAGTGTTTCCAACTTCATTGTAGTTTGAATACCATGACCGTGACTCTGTGCGTCTTGGGGTGGAACTGCGCCTCCGCCAACCACTTGAAAGCTCCGATGGAGGAGTGATTCCAATCTAGCAAACGCCTCCTTCTCCTTTTCCCTCAGCGAAAGCAAGACCTGCTGTTTCCGCTCCACTTCCGCTTCCAACTGTTCATAACGAATCTTGAGTTGAAGATATCCGGCCGACGATGACGATGGAGAATGCTGAATTTCCGTTACCGGAGGTTCCGAGGTATCTTTGATGATTATATTGTCCTGCTGACGATCCGGCACAGGTCTACCTTCTAGGTAAGTAGCGATATCTTGACGTAGCTGTGTGTTTTCGTCGCGCAAGACTTGATTCTCGCCTTCAAGCCTCGCGATATTTGCGGCTTTGCGAGCCCTGTAGTCGCGCTGCTGTGCCAATGCCTTTGTGAGGGGCAAAGCCAAGTTGGGTGCCCTTCCACGAGTCATTGAATGTAAAGGAATGATATGTCGGTAGCGAGACTATGGTGGCGGTTGCCGCACCGGGTGACTTTGTTACTCAAATTGATATTCCCCACCAGCTGAGCCAAACGCAGATACGGTCATTCCAAATTAAGCGCATTATCAAGGAAAGGCGCATCGGCTGCGCGTAAAACGCCTCACAGCCACAGAGCTAGAGCCCTAATAAGTGTTTCACCAGTAAAATCAAGGCTGCACTCAACAAAGGGCACTAGATCCCTTTATATTCTCTTTCCTACTTCTACTTCTCTCGCATAGCACGTAACGGGAGTTCCACCCCGCTCGTCATCTCAATCCTACACAACAGCAAAGCAATATGGCCGAGCAGGAATCGTCCGCAGGAATTTTGAGTGCCGTGACTTCGGTTGCGCAATCAGCAACCAGTGTCGTGTCCAATGCCCTTGAAGCCATGCATATCACTGCTGCAAACACCGAAGAAGATACCACGGAAACTACTGAAACGGAGGACAAGAAGGAAGTGACTGAGAACGGCGACAAGGACGAGACCGACTTGGAGGATGGAGAAATCAGAGAATCAAACGGTCATCAAGCAAAAGATGGAGAAAAGACAGTATTTGATGACGCTACAGCATTCGACCTTAAAGTAAGTGGCTTTTCCATGGGATGTGCCTGGCGCATGGGATAGACAGTAGTCGACCGACTAGATCTTTTTTCAATACTCATCCTCTTTCACCTTGAACCTCCTAGCATCCCCTATCCACACCGTGGACATTGTTTTACGGTACACCCAATCTTGCCAAAAATCTGCCGAAAAAGGAGTCTGGTGAGACTGTTGAAAAAGCTGCGAGCTGGATGGAGGATATCAGAAAAGTTATTACGTTTGATTCAGTCGAGGAATTCTGGGGGTGAGTCATAGAGGTAGCCATTATGTGCAAAATCAACCGATCCCTGACCGCTCCCGATGCCAACAGCCTTCACAACAACATCGTGCAGCCATCTGGCCTCGTCCTGAGAGCAGATTACTACTTGATGAGGGTCAGTAGACACGCCTTGGGCCGAGCTTACTTCATTTCCGAAGACTGACCGACAAGCGTTCTCTTACAGGACGGTGTTCTCCCAGCTTGGGAAGATCCAGTGAACAAGCATGGAGGAAAATGGGCCGTGCAGTTCCCGCGAGACAAGACGAGAGACAGAATTGATCAAATGTGGCTGTATACCGTGAGTCTCAGCGTTCCGATCATAGCCTCCTTTCGCAGGCTAAATTGGAATGAAAACGCGCCAGATCCTTGCTGCAATTGGCGAGACGTTTGAAACCGATGCCGGTGATAGCAAGGACTATTCTTCGACTCCAGATCAATCATACACGATCACAGGTGTGATACTCAATGCCCGACCGAACTTGTCAGTATCACGCCTATTGTTGACCCTTTGTTATGGTTACTCATTCCCGATGTCGTGCCTCCTCCGATAGCTACCGTGTCAACATATGGACAAAGGATGCACCCGAGGATTTGCGTACACCAAGCCCTTCCCTCGACCGAATCTTGAAAATCGGACGGCACTTCAAGCAAGAGGTACTAGGATTTGCGCTCGACAGCAAGCTACCAGGAGCTAGCTCCGGACCGGGAGGTTTCAGTACCGACGTCGAGTTCCAGAGCCATAAAGAGAGCTCCAAGAAGAGCAAGGATCCCGCTAAGAAGATCATTCTGTAAAATCGCAAGCGGTCATGTTATCGCTTCCAGGCGCTCGCATTTGTAGACAAGAGAGCGCGCGCGCATGTCGGATTGCATTACCTTGTAACATCATGAAATGCATTATCCATCGAGGAAGGAATGACATGTACATGTGTGATTGCTTCGGCGTTGCCCTTATCGGGTGAATCGGATGTAAAGTCCTTTACTATAATTACTATGAAGTGTCCACCGTGCATACTTGTCGAGCACTTGGACAAATTATATGATGCGGGCAGCCCAACGATCGCCTTGCGGAAGCAAACACAGGAGATCACCAAGCTAATGAGCTACAACTTCACCGTGATTATCACATCTCGGTATCCGTCTTCATGTTTTGCCACCTCGCTCATTCCCTCATCTATCCTCGAATCTTACACTGCAACATGTCACAAGTTAATCCATCGGCCTTGAATAGAAAAGGCAGAAGACGCAGGCCATTGACGAGCGCTTTGAATAACCCCGAGTTGTTCAACGAAAACGCTACCGCCACTGCATCTTCCCCTGCCAGCACCTCAGAACTCCTTGATACAGCGTCTCGTGCGAATGGATCCTCTCTCACTGCTCATGCCACACCACCATCACAAAGTACGGCCGGAAGGAAGCGAAAACGAAAGAGGACTGATACCGGTGCGACTGGCGCGTCGTTAGGAGTATCGGTTTCTGCACCGAGTGATATCGGACTGGCATCAAAATCAGCACATGGATCACGCAACGGCCATGCAGGACTCTCCTCAGTGGCAGCCTCACGTCACGCGATAGTCGTTTCAGGGACAGGCGTTGCCAATGTCGTCCACGGCGCTTCATCCTCCTTGCCTTCGGTACAACAGCAATTCCAGGAGCGAGGCCAGCTTCTCGCTGAACGCGAAAGCAACACGAAATTGGAGGCGCAGCTAAAGACTCTGGGGAAGGAAGTGCAGTTCAAGAATGAGGTGAGTTAGAGATTTTACAAGGGAGTCTGATCCTCCGAATACAACTGACACGTTAATGTCGTGTTAAACAGCTACTAACAACGCACAGCGACACGTTGGACCTCCTCAAACAGAACTTTACTTGCAACATATGCTTTGAATTATTCCGGGATCCTCATACGTATGTGGCTCCCTCTTCTGTCTTGCTAGCGTTCTTGCAGACGTCTAACTCTTCTTTCTCTCTCTCTCGTAAAAGACTCGCGCCGTGTGGTCATACAGCATGCGCACCTTGTCTACTCGAATGGTTCAGCTCCCTTAACTCTCTACTTCATCCGCCAACGCACGAACCCGTCAATTTGCCACATCACACCAGAAATCGAACGAAATGCTGCTTTACATGTCGAACTGCCGTAGTTCATAAACCGATCCCTTCCTATATCATTAAGGACACGGTTCACGCCTTGTCTGCCCAGCTTAAACTGCAAGGCTCGGGAACGGATATCGAAGCTGAAGACGCTCCAGCTATCATCTCGGCCGCCGATCGAGTAGCCTTGTGGGATAACGTCTTCAAACCGGTCACCAATCGCTCATGGTATATCGATGACGAGGATCTCGGTGTGAGACGTTGCGGTACCTGCGGACACGAAATCGAGGGGCGGAATTGTTCGCATTGCGACGAGCATTTCAGCGATCTTTCCGACGAAGACAGCTACGACGATTATTCCGAGGACGAAAGTCTTATGCTGCGCCATCCCATCAATCACGGCTTTCTCCATGCGCGTTGGCCAGGAGAAGACAGCGAAGAAGACGACTTTTCTGATGAAGACGGTTGGAACGGCGTTGATGAACATCGACATGGCCAGTTTGCACTCGGTCATCTTCGCGGTCTTAGGCCGGCCAACAGATTCCAGCCAATGGATTTCGAGTTCGGGTTTCAGGAAGGAGTGCTGGAGAACGGTTCAGGCGGTGAAGAACCGGAAAGCGATGGCGCGAGCTTCAACGACGATGAAGATATGGGATTGGCGAGACATTTCGGTCGCGGCTATGAGTTTGACGGGGAAGACGATGATGATGAAGGACACGAGGACGACGAAGATGGACGTGATGCTTTCGGAATGGAGGCGATAGAATGGGTCGATAGGCATGGCAGGCCAACTCGAATAGGAGGCCGCGCAGTCGGTTACTCACCTTCAGTCGGATCGTAAGTGTTTGTCTTTCTTTGACGATACTCCTATCGGTGACGCTAATTTATAGGTCTGGCAGATCTCACGGAACTTTCCATAGCGCTGGCTCAGAGTCAATGGGCGAAGATGCGGAGGGAAGCGCGCTGGAAAACAATAGCTCGAGGCGTGGTGAAGATTCCGATGACGATACTTCGGCAAGAGAAGATTGGGGTCCGGTTAGGCGTCCGATCAGACGACAACGACATAACTCAGGGTCGCCCGCTACGAGCAACTCCCTCGGCTCTATCCATCGCCCTGCGGCCCAGCCTCGACAACGACGGATTGTGAGAATCGTCTCTGATGAGGATTGATGCATGGATTGTAGCGATACCACTTGATGTTTGAGCATGCGGCAGGTAAGAACGAAGTAGCTGATGACAAATAGATGGCTGCGCTCGGTGAGACAATGGGTGATGCAGTTGTAGGGAAGATAACGTTCAGCGCAATCTCAAAATCATACGCCTCTAGGCTTGTACAACAATCGTGGCCCCCCTTCTTTCTGATATGCTTAAAGCTTGCTGGTCCTTTCCATGTTTCCATCCCATACCTTGACCACCCTGAAAGACGGAGAGGGCATGTCAATCAGTACCCTACGTATCTCGGGAGAAGCCCACAGTGACTCACATTTTACCCTCGTTGACGCCTGTAAATAATCCCTGCAAACCTCGCTCACATCCCTTGACGCCATTATCATCGACAATATGATACTTGTACTTCAACTTGCCCTCTTGCAACATCTTGCTCAGGTAGGCTCGACCTTCGTGATACCGCTTTGTGTAATCCATGACGATGAATCCCTGCAACGTTCCTTTTTGGGCAATCAAAGCCTGGTAGTTGCCGAGTCGGTAAGGCTTGCCTGCATTGTAATCACTGATGGCTCCGCACATGACAATCTTTGCATGTGGGTTCATTCGAGTCAAGGCAAAGTCCAACATTTCTCCTCCGACTAGGAATGGCCGAGTCAGTAACGGTATTTCCGAATGATATCCATTACGCTTACCATTGTCAAAGTAAATGTCGAAGAAACCGACAGTGTCTTTGAACTGTTTACGCCAATCCCCGTCCTTGTAGTTGATAGTCGCATGACAACCAAGGTCTTTCAGGGTTTTGCATTTACCCGCCGAGCCTGCAATGCCGACAACTTTACAGTTGGGATGCGAAACTGCGATTTGCGTGACGATCTGCGACGGGACGCACAGAGGATTAGTTTCTACATAAAGACGGAACGGACAGAGAATCTGATGAAGACTCACCAATCCTACCGACCCAGCCGCACCACTGACAACTACAGTGTCGCCGTCCTTGATTTTGCCGACGTCGGTAATACCCTGAGAAAAGACAGCAGACATGGCCCTTTTCAGCTTGCCAGTTATTATATGAAAGGAGACGAGCAATTGCGTACGAAGTATGCGGTCAAGCCTGACAAAGAAAAGCAACCGGTTGGATGAATACGATTCATGTCACTCATGAGCAGCGATACGTACCTGAACTGCCCAGGGGTCCCAAGTAGTCTAGAGCACTAGCTCCTTTCGGTGGGCTAGATGTTGCGAGAATTCAGCACTAAGCGTCCGACTCATGACCTTAACAGCTCCACTTACTGCAATAGCTCGGTGTACTTGCCTGGACCATGCCAGTACCTAGTAGAAGACTGAGGCTTCAGTCTCTACACGGGAAAAGTGGAAAAAAGCAGACTACTCACTCTTGCCAACCAAAAGTGCCCTCGACCTCGTCACCAACCTGGCGATTGGGACACTTTGAAACAACAATCTTGCCGACACCGGCAGCACGCATAACCTCGTTGATCTTGACCGGAGGGATATAGCCTAGCGATAAAATGATTAGTCAAGAGGAATACATGTTGCGTAATGAATGAACGTACTTCGAGCATCTCGGAGCCATCCTCGCATAGCGGGATCCTGTTTCAGGACGGTATCAGCGATGGAACCCAAGTCGACTGTTAAGAAGCCGACGTAACATACCAGACTCAACCACATGACCCTGACAACGACTTCTCCATCTTTGAGGTCTTCCTTTCTAGGAATCGGCTGCTGTTCCTGCTTGAATGTGTTGGCAGGGATGGGACCTTCAGCAGGTCTATTGGCGAGAACGATACGGGTGTTCATGGTGTCTTGTCGATGTGGGATGAATTGACGGGACTTCCTTGTATGCAAGATAAGCTTTGGTGAAATCTAGTGAAATGCTATATAGTCACACTCTGGAAGGACAGTTCATGTCGCTGAGTAGTGAGTAGTCACCTCCAGAAGCCTCAGCTCGGTTACGCGGCTTAGGTGAATACCCGTTACCCGGCGGTACAGAGTATTGCTAATCGTCCATACGAGTTTGACATGTGGTGAGAGCTTTGGTATGAAATCGCCAACAAGGTCAATCATTTGTGTCAACACCGGATTCAGGGTATATAATGTGACCATCTATCTTCTACAACGTGCCATGATACAAAGTCTAATGAAGTTCTCCTCGAGCGTCTGCCGCGGCTACCTTTTTCAGCAAGGACAGCTGATTGGCAACGTCCCTAAGGACTTTGAGAACCCGTTGGTTTCTGTAAATCCAAAGCTAAAGATGATTAGCAGGCAGTCGAACAATTCAGCTTGTCACCAGTCTTACCCTTCAATAAAAGAATACTCGGCGTATTCCAATTCCTGCTCTTTACAGAATTCCTTGACAAGAAGACTGGCCTTCCGCAGGTTGTGTCTTGGTATACGCGGGAAGAGATGATGGGTAACTTGAAGGTGCAAGCCGCCGTGGAAGAACTCAATCCACGGAGAGCAGACGACGTCCATTGTCGTACGCAATTGACGGGAAGGGAATGATTCGATCGGTCCGAGATCCTCGGTGGACCGCGCAAAATGGGAAAGCACGATCTGTAGTAACACTGCATCAGCACAGACGCCACCCGAGCTGAAACTAGGGAGACGTACCTGAACATGCACGGGACTCGTTACGATGTGACTAACGAGCAGATACATGACCCGCATTTTGTTACTCGGCAGGCCTTTCAACACGAGACCGAACCATGTCCAAAAAAAGGCAAGACCGGCCATTTCAAAGCAGAACCAACGGTTCCTAGGCATTTTGAGGGCAAGAAAGCCGTACGAGTTGGCGTACAAGTTGAATCGGGCGAGCGACAAGACCACGTAGTAGATTTTGTCTCTGGTAGATGAAAATGACGTTCAGGTATAGGTAGGGCGACGAAAAGACCCAATATTGACTCACTGCAACCCAATCATAACTCTGCTGAATCCATCGAACGCCATGACCCGCTTATAGTACGTCGACCATAAACTTCCAAAGAATCTCGTAGAAATGGCAAAGAACGGAATATGTTGAATATCGGGATCGTGTTCCGGGTGATTGGTAACGAGGTGGTGGATGTTATGGTTGTCCTTCCACCAACTCAAACTGAGTCCTCCTATCCAATCCGCGACCAACGTTCCGATGACGTGGTCTACGACGGTATGCCCTGTGATACCGGTATGTCCCGCGTCGTGGGCCACGACTGGAAAGGGAAGTGTGAACACGGTCTCGGAAAGGCGATAATGGACTCACACTTACAAGTTAGCTGATGCCAAAACGCGCCCAAGCATACCGCGGATATAAACCATCCCATGGCACTGGTGCTGGTCAAGTATAACCACGCAGCAACTGCACCGAGGAGGGTGTATCGCACCAGATCTGCGCCATAGCCCAAGAGCGATCCAGGCGCGGTGAATAATCCCGCATTCTCAAGTTGCGACTTGAGAACTCGGTACGACTCGGACCGCGAAGCCTCGAGCTCGATATCAAGCTCGTGCTCTAGCCCGAGTTCCAGCATATCGGGTTCGAGTCGAGGATTTACGAGGTCCACGCTTGGTTGCGACTGAGTGGGAGTCGACTCGGCGAGTGTCTTTGCGGCGAGCTCGACCGGACCTTCACGTCGCCAGCCAGTATCAGAGGTTTCGTCACGAACGAGACCGAGAGCGATAGGCGGTGTTAGTGGTCGGTAAGGCTAAAAGGAGCTCAGTTAGGAAGTGCTGTAATAGATCGTTCAAGCGGACTTACGCCACTCGCAATACGACCGCACACAAACCCTTTGAACCGACTGATATCCTGCTCCGAATGATACGCATCCATTTCATCAGTTGCATCTCTTCCCACGAAATGCAGAATGGCCAATCGGCCTCCCGGGTGCTTGTCAGCCCATCGAGTAAGGTTGAGGACGTTGTTTTTATAGATGACGAGGCATTCTCCAGTAACTATCCGCTGCTTGAGCTGTGAGCGGGAAATGATTTTTTGCCGTGCTGCATTAGAGTGCTCTGCGTCGACCAGCGAGAGCGAGCTACTCGAATGGGTCATGATTGGATGAGAAGAGTGAGGGTCGGAGCGGAGTGAGTCGAGGATGATTCAGAAAAGGTTGTGACGGGATGATGCCTTTGTCCGAGTGCACTCCATCTAAATGTGATGCCTTTTTGGACATGCTTCCTTTAATCTCCTTCACAAACCCACTCTCGCTGACCTGCACCCTGCGGATCCGTTGCCTTAGTCTCCTTGCACAAGCTCGACGAATGAGAAAGCTTTATTCGGTCTCATTTCTTATCCACGCGCAAACACAGTCAGAGGAGCCACGCGCGGCTAACACGGGTGACTAGTCACATATAGTAATTGATTGACTCGTTTCTCCTGTCCCGCTTGTCTCTCCTTCCTCGTCCTCCAACCAAATCAATCTTCTTGAGTCCTCAAAGCACTCAAGACCGTTTCTCTCCCGATTCCTTCTCAACAGCGCACTCGTAATCACTCAATCACCAGCGGCCAACATGTCTCGTCAGTAGATTGTCCCGCACGTCAATACAACCACAAAGGAAGACACCCTTTAAACATTAAACAAAATGGTTTCCACCGTTCCGTTCCCCGACCCGAGGCTTCCTCTTCAACCCAGCATAAACTCTGCCGTCATGGGTAAGTCATAATGTTCATTCTCAACCCAGACTCTTACTCATCTCTTCTTCATCAGCAACCCAATAAATTCTGGCGCAAGCCAGTCCATCCATCAACATGTCGGAAATTTGAAACGCAATCCTGCAATCAAACCCACAAACAACGAACAGCAACCCAGCTCTTCCCCTTTACACAATTTCAGTAACCTATCCAACCCTACCCGCCAAAATGGCTTCCGTCACCCTCAAGATGTCTTCCCTATTGGACACCTTACAAACTCGATCGCAAAACAACGTTCCAACACCATCTCTGTCCCGAACAGACTCCCTCCTCCGCCTATTCTCCGTCACACCCGTGGACGAACAACCTCGCGTAAACAAGACATGTCGATTTTCCCGAAAAACTTTGTCGACGACTACGACGAGGCCGCACCCGGCGGCCTCGATCTCGGCTTTCTGAACAGCCAGCAATCCATCCACCCTCCTCGCCGATCCAGCAGTCGCAGCAGTCAGAAATCATCTTCCTCCTATGACGATGCGGCCGTCGGAGCCATATGTTGCGAGTACGACCAAGGATTTCTTCCTTCGTCCATCCAGTCAAACCCGCTGGACGAATTCCTTCAAGAATCAGACGACATGTTTGATCATGAAGCGTCGGATTTCTTCGATGCACACGCCATGAACATGAGCGCCGTGCTCGAAGATCAACAGCGACAGCAACAAGAACAGTGCCAGACTCGACAGGCGACTGAACAACAGCACCAGCAACAGCAAGAGACTCGCGCATTCAACGGTCAATCCGAGCAGTCTTTGGAGCACGATCACATTCCTGGCCACCTGGTCTCCCTCTTTGGTATATCATCAGCCGAAATGGACGTCCACCGATCCGATCAACCCGCTTCCAACTCGCTTGGCTTTGACATGTCATCCATTCCTGCCGAGTTGATGAGTCTGCTCCAGGAATGCTCGAAACCGCAGTCCACCAGCAACCTACAGCCAGGAATGCAACAGCTAACCAACTTTGGTAAAATCGCCTCCGCACAGACCAGCACCTCGGACCAGATCCTGCAATCCATTATGTCGACGGCTAGCTCCTTCTTCCCAGAAGACCAATCACCATTCTGCGCGCCTTCCAGTGTCGTAGCTGCCAAGGCGGATGAAATCTGGGCTGGATCGAGTGATGATGCCAGTGCCCAATGGGATGGTCCGTCGATGTTTGCCAGCTTGTCCGATGTGCCCGCGTTGCATGCGCAACAGACCGCCGGCAACGTTGCCAACTTTGGCGTTGCGCAACCGGTATCGTCCCACCTGGACAGCAGTGTCATGTTCCCAAAAGCTCTTGTCGAATCTGTCACTGCCTCTGTTGGTGTCGTCAGCGCTTCCACCATCAATCCTTCTATCCTCTCCAACACGCCTACTCAAACGCCGGCACAGATCCTGCAATCGAGCTTTGGAACACCTCGATCCGCGTCAAGTGCCGTCTTCAAAGAACCTCTTCCTCCGACATCAGTCTCTTGTGTGCCTTCTTTCGAAGCCGCCAACGTGTTGCCAAGTCCAGCTTTGACAAGTCTGACAGACTTTTCGCCATTGGAGCCGATCGACGACACGTTTGGCCAATCCAGCGCCTCGTTTGGTAGATTCATGCCGCCAACCGGAATACACGGTACGGCACCTTACAGCAAGCAAAAACAGCGCAAGACTCGAGTCAAGCCTGGAGATCCTCCCGAGTCGCGAAACTACACCGCTCCCTCTCAAACATCGCGAAAAGTTATCAGTACCGCGATTGCGAAAAAGTATGGATACGAGGTTGATGCGCTCGGGAACCCTATCCGACCCGACAACATGACCGACGAGCAATGGGCAGAATTGTCAAAGCAGAACGCTCTCGATCAAGCAGAGGAAAAGAGGAAGAGGAACAGGGAAGCGCAAAGGAGTAGCAGAGAGAAGAGGCAACGAGAGTTTGACGCGTTGCAGGAAGAGCTGGAACAATGGAGGCAACATGCGCAGACGCTTGCTGCTGAAAACTCGTTGCTCAAGCAGCAGTTGCAAGCGATGGGCGGCGCATGTTCTATGCCCTCGCAACAAAATCGAGGCGCTTTTTAAACGAATCTCTTTGTCAACGCTCTGATTCGACGGCTCGACTAGGATCTCGATCCTTTTTTCGGTTCAAATCTTTATATTCTTTCCTCTCGGCATCATTTCATTTCGAAACTTTTCAAATCCGGTCATCAAAAAAGAATAACGGTGTTATTCGACAACCCTTGTGTCCATCCCGTGGGCGAAGGAATTCGGTTCTACGACGTGTTAGCTAGCTTTTGTTTCGTTTTTGTGGGCTCTATATAGGATATGTGTTGTCCATCCCTCGAGATGGATGTTTCATATACGTGAACATTGTAGTGGTACCTTTGTTCTGCAATTTTTGTCAGTCTTGCTATCTTATTGTTATTTGTGTTCATTTGATCCTTGGTGGCGACATGGACTGTCCAATCGCAGTGTCCGTGGACACTACTCGAATGGAAACGTGTATCACTCTCCGTTCAAAGGAGGTCGTGTCGCTAGCGATGATCGAATATACAATCTTGCTATGATATTGTGATACAGCTGCCCTGTTCAGCTTTCATAGTACAAATGATCTCTTCAGAGATTTTGCTTCGTCCGAACCAGTTTGCAATGGCAGTCAATCATCTTGCACTATCGACGAGGTGGATCAAGGATAGAGAGGCTACTCAACATCCGGTTCGCGTCGTCCGCCTGGCGTACTCTGCGCAAGCTCGCTTCAACAAGGGTAATATCTGGGTTCAACGGAATATCTATTCAGCATTCGTGCCGTTACGGTCAAAGACATGCTTTCCACGCTGTTCATATGTAGTGACCCCTTGTCCACTTCCGACGACACCGACTGTAGGCGATCAAAGGGATTAGTAAATGTGGCCGCCAAGACGTATCGGATCTGATGCATACCTTTGCCTGTTTGTCCGGAAGAGTAGATGACGGTTAGTTTACACGTTGACAAGGAATCCTACCAGAATTGCTTACCATGCGGGTTATCTGGTGTCCTGAAAATGGACTTGCCCTCGAGGCTATCACCGTCAAAACAAGGCTATCAGCAGGATGTAAGTCAGCCCTAGTGCCAACAACGACTCTCACCCTCCAATCTTGACACCCTTCTTCGTCGCCTTTTTCCCAAAGCTTTGCCACGCATTCTTCTTTTCATTCGTTTCTGCAGTCTTGGCCGCATTGACTTCCTGCCGCTTTTCATTCTTCTTTTTCCTCTTTTCCTTTTCTCGTTCATCCATTTCTGCAGGTTTGCGTTTGATGCCTCCGGCAGTCGGGATAGCGCCAGTCTCGTCTGTGCCTACGGGTCGGAGTAGGGTGGCTGGCAATGTTGTCGGGATATTGTAGCCTTTGAAGATGATGGTGTATAGCGGATCGTCTATGGATCCAGAGACGACGGTCACTCGAGCAGAGTACCTGTAGTGATGTTTGTTTCGATTAGTCTGTGAGATCAGGCTGGTTCGTGGTCAGGGACCACCCGTAAAAAGCCAACTCACCACTTTCCATCCTTGTACCTAGCCACGACTTCATCTCCCGCTCGGTAATTCTTCCCACTTGTAGCAGATGCTTCCTTTGCCTTGCCCTTGGCTGCACTCGAGGACGCTACGGAAACGGCAGGAGCTGGAGATGCTGTTGTCGTCGTTTTCTTGGGGACTGCTTCAGCCGTCACTCCCATTGCCTGCTTTGTCAAGGCGATAATCTCCTCGAGTTCGAGCTTGAGAGATGATAGCTCTGCATTGGAAGGATCGGCTTCGAGTGCAAGGGAGACTTGAGAGAGTTGGAATTGATAGTTTTCTAATTCGGCTTCCATTTTTGGTCATGAGCGAGTGGTTGTACTGACGAAGAGAAGGGATGAAGACGCAAAGGTCAAGGTGTGTATAGTGTGTGATAGTATAGTATACGAAGAGTTGCATGCAGGTAGGGATTTAATAGGTGCGCCCAAATCCCCAGTCTCCGAGCATCCGGATCAAAGGTGGATTCTCCCTCCTCCTCCGCTGCTGCTTCTGGTTGATTTGTTGTTGATGAAATGTTCTTTAGTATTACTCAGACTTCTCCCAATAACTCTATAAGCTATCACCATTCCAGTCAGCTCGTTAACATTCCAGCAATCAATATTCCTCCGGCCGAGTCGAGTCGTCGTCAACCGGCGAGAGAGCAAATGGGGACCACATCGCCATGGCGTCGACATCTCGCATCCCTGTCCTTGTATCTGCCAGCTCATCGATGCCAATCATCAGAACCACAGCGTCCAGCACAAGTCCTTCACTTTTGAGTTCTTCCCGTACGCATCACCTCAGTATAGCCACGAGTTCCAATGTCATGGCGGAATCAGACTCGGACGACCAAATTTGGGGTAAAATCGAGAAACTCAGGACACGAAGGATCTACAGCGAAGCGAGCAGCGACTTTGCAAACTCACCTGCTTCGTCTTCAGAAGTATCCACGGTTGGAAACTCTCCTTTGCTTGGATCAGCTACCTCCAAGCCGTTAAATGGTAAGATAAGCGCCGTTGATTCGTTACATCACGAAAGCTCTGGACCGAAAACAAACGGCACTACCTTGCGGGAGTCATCTTCTGGTCTTGCGAGATCGACTCAACCCGGAGTCACAGATCCTCGGATATCGCCCGCTCGCTCCTATCACGTCGCAATACCGCCTATTGATCCTCTCAATAGCACGGTTGCAGAATCGAGTACTCCGAAACCGCGCAAGCGGACGCCTAAACCCCGTCCTGTAGCGATTCATTTGTCCGCTTTCTCCCTCGACTCATCTTCGCCTCGACCTGGACTCGGTACATCTCCCGACTGGGATTCTGAGGCTTCACGGTCGACGTACGGCGTGGGTGGAGCAGACGAAAACACGGAGGAGCACGTCGAAAGGGGTATGCAGGCATTGGGATTTGAAGTGGCCGTCAAGAAAGACACGTTTGCGGGACACCTCGTCGTTAGCCCTCAGAGTTGCGAACAAGAAGCCGTCAATGACAGGAAAGCTAGTACGGGCACAGCGGGTACTGCCTCCTCGACCGGAGCTGACGGAGGTCTCCCTAAAAGACTGCGACATGTCCTAGGAACAGAATCCGACCGCGAGCTTGCTAAAGTCCGAGCAAAAGGGGATGCGTCTCCAGACGAAGCAGATGCACGCATGGCTCCACGACGACAGGCGGTGGACATACCCTCCGTAGTTCCATCGTCCGCCGACATGGTCACATCGGCACCGATCAGTACGTCCGCACGGACAGCAGCATTCGTCAATCGAATAACAAACAATCCACCAGACATGCCCATCATGCTTGATACCGATCAGTCAGAGTCTGATCATAGTGTGCAACGCGTGCACGTGCCAAACCCTCCGATGACGACTGCTGAAAGGCGACTGCAACCGAATCTGCGACTCTCGTCCATGCCCGACGTACCGTTCTTGCTTGCATCAGCCGTCCGACATCCTGCCCGCTCACCATCAGGGTTGACTCCGTCCATTCCTGCAAAGAACCCTCGTCGACAGCAGAGCAGTGCGGCAAGAACTCCAGGCAGTCTTGCTTCTACTCCGGGACTATCAGGTAGACCATCGCCAAACAGTTTCTATGCTACACCCGCGGAGACGCCAGCGGTCGGTATCCTCGATAGAACTTTACTCGCTTCACCGTCGCAGTCTGAACGGCTCGTCTCAAAGTCATCCTCGCCAGAGTTTCAGCGCAAGGAGGCAAGGAGTCCACGTTCATCGCAGTTACCTATCAGTCCAGCTAGACGCGCCGGAAACCTGCCGAGATCTTCGCCGACGCGACCCGAAAAATCTCCTACCACGAACCAAGCTCGGACTGTCAGGAATAAAGGGCTTACGACTGCTGAGATCGTGAATGCGATGGAGTATGCTGAAGATCCATTGCAACAGCAACAATCGAGGAGCTCGGACATTTCGGTGAGCTAACGGAGACTAGCCGTGAGTTTTGATCAAGTGGACTGAATTTTATATTATGCCTACTCAGATCGCAGCGCCTTCGAGGTCGCTACCCAATACACCGTTAGACCACTCTCCTGCAACATCAACGGTTCCAGCTGGTATTTGTCGATTAGAAGACACTCGCGAGTCATTCCCAAATCCGGCCTCAAATATCCGGTCATATATGCCCAAGTCGGGTTCGTCGAAAAATGTCACTTCTCATGCCACAAAGCCTTTACCGCGCTCTCCTTCAGAAACCTCCGCGGAGCCAAGCAACTCCGAACAAACCGCGAAATACAGACCGTTGACTATTGATGTCATACATCCGGCCTCGAACAGTGATCAATTAGGCCTGCCTTTCGCTTTTCGTTCCGGCATCTCGCACAGTCCGAGCTCCCCAGGTCTCGGCGGGTTGCTGGCGACTACGCCTACCAGGATGAGTAAACGGGCCCACCTTATCCAGGAAATTTGGGAAACAGAGCGAATGTACGCGAATGATTTGGCTTTGGTCCGGGATGCCTTTTTGTATCGTCTCAGGCCCACCTCGCAACATTCAACCAGCTCGGCCGGTGCTACCAAAACTGGCGGATTGAGCCCGGATAGTCGCCGTTCGGCATTCACTTTCGAGACTGCCGGTACGAATGCCACCAGTTTCGATAGCGCTGTGCGTACTCGCGACGAAGATGACGAAAAAGCAGGGTTTGCTTCGTCCGCGATTCCGCTGCAGAGGAGCCCGGTCGGTTTACGATTGTCATCCTCGACATCCCTAAATCGGAGCTCGCGTTCAATAGCGAATGAGAAGGGCAAAGATTCACGGAAAGCGATAGATATTATGGCCGAGGCGGACGTCAAAGCCATCTTTTTAAACCTTGAGCAGCTTGCCGCTTTCTCAGACGATCTTGCAATGTCTTTCGAAAACGCCATTGGTGACGGGACTGGGCGCGAACCTATCATAACAGAAAACGCGGCCGCAGAGGAAATCATCGTCGACGGACTTGGTGCTGTTTTCCAAAATGCCGTGAGTTTGCATCAGCGTGCGGCTTTTCTCGTTGCTCACGCCTGAACGTACCCCATAGATTCCACAAATCCGTTCCCTTTATACGTTCTATTGCTCGCGCCAGGCTCAAGCAAACACCCGACTATCAGAAATAATGTCTGATCCAGCGCAAGCAGCGCCCTTGCGAGAATGCTGGGAGACCATTCAGCCCTTTACACATTCCTGGGACTTGGCGTCCATGCTCATCAAGCCTGTGCAAAGGATCATGAAGTATCCCATGCTATTCAACGAGCTGTTGGCTGTATCAACGCCGGCGCATCCCGACTATTTTCACTTGAAGCAAGCAGCATCAAGCGCGAGTGCTGTTGCCGATGAAATCAACGAGGTCAAACGACGAAAAGATCTCGTCGGACAGGCCATTTCTAACGGCAACGGAAAGAATTCGATGACCATCTCTCCCACCATTACCACCAATACTATCAACAAGGAGAACAAGCTGTCTTTCAAGCTGGCCAAAAGATTCGGAAAAAATAAGGAGAAGGATAGAGAGAAAACCAGCCCCGTAGTGGGCACCTTCTCGCACCTGAACATCTCACCCTTGGTGGATGCGGAACTCACATCGCTCATCAAGCAGCTCGAGTCTAAGGACATCTGTATCGTTCGAATAGGCGAGGAGATTGCAAACTTTCCCGAGGTGATGCGACAATATTGGGTTTCTCAGCTGAGCGTCGCCGCAGCCTGGCATGAAACATATACCCTCGACCCGAGTGATATGATCGATCGTCGCATGCAAGTCTATCGGAACATGGTGGAACTTATCCTCAAGTACCCTTATGTGAATCTGGTAAGTCGAATCTCAGCGTCTTAGTCGGAATGTACCTAATTCTTTCGATCATTCGCTTTTTAGAACAAAGATGTCAAATACAAAGTCATGCCGGTCATGGACATACTGCTGAATATCAATAGAAACCCTAAAGCCGTTATCGCTCGCATGGCCAGTAAAAAAGTTGCCTTTGTCAAGGTCTTGGGCGCTCGGCATCGCAACGATTTGAAGAATATCGACAAGGAAACCATGCAAAACGCGGAAGACTACGTATCTCTACATGCACAATTGCACGAGGAGTTGCCGGCTTTCTTAGAGGGTGTTTGCAAGCTGATGAACATCGTCCTTGGTGCATTTGCAATTGCACAGAAGGACTACTACAACGGCATGCAAGCGCATGTACGGAAATTCTTCTTTACCGTCAAATTGCCGGTTTGGGGTTCTGAGGTTGAACGGCATGATAGAAGGGCGAAGAGACCGGAAACTGGACCAGACAGTGTTCCAGGGGGCGAATCAATCACACGAATGTGGCAGGATGCTTGGAAGCCGGAGCAAGAGACTCTGGAAAGTCTGAAGTTGATTACAGGTACGCCGTTTCTGAATTTTATATATTCAGCTCGTTCACCTGTGACTCATGGCTCATACAAATTACGATAGGTTCGCATATCCGCCCGCTTGGTAATCGAGCAAAATCGCACGAACAGATGGACAGGCTCTTTGAGCCATTCTCTCGAATCCCGTCGCAACGCGCGACTACTCCTCAGACGGGTAGCTTTGCACGCAAGATGAGTCAAACACTACTGAGACCACAGCTCAGTCGAGAGCCGTCAGTGGTCCGCGAATCGTCCAAAGCGAGTCGCACTAGGTCTTCATCCTTGCTCGGTCCGGCCACCAACGACGATTCACCCCAGGCAAGTGGGTCTGGAGCATCCTCGCCTTATCACTATCGGCCTCTCATGAAACACAGTAGAGCGCAAAGCACGTCGTCCGTTCATCTGTCCGCGTCCGCTGCATCCAGTTCAAGAGCACCGTCGGTGAGGATCCTGCCTTCGCCCTCACCACATCATCGACTCGACAGTGACCCCGCCAGCTCAAGAGACTCAAGGCTCACTGTTGTTCGATCTGAACCCGATCGAAATTGTCCAGTGAGCTATCTCCCTCCGCTCATACGTACCGAGTCCATACGCTTGCCGGGTATACAACAAGATAGTGTACCGCCACCGCCCCAGTACAAATCGCGTGATGGCAAAATCAACGCCAGTATACCCGCTGTGACGAGCTGGTTGAACGCGAGACCACTTTACCAATGCATTTCTGTTGCCGAGTTTCGAGTTTTCGAGCGCATAGAGTATTCCGGCTTGCCGTTTCTTACGTTGGCAGAAGGAGACATCATAGAGTACGTGGCAACTTTATGGTCTCTGAAGATTGCTTTGCGCTGATGACAATTGTTCTGGTCACATTAGTATTCTTTACGAAGTGGGACGCGTTGACGACTTTGCCGACCTTCCAATTGACGTTGGTGTTGCGGACGATGGCTTGCTCGTAGCCCGTGACGCGAGAAAACGAATAGGTTTAATCCTTTGCTCATTCCTGGAACCGTTAACGCGGACATGAGAGAATGGTCAGAGACAGGATCATAGATACTTTAGGTTGTATAACAAATGAGAACAGACAACATTGTAATGGACAGATCACATGCCGCACCGCGACTATCAAAGCTCCTTCAACAGAATGTTGTCGAGAGCTGTGTCAAGGGGCTATCATCAGTGTATGTCGAGTCGCGAGCCGACGCGTGGCGAATGTGGGGGCAGCTGTGGGGGCCCTACTGCAGCGTGTCACCCACCGGAACGGGAAACGACGATCGAAAGTGGATAATTATAAACTCACGACATGACGAGCAGCCCAGAGCAGCCCTCTTTCAAACTCTTCTTCTGTTGTTTCCTTCCCAGAAACTATAGTAGTTCGATGAACATTTCCCTTGCGGTTGCTGTCAGCTCCCGAATCAAGCACAACTTAATACCCACCATACCTCATGGCGCAGTCTCGACACGCTCACTTCCAGAATGAAGAAGATTCTGGCGACGATAGTTCACCCGGTTTACAATTTGAGTCTCGTCGTTTACGATCCAATACCGTTCGCCACTCTGCAGTCACCTCAGATGTCGACAATACGATGAATCCACATGATTCAGGAGATGATATCCAACTGACGCCCTCAGAACCCGTTCCAATCGCCGGAACCACGCGCAATGTGCTCCACTTGCACCAGGTTACCCGGCCGTCAGAACTCGAGCGGAGTGCAGAAAGAAACGACCTTGACAGCGTACCAAAAGATGGAGATAATGTTCCTCCTCCATCTATCGGCAATTCACCAGAATCGTCAAAAAGGCCAAAGGTGCGAATGAACAGCACTCCGGTATCGGTATCAATGCCTTTAACTTTCCAGGAACCCAACATCAAGAATACCGATGGGCTTACAGGAGGTCTAGCCAGAGCCAAATCTCAGCGAAGTCTCAACTCGCCACGTGCTAGTTGGAGTTCTGACCAGCAACGTATCCTGTCGGAGAAGCTACTGCAAGGCAGGGCTTCAAGTCGAGCCGCCAGCGTACGGTATTCTGTTGAAGCGGCAACGGAGAAACCGGTTTCAGCCAACGATAGGAGCGATCCTCTACCAGGTCCCAAAACGTCAAGAATTTCGAAATGGCTCAGTGAAATGTATGCCAAGGTCAAGGCATCCCGCCGCGTCTCCTGGATTATACCAACTGTTACCGACTACAACCTCATGAAACCTGTCATCCGGTGCTCCGTCTCTGCCTGGCTCGGACTGGTATTTCTGTTAATCAATCCGATACTTCGAGTGGAAGGTCAATCCGCATTCTTCTCGGTCGTTGTGGCCTTTATTGCACCGCCAAATCTACCATTCATTCAAGCGATGGAGCAGATTATCTATCTTTGGGTATTCGTCGGACTCGCCTGGGTGTGGGTCATTATATGCGCAGCCTGTATCTCGGCAGTCCGAACCAACGATGTCAATCCCGCCTTCCTGGCACAGGTTGAGAACAAATATTCGGGTTTGAAAGCTACGAATCCAGAGCAGTATCAACGTCGTATTGTCAGTACAAGTGACGGGTCCTCTGTTTGGGTAACAGCTGACATTGCCGCCCCATTTTGCGACACTAGATTTTCGAAGGAACCTATATCCAGGCTAAACCAGCTGTACTTTGTGCCGTCTTCCTCGCTGTCGGGACGGCCGTTCTAGTAAGCGCAGTCTAGCGTATAATGGCGTGAACGGTGTCTGATATGCCTCCTTACAGACACTAATCAAAATCAAGACAGCACCCAGTCCATATACCTTCGCCTTGGTGCTCTCTTGCGTTCTTATGGCCGTTTGCTTCACCCTCTTGCACTACTTTCCGTATAACTATTATGACATTGGAAGCCTGTTCATGCTCGTAAGTCCCACCACGACCTGGTAAATAAGTTTTCCCGACGATGCTGACATGATGTCTCTTCAAACCTTGACAGCCTATGACTTTCCAACTCGCGATCGCTATCTTCTGCTCGATATTTGTGTTTCCCACCAGTGTCTCCTCCAGCTTTACTCTGGGTCTCAACAAAATTCTGAAACCAGTTCTTCACTCCGCTGAAGACATGTTGGGATTGTTTGACGACATGGTATCCGTCAAGGAACAATGCCTCTCCAAAGATCGCAGCTCGACTGACGAGGAGCTTTTGGCAAAGGAACGAGAGCGCAAACAGGAGACTCTGAAAGAATGGGCTAAAATTGGTATGGATATAAGGAACACAGTAGCATCGGCCGCCTCCGCCTTGGGTCCCCTCAAGGCTCAAGAATCGTATCTCACAAGAGAAGCGAGTTTCTCTCGATTCGCCGGAAAAGATATACAGGAGCTTTTCGTGCCAGCGCAAGGGGTCCAACTTCGATTTGGAGGTATCGGAATCTTCTTCGAGATCATCGCTACCGCTATCGAGCATACGCATTTGGACTCGGCAGTGTTTACAGCGAGTGCCAGTCGACCGCCCTCGCCATCACTGAGCCGAGCGACGTCACTCCGGCCAGGCGAGCCACGCGGTTCGCCAAGGAGAAGCGAAAGCCATACACATCTAGCAGAGCAACACAGTCACATTGGCTCACCACTCGCTTCACAATACACCATGACGTCCGATACGGCGGTCTCCGAGGCATCATCTCGTCGCGACAGCCATCTTCCACATTCGATCGGACATGTTTTGCACAAGAGATTACATCTCCCTCATCTTCCAATCTCTTGGCGACCCGACCGCGAAGATCACGGGTTCACCCATGATGATCGAAATTCCAGTCATACTTCAGTCATGGATCACTTGCGCAAGGATCCTCCAGCAGTTGGGGTCTATGAGAGTATGAAGTATATGGCGCTGGAGCAAAAAGAAGAGATGTGAGTCAGTTGTTGACTTTCGATGAACTACGTGATACCTATTCCCTCGCCCTTGTTTTCAGAGATCCGGATTACTTTATCCGACAATTCGGGTTGCTGGCGAAGTGCTCAACACCTCTAGTCAAGGCAACCATTGCAGGCTTAAAGGAGTCTGTCTCGTGGCATCTTCTCGTAGACAAAGACCGTAGCATCTACCGCGGAATGCTGGGTCTCCGCCGCACTGTTCTACAGACAGAGGAGGGAATTCGCAAGCACAGGACGGTAACGCAAGAGTTGGAAGAGACCTTGCAGCGATATCGCCAGCATGATCGGTTACAAATTTTGGAACCCTTTAGGACCCTCTTCGACGAAAAATATCCGGACGAGGCCGAAACTGACAAGTCTAAATTGCAACAGTAAGATGCAATTTTGTCGTAATGTAATACTTAAGCTGAGGATCGATGGTCACTCTGCTCATAGTCGAGGCGTTTATTGGTCCTATCTTTACATTTCGCATCTGACAGAGTCGGCGGATGCCTTGCTGACACTGCTGAAAAAGCAATGCGAACTGGACCAGCGGCGAAACAAAAGGAGGATTTGGTGGCCAAGGCTTTCATTCAACTTGTTTGCATACTTCCGTAGGCGGAAGGGCGTGGAAGAGGATTCGGATGACATACATGACGAGGTCGATCCAGGTGAGCAATGAACTCGACATACTGTTGTTTTTGCGCTTTCTCAATTTTCTGCACCTCTACCAGACGATGACTTGCTGCGGGAATCGCTGGATCTTGGACATGCTAAAAGACGAGACCCCGATAACAAAGCCTTCTCTACGCCAGCATTGAACGCCTTGCGCTACGTGGGCAAAGCTTCGGATTTCCTAACGTCCAAAGAAGCCTTCTTCTCTCTCAAAGCGGGTATCCTGGTCGTCTGCCTAGCTTTGCCAGCGTATATCCAGTCGTACGTGTCTCTCTCTCTTTTCGTGTCAGTCGCTCTGTAATGACCAACCTTATCCCCATTCATGGTAGATCTGCTGGATGGTATTATTATGAGAAAGGCTTTTGGGCACTCATCATGGGACAATTGACGATATCATTGAACAGCGCAGAGACCGCTGCTGCATGGCTTCAACGTATACAAGCTACCTTTTGGGGTTGCCTAGTTGGACTCCTCATGTGGTACATCAGCACGGGCGACGGTCATGGCAATCGCTACGGGCTTGCCGTGGTTACAGCTATATGTTTCCCTCTCCTGATGACTGTGCGCATCTACTGGCCTGGTCCTCCTCTAGCAGGCATCATCTTTGGGGTGTCTGCCGCTCTGGTCGTGTCGTACTCTTGGATAAATACTCACCTGCTACAAACGTGAGTCAATATCCATCACTGATCTCACCCTCGGTCGCTGAAAATGCAGCTTGCAGGACAAATTTGACGTATGGATGGAACGTCGCCTACACCCGATTCATCGCTGTGACTATCGGAATCACAGCAGCCTGGATTATATCGGCACTTCCCCCAACGCGGTCTGCTCGAAAGGGAATCAGGAGATCTTACGCGGGGACGGTCAAGGAGATGGGTGCAATGTTCTGCGATATTATCAGCGAGATGCTGGACCCGTATTATGTCGAACTGCCGGACAGTGACTGCACTACTAGAAAGAAGGTCCTGGCCATGAAACGTCGCCTTGTCAAACTCAAGGCAAGACACGCCAACATCGGCTTCGAGCTCTCTTTCAAGGGTGTCTGGCCTGCCGACCGTTATTCCGTACGTGTCCTGGGGATCTTCGTTTTCCTCAGACTGACTCTACCCTTTTTGGCATCATCAACAGGCTCTGCATGTTGTCTGTGAAGAGATCAATTCCCTATTAGGACAAATTCATCATGCTACAAAGTATGGCTTGTATCGCTCGAAACTAAGTGATGGTTGACTAATGCTGCCCTGCCTTTCAGAGATATGCCCTACCCATGGCGGAAAGCTCTATGCGAGCGCACTCAGTTGTCCAACAGTCTATTTTTGGGAGAGCTACTCTCAGTAATCAGTAAGACGAAAAGCCGAACAAGGCTTCAAGCGTACGCTGAGCACGCTGCTTTCCGTTACATTCCACACAGCCATGTGCTCTTCTGCACTCCGTGCAGGCTCGCCGCTTGGACAAATAACGCCGGGGCCGTTAGCGGAACGTCTAGTAAGCACCATTGAGCAGCTGCTCTTTCCCCTTTGGCGTTGACCTCGTGTTCTGCAATAGCTGTCAAAAGGCTACGGCTTTACAATCGCCAAGGAACAATATCATGGGATTCCAACGGAAGTGACTGTGTCGGTTCTCGAAAGCCAGGAATATCAGCAGTACGCACTCGCCACTTCTACAATTTTCTTTGTGTAAGTCTTAGTTCGCGCTCTTGCAGGATCAATCACAAACGCTTACACCCTCTTTTGTCATTCTTCCCAACTATTCCGATCATGCTTCCATCGGCACTTAGCGTAAGGCGTCTTGACAAGCTACTAATCATTGTGAAAACTCTGGTTGGTGAGGATTTACATGTTAGTAATATCGATCTCCGAGAGGATTATTCTGCGTGATTTTACAAATATGTATAAGGAGCTGTATAAGGGTATCTGGTTGTATTTGCGCTCGTGTGACTTCTTTCCTTTACCTACAGCATCATCGATGCACCACTCGACTTGACCTGTTCCATGCCTCATTTTTTTCTCCCTATACTTCCAGGAATTTTACCTTCTAAAGAGAGCGCGAGGATGCCTTGTCAGAAAGCCCAAGTGCACAGCGCTGAACCTAATCTATATAGTACGTCGGCTCAGACGGCATCGAAGTCGCTACTGACAAGACGGGTTGGCTGAGATTGAAGGTCATGATTGTGTCGCCTTGTAGCCATAGAGAAGCTCTGAGGGGCTTAGAGAGCTCCTCATGGGAGAGGAGGAGGAGCTGAAATGAGGTCTGCTTACTCGTTATGCACATTTTCAGGCCAAATACGCGCGCTTTACTGCGAGCGCGTCGAATCATCCGATCAAAGAAGGATTCATGGCTTCCAGTATCCAGTGTCCAATATGGGTTTGAGAGGAACGAAACCCCTGGTTTTATAGGTGGCCTCTAGCAGCTTTCAACATACTTGTCCACCGACATTGCAGCTGACGATTCGGTACCATCGACAAATATTCGCATCCCCTCGATTCATCGACCTACAACGTCGTACACTTGCTTAACATCGGCATTCATCACCACACTATCCGAGAATCACACTTGATCACTCTTTTTACGAAGTCCTCGAGGTCGGATCTTTCGATACCTTACCTTTGTTCAACACATCGAGTTCTCCGTGGATATTGCTCCTCTTCTTCACCCTGAATTCACCTTCTTTCCCTTTTCTCCTTTCCGTACGTTCCCTCCTATTCATGGGTCAATCGTCAAACACCTCCTTTCGCATCTTTCCCCTTCTAATCCTCCACCCTTTCCCTTTCATGCATCGCCGCCCTTTCTTTGTCATTGGCGCTCCACTCACAGCGTAACATCATAAGAAGCTTAGGCCTCTTGATCTGCTACGCTTCGACTATCCGCCATGTCGTCCATCACAGACCAGGTACCCACTCCGTCGACTGCATCGATCAAACGTGCTCGATCGTCATCTCCATCTGCTCAAGATCCCGAACGTGATGCCAAGCGAGCGAATCTAGGAGAAATGCAGACCGACACCAAGGACACTGTAGAGACCGAAAAGGTGGAGAGCTTGAGCATTGAAACACCTGTGAAGAAAGCCGTCGAGAACGGAGGGTCCGCGCCTCAGTAAGTACTCGCTTTTTTGCGAACCTAGATTGACACGTCCTAACATAGGCCGCTGCTTCTTCGGAGCAGAGCCATTTCCAACCCTACGCCGGTATCTGCCACATCCGAGAACGCATCTTTGCCCCAGACACCGTCCATTGCGACTCAGCAAGCAGCTCAAAACGCGACAGAGCCTCCGCAAGATCCGGCCACCAGGACCATTCAGCTACGATGTCTGATTGTCACGCAAGATGCGAGCATTATCATAGGGAAAAGCGGTAGGCATGTCAACGAAATCCGAGTATGTCTAAAATGTTTATGACCTGTGTGATTTTTCCGGTGGCTGATTGTTGTTTCCTTCTGACAATAGGAAAAGGCGAACGCTCGAGTCAACGTCTCGGAATCCATTGCAGGTAACCCGGAGCGTATCTTGAGTGTCTCTGGGCCTTTAGATGCTGTTAGCAAGGTAGGAACATTGTTCGGCGATATACAAGTTGGGAGCTAATCTTGATCCACGGTGTCAGGCGTTTGGATTGATTGTGCGCAGAATCAATGATGAGCCATATGATCAGCCGTCACTACCTGGCTCGCGTGCGGTTACTATCAAGTTTATTATTCCAAATTCGAGGATGGGAAGTGTGTAAGTGGACTTTTCCGTCGCCCTCGAAAAAGTATGCAGAGTTGCAGTTGCTCATCCACCTTGCTTCTGCTACAGTATCGGAAAAGGTGGAAGCAAGATCAAGGAAATCCAAGAGGCGAGTGGTGCTCGAATCAATGCCAGTGAAGCCATGTTGCCCGGATCAACCGAGGTAAGCGGCCACCTTCTTTTCGGGCCTGGATCTTGGCTGACACGAATTGACTACTTTGCAGAGAATACTTTCCGTCGTGGGAGTGGCAGATGCAATCCATATCGCCGTCTACTACATCGGAACCGTCCTCCTCGAGTACCAAGATCGAACTGGAGTCAAGGACGCCATGTACAACCAACGCAGCACTCAAGATCGATCGCCTGTTCACAACAGCATGCCGCCTGTCGGTCCAGATGCTGCCGTCCAACAGTTTTGGATTCCCAACGATTTAGTCGGATCTAGTAAGTTTCGGCGTACCAACGATCTGGATAGTCGAATTTTCTTTGCTAAAGTAGCGCTGCCTCGACAGTCATCGGCAAAGGAGGAGTGAAAATCAACGAGATCCGAACGCAATCTCAATGTGTCATCCGTGTAACTGATCCCGGTACCCCTGCGCTTCCTGGCGGAGCAGCCAACATGCATGAACGGCTTATCACGATCCAAGGCAACCCGATAAATATCAACATTGCTGTAGGCCTGTTGCATTCCGTGAGTCGAGGTTTCTGCATGTGTCTGTTTACCTCTAGGTTTCTCATCTTGTAGCTTTTCCATCACAGCGACTTGAAGCCGAAAAGCTGAAAAAGGCAGGAATGATGGGTGGAGGAGGTGGGCAGGGAATGTACTAGACGAGACGCGAGGGTTGTGCTTTTCATAGATATGCCAAGAATGGGCCGGTACACAGACTTGCCCGCGAATCTAGATAGTGAAACCCGAGAAGCGGAGGGACAGGATGGACTGCTTGAAGTAGAAGCTTCATGACTGAATTCTCACCATGTCCATATTTGAGCTAGTTTCATCAAGCAGCTCATCACTGATCAGCTGCTCTAGATGGCTGTCACTGTACCACTCTGTAATAATAGATGAATGCGGCATCATGGAATCATGGATGGACCCGTGTTCGAGCTGTACTGCACCTGTTCCTGCGACTGGTCGAGACCATTAAAAAGCGCACGACTAATGAGTAGTGGGGCCTCGGGGCCGGCAGCGGCATTGGCTGCACTGGCTCCAACGTCTCCACGGGACCACGGCTAACCCACCACCAACCACCAGACTTCTCTCGGGTCGCTAAGCGCGGAAGCAATGTCGTCACTGCCAGCAGGGCGCACAGGAAGGAGAGAGCCAACCAAACGAGCGCAACCCCACCCTTTGTGAGCCAGAGTAGTATTCATACAGTACAAAGCTTCAGCCCGTCGTTGGTCGGTTGGTATAGAGCTCTTCTTCTCTCTTCGTGTCTGTCCAAATCCTGTCCTTGCTTTAGTTTACGTCGTAACAATGGCGGAACACAACCAGCGTAGATCAGTACACGATGCTCTTCTCTTTGAATGTGCTTGGGAGGTCGCAAACAAGGTTGGAGGAATCTATACCGTTATTAAAACAAAGACACCCGTAACAGTCAAGGAATTCGGAGACAGGTAAGTCCGGTTTTCAGTAGCATCTTTTCTCTCAAAATTGACTGATGAGCCGCTCCCTCTAGGTATACCTTGATTGGACCTTTGTCCTACAAGACGGCTCCTATGGAAGTCGAACAGATGGATCCGTGAGTTGATTCTTGCCGTCTTCGGCAACTCGCGTGTCTGACAGTTGCATCTTGATCATTTTACAGGCCTGCTGGATCTCCTCTGGCCATTACCTTGGACTCCATGAAAGAGCGAGGTGTCAAGCTCATTTACGGCCGATGGCTCATTGAAGGTGCACCAAAGGTCATCCTTTTTGATACCGGAAGTGCATACAACAGGTCAGCAGTCGCATGCTAGATTCTTCTCCACCACGATGTCACCTGACGAATGTCTTTCCTTTGTGCAGATTGGACGAATGGAAGACCGACTTGTGGAACTTGGCGGGTATTCCCACTCCGAACAACGACCACGAAACCAATGAGACCATCGTCTTTGGTTACCTCGTCGCGTGGTTCTTGGGCGAGTTCTCGAAAAACCAAACTCAGAAGGCCATCATCGCCCATTTCCACGAATGGCAGGCCGGTCTTGCGGTCCCGTTGTGTCGAAAGCGACACATTGACGTGACTACCATCTTCACCACCCATGCTACCCTCCTCGGTCGATACTTGTGTGCTGGTAGCGTCGATTTCTACAATAATCTTCAGTACTTTGACGTAGACCATGAAGCTGGCAAGCGAGGTATCTACCATCGGTGAGCTTGAAATGTACACCCCTTATCATACTCGCACGCCGTCTGACCGCGTTCCTTTACTGTAGATACTGCATCGAACGTTCTGCTGCCCACTGTGCAGACGTCTTCACCACCGTCAGTCACATTACTGCGTTTGAAAGTGAACAGTTGCTCAAGAGGAAGCCAGGTAAGTCACTCGAATGCCGAAGCTTCCCCGCTTGCCCCATGCTGCAAGTGACGGCTCTTGGAAGCTGACGTCATCGCCATTGCCTGTATTCAGATGGAGTTTTGCCCAACGGTCTCAATGTCAAGAAGTTCGCTGCCATGCACGAGTTTCAAAATCTTCATGCGGTATCCAAGCAAAAGATCAACGAGTTCATTCGAGGGCATTTCTACGGACACAATGACTTTGATCTCGAAAACACTGTTTACATGTTCACCGCCGGACGATATGAATTCCGTAACAAGGGTGTCGACATGTTTATCGAATCTCTTGCCCGTACGTATTTCCTCGTCCAAGAGAGGAATCAGACGGAACCACGCTGACTCGCGTTTGCATCCAGGTCTCAATGCAAAATTGCAAAAGTCGGGCTCCAAGACCACCGTTGTGGCATTTATCATCATGCCCGCTGCTACCAACTCGTACACCATTGAGGCACTAAAGGGCCAAGCAGTCATGAAGCAGCTCAGAGACACTGTCACCGAAGTACAACATCGAATTGGTGATCGAATCTTTGAGCATGCCTCGCGGTACCATGGGTACGTCGAAAGGCACCATTCCAGATCGAAATCCATAACTAATTATCGCCTTTGTCATCTTTGCCTCGCAGCGAGACTGGCACTGAAGTTCCCGATCCGAACACCTTGCTCTTGGATTCTGACAAGGTCGCCTTGAAGAGGCGAGTTTTCGCCCTCAAGCGAAGTTCGCTTCCGCCAATCGTCACCCACAACATGCAGGACGACAGCACCGACCCGATCTTGAACCAGATTCGACGGGTCGAGCTCTTTAACCGAAGCTCGGATCGGGTCAAGGTCATCTTCCACCCGGAGTTCTTGAACTCCAATAATCCAATTCTTGGACTTGATTATGAGGAATTCGTGCGAGGTTGCCATTTGGGTGTATTCCCTTCGTACTGTACGTTGCAGCCCTGGCTAGCTGTTAGGATACGTCTTCTTACATCCTTTATTTAATCTAGACGAGCCATGGGGTTACACTCCCGCCGAATGTACCGTTATGGGTATCCCAAGTGTAACCACGAACTTGTCCGGTTTCGGATGCTTCATGGAAGATCTCCTAGAGAACCCCAACGACTACGGTTGTTACATTGTGGACCGAAGGTCCCAATCTGTCGAGGACTCGGTCGAGGCTTTGGTGAGTACCAGAACACCGGCGGGTGCAACGATCGGTGCTAATTAACAACTCCATATCAGACCAATACGCTGCTCGGCTTCGTTACCAAGACCAGACGGCAAAGGATCAACCAAAGAAACAGAACTGAACGAGTTTCAGAATTGTTGGACTGGAAGTCGTTGGGTAATGAGTATATCAAGGCTCGACAGCTTGCTCTGCGACGGGCTTACCCCGAGTCCTTCGATGACGATGAGCCCGACTTTACTGGTATGCGTCGAATCGGTGCACCTCTTTCCGCTCCCGGAAGTCCTCGTTTCAAGTCTGGCATGATGACGCCTGGCGATCTCGGTGAGTCCATCATGTCTGGATTTCTGTCCGTTCCAGTGATTAAATGTTTTGATTAACAATAATTTAGGTACGTTGACCGAAGAAATGGAGCATCTGGGAACACAGGATTACATGGGGGCCCGAAGTAAGCCACATCTCAATCAGAATGTGACACAGGATCTTCCACTTACATTTACAACCCCACAGAGTGGCACGGAACCAATGACGAGGAGGAAGATGAAGAAAACAGCTACCCCTTCCCTCTGGTTATGAAGGCTAGGCAACGCTCGGACTCTTTGGCGTCCGCCATCTCGGGCACCATGACCCCTTCAGGCGGCAGGAGACTCACGGAGAATGACTTGATGGCTGCAGATGAAGCATTAAAGACAAACACTCATGTCAATGGATCACACTGAGCGTAATGGAATGATGGAATGCGAGGGATACGCGTGGGGACCCCTGAAATGGCCATTTATAGTTGTGATAAATGTTTCAACGCCATGTTTTATAAACACAATGACAGAACTATTCAATCCTAATACAATGTTAGCAAGTGATACAACTATGAGACGCCCTATGGATACAGCCAGCAACCTGATGTTTTGACTATTTCATTGCCAATGCTGCAAGGAAATCTAGATCTTTTCCTTGCTCTTCTTTACTTTCTTCCGTCCTGCCGGACTCGTTGTCGCCGATAGAACCAGACAACAAAACTGGCAGATGTGACAGATGTTGCTTTTGGGAGTCTCCGGACTCTGCTGTCGTACCCGAATCTATTGACAAGTTTACGTCTCCGTCGCTATGCGCATTGGGGGCAATCAAATGGTCCAACCGCTGGATATCTTGAGGTAGTCTACGCGATTCACCGGTTCTGCTGCGGCCGAAGAGATGCAGAAAGTACCTCAACTTGGTATTGCACCAAGAGATTGCGCAGCTGACAGCGGTTCGCCAGGCGAGAAGACAGTCTGACTATGATATGCACAGTAGGACGCGACGGAGGAGACATTTCAAATAAGCTGACGTTCAAATAAGCGACTTCGTCATTTTGCTCTTACCTGAGAGCCAAACACTGCAAAGGCAGCTGGAGCGATTGAGGCATTGGCGATATCCGGGAAAGCGGTTCTTCCAAGTTTTGGATGCTGCAGCACATGCGAATTATTAATGCCACCGGGTCACATACGCTCTGCCCAGTCTTCACGTACGATTGCAAGGTAGATGGTGGCACTAGAAAAGATTGGGATAAGCACACTCGTACGAAACAGCAAGCAGCTGGAAGAAACTCACGCTACCAAAAAACTACACGATTTCTCATACTGTGAGCAAGAGTTTCCCATCCTTCGCGGGGGAAGGAAGAAACATACCATGTGTATAGACCAAACAACAGCACCCGAACAACAAAGGGTCCCATGTCAAACCTTGTGGGCTGCAGCAAGTCCTCCAGACCTTCCAAATCGATGACGATCCCATGGTCATTGTTGGCGATGGTTGGTGCCGTCCGCCGTGGTCTTCGCGACTGCATGTATAGGCTGCCTGACATGTATGCGAGATGCAATTGTAACAGGACTACCATGACACTAAACACTGCAGAGCTGTAATGCCGTGCAGCAACCCTGTGTCACACACCAAAACTGTGAGCGATTTGAGGCATGTCAAACAATCAGATTGTGTCGCTTACAGCTTCGTATGTGTTGTGGCGCAGTAAAGGCTATTCGGTCTAACGACAGAGTTATCCATCCTCCCGACCTGGACGCGAAATCCGCCGAAGTGTTAACTCATCGCTGATGATATGATGCTGGAGGTTGGGATGGCCTGTTAGTCGCTTTGCTACTTACTGCCAGTGTAGCAATGGCATATACTACCCAAATTCCCCAGGGAGAAGCGATGAGCTGCGAAGTAACAATCAATTTTAACAGACGGTCTGGCTATATACAATCAAGGGTGGCTTACAATCCATTGACCGAAAGGAGATTCCATGAAATTGAAATACGATGCTGATTTGCTTGAGAAGATGAGACGTGACACCGCCAGCCAGACCTTAAGGTGGATGGCAACTTTCAGAGCACATTATCGAGGTTATACGCTGTAGACTGACCTGAAAGACCAAGAAAGATCCTGCAGCCCCCTGTGCCGTCGAGATGCCTGCAATCATACTTGACTGGAACAGACAAAGCTGAAATGATGGAGGATCTTGCGTCTCCCATATATTCACGTTGCCGCTGAACCATGTGACGTTGACCAGCAAAGACGAGCATGCCAGCACGCCGAAGAAATTCGGTACTGATTTGTGGCGAATCACAGTTTTCGAGAAGAGGATCGTGATGGTGAGGAGTAGGCATGTCGCAAACCCGAAAAGGGATAGCGTATGAAAGGCAACAACGCTTCCTCTCGAATACTGGTCTGGAGGTTTAATATGTGTGAACCCCGGATCGTATGGCGCTCTCGCAAGGCGAACGTGATGTGGATACGACTCCATAGTAATCCGTCGCAGCCTTCGTGTTTCCTTTTCTTGTTGATCGTTGCTGTCGATGGTCGCTTTAGGGCGAGGCAGAGCGCCGCGACCTTGTACAGACTAGACTCGATAAGAACAATGGGCAGAAGTGGTGGCAGGTAGCGGATGCCTGCTGATGCGGTCCAGTCAGCTTGGCCAAAGCTACGTCAATCCGTCGCAAAACAGATGAGGATTGCTGTTCCATGAACATGATACAGGCGGCAACAATCGGTATGAGGCAGATCTGGAATCTGTGTCCGATAGACGTTGGGTGGGTGTTCCGGTAAGCCTGTACCGGCTGGTCTATGGCTCTCTCGATTTGTTCGTACAAGCTATCATACACCGGGATTTTTTCTTGGGGGTATTGCAAAGCTCATTGCAAGCTGCATTGCATGGCTGATCGCGGGTATGCATTGGGTACCTGTAGAATCATTCGTACAGTAGAGGCAGCGGAGCTGGCAGCTGTAGCAGCGTTGAAGCCTTGTGGGTAAAGAACGGAAGCAGCCACGGAGGCCAGACCAATGCAGTTTACAGTAAGAGTTAGTTGAAGTAGCTCTGCCTATCTGTTGATCGTCTGTCGACCGCTCTCTGTTAGTCTCTGTCGTTTGTGGCTTCTTTTGTCGACTGTAGCAATCAATTCCGCAGGCGGCTTGTCCAATGGCTTCCGTGAACTCTTCCGTGGTGCCGGCCGGTAGCTCGGCCAATCCATGCTTCTGTTCCTTCCGTAGTTCGTACAGATGTGCGTACTCCGTAGATATTAGAGTATGTTAGCTTCCGTAGACTGCTTCATATAGCTAGCAGCTATATAGCTCCACCACAGCTTCCACCACGGTAACTCACAGTATAAAGTATAAATACGGTATTATCAGCTTCGTTGTCGCTGCGCGCGTATCCAGCTAGCTACTGAATCCGGATAGCTATCCAAGCTGCTATGCAGCTCCGTATCCAAATTTTTCGCAAATTTACTCGACGATCGAACATGCGCGACATGCGGAGACGCGGCGTGCGGCGTTCAAACACCTGGGAAGTCGTTGAAAAGGTCACCGAGTTGCACAAGTTGCCAAAAGAGGAAAAGGGAGAAGGAAAAGGGCCCGAAGAAGGAGATAAACAGCTAGAAAAACTCGAAGACAAGCGAGTGACAAGCGGTAAGCGGTAAGCGGCAGTACGCAGTGTAGTGGACGATCGATAAAATGATGTTGATAACGAAAACAGCTACGAAAACTTCACGAGACGTGCAAGCTGAGTGCGGCAGGCCAGCTGGTGAAACATCCCGGCAGCTCTACGCCACAAAAAAAGCCGTTCCCCTGCGCCACTATAGAGTCACTATAGCTGCCCTATCGTTGTACCAACTAAGTTGCACCTCCCCACAATGGACCAGCTAATGGACCCAGTACACTGTAATCACTACCCTACCAAGCTCCCTACAATGGCTTCAGCAGCTGCCTCAGTTATAGCAACAGCGCTCTTACAGCTCTTCTCACAACTGCTCTACAAGAGCTCTTACAAACAGCTTTACAAGTTTCCCTTGCAGGGTTGAACCTTGCAGGGTTGAGCTCGCTAGCCCTCTCCTCCCGTAGACCATAGTGCCTGTTCTTCCATCGGTATCGAAGCATTAGATCCTTCCTCTTCAACTTCTCAGCTGTAGTTTGTGGTTTAGGAAATGTAATATCGTTCCCACCACCTGTGCTCATCCGTCGTCGTCCGTGGCAGGAGACTCGGCCGGTCTCCTACGCACACGAAAGAATCATGAACTGCTGCTCGGCAGTGCTCGCGTGTCCCACGGACTACAGGAGCTGTCACGCTACTACTACCCTGCTGGTCACGGGTTTGTCACGAAGAACGCTCTCCAATAGCTTCTTCAATCGAAGCAAACGCCTCAAGCTGTGATGGAGATCTCACTCGGTTCCTTTATGTCGGACAGGCAAACTGAAAGCAGGATATGGATCTCATTCAGAGTCTTGTCTTTCAAGTAAATATTGACAGGGTAATGTGAGCATCAGGTAGCTAATGAGCTTTGCATGTCAAGAACTCGCAACTATGCAACGATTTCCGTAAATCAATGATCGAATAACCCAAACTGTCCATGAAACCCGGTTCATGGAATTCTCTAAGAATTCACAACCTTTTGTACAATGCGATACTAAATCTTGAATGCCAATTGGCATCCTCTATTGACAAGACCGACGCCGGCATTTTGCTTGTGTTTTGCTGATTCTAAACAAGAACTCGGTCGGCAGAGTTGACACCAGCGAGAGAGATGAAGATATCATCAGCCGGGTGTCGGTAAAGAGGCTGCTTGAGAAGCTTCTGGTCAAGGTAGTGACCGATGAAACCGATAGATCGACCCAAGACGAAGAGACCGTTCAAACTATGTCGCAAAGGGCGTCAGTGCACAATAGAAACAATGGGCAGAGAAAAAAACTTACGCTCCAATCTTCATGTAATCTGCTGCTTCCTCGTCGGTGAAGGCACCGGTGCATCGTAGCAAATCGCAGAAGGATGCGGCAATAGCACCATCGACGTTCAAGATTAAAGAGTCCTTCTTCGCGCTGGTTACTGATTCGACGCCGAGAGCATAGTCCAAGGTGTTGGTGGCGGGGAAGTGCTTCTTGACATAGTCGACGACCAAGACAACTCGCAAATCCGGGTTGGTCTTTGACTTGATCTTGTGACCGATACCGGGGATGAGCTTGTTGGCCTTTCGCATCGAGTCGACAAATTCACGGGGAGTCATGCCAGATTGCAGACCTCGAGAGAATTCAGCGGCAGCACCGTCCAAAGCTCCACCGAATCGGTCACCAATGGTAAGGAGACCAGCAACGAGAGATGAAATCAAATCTTTACCGGCTCGAGCAGTAATGATGGTGTTCATGGCACCGGATACGGCGGGTCCGTGATCAGCGGTAAGCTGCAAGACCATTTCGATGAACTTGCAGGCGTAAGGAGGCAGTCGTCGCTTGAACCAAAGCAAGGAGATGACACCACCGATACCGATTTCCTCCTTGAAGACGTCCGAGATTCGCATACCAGCGTAGAGCAATTCTTGACCACGTTCGTCGGAAATGGTAGAGATGAATGCAGCAGGCTTTCGGATCATGCCCAATTCTTGTGCCCACTTGTAATCCATAGGGATGGTAGGAGGCTGAACTTCGGGCTTGGGAACGACTTGTCCGGAAACGAGGAGCTTCTGGTAAGTCATTTGCAAGACGGCGGGCAAGTCTTCAAAGGTGTCAGGAACAATGAATCCGGCGGCTCGCATAGCAGCGTTCTTGGCATCGGCAGTTTCGAGATCCGAGTTGGCCATGGAACCAGCGTGACCGAATTGAACGTCGGTGGTGAACATCTTGGCACACGTACCGATGGCCCAAGCAACAATAGGCTTCTTGATTGTTCCGTTCCTGACGGCTTCAATGACTCGGTATTCCTCGATACCACCGACTTCACCCAAAAGCACAAGCATCTTGCATTCGGGGTCGGCTTCGTATCGGAGGAGATGGTCGATGAAAGTAGTACCGGGGTATCGATCACCACCGATGGCGATACCTTCAAAGGTACCGTCGGTAGTGAATGACAAGATGTTGTTCAATTCGTTGGACATGCCACCAGACTTGGAAACGTAACCAACGGAACCTGCTCGGTAGAGCTTGGAAGCGATAATGTTGTCCATCATACCACCCGAGTTTCCGATTCGGAAACATCCGGGCTTGATACCACCAACAGTGGCCGGGCCGATGATCATGACGTTCTTCTTCTGAGCGAGGTGCAACAATTCACGTGCGTGTCGTTCGGGAACACCTTCGGCGATCAATGCAATCACCTTGATGGTAGGGAATCGCAAGATGTCCAAGGTCGACGAGTAGACGGATCGGGAAGACGAGAAGTTGACGACAACATCCGCATCGGGGTGCTTGGCGATAGCTTCCTCGACAGAAGTGTAGACGGGCAAGAGGGTTTCCTTTGTACCCCAGTAGAACTTTTGGATGTGATGACCACCGAAGGGGTAGATCATGGCGGCAACCGAGGGAGTCTTTCGACCACACGAGTAGTCAAAGTCGAGCATGCCCTGGATAGCTCGGGGCTGAAGACCAAAGACCAAAGATCGGGTAGTTTCATCGAAAGGTCGGTAAGCAGGTCGAGTGTTGGCAGAGGTTCCTTCGGGGAATCGAACGATCTGGTCTCCGGGCTGAGCTCGGGTACCATCCGGCTTGACAGAACCGAGAGCAGGGTCAGACACCTTGGTGCTGGTCGAGGAGGCGGCAGCGGCGGCGGCGTTGACAGCGGCAGCGGCAGCAACCGATTCAATGGTTGGTTGAGTAGCATGAGGCTTCTTCTGCACACCGAGGGCCATGGGAACGATATCGGTGATGTGGGTTTCCGGTCCGAAAACCTTGATCTCGACACCGAGTGATTCACCCAACAATCGCATAGCCTTGAGACCTTCCTGGTAGTTTGGTCCACCTCGTCGAACAAAGATCTTGACGTTGTGTCGGATCAAGGGTTCTCGGTACTGCTTCAACGCTCGGATGATACCCTTGAAGGTAGCGGCGACGTTGGTAAAGTTGGCAATACCACCACCGATGATCAAGACCTTGCCCTCTGGGTGAGGAGTTCCTCGGGTGATGAGGTCGATAATCGTCTTGGCATACTCGTAGGTCTGACCTTCTGTGGGAGCACCAGAGTATTCACCGTAGTTGGCGAGCTCGTGTGCGAATCCAGCAGCGGCAATAGCATCCGAGTAGACGACGGAAGCACCACCACCGGCGACCATGGTCCATACACGACCTTCCTGGTTCAAGACGGTAAGCTTCAATGAAGCACCAGTGGAAGCATCGAGTTTCTGAATGTATGCTTCCTCCTTGGTCAAGTCTCGACCGAAAGGAGCCGGCCACACCATAGGAGGTCCTCGATCGGCTTTGACAGTGCCATTGGATACGCTGTGGGTTAACGAGGTGTCTCGTGCAATGGCCCACTTGGGTCCACACAAGAAATCGGCGGTTTGGTCGAGCTTGGCAGCCATGTCGAGGTAGTAGATGGCGGGAGGTGCACCGTTGACACCGTCCATGCAGATCAAGGGGTTGATTTCGAGGTAGGCGACTGCAGGCGAAGAGTCGAGAATTAGCATGTGAAGCGAAGAGAATGGAGAGGAGACATACAGTGAAGGTCAACGTAGACAGCGTAGAGCCTGATCAAGAAGTCACAAAGAGTGTCCTTTTTAGCCTCCGGTACGTCCTTGAGGAGGGTGGAGATGATGGTTTCTCTCGAGGGGAACTATAGAGGAAGTGCTGTCAGCGGTGCTCGACAAATGAGCGTCGCGGCAACTCACCTCTTCATCAACCGCAATCAAAAGCTTCATAGCCTTGGCATCGACATCTCCGACTTCCACACCACCTTCGTGGGTGAAAAGGATCCAATCACCTTCACGTGCCGAGTTGATACAGACATAGTATTCTGATTCTTGCGGGTGAGGCAAAAAGGGTTCGATGATAAAGGTGTTCAAGGTTCCGGTGACTTTTTCTACTTGACATGGCTTTCCGGCGAGACCCTTAATCCATTCACCAGAGACTTGGTAGTCCTTGTTGAGGCATAGGAGACCTGCCTTTCCACGACGCTTGATGAGCTGATCGGGTTTAGCGACGAGTTTTTCTGGATAAGAGTATGGTTAGCGGGGCAGTCAAGACGACAGAAGGTTGTACATACCAGTAAAGACCCATTCAGGAAGACCTTGTCCGGGTTGGACAGGAGGTGTCAAAGCGTTGGTTGCAGGATCCCTGTTCGGGATGTCAGTCAGGTTACAACAAACAACTCTGCGGATGACAACTCACCATTGGACCTGTGCGACCTGAACAGGAGCGACACTCGAGTTGGACTTGCAAGGAATAGGCACTGGCGACCTCGGCAGCCAGTACGAGAGGAGCTGCTTTGCGTCGTATTCTCTGATAGCTATCAAGTGGCAACAGAATGAGCCAACACGAACCAGAGGAAGCGGGGCTGAAGAATACTGACGCTTTGCGGACATTTTGATATAGATGGACGGAAAGAAGGAGTAGAAGAGGAGGATAGTAGAAACGGCCGGTACAATAGATTCGGCCGTTGAATAATATAGAGGACGCTCTCTGCGTGCCAGCGCATCCCCCCGCTCAGAATCTCAGACTATGGGACGACGACGGGTGCGGCTACTACTTACTTTTTGGGGAAGCCGCGGATACTAATTATTGGCGGCAGGGCAGTAGCCAATTCGCCCGAATTTTAGATAGATGCTCATTCAACATCATCGTTGCGACCGAGGTCGCGTTCGGGTGAGTGTGGAATGGGAAGCGGTCGGTCAGCTGTAGAGAGACGTGGTATATTATCACGTTATCACCTGCATATTTGATGTTGTTCGCGTCACAATACTGGCTTTCCACGTTATCGTCGCTCCGCCTGCTGACGCGACTGAAGCGGTCAAACATCTGAAGGCCAACCATGCCATCTCCTCCTCCAGGACGATTTGCTTTGCTTCCTGCTCTGAGAAAGGTGTAGTGTCCGAACATTGACATTAATTTATGCATGCGTGGCGGCTGCATTGGATTTCAAGCTCGTTCCGTATGTGGCTCCACCGCCTCGAGTCTGAAGCAACTGGGGGCAGCATGATCCGGCTCCATGGTAGAATGGCAAACGACAAACTGAAGTGGCACTCCGGCGGCGCCTCTAGCTCAGGACTGATCGACTTGGGCTGACATTCTGGAGTGGACGTATGGTCGAGGTTGGCGGAGCTTCAACAAGTTGGCGGGGTTCAGCCGAATCTTATGTTGCCGCAAGAGGGTCGCTTACCGAATGCCCCTTGCGACGTTTTCCGCAAGAGTACTCATTCGTCGCATGGCTTTCAGGGCGACCCGACTGTTCTCGGTGATGAAGCTATAGTTGATCATTTGAATTCGAAGCACTCTATCCTATCTGCGTTCCTCGCTGGCTGTCGACGGAGTATGCGGCGGTGGGTGACATGCCAGACAGGGGTAAGACGAACATGATGCTGAGCGCTGCACATTGGGAGGAGCACATGATTCTGGCCCTGCTCTTCATTCCATCTTGTGAGTCTGCCTCGGTAGAGGCTCATCTGTCACAGAAAATCTGTTTCCAATCCCCTACAAAGACGTGTAACAGACACAGCATGAGCCCTCGACCATGCCAGAGTCGTGGCTTCGATATGTGCGGATGACGCTCTACGGTTGTTGGGTTCCCGACACCGACGCGACAGCCATTCAATCCGAGGACCACCATTGAACTGATGGTAAGTGTTGCTGGTGGGCTGTAATCGACGCAGCGTCTATCACTTATGGAGTCAGTAACGAATGAACCGCCGCTTGTGAAGAAGGAAGTACATTCACGAAGTGGTCTTGGATGAAGCAGAGCCACATCAGTCGAGTTCCCTTTGTACGACTATCTACCGTGCAGATCCATTGCTTGCTCTTGATCGCTTCGTGGAAGGTATAGCTGTTAGGCAGAAGTTAAAGTAGGCTGTATAACGGGAAGAGGACGTGACTTCTGCTGCGCGCATTGAAGAAAGAGTATTCAGCCGACCTTCGCTTCCAATCCGAGAGGGCTTACTTGAACCACGTCACGCTCGAAGAGCATAACTACAGGCCGTCCAGTCTGCTCGGGACTCTACGGCATTGAATTTAACTTACCACAGACCTCACAAGTCGATGTAGCCAGCATTGGCGAGCGAGCGGACGACTCGGTCGCATGCTCCATTCTCACCACGACCTATGAACTGATCTCGCTGGGATGCAGGCTGATGACATTTTGTCGAGATGGCACCTTTCCGTTTCCTCAATCTTACTCTGCCTCTGTATCACGACGATGCAGACTTTCGTGCCCAAATGACTGCGCGTCCCGCAGTGTGTTCGACCCCCGGCAGTGAGGATGATGATGAAGATGATCATGTTGGGCGGAGGTGAAAGAGTGGCAGGATTGTAGGGCGCGCCCACTCCTTTGGGGACGTCTCTGTCGCAGGGTACGCTCGATATGACATGGGATCAGACGAATAAGATGGCCTTGACTATTGGAATAATAGTGCACACCGCCGGATATTGCAAGACAAGTCAGTCTACCAGGAGGGTGGTCGTATGCATAATGTCAAGCGACAGACACGCTCAACTCCAATTTTACACTCTGCCACGATAATTGAGAATCGGTCGTGCAGGACGTCGATCTGAGACTCGGTCGCGGCAATGTCAATCTTTTGCTTTGCGATCTGCATGCTGATCACGCTGATCTACTTCTTTCTTGAAGTCTCATGTTTGCGTCAAGTTGTCCAAGCTCAAAAGGTGTCTCATATCAGCTCTGCAGGTATTTGTCACGACCTCTTCAGTCCTTGGGGTGATGGTGTACAGCCAGGTAATGGTTGGTTGCAGGTGACATGTTTCTGGTCCCTGGAAGTGCATGGTGACTGTGAGGGACTGGGGGTGAGACTTGTGCGGGACTGATACAGACTGGTGCGGGACTGTTGCGGACTGGCGACTATAGTTTGGCATTTCACGTCTGTTGCGCCGCGAATAATGGTCACACGCAGTCGGGACCAACAGCTCGACCACCGGAAATGGTGCTGCGTAACAACTTTGGATTTAATGAACGAGGGGAGTCACAACCGACGCTGAATTGGTCTAGTGGTATGATACACCCTTAGGGAACAAGTTTTCTTATCTGCTTGGGTGTGGTTCTCGGTTCGATTCCGGGATTCGGCCGTCTTTTTCTTTTTGGAGGGGCTGGAGAGTCCAACATCTTCACGCCAACACGTAAGGTCCGATGGTTAGCAGAGGTCTTCTTGTTGCACCTGTCTGCCAGGAGCTCAAGGTATCACCAATCATATCTGTCACGTCACTCAGGCGCGACAACTTGCCCGACTTGTTCATTGCGAGCGAGCATCGGAAACGCTTCGCGCTCGCTCTTGAGGAAGATAACGGAAATCGCCAGCATCTACAGCATCCAGCTCAACCCCCAGGACAAACATGGATGGTCGGCTCTGAGCTTTCGGGAGGACTCTCGTCCGAGTAATGCGGGATTGTTGCGCGTGCGAAGCTGCTTGTGGTGATGTCTGGTGATGTGCGAATGATCTCATTTGCGATATTCATGGTGGAACTTGCAACGCATGTCCTGCAAGATAACGTTTCAAGCCGGAAATAAACTACCTTACTGTAAGTAGCCATATCCTTCACGAGCTATCACAGCTGCTATCACGAACCAACCATATGGATTCCGGGTTTCGACAATCGCCATTGAGGCTACCGTCAGTCTGCCAAAAATATCCGGACGCTAACGGGCTGATGCGGTCCCGTTCACGCTAAACAGCTTGGTTTCAATAGCGGCCGTTACTAGCAGCACCGTCGACCATTCAAGGAGCCATTCAAGGAAGCTTTCCAACCTCATTTTCAAAGCTATTTTCAAACGGCGTCCGGATTTTCAGGTAGCTGTTCAGGTGCTGAGACCGACCAGGCAGAAGGAGGTATGCTAGATACGGGACCTGGTTTCACCTTGCCCTGCTCTGATTGCACTCTGCACCCTAGAACGTAGACAGTTACCAAAGGCGCCCGATGATGCGAAATCAGCATATTACCTTACGACTTATCAGCAACTATGGGCCGTTTAGCCAGATTGTTAAATGCCAAATCGAGGCGTGGACTGATACGGAGTGCGGAGTCGCTAGGTCGAAGTAGCTGTCGAAATAGATGCTCCATGTGCTACCACGCTTTCCAACTCCTCGGCCTCGTTCGTCTCCATACCCACAAGCGGGACGACATCGACATTGAAACCATGTCCGCATGGGATTCAAGCTCGACAGGCACGCAATAGGTAGCACACCAACAAGCTGCCGCCACGATCGGTCGTCAGTCAGAGCATGGTGCCTCTCGACAACGAGGGAGAGCTCGCCGCCGGTCCCTGGACCGGCAATTGGAAAGGCCTGATCGCATCTACGTATATAAACCTCTCGACCAGCGGTCTTTCGCATCCCCTGGAGCGCCCGACATCCGTCAACATATCGTAGGGAACTGATGACAAACACAATGAGACGAGCAGCGGTATCGATACTGGCATTGCCTCTATTGGCTTCCGCCGCCCCCACCCAGAAACGATGGCAAGGTGCAGAGGCTTGTTCCTACATCGCCACCCAAACTTGTGAGTACATTAATCCAACGGTCAAGATAGGTAGCTCATGCTGTTGACTTATCTTCAGTGAGCGATCCTCGGGATGTCGTGGCGTGCCTAAAGTCGTTCCCCTTCCGAGAGGACCTTAGGCAGAACGTCTTGGCAGTCGCCGAGAGCGTCGCTAGTTTCTACACCTACGAAACATCCGCGGTCAACTCGCCCTCGCCCTATCAAGAAAGTACGGTCAACCTGGAATCAGAGTTCAACAGAATCCGATACCAGCACTATGATACCGATTACGACTTCAACGTCGATCTATACTTTACTGTCAACCGGCTAAACGATGGCCATACCCTTTGGTTGCCGTACTGCTATGTCGATGCATTCCAAAACCTCCTACCCATCCCGATCGTCTCGTTGGCCAAGAAGGCGGATTCAAAGAAAGAATCCATCTATGTCATTCCCGACGCGGACCAGTTCTTCTCCCAATATCTGAAGGGAGAGTTCAACCAATACTACCAAGACAAGGGAATCAACATTTCTCGTTTGGCAGGAGCCGGTAAGTGCGCTTGTTCCTGATTGAAGACTCGGTCATTGATTTATAGTCGACGTTGCTTTCTCTCAGAGGTGACCAGCATCGAGGGCCAGGATCCATACGCGTACGTCTCGCAGATTGCGACCAACTACACCGGCAACTACCTCGATCATGGGATTCGGGAAAACTCGGTGTATGCGTCTTATCGATACACGGGCGGCAAGTGGGGTCAGAGGCTAGGTGATTTCGCCGGACCCATCGTCCCTAGTTACCCCAAATATGAGATTACAGTGACTCTTATTCCGACCGATACCAAAAAGGCAGAGACTGTGACCATGTAAGCCGACGAGATCATTACAAACTGTTTCGCCCATTGACGAAACACCCTTCCCATATAGCCCCTACGTCAGCACCTTCCTTGGCAAGAACTTTACCGATCAAGCCTCATACTGGGAGAACAATTGTGCTGCTTTGAACACCACCAATGGTGTCGACTACAAGTTGCAAATTGTCGCGGCGAACAGTACCAACAGCACCAACACATCTTCCGAGACCACCGAGTTCGCAACCTTGCATCGCGGTCGACAAGCTGTTGCGGCATTGCCAGACCTGAATGCACGACGAGAAGCCATCAACTTGCCTCAACCCTACGTGCCGACCGCGTACAACGCATCTGGAAGCGACGACATTACCTACTACACAATGTTGCCCGATACCACCGTCGGAGTCATGATGCTCGGATCTTTCTCTCCTGCCGACTACTATCAATGGCAGACAAATCTCCTCGATGGTATCAACGGGCTCAAGGCTCAAGGTGCCGACCATTTAATCATCGATGTGACGAATAACGGCGGAGGATACGTCTGTGAAGGTTACCTGGTAAGAGCCCGTGCATCCGCGTCTTCACCTGCAAAGACTAACTTTTCCCTTTCTGTAGCTACATCGACTGCTTGCGGGTCCGTCGGTAGACCCAAACCCCAGTTTCGAATCTGTCGTGCGCGCCAACGAGCTCGCGAAGCAAATGATGGCGTCCAACATCGAATTGGCGAAGACATACGATTATTACCGTGAGTAATGACTTGCCTTTCAACGGCATGAGGGTAAAGCTGATCTTTGTATGTATCAGAGATTTTACCCAACTATTTCCCGCCAGCGTGGAATCACATTGCCCCGAATGGCTCTGCTTATGGCCCTACGGAAGATTTCATGGACCCATCCTCGAGTTTCAGCATCAACGGCATTCAGGACTCTTTCTCGCAGCGTACAGCCGACTCGTGCACTCCGTGGAATGTCGATGTCCCCGCTGAGCAGCCGTTTCCGCTGTCCAACGTGATAATTCTCGGAAATGCAAATTGTGCGAGTACCTGCTCGGCGTTCACCACCCTGATGCAGGAGCTGCACGGCGTCAAGATCGTAAACTTTGGGGCTGCAAAAGGCGCTTACTCTGGAATGGCGGGCGCGGAAGTTCTCGAATGGGATGCTCTGGATTCCGAGTTCAAGGTGGGTCGTGACCTGCTTACGCAGCTGTACCCGCAGGCTGATTGCACGTTCACCCATGTAGACCGCCAATCTCAAAGACAGTCCTCTTGCTGGACCGGATCTCCTCGTCAACGCCAACTTTAGGAACAATTGGCGGTAAGTCATTGCCGAAGTAGTCGGTCGGAGTAGCTGTGCTGATCAACCTTGTCTCGTCTTCAGGGCAAGCTACTCTTACCGTCGACCAGACACTTTCAACCCCTACAACGACGATGTAGCGGATTACTCATTCTCCTACACCGCAGAAACCTGGAACAACCCTCAGGCGCTCTGGACCTTTGCAGCCACCGAAGTTCTTGGTGTCAACATCCACAGTAACAACGGCAATGGTAAAGGCAAAGGGCAGCAGCACAAGACTTAAAAAGATAGAGCGTGAAAGATCTGTATAATAAAACAACCACATAGTAGGTATGCTCGCGTTTGATAACAAATGCTGATAGAATTAGATTGCTAGTATTTGCGGCAGAGTCGTTTGACCCGGGCCGACAGTCGATTTTCAAGTTTCAGGTTTCTCCTATCCTTCCCCTGATGTCTCGATCGTAGCTAGCGTGAAACACGAATTTCCATCAATGCAACCCTATGGACAGGCCGACACCAAATTTTCCGTTCTATCGGGATTTCGTGTCCTGGGATGACCCTATAACAGGGGCCTGTGTATCTCGCCGTGCGATTCTTCCGCTGCAACAAACAACCGGTGGCTTTACATTCGAACGTACCACGAGAGCTACCACGAGGTGGAACGAATTCCAGATGTCGTGCTTATACAGCAATACCTCCTTTTTGTCGTTGGAAAGGGGTATGTATACGAGCTGGTGTACGTAGCACGAGTCAACATTTCACCACAGATGACAGGAGAACGGAAGGACACCAGAGCAACAAGGCAGGAGGCTATTACAGCGCCAAGGACGGAAAGAATCGACATACGAACCACCACCCTCGACATCTACGGGTACCCACATGTGATCTTGGTGACTTTGTTGTTTGTTGGTCAAGAGGAGTCAGCCAAGGAGGCTGCGAGAAGGAATGGCTGCTGTAGTACGTGCTCTTCGTATTTACATATATATACCCAAATTGTCAGCGCTAATGAGGCAGCACCTTTTCATGTCAAGGACTTCAGAACCTTGTCTTTACCTCGATAGCTCACAAGTCTCCTCCACTCCTCAACGATGTGGCCACTCGCGCCTTTCACGCTCTTTTCGACTCTTCTTCTCTTGGTAACTGCCGCTCCCACTCCGAAATGGTTGGATGGCGCAGAAGCTTGCAGTCATATAGCTCAACAGACCTGTACGTACCTCTCCTCTTACAAACAATAATGTACCAAGGCACATATATATGCTGACTTGCTCTACTCCCTTTCAGTGAATGACCCCCGGGATGTTGTGGCTTGCCTCAAATCATTCCCTTTCCGAGAAGACTTCAGGCAGAACGTCTTGGCCGTTGCGGAAACCGCCATCAACTTTCACACCTTCGAAACTATCTCCCTGAACGCTCCTCCGCCATTCGAAGACAGCACTATCAATCTTCGAGCCGAGTTTGACAGGATCCGACACCAGCAGTATGATACCGACTATGATTTCAACGTCGATCTTTTTTTCACCGTCAATCGCCTGCAAGACGGCCATACCACCTGGAATCCAAGATGTTACGTCGATGTCTTTCAGAACATGTTGCCGATTCCCCTCGTTTCCCTCGAAAGGAAGACCCTGGCAGAAGAGCCGAAGCAAGAATCCATCTACGTCATTCCAGATGCGGACGAGTTCTTCGCCACTTTCCTGAACGGATCATTCACTCGGTATTATATGGCCCGAGGCATCGACATTAAGCGATATGCGGGTGCCGGTACGTTTTCACTGTCCTTCATCCCCTGAAGCCTAATCCTCATCTTCTAGAGCTGACGTATAACTGCGTGGTAGAGGTACTCAGCATTGAAGGACAGGATCCCTATGCATACGTTCGGAAGATTGCCGACGAATATACTGGAGATTTTCTCGACGATGGGATCAGGCAAAGCATGGCTTATGCCTCGTACAGATACATTGGGGGCAAGTGGGGGCAACGCATTGGAGGTGAGTACTTCATATCATATCCAGACGATTCCGGTGGGTCTAACACTCGATGGACACAGATTTCGCGGGACCTACTGTGCCGACTTATACCAAGCACGAGATCGAGGTCACTTTGATCCCCCGAGGTGCACAGGAGAGCGAAACCGTTAAATTGTATGTTGCAACCTCTCGAGTGCTTTATTCTTTGTCAAGATTGCGGCAATGACTCGCATCTTCCGTACAGCCCTTACGTTAGCACTCTCATTGGGAAGACATTTACCGACCAAGCTTCTTACTGGGAAAACAACTGCGCTCCGACCTCGCGTACGAACGGCGTGGACTACAAGCTCTACATGACTCCGCTCGTGGTTCCGCTCACCGGTAACGAGACGACCAACGTATCATCCTCCTTGGTCGACTCTGCGACTGTGTTGATGGAGAGACGGGCCTTTGCTGGATTGCCTGATTTGAACGTGCGAAAGGAGGCAATCGACTTGCCACCGGCTTTCGTCCCCTCCACACTCAACATGTCGGGAAGTGATGCCGTCACCTATTTCACGATGTTGCCCAATACTTCCGTTGGAGTGATGGTTATCGGTTCTTTTGCTCCCCTGGATCTGTATGCATGGCAACAGACTGTGCTCGACGGTATCAACGGCCTGAAAAGTCAGGGTGCGGAGCATCTTGTGATTGACGTTACGAACAACGGTGGAGGATACGTTTGCGATGGTCTATGGGTAAGCATCCACATCAACTCCGCTTGATTCCTCGTCTAATTCCAAGACTTTGTTCATTCTAGCTTCACCGACTTCTCGCAGGACCATCTGTAGATGTAAACGAAGGATTCGAGGCCGCCATCCGAGTCAACGATCTCGTGGAAGACATGGTTCTAGCCGACATGGAGTTGGCCAAATCGTACAACTTCTCTGGTAAGCTACAAAAAGTTTCTTTTCGTTCTTCGATTTGCGTTCTGACCCAGTAAAGTATGGGTTGCGCTTAGATATTGAACCACTATACTATTCGCCGGGGTGGAAAAGCGTCAATGGCACCAAGTTTGGTGTACAAGAGAATTTCCTTTATCCCTTGCAAAATCTTTCGATCAACGGTGTTCCGGACACGTTCTCTCGACGCCACGCGAATGCGTGCTCTCCGTTCCACGTCGATCCCGATGTCCCTACTGAAATTCCGTTTGATCATTCCAAAATTCTCGTGATTGGGAATGGCATTTGCGCGAGCACCTGCTCGGCGTTTACCACGCTCATGCAAGAGTTACACGGCGTCAAGATCGTCAACTTCGGTGCGGCCAAAGGGGCTCATTCTGGAATGATTGGTGGTGAGGTCGTAGAGTGGCGTGGGCTGGACTCGGAGTTTAAAGTGAGCTTCGCTATTGGTTGACCTTTCAAGCACTTCTTTGCTGATTGTATTCCACTATACGACAATGAAGACCGCCAACCTCAAGACACACCCTCTGGCTGGCCCAGAGCTCCTTGTCAATGCAAATTTCCGAATCAACTGGCGGTAAGTTTGCTTCTACCGCTGTCGAGAACCGCCTTGGCTGATCTGCGATACGTTGTATACAGTGCCACCTATTCTTACCGCAAGCCCGACACCTTCAATTCTTACAATGTGGCCGTCGCTGACTACTCCTTCCCATACACGGAAGAGACTTGGAATCGACCTCAGGCAGTGTGGACGTTTGTAGCCAAGGAGATTTTCGGTGTGAAGATCGCAGCCTGATGGATACAAGTCCGTGATGGCGCGAAAGAGGAGGGAGTAGGCGAAACTTGACTGATAGGTAGCGAAGCTGATATCGATGTTGTAGTGGCTGGTTCCGTTCATACATACAGATGAAGGTGATAGATGACTTGCAGAGATCGATTGGCCACTGACATGCAGGTTTTACTCGTATAAGCGCAAGTGGCGTTTCAGATTGTCTCGAGCGCGCGAAGAGAAGCGAAGGGCCTTTGGCGACCAGTTAGCCCCAGCAGCGGTGCTTGTTCATCTATATAACACCCCTGTCATCTGTGAGCTCGAATCCAACCCTGGAAAATATCCTCCATACTCCCCTCTTCCTTATCTCGGTACTAGCATCTAGCAACGACTACATTTCTGACCAGATTCGTCGGTCAAACCACCGGGTCCACCATGGCCGTCACATTCGACATCAAAGCGATAGGTCAAGCGATCAAGTCGTGCGAGCAAGATATCCCCTTGAAGTATGGTAATGCAACGACGTTGAACGCAAAAGCAATGGAGAGGCTTCATAAGGTAGAGATGGTGCTGTTTGTGAGTTGACGGTGCCTAATGCTAGAATTGAATTTATCTCATCTCTCTTGCGCCTCCTATCATCCAGAATTTGGGATTGAGAACATTGGCTTCCGGTCAACATTCGCCGCTCGGAGATACGCCTCAGACCTGGACTGAGCTAGAGAACTACTTTGCCACAGTAGGTATACATCGATGACACGGATTCATCTGATGTCGTTACTGAAGCTACCGTTGCGAATAGTTTCCGGAAAACTTTCGTTCCGCCGAAGAGCAAAAGCTCAATCTTCTCCTTTTGAAGAGTGTGTTCGACCTTCCGGGAAAGGAGTTGAATATGCCCGGCTGGAAAAGAGAAAAGGTTGACAAAGTGCTATGCTCTGGTTTCTCTTGGTGAGTCTTTGTTTGTGCAAGCTACCAAACATGCTCCTCGTATTAACGGTACACTTCTACTGCTTCAGGCTTTGGGCAAGTATTTCTTCTTATCTCCGTCACTGGAAACGGATCTCAGCAAGCGAGACGGCTGATACTCACTATCCACGCTGCAGATATCATTGCAACTATGGAAACCTGTGACATCAGAGACGCAGCGCGATGCGCACGCAGCCAAGAAGGAAAAGGTTCGAAAGGAAAGATTGCAAGGTACGCTCGACCTATCAGAATAGAAACAAGAATCAGGTTGATCACCATAACTATCAAGGCATCGCGAGAGACTGGTTTCCATTTTGCAAGAAGATTCTAGACGTACGAGATCTGAAAATGGCAGTGAGACCTGGACGTCGACTCTACTTCACGGTATGTGTTCATGCTTCGGAGAAGAGGTGAAACCTGACTGATAAAGTGGTATCGGATGTTTCTCTCAGATTGCTGAATGCATTGCGGACACATTGGCATATTCTGAGGAGAATACGGTCGCGTTTTTGGACAAGAAGCTAGAAATTTCCAGGTAAGTCCACTAGCAGGATCGAAACGATGTTGCATACTGAACCCTTGTCACCAACAGTGCGGATATCGGTCGATGGCTATACCGAGCTAAATGTAAGTCCTCCTTCCCAATCCGGTTTTGCTTGTTGCTGAAACCTTTGCCCGTTCATCACCAGCCTTCATTGAAATTGTGGCTTTCCTGAAAACGACCTTCCATCTTAAATCGAAGAACAAATCTACGCCTGCGAGTGGCTGGGCACTGGAGATGTTCGATCCATCAATATGGCAAACGGCAAATGCAAAGCCTTTCTGGAACCTATTAGCGAAAAGGATCGTTACCCCTGAAGACAGCCTCATGACGGCCATCAAGCTAGTAATCAACTCCCGTCCTCATCAGTTGAGAATCTATCGCCTTACCAAAGTCACGTACGATGGCATCGATCAAGAGCTCGGAATGATCGACTGTCTTTTGATCGATGGCAAAACCGTCAACTGGCAAATCGCTGAAAGGATGACGGACGGCGGTCTCGAACGCGACACAGAACTCCTAGACCTATACTTCGCGAAGCACAAAAGCATGCGATTAACACCAACCGGTGTGCTCTCTGTCATCATGAAGAAGGAAGATACCACGTCGCAGATCGAAAAAGAAACGCTCGTCGAGTTCCATCTTCATTTCGAGAACGGGCCTCAAGATTTTTGCACCCTGCTTGAGACTCGAGGCGCTATTCTGACCGCCAGTAAGCAGTCTGCACCCAAACAATCTGTCGACGTGTCATCAGGAGACGCTGTTGGGACAGACCCGCCGGTCGACCTGGCTCCGCAAACTCGGGCCGCTGTTCTCTCGTCGGAACCGGGAAAGTCAAATGCATCTTTCGTACAGCAGAAAGAGGAGGAGGAGGCTGGCGCCCAAGTTGCATCGAGAACCCACAAGGGAAAGCATTATCAGCGCGATGTTCGGAAGACATTCAATTCGTCAATCAAGAGCTCGAAAAACAGTATACTTCCGCAAGACCGAATAGCCGCAGCTGACAGCAAAAGCAGTCAACCGACAACAGATATCAATGCGAATCCAGCGAAGGGAGAAGTAACGGCTTCCGGCACCACAACTACTTCAGCTAAAACTGTCCCGACAGCCCAAGTCAGAGCTCCAAAGATCGCAAATGCGCTGGTCGCTGGCGAAGAGAGACAGAAATCAGCACATCTCGAAGAGGACTCTCGAGGGCACGGGCGTGAAGCGTCAATGAGCTTGACTCCGCTACCTTCCGAACGCTCAGATGTCGAATTGGATGGCGCTCGCTGCGAGATTACGAACAGGATGGTTGTGAACTCAGGGAAAGTTCCAGTAGCAGGCACGCACCACGACAACAGCACGACCCGGAAATCATCGCGAACATACAGCAAGGCCAACAAAAGGGCTCAACTCAGGAATGTCCTTCAGGAAGATCAAAATTCGAGCAGTAATACGGAGAAAGAGAGCATCGTTGCCGCCCAGAATGAGGGAGGAGGAAGGCAAAGTCGCATCGAGAAGGCATTAGTAGAAGAATCTACAAGCCGTGAGTGCCATGTCAGTTCCCACTGGATGTACCGCTAATCCAAGATTGTCTTGCCGCAACGCACAACCCTACAGATGCGAAACCAACCCCGCCCCATAGGAATGCTAGATCTACCACCAAAGTTCTAACTACGTCTTGTTATAAGACAAACAACGTCGCATCGCAAGCTGTAGAAACAGATGCTGTCAAGGCCAATACTGGTCGAAAAGTGCCAGCAACTCCAATGGACAAAAGTAAGGAACACTGCCAGAGCGTTGGGTTGGTAGAAACAGTGAGTACCGATCGGTCTGCATGTGAAATACACAGAACCTGAACGCTCGCCTCCCCTTACCATAGGGACAACGGGAACTCAGGCGTTCAGTGCGAGTCAGTAGAGGAACGGTCAATTCAACTCAAGGCCGCAAGCCTAAAATACAAGCGGACTTGTTCTATGATCAGCCTCAAGTTGCGCCTGAGCCCAAAGGAAAGGGGGAGGGACCGAAGACGACAAATACCGCTGCTCGAGATGTTCGCTTCTCTTCGCCCCTGGAAAATATCCCATCGAACGGTACAACTAGCAGAGAATATCGCTCCAGACCAAGCCTTAAAGCACGCCACGATGAAGACAAGAGTTATGCTCAATCGATGAATCCAGCCATGGTGCAGTCCCTGAATGTTGTAAGCGCTTTGCAGATCGTAGTCCAAGCTGTGAGTCGGCCCGGCATTTCCAACTATGATTATCATAAAACTCATTTACCTTCCTCCGCAGCCTTCCACCGTCACTTCGTCAGTTCCTGATCCTGCTAAAGAACACGCTTTCCCCAATCTCCCGGAATCTGTAAGTCTAATCGACACCACAAGACGCACTCAAGTCTTCTGACATCCGAATTATAGCATGAACCCTTCTCGGATTCCCAGAGCGACATATCCGATGGTGCCCCAGAAGCAGACCATCAAAGAAAAGAGTTGCCGACCAACCAAAAGGAGTCCCAAGAGCTTAGTATCACACACGCCTCAACTTTGAAGCATGACGAAGCAGCTTCTCTGATGAAGCATCTGTCAGCCGAAGCAGTGCAGCAAGTCCGCCCGATTGCGAGCATCGCCAAAAATTTGAACAGAGTCCGAGGTTCTCGAGCAACTATCGATGATCAGCTGGAAGCGGACCTGCGGGATATTGCGAATGGGAATCAAGCTTTAACGAAGGCTAGAAAGGCAGCTAAAGACAGACACTCCAGTTCTCGTATCGAAGATGCAGAAGGACTTGCCACGACCGTCGATGGGGCCATCGAGCTTCGAGATCGACACACGTCGGCGGACAAGCAAGAAGAACGATTCGAGCTAGACCGTGCGCTGGATTTAGTAGACCAAGATGAAATGGATAAGATGGAGCCTGTGAAGGTCCCTGATTTGACGAAAACTAGAAAGAGTATGTGATTTCAGCAAGCAGGAAAGTCGATTCTTCGCAGCAGTATTACTGATTCACATTCCATTTTCCCGAGCAGAGAAACGGTCCGCCATTGAAGTACCTGATATTCACGATAGTCCACCTCAGAAGAAAAGCAAACGAAAAAACAATTCAGTTTCGGCTCGTAACCCGCTTAGGGAGGAAAGTTTGAAAGTAAGGGGACCCAATGTGGAACATACAGACTTTATGGAAGTAGATCCCGGAGATGACTTAACAAATGAAGAGCTTAGCATGCGAGAGGTGAGGTCAGCGCCAGTCGGCTGTGTTTCAAGCCGGAGATCACATCTGACTCTATCTGCATGTGCGCTGCTCACAACTCTTCTAGATGGTCCGTAAAATCTATAAAGTCAGTGCCCCTGTTTCAAACACATGTCATTTCAAGCTAACCTACTAGTAAATAGGTGACGTGGGAGACGGCCAGGCAGACGATGCAGGTCCCGGAACGAGAATGCTCGGTAGCGCAGGAAAGACTCCAGGCTCTGGTTTTGGAAGTTTTGCAGGATGCTTTCGCAGATACGTAAGTCCCCACGTGAACACCGGTTGCCGCTTGTCTCCTTACCCCAAGCACTGCCTGTTAGTCAAGATGTCATTTCCGCATGGCAGACTTGTCAGCAACGTTGCCATGCGACGATTGTTGGCAAAGTTATTCCGGCTTTGCGAAAACTCGAGGACGAGAAAAACTTAGCCTTTCAGAGACTGCGAGGGATGTGCGAAATCTGGAATGCGAGAAGGATCCAGATTCCTGAAGAGATTCTAGTCTGGGTTGGTGACAGTTAAACGGGGCTTCAAGAACCAAGCGCGACTCGGCGTAAAGATGCTAAACACAAGATTGTTTCAGGAAGATGAAATCGGCAATTCAAGGTGATTTGATTAGCAAGGAGAATCGGGGCAACGAGGGAGCGACGGCGGCTGCATAGTTTCATTTCAATATGCGTTGTATTCAAGACTTTGGTGGCCTAAAGGCCTGAGCCAGATGTGGGACTAGCTAGCTAGAGCGAGCTATATGTCATCGTTCATACTGGTATTCAGATCCGCTAGCATATGCTTTGCAATTTTCTCGCCGACCTGCAGGATTCCGCTCAAAGTTAGAAAAAGGCCTCACTACATGCGTAGTGGAGATCCGCGAGACAGACTGCTGACTCACTTTTAATAGCGTTGGAAGCCTAGTCAACTCCAAGCCTTCGCCTCCCTCTATCCTTATGCCGCAGACTTTCAACTCGTCCGAATCCTCTGGACCTTTGTTGGGTTCTGTGCTCGATGTCGGGGGTGAGGAAAAGAACAGGTGAAGCCGTGACGGGCAAGCCAGCTCTTCCGGAGTCGTGGCGTCCAGGAAGAAACGTTTACTATCCGGTATCTACGTTAGAGAACCAACGGATAAGTATTGTCGAACGAATAGCACTACCAGACTACGGTGACGTACCAGATTGAGCGTTATACACACTGGCATACCCAGGCGTACGGGAAGATCAATCAGATCACCTTCACCCTCGTCACCTCCCCCATAGTCTTCCAGGTCCCATTCATCTCCGGGTCCGGACACCTGAACGACTTTACCCTTGGCATTTGTGGTGGTCTTTCCCTTTGCTTTTCGTTTCCCTGCTATACCGCCAGCTTTAGCAGCTCTCACAGCACCAGTGATTCCTCCTTCCCCGCCACCGAATTCCAGACCGAAACGATCTGTTTTAGTCTCCATGGCGTCAACGTCCATATCCATGGCTGTACGATTCTTCTGATCTGGAATGGCGCTTTCCCACCCTACGAATTTTGTTTTCGGAACGAGCAACGACGCGAAAGCGGCCCGAACGGCGGTGAATAGAACGAAGGGTACTGAAGCGGAAGAGGACGAGATGATGCTTGCATGTACATTTGGCTGGAAGTATCTGATGATTCAAAGAAGCAATCAGCGTTGCCATCGTGCGAACTAGCGAGTTTAGAGAAGCATGTCTCACTTGTACGGTGGAAGAATTGGCAAGGGAGGAAGATATGGCACGAAGTGGTCGTTCAGTAGGTTCGCGTAGTACGATGACAAGGCAGAGCAGGCGTTTTGATTCAGGTGAGGGAACGCTTGAGGTGTACTGAACAACTTGTCGAGTTCAGCGCCCGAGCGTTGGGCACCAAAATGGAAATGCTTACACATCAACCTCTATTTTGGCTCTCCAACTCTCCTTTCCTTCGCGCTCCTGATCTGCTTCGTCTCCAACATCTGCAGCGTTAACGACATCGAGCTTGATTCCTACCACGACTTCTGTTCCTCCTTTTCCACCGAGTACGACTCTAGCGCTGCCGTTTGCCTGCGGAGCATCTCCCTGAGAAATTTGGATGGGTCGGATCGCCTCGAGGAGGCGGTTATCTTGCCGTGTTGGTTCTGTCGGATGAGCAAGACCAGTTTGTATGTAGGCTCGCTCCGAAGGGGAGAGAAAGATGGCGTTGGACATGTCTGCTGATGATAGAGCTCTAGGATAAGCCTGCTCGGATCGCTTCTGAAGGTTCTCAGAAAATGGACTCATGAAGGTGCTCGCTCATGAAGGCATCGGAACGATCGAGCGACATAACAACCTTGAAATTATTTGACGCCGAGGGTAATAACAAAGCGCCCAAATGGCTAATCAAGGTTGGTTCAAGATGACGGTCAAGCAACTGAATACTGCAAATAGTGCTTGATTGTAACAGCGCTGTCCGCGCCAGCTGCTTACGATACCGACCCATGGATCATCTTAACATATAGTTATTACACCTTTGGCAATTATTTCAACCACTCTACATTCATTGATTTTGAGAAGCTCCCTGGATGCCGCCGAGGCAAATCTGGGCAGTATCGCTATTCAAGGCGCCCCAAGTGCTCGCACTCCGCTCCAAGGTGTTGTCTGAACTGACACTTTCTATCGTTGTTTCTTCGGTGCAAGCATACTGGGCATTAATCCGAATCTTTATACGCAACACCTGCAACCGACCCTGCAAGCATCGTGATACCAGTATACATAAGAAGGGCACCCTGTTGGGCAGGGACGACGAAAGAGACACAGTTCTGTGGTCAGTACTCAACCTTGACTCTGCACTGTCGTAGAACGCTTAGATGTGAGTACTGACGTAGTTCTTGAATCCATAAGCTCCGGCGGCGCTCTTCCAAGCCGGAGATTTCAGCAGAGCTTCAGACACTGGACCTGTTGTGATCATATGTAAGCGGGCGTTCAGAAATCAGATCGTAAAAGACGGAGATGTATATCGTACCTGAAGTAATGTTTCCGATTCCTCGCATGAAAGCGAATAGCGAAAATATGGTCGACGGAAGGTTCGGATCGTCCTCTGCAAAAGTTGACCGCGTACTCGTTATCTCGCAGCTCTTCTGTGTATTCTATAGAATTGCAACTTACTTGCGATGATACCAATCAGCTTTGCCCATACGGCGGAGAAGCTAGGTCCGAGGAGTCCGAATATGACGACAAAAGCTATCAGGACCCCGGAGTTGGTAGAGAATCCCCATAACAGCAGGCATGCAGCAGCAGATCCCAGGCAGGAGAGCGTGATGACCATTCTCAAAGGCCAATGGTCCGTCAAGTAACCGAGCAAGAGAAGACCTGGAACGGAGGCGGCTGACAAACACAAGACGTTTTAGTCATCGGGTATGTCAAAACGTTGTCATCAAGTCGTACCGTTCAATATGGCGAGAAGCGTAGTGCCATCAGGCTTATCTACGCCTAGGTCTGCAGCGAAGGCTATGCAACAATTGCACCGTCAGCGACTACGAGGAAAAAAGACCGACGACAGAACATACTCACTTGGGATCCAAACAGTTGGCAAAAAGTTTCCAAGACTAGACAACAAGATACTGCCGCCGAACGCATAGAAGGTGTTTCGACGGAGAAAACTCCAGTCCACTTTCGGCCTCAAGTGGGATCGGCTAGTGGTACTTAGAGCGTCGAGGTCGGATCGTGCGCGACCGATAGGCACTCGAGGCTTGACAGGGATAATGGCGATGGCGCCAATGGCGAAGAATCCGAGACCCTATATATTTCGTCAAGCATTGCTTATACACTACAACTCAAACGAAACACTTACGAGACTAATCATCGCGGCCTTGTAACCAAACCCACGTAACAGTGCTTGAACGATGAACGGGAAAACGGTCCCTCCTGCTCCCGTTCCAGCATACATGATGCCACTTGCCATACCCCGGCGTTGTTGAAACCACTCGAACAACAGGATCGCGGCAGGCATATAAAAAACTGATGATCCGGATATGGTTATTCCTTTCGCGTTGCTCTGGGGTACAATGTCGGATGCGATAGGGACTTACGACCAGCCAACGGGTATAGCAATCCCAGAGTAACGACAAGATGCCAAGGCTGAGTAGCGAATGCACTCAGAACGATCGAAAGACTTGCCCCAGCAAGTCCGACCAACATGAGCTGCCAACGATATTGCGGATATGCTGAACCCAGTCTGTCGAGGGAGGGACGATTTGCACTTGGTCACAGTTGACATGCTGAATGTACCCACGGGCCAAAGACGACACCAAGCATGTATAGCAAACCAGTTTGCCTTTGACATCCGTCACTATCAGCAAGATGTATACATACCTAACGAAGCCAAACTCACAGGGTAGCTGCCAATGTCAACATCGTATCACCATGATACACCTCTGTCGGGAACAGCTCTCGACTCCAGTATTCTCTCAACACACCAACACTAAACGGCAATCCCCATACGAGAACCTCGATTGTTGTGGCGGCTGCAAGAAATAGCCATGCATCTCTGCCACCATCTACGGGAGGAAGAGAGAAGACGACGTCGGATGAGTGAGCGTCATAGCGGTCCACGGTTGTTGGTGTTTGCGAATCGTCCACGTCGAAGCGATAGAAAGATGCTTGTTCATGGTCTGCGGCCATTGTAGGAGGCTGCTAGAGAGCTGAGAACTTATGCGTGTGGCCGTCGTTTCTGACTCTGCATAGATCTATTGACGCATGTCAGTCTGCCAAATAATGGAAGACGTGGTGGGTGTAACGAGTACAGCAACTGTAATAATGTAGTACATAGTACAAAACCCCGAAGTCGGTCCGCGGTCCGCGGCCCGTCAGAAAGGTTACTAAGCTGGTTATTAACCACCGTATTACTAAGCTTCTTCTGGACTGAGACCACCACATCATCCTATGCCCCAAGTAAGCCTACACAATACTTAGCTTAGCTCTAAACCAGTTTTAAATCGTTCTCCACTATGCGACGCCTGCGTACTCCTTGCTGAAGCTTTGCGTGTTTAACATTTATCCAAGGTCCGCCACACCACGGAATCACGCTTCTAACAATAACGATATCAAACCCAATTCTATCGTTGGTATGTAAGAGCCGTGGAAAGTTGTATCAAGAATATAGTAAATAACTATATTATCACCTGTCCCTAGGCGTCCAGACTCGAGTCCGGCTGGTCTGTCCAGAGCGGGCCTTTAGTTCGAGTCCGGAATTTGTCAGTATTTTAAGCCGCAATTTATCCCTCATGTGCTTCATTCCCCTTTCGGTGCTACGGTGCGAAGTACCACCAAGACAAAGACGTACCCGCTCGTTAGGAGACGTTCTTGCTATCCTATGTGCTGTAGTCAAGAGGTCATAATTCTCCCCTACACTGTACAACTATCGAACGACCCACATCGGCCTCGTTCGCAATGGCAAGACAGCTTACAAGAGCAACACAGCAAGTGACCGCAGCCATGGCGACACAACAAGCCGAGGTATCCCTGGAAGATCAGACGGTTCTGGATTCCATACGCGAGAACCATGAGAAGTCGCGACCCAAGGCTACCACAGCGTCTTACAAGGGTCCTCAGAAGGAGTACCGAGATTGGTGTTTACGTAGAGAAGTTGAGATGAGCAAGAAGGTTCCGCTAGAACAGCTGGATGAGGTGCGACGATCAATTGAAGAGTCGAAGAGGTATAACATTTATGCCTGATGAAGCGTTTCCATGCTTGCTATGAACTCTGATACTGATAGACCCTATACATTCACCCAGAACACTCGTCACGGGATCTAGAGTAGCTGTTTTCCTATCGGAGCGCGTGTCAGGAAGGGAACATCGTTCTCGAGCAAAAGGAAAGAAGGTTACACGAGCGGAATCACCTGCTACGGAAATTACGGGTCAAAAGACAGTTGGGTGGAAGACTATGGCGCGGTACCTGTGCGCGTTGTGCGATCTTCAAAAGGCTCAAGCTAGTACCACAAATGCTGTGCTTGTGAGCCCTCGAGCGCATCCGGAAGTGCAGGCGCTTGATCAGACCTTGAAGCGAAAGAATGCAGAGTTGAAGAAGAGTCATCATAATGACAGAGCGCAAGGTGCGAAGATCCACGCTAAAGCATCATGGTTGTGAAGAGATTATTAATCTGACTGGTGAGATGCAACATCTCAGGTACATTTCTGGATGGTTATAGTCTGGATCAACAATTTGCGAAAGTTCTGACCGAAGGATTCGACAGGAACTCCTCCCAAGGACTCAGAGACCGAACTATGGCCGCGTTTTCCCACTTCGGACTTTTGCGGGGGGAGAATACACGTGGGATACAGCTCCCGGATCTCCAGTTCGTCTCTCTGGATGATAGGGAGGGTCCCAGTATCTGCGATGTAATGGTAGTTCTTATGTTCAACGGGAAGACCAATCAGGAAGGGCGAACGCAATACATGGGAGCGATGCGCAACAAAGACTGGAGTTGCTGTCCGATGGGAGCGTTAGCGATGTGGTTCTTCTATCGGTAGGTAACATGTTGATCTACATTGCATACGAGCAGAAGAGTCGTGTCCGAGGGGTGTAAGTTACATAGATTCCATATCAGTGGAGAGACGTTCGGCGAAGAGTGCGCGTCATTGCCCAAACTTGATGAGCCGGAAGAATGGTACCCACTTTGGCTATTCCCCGGAAAATCCACTCTTCATCCAATGACATCCGATGCTCACTACAAAGCTGTCAAAACCGTAGCCGAGAATTCAGGAATGAACTCAGAGTCCAAGTCAGTGACGCACATCTTCCCAGGTTCTGCAGCTCGGATGGCGGATCTGAAAGGCGCTGGAGTGAGCGATATTAGAAGGGCGGGACGATGGGATGTGTCATCCATGACACAATACTACCTGACGACCCTTCCGAGGGAGACCATGCGTGTCTTCGCAGGGTTCTCCATACAGCCTGGTACCTTCTGGCTTTCCAGAGATCTGGACCCGCCTAAGGAGCTAGAAGACCTAATTCTTCAACACGCTCAGCTTTGGTAAGAGTCAGCAAGAATGCTGATTGCTGAAGCTAGACTTACAGCTGATGCAACCACTTCATTCTCTTCGATAGGCTTCTCAAGTTACAGGTCTCAAAGACGAAAAGCTTGGCCGCACGAGGGTTCCTTACGCTCCTTACCCACCTTCGAAGATTCTTGCTGCATGACTGTGCCGTATTACAGCGGACCCATCCGAACCACCTCCTCTTCAACCACGAAATATTCCAAACCCCGTCGTTTGTGCTCTTTGCCGAGCGGGTGGGCACGAACGTTGAAAGCGGTGTCCATCCTCGACAAGTAATCCTACAACAAGCAATGCCTCAGTTAGCCGACTCGATAGATGCCATGCGAGGATCGATGGGAAGTAAAGTCGCCGATTATAAGGTTTCATAAGCTATATCTGTGATGATGTGATGCAGTTGTATAATCAGCATTTACCCGTTTGATAGATTCACATGGAGATGTTTACTCACATTACAACACTACGGGTATGGTCGATGCCCTCCCTTGTTTTCCTCAAGGAGGGTCAGGCCGTCGGGGGCATGCCCCTGTTGTAAAGACGACAACGGTGCGCGGTGATGTTGTTGCACACGAACGAGGTATGGCGACGCCCAGCCTTGCATACAGAGGCGAGGTGGTGGCTGGATCCGTTTGGTATCTCTGACGTTGGTGCGTTCAACGTACTGTTGGAAAGGAACGGGAGGGTGGAAGGGGCACTTCATGTTAGTGCGATTGCCGTACAATAGATGATGCATGATAGGGGAATCTTACCGAAGCGATAGATCGTGGTTCGTGACAGCACTTTATCAGAGATCAGAATAGGTCGACACAGGGAGTGGAGGGAATGAATGCGACGAACGATAAGGGAAGGGCAGCAGATCCGTAGATACATGCCGCTCTTCAGTCACAATGCATGCTATTTCATAGAGAAATGGCCTCCCCCTTGATGCAATGACTAATGCAATGGACCGATAGGTAGCTAAGTGGAGAGGGCTCAATTCTTGGAGGGAACTACGGACTTACGAGCTTACTTAGCTAATGGACGAAAGTTAACTAGGACTGGAAAGGATGGCATTCAGCTTGAGGAATCTCAGGTTATATGTGTTGAGAAGAGGCTTACCAAGGTGCATGATGAGCAACACCGCCGGTCGCTCTCTACGGGAAGTCCACAGAAGACTTCTACTCCATCTCTTGTGTTCCTGCTTTATGCGAAGCACCTCTACGCACGCGATGTGGTGTGTATCGGCGGAGCCGTTCATACGGGAGATTGCGTGGATGAAACACGACTATATGCATACACTACAAGATTGTCAGACGTTTTAGTTCATGACATGGCGTTGGGAAGGAGGAAAATGCGGAAATGGAAGAAACAAAACGAGAGGGGCGTGGATGTAGAGAGGGAACAGGAGAGGGAGAAGAGATCACGACTGTTATCTTGAAGTGCAGCATCATATTCCTCGACGTGCAAGGGCCGCTTAGGAAATAGTTTGAAAACTATCTGCAGCAGCTCAGATGTCAGTCTCAGAGCCACCATTGCCTCGCAGACCCGCTCTTTGAGACCGGGTACATAGAACAGCGCTGTCTGCTGTTGGGACAGCGTGCTGTCGATGCACTGTGCTGGGCATCGCCGCACCATGGCGATGCGCAGCGGATGATGATCAGCGGGTGGTGCGCAGCGGATGATGATCAGCGGATGATGAACAGCGTGCGTAAGTCTTAGCATTGAACTATGACAACGTGTGTGTGAAAAGATTTATATCATTCCTCTTTGGCCAAGTGGTAAGGCGTTCCACTCGTATTAGACATGGAAAGATCACTCGTTCGATTCGGGTAAGAGGAGTATTTTTTTACTTTTTTTACTTACCAAACAGACACTCACACTCACACTCACACTCACACTCACACTCACACTCACACTCACACTCACACTCACACTCACACTCACACTCACACTCACACTCACACTCACACTCACACTCACACTCACACTCACACTCACACTCACACTCACACTCACACTCACACTCACACTCACACTCACACTCACACTCACACTCACACTCACACTCACACTCACACTCACACTCACACTCACACTCACACTCACACTCACACTCACACTCACACTCACACTCACACTCACACTTTGCTACTATGTCACTTTGCTATTTTGGATACAGGTGATATTAGAAAAACGGGAACTTGCCAGACTCGAACCAGATACCTATAATAAACGAAACTAAACTTTTCGCTATTCATCGATACAACACGGTGGCGAAGTATAGAATAACTGCCAAAGTAGGTAGGAAGCAATCAGCAAAAGGACAAATAGGGTAAAGTACAAGATACTCACAGTATGATAGATTCAGAAAAGTATGGTGTTACCTCTCTGGTCGAGCCCAGACAAATTTGGAGAAGAAAAACTTCTCTCTTATTCTTGAGACGAAGAGGAAGAGACAAGGCTGTAAGTTTAAAGTCTGATTGACAACAGGCATGCTTCTGTAAAAGAGTTTGCGCGATAACATCAAGCTATAGCTCGTCTCGTCACATTCACCCCATCATTCCTGTCAATACGAAACCAATACAAGATTTTCTAAGCTTCTGCAAGAGCCTCACCATTTTAGCAATACTAACACCTTATTACGATTATAGGATCTCGCCTTTCCTATTCTCTATTTCGACTCGCCAAGTTCGATCCCCCGATATATTATCTTTTTGTCACTTGTTGTACAATAGATAGTCGCAATAGTATTCAGATAAGTTAAATCTCCGATAGCTAGTTCCGCCATTGCTAGTTGATCTCTTGATTGTAGTAATTAGAAGTATACGTGGTATTACAAGGTTATTTTCTTTTCGCGGCAGCAGTGCCACAAGTGTGCACAACTTGCCCAAGTTGACAGTACGTTCCTCTTAGAGATTCTGCCTTTAGTTCGCGCCTTTGGTACAAGAGTTGCACAAACGCGACTGTGCATTGCACTGTGTATGAACTGTGCAACCCTAAGCGCGTCCTCAAGGAGCCCTTAGGGAAAAGCCATTCGCCATAGTGGCGAATGCAGTATATATAGAAGCCTTTTCAGTTGTAATAGTTTTGCCACCATGCTTTATTTGATTCACGATTGACCCCGCCTACTTCATCCAAGCTTTCGTCCTTGGCTATCATATACCATACTAAGTGATCAAGGTAGATTCGCTAGCTATAGTAATCTATCTCATTGCATCTAGTTGTTATAGTTATATTCTACGATACTATAGTCGCATCAGCATAATACCTTTGACTAAACCCACCGTTGTAAACATCCCCCTGATAAATTTCTGACGCCTTCGACTTGGTAAATTCTTCCAATCAGACGGCATACTATCGGGCGTATCTCGTTATCACCGTGTAAGATCGAGAGGAAAGAAACGGGCGTTTGGGGTCACTATCGCAGAAACTTGTTCGTCTTGTACTGAAACTCAAGTCTTTGACCTCGAACGACCATATTGACTTGAGCTCTCTCTTCAGGTGTACACCGCATTTTACAATTGTACAATGAAGCCATATAACAATACAGTTCCCGCATCATCGAAGAGCATGTTTCCTTTTGCGAACCTAGCAGGCTAGCACGGAAACAAGGTACAGATGGTGTACTTCTCCGTCCCCGGTACCTGTGACCAGCGTCATAATGCTTGATCATTTAGACGCAGCCAGATGTCATCTCATAAGTCCGCAGCACGCGCATGTTCAGATCGAGCTCACCTCTCACGGTAATTCTGCACCATCATCAACGAGTTCTGGTATGACGCCCCCAGCTGCTGTCTCGAAAGCAACATATTTCGCTCTGGGAACAACTGCGATACGTCCGGCCGGAGCGAGCAGCACATTAACATGTCTGTAGACTACAAGCCCTACCTAGTAGCATAGGTGGCTTTCTACGTTCAACCAGGCTTCGCCGAGGTGAGGCTCGATAATCGCCAGTATGTTTTCCTCGCGTTCCCAAATGAGCCGGACAAACACCAATACCTTACCAAAAGAGCATTCATCATCAAAATCTGCTTCCACATCGGTCGCCTCCAGATGTCGATCCACCTGCAGCGTGTACTGTTCAATAGGGGATTCTTGTTTAGCGGCGAGTCTGCAGGCAGACATTGCTTTACCTTCACCCAGCTGCGGTGACGACCTCGACTACTACCCTTCTCCGAGCTTGCCATATATCTGTGTCCACCATGATCAGGATGGCACGTGAGTGATCTGAAGAACTCCATCTACAAGGCGATAACCTCGTGTTTAGTCACTTCTCGGAAGTTATCGTCGAACATGTCCGCATCATTGCAGTACGTGGATGAAAGGTGACTGGCAATAGCCAGCCTGTATGAGTGAAAGGAAGCGAAGATTCTGTATCGTTCCAGTGAGACGGTACGTATATTCGGTGCTTTCCGTTTTTGTATCGTCCGACCTAAAACCGGGAAGGTCCGCCTTTTTACTCCCCATGAAGAGAAATACTTGTGAGGGGGGTCAAGCAAAGAGGCGACTACGTTCTGAATCTTTTCAACAGAGGAATAATGAATTCGTCAGCTGTCGCAATTCCGTAACGTACAGTTCATTCCACACCGTACCTGCTCGCGGATCGCTATGCTGTTGTCCAAAGCAGTGACGGCGTGGGTCCTATTCTTTTGTGCCTTCCTCTTGATTGCACCGTGCGTCCGCTCCATCGAGAAGCACCAGTAGGTGCACAAAGGCCCCTGTTCGTCAATGCAGTCGGCGATATGCAGCAGTGCGTGCGGGGGATTGGTACAGATTGGGAGATTACGATACTTGAACTCGTAGCACAGGCGTTCAGAAAGGCAAAGGACGTATGTCAGCCTCACCACCGCATAGCTCAAGGGCGCATTCTTGGAGCTGACCGGCATTGCCTCACCTGTCAAATCTTAAGATCCAGCGTCGAATCCCATCCTGCAGGAAGGGGAACTGGGTCCGCCGGTGAATTTTCAATGCTACCATGATTTTGGAGAGCTCTGAGAGATCCAAGAAATGATCGAAGTAAGCTGCAGGCAGATGTCCCTTGACGGACAATCGGTTCGAGAGTTGTGAGAAAAAGCAAATGCGTGTCGGCCGTCCAACGCCAGCGGCTCGAGATGGCAGTTAAAGTCTCACTCAGCTGCGAGGGAATAAGTCTGGATGAGCTCGTCACCATCGTGTCAATTTGCTTCAAGCTTTACTTCGAAAGAACATAAGGGTGGGTATGCCGACTATTTTTGTTGCCGAGCATGGTTTGCGATTCAAACGACCCATCCCACAACTCCAGCAGCTGCTTCATCACATTATCCACAAAATATGCATGATATCTACTGGGAAGGATTTGGGGAAGTCGATAGAGCCGATCTCGTGTAAGATTGACTGTTCGAAAGCTTCTCTGGCCTGGTCTACACGTTGATTGAGGGTCCTCATTGACTTACGCCGCATAGGCTTTGCACCACTGTACAGCAGGCGAAATGTAACAATTAGACCGCCCGTTTAATCACCGTTAGGCAATCAAGCAGCAGTCCGCAGCTTAAATTCGTTAAGCTCTCTTTCCTCCTCCAGGTGCTCGGCAGTACAATCGTCTTCCTTTAGCTCTGGACTGCGTTGTCGATCAAGATCTTCCATAACCAGCTTAAAAGATGCCAGAATATCTGCAGGGTCTTCTTCCGACGGCTCTAGGCTCGTACTGCTGTCTGGTGGGGGTCTTTGGGCAGGACTATCGTGTGAGGGGACATCAGCCAGATGAAAAAGAGGTGGGAAGCCTCCATAGGCGACATCGATGCATAAGATTCACCCACCGGATTATCATGAGACGCCCAGCTGCCATCGGCCCTGTCGACTTCACCTGGTGGAAGGATAATCTACGATTTAACAACGTTCTCAAGCGTTCAGGTTCAGGAATCTTCGAGAGTTGTCTTTGTCGTTGGCTTACCGTGTTTGTCAACAGATCTGTGGTCAGGAAGTGGCCGGACGACTCTCCTCGGAGTATCCCTAAAGCCTGCCATCGTACCCACCTGGCCGGGCTTTCTATCATGCCGAAAGTCATCTCATCAGCACCTTATGATCAGGATTTGCGAACAAGCATAATCAAACTCACCCGCATGGCCTCCAGAGATTTGATGTTGGGAATTCCTTCCATGTCGAATCCTCGTGACTGCATGCACAACAATGCCACGCCCGTCCATTCCCTCGTTCTCAATGCAGCTCGTATATATCACCTTTTCGGCAAGCCCGATCGCGCGGCTGTTTGAAGGAAGGCAAGACGGCAACCAATGATCGCTCCCAATACTAATCCGCCAATCATCATGTTGACTGATGCGGTGATACATGTTGACTGATGCGGCGATATCGGACAATCTGTCACGTATATAATAATTTGCAATACTACACGGGAGGCATCACATCACTGGAATTTGGTGAATATGCACACTATTATGTATCGCGTTGGAGACTAGACCAATACGAATCACAGTCAGCCGGCAAAGCTTTCAAGAACACACCACTATACTCTCCATTCTGTGATCACGCTCCGGTAGTAGCCAGACTGTCCGGCGCAATAATTCTCCCGCTCGTCGTTGCCGTAGGTTGATTTGCGACGCCCGTGCTGCTGAAGGGGCGTCTCTGACGGGTGACCGCGAGTACCGAAGTGGGTGTGACGTTGCCTCGCTTCGACTTTCTCTCTGCATGGACGATGCAAGACTCACGTCAGCCACTGTCGGATGATACTAGGCGTCATCTAGGCGTACCTTGATCCCTGGGATCTGTATCGGCTAGCTTTCTCTTGCTCCCTCCTTGGTCTTTCTCTCCTCTCAGTTCTTTCTGCTCAATCCTGATTGGTTTGGCAAACCTTGCCCACATACCTTCAACTGTTTCAGGGTCTTGCTCCTTTAATTCCTTTACTTGTCGTTTCAACTCAGCGACGACTCCGAGCACAATTTCACGCTCGGTGCTGATGCGAGCGATGTCGGCTACTAACGTTTCGTTCATCTTCGAATGCCGGATCTGTAACCTCGCCAGTTCCTGCTTCAAGCGCCCGTGTTCGTTCTCTGCTTCGGCAATCAAGACGTATGAGTTGTGAAGTCGAACTGATGAGTCTATATCCCTCTCGTGCATATTAAGGATCTGTTTGCAAGGAAAAGCTCAGTCAGCAAACCCAGCTTTTCCTTTACACCAAAAGTAGAAGTCAATACTTCAAGTTACTGACCTGCTTGCTAAGATCTAGGAAACGTCCCGCACTTGTATTAGCTGTGCCGGAGTACTGCGATTTTACTGTCAGCAGAATGCTCACACTGTAACCGCTTTCTCGCCTCATCATTTGCCTTCAAGGCCTGCTTCCAGAAATCTGCAGCGTCCTCCCGGTTGTCGTTCAGAGAGTCCATTGAAAATGGCATATGGTGGTCGCGTAGCTCACGGATGCGGGAGGAAAGAGAGGTGACTGATATTGACGCGACCACTGTTGAGCCACACCTCCTCCCATGTCCACAGCAACGGCATTGCATTTTAAACACAGAGAGCTCAGATCTTACAGGTTTCATCACCTCAGCCACTTTCACTTTCCGGGTGCAACATCAGCGTGCGATATCAGGCTCTAAATACTGCCGTCTAGAGTTCTGCTCACCACAGTACAAATCCCTGCAGGAAGCAAAAAGGGAAGACTCGTCCGTGTTCGTAGTTTTATCGTATGACGTCCAGGGGAATTGCTTCAGCATCTGCAATAGATTGTACTATCGCATTCATAGACTCAGCTGACTCAACTTGAGAATATCTACGGACTCCCGGATGCCAGCGGCCTTATCCCGCATATCCATCAGTCAACGAAGGGTGCTTTTCGCCCCTTCAGCCTTCATGCGCCCTCATAAGTTGACTCACCTATTCCTCTCTTGTCTTCTTTCCATTCGATTCCTGCCATCATCCGTGCCCATTCCATCATGCCAGCTGCTCCCCGTCCAAATCCACGCAGGACTCAGGAGGAAACCCACCGCGCCCAAACCGCTGCCGGACGGGTCTTTACCTGTCTCCAGGCCCTCCACGCGTACCATGCATGTTGGTGTTGTCAATACGCTATTGCCGTCCGCCAATGCTATCCTCACGATTCCAATACCCACACCGCCCATTCCTATGGAGGGTGTGACACTCAATTCAGGTATGCGAACCACTACCAACTCACTCAGTGACACGGCTTCTACCAGCTCCGTGGCCGCCTATGCCCCTCCCTCCCCCCTGGCTCTCGCGAATGGAGCAAGTCCACCGAGGGGCATTTCCCTCACTAGCACCCCTTCCTTCCTTCTGACAACGGCTCCTTCTCCGGCTGCTAATCGACGATTAACTCCTGGTATGTCCAACGCGATGACGACAGAGGATTACATGGGTAAGTTCCATTGTTCAAATCAGAGTCCGCCTGTCACTCCGGCGAGAGCTGATCTCTCTACACGAATTCTAGCAATCATCCACGCTCGGAAAGAAGGATATCTAGACTTACGAACGACAATTTGCGACACACCATGGCCATCTCCGAGTATGCTATAGCAAGGCCATCTGTAGCGGAGGGCAGCCAGTAGCGTATTGCATGTGTGCGCCTTGTGCTCGGCCTTCGCTATTACAGTGACGACAAGGGAGTAATCAATCGTCACATCTGGAATGAAATGCAAGTATGTATTCAGGCTGCTTGCTGGAGCGCTGCGAGCTGCTGCATGGGAGCTGAATGCTCACACGATGTCGTTACGGTTACATAGTCTATCACTCGGGCAGTCATTGCTTCTGCCAAGCTCCTGGAACAACTCGATGAAAATCTCAACTACAGGCAGTTGCTTCCTAAAAAGAAAAAAGACCTTCGAAACCACGTAAGACAGGACGTCACCAGCACTCGGTGAAGCTTATGATAGCTCATTGCCTGGATCATGTGAAACCAGCTCAAGGGATTTCTTGTGCAGGATCCCCTTATCAGAGAGGTTCTTTTCTTGGGGGGCGACATGAATCAGCCGAAATTTTTCGAAGAGTGGCCCTTGGATTTAATGCTTATCACAGCGACCGGGTCTGAACGGTAAGCTATATCTGTGATGAGTGTCAAACACACTGCGGTGCCGTGATGCCCACCCTTTACTTCTCTAGAACCACTATGAATTCTAAATCCGCGGAGTTGGAGAAGCTTCAGACCTCGCTCACCAAAATGAGGGGAGACAGCGGAGGGCGACCTTCCTGGCTGGGCAAGAACCAGAGCTTGATCCAGAAAAGAGCTGGAACGCCTAAAGGACGACCGTCCCCACAAGGTCATCAATCTGACGATGATGAATAACTGCCATCGATGAAAGACCGACTCGCTCATTCCAGAATATTCTCTTCTCGTTAGTCCTAAGATTCTGTTTCATCTCCACCACTCAATATTCGCAAACCCAATAACAGTGATGCCAGTGTGAATTTGTATAGTTGAAATCTGTGATTGATATGATACAGATATAATGTACTGGGAAGTCATTGCATTACGTGCGTGTGGCTGGGCATTACGCTAACCCGTTGCTGGAGCACAGTGTTGACAAGCTGTCAGAAGACACTGGGAAACTATTGCGTTGATACACAAGGCAACTTTCAAACGGTATGGGCGTGGATATTATCTTGAAGTGGTAATATGGCTATTGTTTGAACAAGAAGCGACAACCACATAGAAACAAGTTGGTTACTGGTAGAATAATGTTCGCTGCGTAAATCTCATGCTATATATCAAATCAACTCTGGCCAAAAGTCATATTCAATCTATTACGCGCAAACATTTATTTTACACTTTTATGGCTAAATTTCCAAATATATAGCTTGTGAAGCCTATTCAATTTAAAGGGCGGGAATCGTCACAGTGTAGCTCACTCACTGACTTCTATGAGGCGCGAAACCAGACATCCAAAATCGCGTTAAAACAGCGGCTGCCGCGTCTGCAAAACAGCAGCTAGCAGCAAAGCAGCCGGCTAATCCGCGGGCATCTGCAGAGCTACGAGCTATCTGCAGACTTCGACATTTGCAATGAATCTGTCTCCACCTTGGGTACTGGTTACTGGGAGCTGTACTCGGTACTGGTCACTGGTCTTCAGCAGTCCTTGTTCCCCTCAAAGCTAGCAACTCTCAAAAGACGGAGGTCAAGTGGCAGCATCATCGCAAGACACGAAGGCATCAGTGGCATCTTCCAACAGCCTCTCGACGTCAATAAGGACACACCACGCAGCCGGTCAATCCCGTTTCATTGGATGCCGAGTAAGTCTTGAATCTCTTCGTCTCTTCGCATTCGTGGAGGGTATACGCCTGATTCGTTTATGTTGTCAGCGGAAATCGTAAGGCTTCGACGATAAAGCAATTGCCTGGTGTGTCGAATATTCAGAATCTCTCTTTCAGAGTAAGCCAGCGCCATTCTTGCACTACAGTACTCCCTCCCCATACCGGACGGTGGTGCCCCCCCCCCTGTCCAGAAGCCCAGTGTCCGGTATAGAAGGGGATCCGGTATGCAGAATCCTAGGTATGGGGCGCACCAGCAGGTATGTCAGTTATCATATCACGTGATACACGGTCGAAAGGGGTATAGAGCTGGAATAGGGTGTAGCAATGACATCAAGCGCATGCGAAATGATGAGCTGTGCGGAGTGAATCGGCGATGTCTTTGTGTGGAGCGAGGATTTCATGTTAACAATCAACATTCGGGTACAACTGGAATCTACAAATCTGGCTCTATGGCAATTTCCCCTGAACTTTCATCCGTCCTTTGGACAGGCTTGGCGAAATAATTCTTGATGGAAGCTTGTTGCCGAGGCAGCTGGAAGTGCTGGTGATTGCACCACTTCTTTACCGCCTGCATGTTAAGGACTAGACGTCCAGCGAAATCTTCTTCGGGCCGAGCTGTGCCAAGATTCAGCAAAGTTTGTAATGCTGTATTGATCTCGGTCAGTAGGGCTTCGGAGAGGTTGCCAGCGAATTTGCTGATCTCGGAGTCAATTAAGTCATCATCCTCCTCCTCTCCATCAGTAATCTCCGTAGTCTCATTCCCCTGCCGCTCCATACGTTTCACAATCTCTTCCATCAGCTGATCATCTTCGTCAACCAGCATTTCAGCTTGCGTTTCAGCTTCTGCCTGGGCAACAACGTTCAGCAGCTCATTGACGCAAACTTTCTCCTTTCCAGCTGTACAGCCACTTTGTAGCAGTGCCAAGCCTAGAGCTGCTTCAAGTTCGGCTAGGTCTGAGTCAATAAGACCGCTCGGGGGCTTTACTGCGGATTCTGCAGAGACCGGTGCAACTGAAACGTTTGATTGTTCGACTGATGGAAGTTGGTCGCGTTTCATCTTTTGTGCTGAAATTCGATTTTCCTCTCGGACTTCGTCATCCTCAAAGGAGGTAAGATTGATTGCAGCTTGCCAAGCACTGATTTTGAAATCAGAGCCTAGAACTTGTTCTAGTTCTTGGACAAGTTCTGGAATTTCCCGCTCGATATCGAAAGCCTGTAGAATGATGGTCCAGGCAATTTCTCTTTTGTTGGTCGCAGGTGTCTCATCTTTGTTCTTGGCAACAGCATCGGCTTTCGCAGGAGGGCCTGTCATACCTGGCTGATCAGGCATGATAATTGCATGTCGAAAACAGTTCAAGCATGTGCTTGGCTCAACCGAGTCCCATGCGTCCTTCGCAAAGGATATCCCCTCTCTGATGGACAAGTACCAAAGCTTGAGATCTTTGGCATCGAGTGTTCCGATGGTGTGCCTGATCTTTCGCAGATAGAAGTGGGCTTTGAAGGCTCGAATAATGCCTTGATCTAACGGCTGACAATGGGAGGTCAGGTTCGGGGAGAAGAACTCGGTTCGAACGTTCGTTGGGGTGATAAATTCTAGAGCTTTGATGTGTGCCGAGAAATTATCCATGAGGAGAATCACAAGTCGATCCTGTTTGCGCATGTCGTCGTCGAAGTCCAGCAGCCACTCAACGAAAATACCATTGTTAAACCAGGCTTTCTTATTGTTCCAGTACTGGAATCCGAAGCTGCGAGGAGATTTGCCCCCAAAAGCCCGCGGCTTCGCAGATTGTCCCACATAGGCGATGGGTCTTTTATCACTGCCGTCTGCGTTACCACAGAAACCGAGGGATATCCGTTGTTTCTCTTGTTTGACACCCTGAAACGTTCCCATTGCGAAGCCTCGGGTGGGCACTTGTCGCCAGAAAAGTGACGTTTCATCGAAATTGTAGATGTTCTTTGGGTCGTGACCTGCTAGAACCTGCTTCATCCTGACCCTCTCGTCATCCGCCTCTAGCTGATCGACATCCGGCTTCACTATGGGCAACCGTAGCTTTTATTCCGTGACTTCAACTACAGCTGTTTCAGCTACTCATTACACAATTGACTTTCATATCCAGTACATACTGCTTACAGAACGAGTACAGCCACCCTTTTGAGTACTCGATCTTCGCTCCTCCCATCTTCTCCTGAAACGCGACAGCCTTCTCGCGGATCAGCAGGCCAGTGAGAAGTAAGCCCTGCTTAGTCTTCTCCTGACACCACTGCCGGATCGCCTCTTCCACGATCTCGTTCTTGTCCTTTCGAGCTTTCTTGCGGGAAGACTCTGCCGCCCAGGTAGGGTTCGCGCTTGCTGACCTCCTCTCATTTTCTTCGATTGCCTCTCGACGTTTCCACCAGTCAGAGATCACCTGCTTGTTGAGACCGACCCCATCCGGATCGTGCTTAAATTTTTTGGAGCGCAGCAGCGACATAGTGCTTCACGTTGATTTCCACCTGAGCTTGCATGAATGCTATCACTCTAACTTTGAAAACCGTCTTATAGGTTTGACCAGGCTTCTTAACGCATGCGTTGGCAGCTGGTGCTTGAGGGGCGGGTCGCTTGAGGGCAGTAGCGGGCTTCAGAATTGGCATAGTGGACGATGTATGTATTGGAGGGCGTTGGCAAGAGCGTGAGGTGGTATACAGCAAGCTACTCGAACAAATGGATGAGTAGAAAGTGCTTGAACACTGCTTTTCACGTTTGCAGCAGCGCCTTTTAGGCTCCCGACAACTGCGATGGCACGGATCAGTTAAAAAAAGGCCTTAAATAACGCTCAAAGGACCGTGAAGCTGCCAGATTATACATAAAGTTAAGTCAAAGAATACCGGACGAAACCCGGTTTTTCCTCAATTTTGCGTCCGGATCCGGTATTTAGAGGGAGCGTCCAGTAATGTATGGCGCCATCGCGTGGCGCGTCATATTTTTCGCTCAGTCGTCCGTTAATCAGAGGGATCCGGTAGTGGGAGGGTCCGGTATGGGGAGCGAGTACTGTACTCCCTGGCGGTAGGTGCAAGAACTAATCTCTGTATTCGATAGCATTCGCTCTCTCTGCCAATCACCGCGAACAACTCCGTCAGCAATTTGTATCGAAACATGAAGGTGTTTGATACGGAAACGACTCGGCTGTTTGAAAAGGGGAGACCATGCTACCCTATTCTCGCTGTACAGGTACGTTTCCCGCTTTCTCCTTCGAGTTGGCTTGTTGCGAAACCAGTCACCGTACACGTCGACACGCGCTTCATCCTTCCCGCGCCTTTCTCTTGCTCCACCAAATTATAATTATCACGTGATACACCAAATGACTCCGTGAAACTATTGACTAGATGTCGACTAGACTATGATCGACTTATGATCATTATATGATCATACTATGATCAATGTGTGATCATCTTGTGGTCAACCTGTGATCATCTTGTGATCAGCCTTTGTACAAGACTTGAGGACAAATGAGTATTGTACTATGGGAGTACTAGACTCCCTACAAACACGTATAAATACCGGCCTTTCTGGCTTTGAATTGTATTTGCCACCCGTCTTATGAATTACGCAAATTAGATCAAGATTCACTATTACTACCTTTACCACTTCGACTTAGGAATAGCTACCCTGTTCGATTGAAGTTAGCTTAGTAATTGTTGGCAGTCAGCAAGACAGGTGAGTATTACATAACCACTGTGTAGGATCCGGAATTCAGTTGTCTGCCGCGAGATTCCCAAAAAAGTACAAGTTGTGATTTTGTTGGACTTGTAATCTTTTTGATATTTTGTATCAAAGCTCACAAGTCCAATTAGCGCGGCTAAGGGAAAGCGGTGGCACTCAACATGGCTGTCAAGTTTTCACCACTTATGTCTTGGGTATCGCTGATTCGGATTGAAGGTCTTTGATTTGCTCATGTACCTTTTGAATAACAGTACGTAAGAGGACGCACGTCGGGAGGAGAATGGTATCGAGGATAGCCGCTGTGTAAGCATCCACACATCCGCGATATCTTCCCGCAATCTCATTGATTGTGTTATTTCATCAGCAGACGTTTGGGGGAAATGTCACTGATGCCTGTGGCATCACCCCCTCAAGGCTCAAGCGCACGGTGCATCTGAATCAGGTCCTCCGCCGACGATTGGTGGGGAACCACCTACCACCGCCACACAGACGGTTAGTCCTATACCGCTGAGCAACATTGAAGGCTTCTCGGTAGGCTCGGTGCCTCGTGAGCTACCGCGGCCAGCTCCTACATCGAGATACAGCTCCTCGATGCATAATCGGTTTTCTTGAACTCGACCAGCTCCGTTTGGAGGTCCCCATCAGATTGGCAAGTGGATCATTCGTTATCGTGGGATACTGGTTGCTGACGAGCATTCGACCCCTAGTACCCTTGTGCCCGGCTATGCGATATAGAGCCGCTGGATTGGGAGTCACATCTTGCAGTTGTACGTATATAGCATCTGGATAGTCATTTCCTTTCGTTCTATATTAGAACCCGCAGTCTATTCATCTATCGGTATTTCTCGCGACTTCAATATTCAGAATATCGTTCTATCAGCCTACAACGGGTCTCATCATCCTGAGCGCACAGCAGCTGCCTCCTTTCCTTCACTCTCCTTCTTCACCACCAACGGCAACCCAGCGCGACCTTCCAATCTAGCTTTAGCTGCTTTCGCCTTCCTTCGCTCTCGTCGCTCCCAGCCTTTGTACCATCTGTTATGGCGCTCGTCTCAGATAGCTTGGTGCCACGGAGCCCGGCGATAATCGCGATAGACGATCTTGTGTCGGATCTGCTCCGACATCGACTGAAGATTCTCGGAGCTGAAGGGTAGCAAGTAGAGCAGTCGCTTGCTGTCATAGAGCCCCAGATCCCCTTGAGGGACGGGGTCAGCGGAGTGTTCCCGGCGATCGAGGGTGTCGTTTCCGCGAAAGTGTAGGGCAGGTGACGGGTCGTTGGGCTTACAAGCGTCGGTGTATATGCACTCGAATGCGTGTAGTTTTTGCAATTTTTTAGAGAACATACCTACATACTTGTGTAACTGGGAATACGATGGAATCAACATCGCAAGCGCATCTTCCTGTCCAGAGGGAAATGCAGCCGAAATTTAACACCACTTAGATACAGCGTGTTTGGCGAGCGTCTGTCGGACCTTGGCGCTTCTGACATCATTGTGAAGGATAATCTTGACGGTCTTCAAGTTCTTCATCCGGAGAATCAGATCGGTTACACATCGCTGTCAGATAGCACAAATGAGTTGTAATCCTCCTCGCAATGTTCGGCAGGTTGCTACTTAGATTGAAAGGTTCCACCCTTGTGGTTGAAGGGTCGAAGCATGGCTCATATCTCAATGTGAGATGCCTCAGATCCGGTAGTTGGTCCATTTGAATGGCACTGAAAACCGTCTTTTTGCGCCCAGGCTCGAGCGCGCCTTTGTCGATACCGAAATCGAGAGCAAGGCGCTGTATGCCTTTGTACGCTACCAACACCTTCCTCAGACTTCCTTGCATATCCATCATCATCAACGTTTCGTTTGCGTTTTCCATAATCCTGAGCTCATTCACCTGTGTTCTCGGAGTGCCTTTCGGTCGTTCGGACATCTTCGCTAACACCACGGTAGGCGGCATTTCGAGTTCCAGCACCTCGAAAGCCTTTTGAGGCCGAAGGACAAATGGTGTCCATTCGTCATTCATTGATCGATTGGGCTGGGACTGAACTACGAGGTTGCGAATACTCGGGAACTGTACATGAAGACGAGTAAAGAAATTGCTGGTTCAGTTCTCACTGGGCCAGTGCCAATAATACCCGTCCCATCAAATGAATACAGGAATTTCAGTAAGCTAACACAGGCTGTTACGATGAATCTACTCACCGAACTTGTCTGTGCAACCCGCAAGGCTCAGCGCGGCCGCCAAATGTTGCGCTGATGATATCCAGTTCGGAAATGTTCATGCTGGCAATTCGGACGGGGTTCGTCAGACAACCATCAAAGACCGCTAGGCGCAGATTTTTACAAGTCGACCCGAGTCGCATAGTCCATGGTGTGGATAGTGAAGCGTTGATGCCTCGACCGAACTCGCTATCTTCGATGTGCAAGTGGGCGAAATCGATCCGGTCTTGATATTGTTGAGTAATCACATGCTTGTGTGCACTGTTCGATCGTAAGGGCGTATCTGATTCCGGGAGACTGATTCTCTTCCTCTTCGGCTCGATCTGACAAGCCAGATTATTGACACAGTCTCCATAGCAAATACTCTCTCGCTTGCCTGCCATCTTACTGAGAAGCTCCGCCCAGTCTACAGCGAGATGTGCCACGATACTTTGCAATATTTCTAGTGGCATTCGCTCCAGCAAACTGGTTGTTTATCGAGGGGAGTACAAGGCCATGTCGAGATTTATGAAATACTGATTGTACAACTGGTTTGACGGCAGGGTCAGATTATTTTCCTTGTCGACTTATATATCTTCAAAGTAACCACCGGTTTGGAGAGTTAGCTACGGAAGCCTAGCTCAAAGGCCGACTGCCCTAACTTTCAATTTACGACGCGCTACCGTACACAGAAGGCTTGCAAAAGCGGATTTTGGGCGTAGGTGGCAAGTCGAGCGCAAAGTTCAATTCGGCGTGCATGTTGCCCTTTCCTGAAAGACAGTGGCACAAAGCGGAGGCCTTTTCAACGGAACTTTAGCTGCCTCCACGCAGGCGAAGGTAATCGTACAATAGAGTTTTAATCTTGGCAGAAAAGCCTCACTCAAACGGTCCAGTCGCAGTGAGATGGCTGAGCCTTAGCTACCACAAGTTTCACGACACGTATTTCTCCTAACGCATTATTGCCACAACCTCAGACACCCGCGGCCAATCATCTTCAGATCAATGATACTAAGCTACAAGCCAAGACCTCAGCCGAACTACCGATGGACAGCACAGCGCGATCCAAGTTGAGCTACAAGCTGGCTGCTGGTATGTGTTGGGTGCCAACGATTCTCCTTAGCCGCGCTAATTGGAATTGTAAATCTTTTTGATATTTTCTATCAAAAATCACAAGTCCAAATAATGTCGCAACTTGTATTTTTGGAGTTTCGAGACAAGCAACGGATTTTCTGGATACTACACAGTTGTTATGTAATACTCACCTGTCTTGCTGACTGCCAGACCTTGTTACATTCCTCAACTGAAAGGGTAGCTAATCCTATATTGAAGTCGGAATGGGAGTAGTGACAATTGCTGATCTAATTTGCGTGAATCATAAGTCTAGTGGCAAATACAATTCACAGCCAGAAAGGCTGGTTTATATAGATGTTTGGGTGCGCAAGCAAAAGCATTTGCCACCATATTATTGAGTCATACTGAGACATTTACAAGCTGGATCGACTGTTGGTCAACTGTGGATCGACCGTTGGTCGAGGTGATGATCAAGGTGTTGATCAAGGTGTTGGTCAAGTAGTTGATTAATGGCAGTTCGGATACTGGGTCATCCTCTATATTTAGGTCATCCTCTATATTTACAGAAATAGAAGAACAGGCGAGAGTAGGCGCGAGGATCCTGAGAGCACGTGTTTGTTGACTTTGCGGTTTCCCAACACAATTCCTGGGCAACGATGCCAGAAATCCACTGGAGCTCACTCATCATATGAACATCCTCGATGAACTCAACTACGACCTTGCTCGAGATGTACATGGAACAGTCCCTCAGACCGTTTATTCGCACGACGTTCGAGCCACTCAGGAGTTACTCGAACGCTTGGCATATCTAGAAGCTGGTTACACAGCAGGTTTCGCCGGACAGGGGGCGCCGCCACGGTTGACGAAAAGTAATCCCGATGTCAAGCAGGAGCTCCAGGCACTGGTACAAATGGAATGCACTGACGCCGAAATAGCAGACAAGTATGGCGTCGTCGAAAACCCGATCTATCGATGGCGCAATATCCTCGGAATCTTCAAAGGGGCTCATTTGAACAGGACCATCGGCTACATGCTGAGGGAGGTAAGGCGATCCAGCTTTCATTCTGAGTCTTTCTTCTGTCTCATCTAAACGCATTGCATTATGACTCCTAGTACATCGCGCATTGGCGAAATCAAACAGACGGCAAGCGAGTTGGAGCGATAATGACTCTCGGTTGGCTTCGATCACAGAATCTTCCCTGCACCAGAGATCAAGTCCGATGGGTCTTGTGGGAGATGGAGCCAGATAATGTTCAAGCGCGAGGTACCCAGGCGATCAAGCGACGAGTATACCATGTACCCTTTCCCAACTCCATATGGCACATCGACGGACACCATAAACTTATACGATGGAAGATGGTCATACAGGGAGGCATCGACGGAAAGAGCCACTTGATGACCTTCATGGATGTCAGCGACAACAATAGAGCAGAGACAGTTCGCGCAATCTTCCTCAAGTCTACCGAGGTGTGGGGATGGCCCGAAGGAGTCCGAGCCGATCATAGAGGCGAAAATCTGGGCGTTGGACGCCGAAATGGAAGCGGTCAGAGGTCAGTACCCTGGTCAATACTTGATTAGACGGAAGGTACCACAGGCCGACTGATCAATTTAACGTTGTGTATAGGCGAAGGTCGAGGATCAAATCTCACGGGGAAATCTACAAGTAACCAGAGGGTCGAAAGGCTATGGAGAGATGTACAAGCCGGATTCGCTGGCATGTACAATGTGGAGTTCCGAGTCATGGAGGAGGAAGGTTGGCTCGACCCCGATAACGACATTCACCTCTATTGCTTGCATTACGTCTTTCTTCCAGTGATACGCCACTCAATCGTATGCTGGGCCCAAGCTGGAACTGGCATCCATGTCTACCAGAGGTCTAGAAGGCCAAAGCCCTATCAAGCAATGTCATCTGGGTAAGTCCATAAGGACCGCCTGTTTGCGTCACGCATTTGACTGAAGCCGGTCAATCGGCCTTCGTCCCTAGGATTCTCAACGCTGAACGAAGAGGCTTTATGTTTGACTTCTGGCCCACACCCGCTATTGAGGAAGATGAATCGTACGCAGAGATGGAGCGTGTTGGTCTTTTGGATGTCGGTGCATAACGACTGCAAAACAACGATCAGCGACACGCCAGAACGCCTCGAGCACGCGATCCACACGTTCAGGTCAACAGACTCGCTGACGAGGTTTCAGCAAACCTTTCTAGCGATAAATTCCTTCAGTGAATCCATCGAAAGTTCCCGGTTGACGTTTCCGCGTCTTTTGTCAATAACAAATGCGTCTACATCGAGTTGTTACACTTCGTAGAGACCTATACAGGGCGGCGTCAACAATACTGACCCTTATCCCCGAGTGGGAAGTCTGCAGCCTTTGTAACTTATAGTGTGGCACTATGCAATGCATTCATGTCGAAACGAAGCTGTCGCGAAGAGGTTACACCCTGGGTATTACTGGGACGTACCGAGACAGACTGCAGTTCTAAAGTGACCATTAGGTACGTTTTACTTTACAGGAAACTCCAAGTATTCATGAGGTTCCAAGTGCAACACTTGCGCAGAACAAGAAAACGCGCCAGAGCATTGAATATGAAATCGACATGAATATAAAACGGATGACATGCAAAATAGGTCGGACAAATATGACAAAAGGTAGCAGACAACGCTGATGACGATTTCTAACAGACACACACACAGTCATTGAGCATGGTCGAGACTAGTTACCACATGCTCAGGGAAAAGGTGATGGCAAAGGAGGGAATTCGGGATTTTGTATGGAATGGAAAGTTTTTGTGTGTTCTGTGAAGACAAGTAGGGAAGCTGAGTTGTGATTGAGATGCGGATGATACAGAGAGATTGGTCGCGGAGCGAGAGTGCACTATCGTTCTGGAGGCAGAATGTAGAGATACGCCCTACCTTTGTATAATCCTATAGTCGATGATGACATCACCGTCCTCATCAACTGCGCCTGCTCTTGTCTCAGCCAGTTCTTTAGGAAGTACTTCCTCCCACTTTTTGTTTTTCGAGAAGGACTTCCTCTGACTTCCTCGGGAAGCACTTCCTAGACTTCCTCGACTTCCTCGGGAAGACTTCCTCGACTTCCTTGGGAAGTACTCAGCAGCTACTCTGGGATAGGTACCCATCCCAAACACGTATATATAGCAGCTCTTTCCATTTGTATTCTGAATTAGCTACATGACTTTTATCTCACCCTTTGATTACCTCTTAATTCCGAAGCTACCTTGAGTGCAAGACTTTCTCAGGATTAGCTACCCTTCGTCTTCCACTTCCGGTAAGTATCAGTCCAGTCTTACGTAATAAGCTATTGTATAACTTGTGCTAGGATCCAGTTACAACGGCAGTATCCGCATTACGTATATTACGTAATACTAACTACTGGCCCGCGACAAATATCATCGAGAAGATTTCCGACTTGGCGTATCGCCTAGATCTTCCGCCTACGATGGATGTCAACAATACTTTTCATGTGTCAAAACTAGAACCTTTCAAACAAGGTCATCCCGATCAGCCGCAACAAAACCCTCCCGAGATAATCGTCGAAGGAGAGCGTCGGTACGTTCCCGAGCGCATATTAGATGGAGGACTCGATGACTCCACCAACCAGTACATGTACCTTGTTCACTGGGAAGGCTATCCCGACTCCGAAGATACTTGGGAGCCTTACCGGGAACTCAAACACCTTACCGCCTTCAAGAGATTTCGCAAAATCCACAAACATGATCGAGAAATGTTTCCGCCAACATAGTTCTCAAACTCAAGACAACCAAGGGTCACCGATCCCGACAAACAAGGCTCAGGGACTTCGCCCTAAACCGGGGGGTGCTGTCATGAACCGACAGAGCCCACTGATCGAACAGTACTCTCGCCGACATAACCAACTCTGGACATCAACGGTTGAGCCTCACCTGTTGATCCTCACCTGCTGATCATCACCCGCTGCGCACCACCCGCTGCACACCACCCGTTGCGCACCACTGCGCACCACCCGCTGCACACCACTTGCTGTGCACCACCCGTTGCGCACCACCCGTTGATCATCACGCGCTGCGCATCGCCATGGTGCGGCGACGCCCAGCACAGCACAGTACGATGCATCAACAGCACGCTGTCCCAACAGCCTCCACTTTCGCCATCGATGCTGCCTAGGGCCCTTGGAGACCCTAAGGCTGCCTAGTGACTCGGATAACTATATAAGGAGAGCTTTTGAATGGTATTTGCCTCCCACTTGTATTCGTCCTTGCTCCTTAGAGCAAGATCATATGTCAATGACTTATATTATCTAATCATAATACTAGTCACGTGGTTCGATCCCACAATTCGTCATAGTTCTTAGCCTTGCCCTGTCCTGAGGCTGGTGTCTGCCATCAAGCCCTCGCCCATCCCTGACAGGGTACATCGACTGCATTGATGTCGGCTTTTTCTTCGTCTATCTCGTCTTTGTTCCCGTAAAGCCATTCCCAATCCATCTGCTGGTACTCGTAGTTATCGTTCACGGGATTGGCGCTTGCATCCCCGTATTCCTCGCCGCTTCTATCCTGGGCGTCGTCGGTGAATGGTACACTGTGAGAGCCACTAGGCGCGGCTGCAGCATGTTGAGCTCCTTGCAACGGTCCACTGCTCTTTGATGAAGAAGCTTTGGGCGTACCAAACCCTTTGGAAGCGATGCTGGTGTTGTCCTGCTCCATCCATCGGCGGAATTCCTCATATCGATTGTGCAAGCCTACTCCAGACTCCGTAGACTTGTCCAAGTCCTCTTTCATCTTCTGAATGAAGGCGTGGTGTCGATCTTGCTTCCTTACCTTGATATCAGAGCGTTTCGCTTTAGGGGGCTGGCGGCAGTTGGCTTCCAAGTCGATGGGTTCGTCAGGTGCCCCGGAGGCGGACATCTTGACTGAAGCTCGAGACCCTTTGAGAGGTTTGTCTTCGAGTCCAGACTGCGACGAGACAGCAGTATCATCGTCGCTTACGATGAAGCCGTCTAGCTTTTTGGCGTGAAGCTCGGGGCAGTGTCTTTGGTGTCGAGCAAAAGAGCTGGCAGTGAGCGGTGCAAGGCATCCGAGACAGGTTCGAACGTCTAGCTCTCTGCCGATAGCAGATCTCTCGGCCGACCTTTGGTCGTTGTCCGAAGTGCTCGGCGCGAATCCGTTCTTTCTCGGCGTGAAAATTGGCTGTGAACATTTTCTCTTTGCGAGACTGCCGGGACGAATGTCTGTCGGGTTCGTTGAAATTAGCGTCGAAGATGAGAGGTGTTTGCATGCCTTGAAGAACGTTCGAAGGGCCTCGAAACCGTCGGGACCGTCAATGTGGTCGATGTGCAAAACAACCGAGATGGGACGACAGGAGTTGGAAGCGTACTTCGCGAAGTAAAAGTTTCCAGGGGGCCATTTTCGCCGAATGCCTCTCTGATTGCGATCATGATCTCGTCACCGGTGGCCTCCGAGTATATGGGAATCCTTTGCATGAGACCTTCACGAGCGAGATTAGCTCATCTCGTATGAAGCCACATCTTTTGAAGGAGAGAATACCGCGATTTCTTCTCGCAGGAAATGGGTGGCCGGGATATAGAAGAACTGTTGCATTAGGAAAGATCAGATCATGTATCCCGTCGAGAGAGTATGCCGTTGCGAGCTCACATCACTGTTTCCAGTCCCAACTTTTCCTTCTGCTCGCTTCTTGGCTTTTCCTTTACCTTTTTCTTTGAGGTTTTTTGGAGTGCAAATACCGGTTGCTGATCGTTGCGTGTAGGCGCTGGGCGGATTGAAAGCAGGATAGGGTGTGCCGTACCTGGTTGTAAGAGCGGCCGGGTAGTCTCCATGGACTTCGGCAGAGGGTGACGAGCCTCTCGGATGGGGTCGACTGTTGGCCAAGCAAGGGGCTCCTAGCTTCTTGTATTTGACCGATGACTGGGTCTCGGAGGATCTTCTTCCTTTGGATGGCCCAGGAGCTGGAGAGTCGGAAGAGGATGCCGACAATTCGTCTCCGGAACACGAGTTGTCGTCGCTTTCGGAATCCTTGTCTTTTAAGTACTTGAGAAGCTTCTTGAGGGCTTGTTCCTTGTTGGCTCTTGCCTTCTCGGAGTCCTTCGGGTCTTGTTGCTTGTCTGTCTCGATTCATCCCCATCTTGTAGATTTGAATGTGCCTGTTGAGCAGGAGGCTGAGTAAGCTTGACTACTCTCAACACCTGACTGGAATGAAGAGGCGTCCTACGTGAAAGGGGAGGCTCCGAAGATCGAGAAGAGTAGGCTGTGTAGGGGATAGGAGTTAATGGATAACACTCTAAAGGGAACAGGAATTACTGGTGGCGTGAAAATCTGAGGGGCCAAGGCGGTAGCTGGCACATGGGCAACATCGTACAGACGAAGTGATGGTGGAAGCTCATAGAAGGATACCGTGACGGGCTGTGCTAGCGAAGCCTGCAAATGCTCTCTGGTAAACAATAAGGAAGGAAGGCCGCAAAAAAAGATTGACGGGTGATGGGTTTCGGAATTGTCCATTGTTCCGAAAGGGGAACAACCTGAAACGCCAAGCGTTCAACCGAACCGAACCCCGATACGCTCTTCCCCCTTCCCTCGATTGCCCCGATTCTCTCCCCAAAACCCGGTCTCTTATCAGTGTCTCACGGTGGAGGTCTACGTAGAATCTGTTGGACAGCACTTTTCATACTGGCTGAGACTGCTTAGCTACAAAAGGTCGATGTTGATTGACAGCTGTTTATAGACAAGGATGGGGGATCTATGATATCGATGTGATGATGAGGTAGCACTAGGTTCTTCATTATCGCCTTACACTGGGGAGTCTATGTACGTAATGTACCTGTTCAGGAAGATCCAGATGTGAAGGAAACCCGCGATGTATATGTACTCTCCTGGTACCCCAGCACCCAATTTGTGTAAAGCCTTGAGTTGTTTCTTTTAGGCGGCAACTCAGCTCGTCCCTATGTAACACCTTGTACAGAGAAACAAAGTCTGCAAATAGCCAAATTACACTATCGTACCCGCCAGATTCAAAATCACCGATACCTTGGTGATCCGCCAGGAATCTCAAACTCAAACTGATACTGCTTGTGAAATGAATTTATCATTTGGTGAGCTGGTGGCTACTGCGACCTGCTCCGCGAAGGTACCTGTGTTTTGGCTAGGCTAGGAGCTGCTTCGAAATCATCACTTCCGCTGCGAGCTGCTGTCGATCCGCGTCTGGCGCTACTATTTTTACGACGCGCTGCAATGTCCGGTCGCGCTATCCATAGACTTCAGCTTTGAGCTTCTGGAATTGAATAAAGGAGCCGTTCCAGACTATTTATGCATCGAAAGTTTCTGGCCAGCCTAAAAACTGGACCTTGAAAAAAATGTCAAAATTTCTCATGTAAAGTGCCGTGCGACTTTGTTCGCGATATGCTGTCCCGCACTGTATCTATGGTGTCGGAAATTCCAGTCGGACTAGCTGTCGCACTACTACTTTACTCCGTAAAGACTTGCCCGCCCGCCCGCCAGCTCGCCCGCCCCTAGTCTCAGCTGGTTACGTTGGATTTATACTCATTTTTCACCGTTGCGGCCCACTGCGAGTTGTCTCGAAAACTAAAGTCGCTCCAAGCCATAGTGATGTGAACCCGAGATTCAATGGTCTTATGCGGTCATACAAACAAAGATTCTTTTCGTAAACAGTCGTGATAATAAATTGCAGGAAAGCCTAGATGCCCGAAAACAATCTATGATAGCGAGTCCAAGAGCGGGCGGCGGAATTGCAAGCTCCACCTCCAGCGCCTTTAGTAAAAGCCAGTCGGCTGAGGAGGCATCATCATGCCGCCGTTCATCCCATTCCCCATGGGCATACCCGTGCCCTGCGTCAGCATCAACCGGGAACCAAAGCCAGCGCCCATCATTGGCTGGGAGTCTTCCTGCTCCTCCTTGTTTACAGACTTGGTTTGCAGGTCTTTGAGTTGTTTTTCCAAAGTAGCCAACTATGAACAAGGCCTTGTTAGTAACGCTCGAGGCTTGCGACAGAGTATAGCCTACCTTGTTGAGCTGGTCTCGTTGTACTTGAAGAGTGTAAGGGAACGCAAAGTCCTTGAGACCGTGCCGCCATGACTGGATTGAATTTTTATCAGCACTGTCACTTTCTGCAGGGTGGAAGAAAGCTCACCAGCTCGGAAACGACATCGGGTCGCAAGAGGTCAAAGCAGACGTAAAGAGTAGCAGCAAAGCAGTCTTTGTTGCCAATGTCGACAAAGTACGACAGCAACTCTTCAGCGACAGACACTTCTCCTGAAACAGCAGCGGTGACCATGGCATCCTTGAAAAGCTTGTCCTGCTTGGACAAGGCGATCGAATCTTCCCACCGCGAGTTTTTCTGTTTCCACGTCGCGTTAGCAAGCACATGAGTTTTGCAAACTCGAGTCACTCACCTTGTACAAATGCGCTGCAAGTCTTCGGAACTCCAAAAGCTCATGCTTCTCCAAACGAGATGCCAACTTCAAGTTGTCAAAGTTGTCAAAGTTGTCGATAGAGTCTCGCAAAGTCTTGTAATCTTCTTCTTCGATAAGTAAGTCATTGTAAGCGTCGTTGACGGCTTCGATGTTGTGTTGCTGAACAGAAATGAGATACGACTTGATGAGCGGAACATTATCGTTGTCGTCACTCTGGAACATGCGGACAACCCGGGTGTGATCGATCCTCGGTGTCAACACAGTTAAAAGATCAGTCAACAACGTTGGCTGTTGCTGGAGGTAAAAGTTCAGCGCCTTGTAGTAGATTTCTACGTTGGCAACCTTGACAACGACGTCCTTGAACTGCTTGTGTTCCCAAGCGTCGGCCGATCGTTCCATCATAGCAAGAGCCGCGTTGTCATACTCGTCGTACTTGACGTATAAGAAGACGAGCTCAGGCCAAAGGTGAGCCTGCTCTGCGGCTCGAATGACCTTGGGAATGTTGATTCGGCCGTAGAAGAGCTTCAGATGCTCCATCACTGGTGTTGTAATTATTTAGCCCCCGCTCATTTTCATAAACATACTGCGACTCACATCGTTCTGGACGGTACTTCGCATAAAGAACACTCAATTCAGCTGTAACAACGCCCATTAGCACCCCCACAATATCAGCTCTCGACGTTACTTACTAAACATTCCCATGTGCGCTCGTTCAAGTCCTAGACCAGCTTCCAAAAGGGAAATGACTTCATCGAAATAGCCGTTCCTTTCGTACAGCCTCAGCAGTGACTGAAGCTCCTCCGCATGGACAATCAGATTGAGACCACAGATTTGCGCCAAGCGGAATTCCTTCTTGTCAACACACGCGGCGTTGACCTGCTTCCACACTTGAGTGTTACCGGCCTTTCGCGCGGCATCGACTGCCGCCTGGTTCTCACCAAGGTAGATAAGAGTAGTTGCCAATCGAGCCCAGTTCGAGATGCTGGAGAAAAGAATTTTGGCGGCGTCGTAAAGTCCGTCTTCGAAGCACTTTTCACCGACCTGGAGGATGTCGGCAACATTCGTCATGGACAAGAATTCTTCCATGTCGTGAAGTCGATCGGTCTTTGCGTACGCATACGCCAACTCGGTGTCGATCGTAGGTTCACGGGCCGTCTTTCGAGCCATTTGCAGGTATCGTACCAAGTCGTCGTGCTTTCCTGCGCGGTTAGCGATTTCAATCACTTCTGCATAGTTGGACGGATCCTCGGCCTTGATGTACGAGTCTGGAGGGTAAAGGCATTCAGTAATCTAGTTCAAATCAAAGGCAAGCGAAGACACGCGCACCGATAGCGTCTTTCACCCGGAGACCATCCAATTGCGCCTTGGCCAATCGACTCCAGACTTCAGGCCGGTTGATCTTGTTGGCGAATTGGTATCCTCGATCGATGGAGACAATGTGCTCGACAAGAACGTTCATGGCTTCAGCCCACTGCTCATGCTTCGAGTAGATTGTGAACGCTTCCTCATACAAGCCGTTCTCGATGGCAATCCTCGCGATCTCGTTTGAATCGTACGCAGTAAGCTTGTTGATGTAACCGATAACCTTGCCCTTGTCGGACCTGATCGCGGTAAGCATGAGCAGGTTCTGCAAAGCTTTGTTGTCACTGAAAGGTGAGGGTTCAATAATGATCTTCTCCAGTAGTTCGATCAATTGAACAGGGAGGTCATTCTGCATGAAAGCCTTGACTGTAACGGATACGTCATCGGCGTCGGTGCTTTCGGGAACTGCAGTGGCGACAACTTGATCGACTAGCGCTCGGCGGTGAATACTGTCAGGTCGCAAGACCTGATTCCAGAGTTCGAGATCACGTCTCTTGACCAAGTACCGGGCTTGATGCTTGTACATTTGGTTTTCGTTGGTGATGTTGATGAGCTCGTCATCACATAGACCCTTAGCATACGCGATATACGCCAGGTATGGGTCTCGCTTTTCACAGTATTTACCCACAACCAGAGGTTCATAGATCTGACATTAAAAAGGCCAACGGGTGAGTAAACAGCCATTGCGTAAGACCCAGTATACTCACGTTGTTCTCCTTCAAGAAAGCTTCGGGGTTGTTATTCGAATCAATCGCGATCTTGGCCACAGCGTTGTAGATCGCCGGATCGGTTTGACCCTGTTGGATCCTGCTCTCCAACCAAGGCAGGATCAACTTCAGCCTGTTCCTCTTCTCAACTTCGTCTACTAGTTCGTCAATCGGGAAAGTTCCGGTGACAGAATTGAGCAGGTTCTTGATGAACTGCTCGTCGCAATCAACGTCAAGCAGACCACCAACGACCTGAGGAGTTCGAGCAGAGTTGACTTGTTGCACGTAAACTTCGATAAAGCTTTGGAGCGAGTTCTGGTATAGGTATAGGACGAGATCGTGAACAAAGTCGAATCGGTCGCAGACGATGATGAGTGGCAGTTGATCGGCAAGTTTGGCCTCTTTAAGGAAATTCTTGACTTTTTCCGGGTTGTAGTAGTTGCTTTCCCGACAGATTCTCTCGACCTCTCGGATCTGACCGGTTCGTGTCGCAGCTTGGATGTACTTGAAATGAACCTCGGGGTCCTGGCTAAGGTTGACGACAGATCCGAGGTAGTAGTATAAGCCTTCGAAGCTCTTGAAGCTTTCGAACATTTCGATAATCTTCACCGGACCCAGCAAATCTGAATACTTGGTTGTGATCTGAACGACAACTTGGATGTTCTGTCGCATGTTGACTTTAAGCATTTCGTTGAGACAGGCCAGAGACTGTTCCACAGTAAGTTTGCCAAAGTAGTTGACTAGCCAGTCAACGTTGAACAAGTTGGTGTGGACCACGACTCGCTTGATATCGTTGAGATCCTCGTAATGCTCCAATGCGCGTTGAAGGAGGCCAGCCTTTTCGCACAAGTTGGCGATCCTGGGACGATCGTAGTGGGTGAACATTTCGTTGCCGAGAATCGCATCGGCGACCTGGGGAGCGTGCATGAGGTTCATCTCCAGCAAGCGGGTCTGTAGAGGTCCATCCTCTGGCTTGTTTTCTTTCAAAGCATCCAACAAAAACGAAGTAGTTTGCTGAACCAAGTTTTGCGACATAAAGATATCGACCGCGCGGTTGATATCGATTTGCGGGCCAGATGGATCATTGATAAGTTGTTGAGCAAGTTCGGCGGACTTGTCCGGGTTGACACGAACAATATGCTGCAGCAATACAGCCCAATCGGGTCGGTAATCGACCTTTTTGGAATAGAGCAAGATCTTGTCGAATTGACCTGCTTCGGCGAAACAAGCGACCACTTTATTGGGGACATGGGCGCGGAGGTAGATGGAGAGAGCAAGGTTGTTGTCTCCGTGACCTTTGACGAGATCACCCAATTCTTCACTACAATCCAGCTTGTTCTCCTTGAGCCACTTTTCAAGCAGATCCTTCTTGTTTTGCAGTAGGACCGGTCGCGCGAGTTCCATAGTTTCGTGCTTGTTCAAGTCTCCCTTCTCTAGCAAAATACCAAAGTACTGCAAGATCGGGCTGAGCGTTCCGGGTGCAACGGGGACGTGCTTGAACTTTTCGATCGTAGCCGGGGTACGGAGGATGCCTCGAGGCGAGCTGGCAGCGATTTTGGCGGCATCACCGAATTGTCCAGACTGGAACAATTGGTTGAACTGACTGACGTAGAGATCGTCTGCTCCAGGCAGATTAGCTCGGGATGCCAATCGAATGGCCAATGGCGCGTTCTTGAGCTGGCTCATGACGTAGGGAACGACATTGTTCTCGTCCAAGCTGACACTCAGGATCTGACCCTTCTTGTTGACACCCAAAATACCGCCTGTCTGTTCGTATTCCGCTGTGGCGAATATGGTGTCACCGCTGATTCGGTTCATGTACAAGCAGGTTGCGCTTTCGAGATCGTAAAGGTGGATGAACCCGTACTTGGTGACCATGTAGATGATGCCGTGCTTTTTTGAGATTTGCATAGCGACAGGGAAGTCGTTGACGGCCTCGGGAGGGAAGAAGATATCGGTAGCCTTTTTCTGGAAAGGCGGGTTCGGCGCTTGATGATCAATTTCAACGACGTGAAGCTGAAAAGACGAGACCGGTTAGTTACAGCCGAGACCATTCAATTACCTACGGCTCAACTTACCTTGGCACCCTGGGCTGTCCTGACAGCAAATGCAAACAGCTTGGAGTCCGCAGGCGCTCCTTCCAGCCGGAGAGACGAGAATGCCGCTGCATGGCCCTCGATCGGTTGGCTGACCTTTCTCAGAGTCGAATACAGCTGCATGGCTCCCTTTACACGGAAAGCTCCCGGCGCGTTGTTCGGCAAGATACCGACAAGGACGCACCACCCGCCATCTTCGGAAGTTCGATAGTTGATGATTTGTGCGCCTTCTAGGTTCTGATGCCTCTCGAAGATCTTGGTAGGAGCTTCTGTTCCACCCATTGCATTCCAATGAGCGACGCTGCGCTCCATCACGAGGACAATCTCGGTATCGTTGATCCACTTCCAGAAGACGACATCCTCATTCACAACATACGCCGAGAGCTTTTGCTTGGTAGCCAAGTTGAACGTCTGCAATTGACGACCGGCTGTTCACGACATATGCATGAGATGAGATACAGCACAGGACGCGGTTGTCGAAGAACTTTACCTTTGAGGGCGATCACCTTTTGATGAGGATGCATGATAGCCGAATCGGCCGTGACTGAAAGCAGTCGAAGATGAGTCAACGCTGCTGGACTCGTAGCATTCCAAATCCTGCACTACTCACTTGGTCGTCGAATGACATTGTTGGCATCTGCAAGATCCACAATCACGACCTGGTTTGCGTCATTGATCTTTTCTCGGCTAGATAGCGACATGGACTATTAGCATTTGAACAAGACCATACACTGGGAAGCTAACTTACATGCAGACGTAGTGATCGGATTCTAAAGTACACGTTGCATGCGAGATTGACTCGGGTTGAATACCGAGAGCAGTCAGCTGCAAGTGCTCCGAGAACTGGCAGAGTGGACTCTCATTATCATTACGAAGAGATGAAGGAAGAGCAGACACAAGTACTCACGGTAATTGGCTTCAAATCCGCCATTGTGAGTTATACACTCGACCGGATGTGTTTGTCTCGTTTATTCTGCTTCTCCTTCGGTTTCCTTCTATATCTACTAGCAGCGAGTACGGACGATGTATTTGGCAGGAAGGAGCCGTTCTGTTGGGGTGAAAAGTGAGGTGTAGTTGAGGTAGCGAGGACTTTGACAGACCAACTTGTTCCTAAGGCTGACTGGATAATAGACTGGTCTCCATCCACACCACGGTGCTCAAGTGACGTGGTGTCCTCGCGCCCCCTCGAATCAGAGCCAGCCCTTGCTCGAATTACATAAGCTCACTCCGAGCGGAACCGATATATGACGAATTCGATCGCGAATGCGCGTCGTTAGTTGTCGCCTGTGGTCGTTGAGGAGTTTGAAAGTGGCCTCTATAGTCATCAACTTGGTCCAAACGCAGCTCCATTCCATTCGACCGCAACGAAACATCATGTCGGATATGGAAACCTCGACTACGGCGGATGCCAAACCCGAAGGAAGCACATCGCAAGCATCACTGCCACCGCCGCCGCAACTAGAGCCTGCAAAGCTGGAAGCAGTAACTGCTTACCGATCAGTAAGTATTGATGAAACAAACCTCTTCGGAGTGATCCATATGTTCGTTTCGATACTGATGTATTCATTACCTTTAGAAAATTGCAGAGCATGAACGGCTAGGTGAAAAGCTCAAGAACAGTAAGCAGATCGCTCAGCCTGTGGAAAGCAGATCGCGTTCCCGTCACATCTAACGCTGTTCTTCTCATCAGTCCGGTTGGATATCCGTGCTCAGCAGAAAGCGTACGACAAGTCGGAAGACGATCTCAAGGCTATTCAGTCTGTAGGGCAGATCATTGCAGAAGTGTTGAAACAACTGGATGACGAAAGATGTGAGTTTGACGGAGTTCATTTCATGTTTATGTCGGGCTAAAACTATATACCGTGATCCTTAGTCATCGTAAAAGCGTCATCCGGGCCTCGATACGTCGTGTCTTACAGACCAGCTCTGCCTGTATCGAAAGTATGTGTCTCTCCTTTCGCTCTGTACCATATTTCATGCTGATGCGCCTTTTTCTCATCAGCTGAAAGCCGGCGTTCGAGTCTCTCTTGACATGACAACATTAACCATCATGCGGATCCTGCCACGAGAAGTCGATCCAGCTGTATGTTTTTCTCGACTGATCCGGTCAACGCAGCCCCTAATTAGCAGTGCTCTTCATTCAGGTTTACAACATGTCTCTGGAAGATCCTGGAGCGGCGTCATTTGCTGGAATTGGTGGTTTGGGAGAACAAGTGCGAGAACTACGAGAAGTCATCGAGCTGCCCTTGATGAACCCTGAATTGTTCCAGGTATGATTTCACCCGTGTCGTACGTTCTCGTTACAATCGCTTATACCCATGATGGTCGGTTATCAGCGTGTTGGAATCACGCCGCCAAAGGGTGTGCTTTTGTACGGTCCTCCAGGGACAGGTAAGGAACCGCTCCGAAACTTGTTAGCGAAACGTCCGGCTTATATCCTATCTTGCCTTTTTATCAGGTAAAACTCTTTTGGCACGAGCAGTCGCGGCTACCTTGAACACCAACTTCCTGAAAGTGGTCAGCAGTGCAGTATGTGGCGTTCCAGAAGAAAACAATGGGTTTGAAAGACCGTACTTACTGATCCGTGACTGCCAGATCGTCGACAAATACATCGGTGAATCCGCTCGACTGGTGCGAGAGATGTTTGCGTATGCCAAGGAGCACGAGCCGTGTATCATCTTCATGGATGAAATCGACGCTATTGGCGGAAGACGATTCAGTGAGGGAACGAGTGCAGATAGAGAGATCCAACGTACTTTAATGGAGGTAGGCAATGCGAACCGTATTTGACCTAAACAGGAAACTGACATCCACTCGCTTCGCTTTTATCAGCTTTTGAACCAGATGGACGGATTCGACTCGCTTGGTCGTACAAAGATCATCATGGCGACCAATAGGCCTGATACCCTCGATCCGGCATTGTTGAGACCAGGTCGTCTAGATCGAAAGCTTGAAATCCCATTGCCAAACGAACAAGCGCGACTTGAAATCCTCAAGATTCACGCAGCTCCCGTCAACAAGGTCGGCGAGATTGATTACGAAGCTATCGTCAAACTGTCGGATGGATTCAACGGTGCCGATCTGAGAAATGTCTGCACGGAAGCGGGCATGTTTGCGATCAGAGAGGATCGGTGAGTCTCTCGTGGTTGGCCATTTCTGAATCTCAACTGATTGGAATTGTTGCGTCTCACAGAGATTACACCATTCAAGATGATTTCATGAAGGCCGTGCGAAAACAAGCAGATGCCAAGAAGCATGAAACCAACTTGGATTACAAGGCTATATAATCGGCATATCAGCCCGAGGCTTGGCCCAAGTTGTACAATATTCGCTTGCGAGGATAAAATAGATTACACGCAGTGAACCTCATTTTCCTGTCACAACACCGTTTTGATGGAAGTCGCTCATTGATATCCATCCGTCATATGTGCAACTACGGGACAGTCTACCAACGCTATGTCAGTGGCTTGATACCCTGTGTAGTCTGAGCAGTTCCATAATACACTCGACTAGCCACATCCTGTACGACCCAATCAAGTCCGTCTACCAAATGTTCTCCCGTATATGCTGAACACGGTTGTACAAGCCACCGATGTGATTGAATGGATTCGAGATCCAGCGCCTGCGTAACGAACGGTGTACGGTGAGTGGACGTGTCTTGCGTAATTCACTCCAGACTTACATCTCGGATTTCCGTAAGAGACATTGAACCATCCAAGTCTTGTTTGTTGGCAAAAACCAGCAGCGTCGCACCGGCCAGCCTCTGCAAGTCGGAAGGCTCGGCTTCTGTCATCAGCACAGTCCAGTCCAAAGTACCGGAGAAGTTGCCTGGCACTCACGTCCTCTTGCAGTAGTCCCCTGAGTTCCTCCTTGCAATCTTGCATTCTCAGTCTATCCGAAGAATCAACAACCCAGACGACAGCATCTGTCGCCTCAAAGTAGTTCCGCCAATATGGCCGCAGCGTCTTTTGTCCCCCGATATCCCACACATTCAGGGTATAGCCGCCGTACGCAAATGATTTGATGTTGAATCCGAGCGTAGGGCTGACGGTGGATATGTCCTCGCCGTTCAGCTTTTTGAGTATTGTCGTCTTCCCTGCGTTATCGAGGCCCCTGTCCATCGGAAAGGTTGAGGATAAGCGGATGATTAAGCTGAAGGGGAATACGCTTTCTTACAGAAACAAGATCCTCATTTCCCGCTCCTTGAGGCGATTTTTACGAATGATAGTGAGTAGACCTAAGGAATATCGCTTCAGAGTCAGGAAGCGCATTGGACAGGTTGAATCATGACTATCGCTCACCCATGTTTGGCGATTGAGGGATTTGTTATGCCTAAATAAGTTGGATGCAGGTAAGTTGGATTGATGTTGGGTAAAGTCGTTTTCAGATGTCATGTGTGCATAGCAGGTCCGGTCACGACGTTTCCTCTGGTGCTGAATCTATACGAATGGAGATGAGAATCGTACTGGTGGATCGGTGGTCTCCTTGAGCAACGCCCATCGTTATGCACTCGAAGTTATGCAACCACCAGGAACAGCAACAACCTCGCAACTGCACGAATCTGAAACCTCCTGCTTCTGTCGTTAGCGCGTCTGGAGAAAGGTGGAGGGCTCTAATTAATAAGACTTTGGACCATTACTCGAGTATGTTTGCTCTGTGCTAGCTTATGTGCTCCTACAGTACGCCTTCTTAACTTCCTGAAAATGATATACAATTTAAAGAGATAGGTTACAGATGACATCCTGACCGATTTGTGGCGTCGCTGCATACACATTGCACCCTCGTAATTTACCTTGTGCGGCTTCATACAGTAGTGCCTTCTTGACCTCTCGGTTTGATTACGAAGATCAGCCTTTGACATGGGCATACAGGCACGGTAGGGCTTGCCGACAAACCTTTTACGCCTTGGCGATAAATCCTTCCTCTAGCAAGAAATCGGTAATAGCATCCCAATATCCAGGCTGCATGCAAGTGTCGTCTGCGGAGGCAAGCCCAAAGCTCAGCGGTCTGTTAGTGTGGATGCAGCGAGTCGACCTACTATGCGTGCCATCAGGGAATTCCACCCATTTCACTTTGCCTCCAGCCTTTTCCCTCAGTGCTTTGATTCCCTTCATCTGCACTGGAAGCACGAGCTCGTCTTTCTGACCGGCAAGAAGTAGCGCTGGAGTTTCAGGCTTGATAAGTGGTATCGTTATTTCGGCGTCCCACCGTTCGGTAAGAAGCGAAGGGACAAGCAAGAATGGTTTAAGATGTGGCATGATGAGCGGGACAAGGGTTCGGATGGAGAGGAGGGTGTTTTCCAAGATGACGGCGTGGACCTGTAGGATTTCAATTGATCAGTGTTTCGTTACAATAGTGGGCGGCAAGGTAACTCACATCATCTGGATTCCTTCCAGCAGCATCAATCGCAACTGCTCCACCAATCGACTGCCCATATACCAGCTTTTTTGTATCGCTCAAGACGCGATTTTGTTTTACGTGATCAAGCGCAGCCTGGTAATCATCAAGTAAGCAGTGTATCGGGAAAACGAAAGAACAGATCAACCCACCTGCGCGTCGATCCTCATTCCCTTTTCAGAGGGAGAACCCTCGGATAACCCGTACCCTCTGTACGACAACATCATTACGTTACAGCCTAGATTATTCCAAAAAGCATGCGCCAAGGGTAGCCGATGTCCCATATTCCCTGCATTCGCATGATACAGCAGAACAGTAGGTCGAGATTTTGCGAAATCTTCTTGCTCCTTTGACAGCGGCTGCACCGTATCGACTGGCGTGGTATCTTTTCGCTTTTCAGAACGTCGTCGGTTGTGTTCAGCCTTCAGCGCTTCAACATCTTTGCGATTTCTGGCATAAATCAAGTAGGCTCGAATTTTGACATTGTCGGGCGTCGTCAGGGTAAGATCGTCGTAGGGAATTCCATATATTGAGAAAGGATCGAGGACCTCTGAGGACGGTCGAATCCAAGTTTTAGCCCTTGAGAACCATGAGCTACGGCAAGAGGACTTACGTTTTCTGGAGCCCGCAGGGTAATCAGCTGGATATACCAACTTGGTCTGAAACATGTATAACAGTCCCGCTGTAATGCTTGCCAGTCCCAGGACGCCATAGGTGGTATACTACGTGAGAATGACAGAAGTCAGTGAAGGCCTGGTCGAAAGATCAGGTTGAGCTCGTCGTACTTTTAGAGCGCTCTTCGTGGTCAGAGGAGATCGGTAATAACCCGCAACGACCAGCGCTGCCGGGATCGCGAGCCAAGCACTCAAGAAGATGGCCATGTTTGGAGAAGCGTTGTGAGCTGAACTTAAAAGCTGAACCGAATGGTGCAAAGGGATCCTCTCTCACAATACAAGTTGACATCATGATGGTGCCTTTTGTCGGATCAACGTCGTCAATAACGGAGACCTGCATTACGAATCATTCGGCACCGGCAAAAAGTCGCAATCGATCGCCTTCTTTGCCGTGGACTTGCGACTCTATGGTGTTGTGTGTACTGGCTTCATGTCTTGATAATAATAATATATTTCGCCACCTCCATCAACTAGAAGCTTGCCAGTGTTTTTGCACTATTCTTCTCACTCTCGTTTCAATATCGCAGCGTAATCTACCATCACAATGGGCATCTTTGACTACATTTCGTGAGTTCAGTGCGGCTTTCGTATGTCTTGGCAGTGTTATACTTACGTCAACCTTTGCAACTCCTCGTTCAGGAGTTCATCACCAGCGAAAGCACTTGTCCCAGAGACACAGAATGGTACAGTCAAGACACTAAACCCAAACGTCAATCCGCTGAACCCAGAAGGCTTGAAACCGTAAGTCAGGCTCACGTACGGTATCCTCAGAAAGCACAAGCTCATCCCACACCGAGTTCCCAGATGTTGTGCCTGTCCTGCTACAAAGTCACTGCGTGATGATTGCTTCCTCAAGACAAATCCAGATACTGCTCAGGAGGATTGCAAGGAGTTTATTGAAAAGCACAAGGAGTGTATGCGAGGCTACGGCTTCAAGGTGTAAACAGACGTATCATGCATTATAGTCAGGTTTCCGTATTACCGTGTCCTCTCTCTGGTCATGTCATGGGCTAGGGACCAGTCTTTCACCCGTTCATCTATGTAGCTGCACGTGCACCCTGCTGGAGGAACGGATATACCGTTAGGGTTGTTGGATGTTGAATGTTGAATGAATGAATGTACGATCGCGGTCTTGCCCGAGGAAGATTCCGAGACATTTGGCGTCCTTCATTGCATGTCCTCGTGCCCTTCATTTGGTGCAGAAAGCTGTTCAGAAGATGGAGCGTCAGTCCGTATCGACGGGTTCTTCGATAACCCATCGACATTGCAGAATGATTACAGTAAAGATTGCCTCCCTAGTCGGCTGGGATCCATCACCCGAGGTGCGTTTACCGCTTGAAGAACAAAACCATGTCGTTCAACGTTCTGACGCAGGTATCAAGCTAGGTGTACCGACTACTGGTCGAACGGCTGAATGATGAGGACTGCGCACGCATAGGGCGGTATCGAAGGAGGCCTGACCGTCTTTGTGAGTTTTTTCTAGACGTAGTCGTCTGCGACGTGTCGCTTATGATCTTCGTATCGAATCAGGTTTCTTGGTTGGACGGCTTCTTCTCTTGAAATACGTCGAAGAGCTTTTAGCAGAAGCTGCATCGCTGCCTGGCGATCTTCTGCAAGAAGGCGTAACGCAGATAGTTCTGGGCTATAACAGCTTCGGCAAGCCATTTCTAGTGAGAGGCCTGGTCCGCGCTGTCTGTCGAGCACGAATCACTGAATATAGCATCCACAAAAACTAGGTTCAGCCCGAATGGCATAATTATCGAATCGAGTTCAACATAACTCATGACGACCAAGTTGTCATGTTGGTAGTCTACAAATCTGCGAAGGATCAGAAGGGTCAAGCAGGAGTCGGTGTCGATGTCATGCGCATCGACCAGGCCGGGGTAGATGCTAAAGGATTGGAGGAAGTGTTGATCGAGCAGGTAAGTTGAGCGGTAGAAGTACTGCCCTTGCTTTGAACTCATAGGGGCTTACTGTTCTGCATCAGCTCCATCCTTCCGAATTAGCCGTCTTTCGAACAACGCCCCAATTGACCTCTCCGACACCTCACAGCCCAGGTGCGGAAACAGCTCGCCTGAATTACTTGATCAGGATGTGGACAGCGAAAGAGGCGTACGCGAAAGCTATTGGGACTGGGTTGGGCACGGAGTTCAAGGAAATATCGCTTGTCGGTTTGGATCATCTAGATATAGGTGAGGTGGAATCAGCTGTGCAGTAATATGCCTCAGTACTAATCATACGTATTGGGTCCCACTGCAGGTCCTCACATGGTGAAGATCTGTAATGATGCGACACCGGCGATTCTACAGATAGAGACGACAGGGCCAGGCATCTTGGCGCTCGCACCTCCATTCAACAAAGATTGGAATATCGTACATGGCGACCTCATTGTCCACCCGGACTTGCACACTCACGATGGAGCGACACCTTCTACTCGCTTTGCGTGGTCCATCGTTGCTCCCAGTAATTTAAACATTCCATCGGTTCGGCTCGACGATATCTTGAAATTCGTCTCCGTCAGACCCAGTCATCTCGAGGTGATGGCCATGGCAAAGAGTTCTTGATAAACAGAACCTTTAGCAAGCCAGGCGAGGCTTGATTGATGCAAGATACTACCCTACCCGGCTGGTAGCTCAGATCCACCGAATATGGATCGAGTAAATGATCAACCCGCGGGCCTGGGACTTTTCCGACTGCCAACCTGCCTCACCTCCGAGGAGTAATACGCGATTCAGACTTCGCAGATGAAGGGCCTAGTTGTGGAATTATGGATAGTGCACGAGGCGAGTTACAACGATGAAGCACTCGGGCCCTACTACAACGATGGCGTAATGCCGATGAAGGATATGCTAATGTAGTGACGAAAAGGAACTGTGGACGTAGTCACGAAAAGTGGCAAAGACGTATGCGCATGCGAATGCAGTGACGTCTATTGCTGTCCTGAAGCATCAAATCTCGCCCTGCTTGCAGCGAACAACTGTTCCTGAGCGGCGAGCAGTTCGGCTTCCGTCATACCGGCTGTATGCCTCGAAGCATGTGATCTCTCTTGGATTGCCTGGAAAAACAAACACGTTAGGTGGATGAAGGCGTTATTTGTTATGAGATACACACTTTTGTAACTTCTCTGCTGTTTTCCCATGTATCTTTCAGATCCTTCTCGTGTTGATCCCATCCCAATGTCTGATGCAGAGTCCGTAGTCAGTCGACTGGATCGACCCACCAACGATTGTTCCCGAGGTAAAGGGCAGGTGTTTCGTGTGACTTACACTGATAGCCTGAATCGCATGCTCCGGCGCGATTGTCTTCTTCTTATCCTTTTCACAAATCTCGTTCGACTGCATCGAGATCATCTTGATGAATTCTATTGCCGCATAGTCTACGTCAATATCCGCCGACACACGCGCGGAATGCAGAATCCAGCTTACCGAGGCAGGCCGAGCTGAGTACGTCCACCGTTTCTTTTGCACAGGAGAGCTCTTTCGTAGATGGCTTGTTCTCCGGGTTCATCAAAATTTCTGTGGTGGTAAGAAGGTTAGAAACAAAACACAACAACTTTCGCGACAGTAGCTAGACTTACCCTTTATGATCTTTTGAACGGTAGCTCGCGGCAGCGTCTCCTCTGTTTCAGACATGACGATAGTGTTTCTCTGTCGAATCTAGCGAGCTGCAAGTCGTGTGGCGTTGTGGAAAACTGTGTATCGGACATCAACATACTTATTGAAACAAGAAAGACTCAGATACAACATGCTCATCATGCTTCTGCTGTCTTCTGTGCAATCGAGGGCTTGCAAACCGCGGAAAACTCCATGGCGCGCAGGGCAATTCGCGATCGCTGCAATGGTATCCATCAACTATCACATTGTGTCGTTTTGGTCTTGCTGATTCGCTTTTATCTACAAGCTATCAGTAAAAGGCGGGATATACCAGTGCATTCATTCAACAACGCTTCGCACCTCGTCTCTTTTTCCGAAACTCGCCCAGTCAATACATCGAAAATGTCTGGTGTAAGTCGGTGGGAGACTGCAACCAAACTGGCGAAGCTAATAAACGACGCATTTTCCCTATTTTCCCTCTGCGTCCCTACAGGTCCAACCCGTCAACCCTAAACCGTATCTGCAAAGCTTGACCGGAAAGCCCGTGTGGGTTCGACTGAAGTGGGGTCTCGAGTACAAGGGATACTTGGTGTCGACGGATGGTTACATGAACTTGCAAGTGAGTATTTGGGCTCTTGTTTGAATTTCCCTCCAGGCTTTTTTTGCACAATGTTGGCTGTCGGAGCACGAAACTAGGATAACGAGGGTCGCACGAAGTAGAACGTCAGTGAAGGACGTAAATCCGTGAGGTAGAGTTCAACGCTTCCTGCCGCGCCAGATCGACGTCTCATGCCTAGTGGGGAAGGACGAGTATTCGAGAACGCCTGCGTACCTCACAATCAAAGCTGTAGTCGGAGATTCCCTGGAAGGTTTGCTAATAACGTCCTTTTCATTTATCAGCTCGCAAACACTGAAGAATGGCAGGATGGTCATTCAAATGGTGCTCTGGGAGAAGTCTTTATCAGGTATGGTCTTTTGAACCTGTGATCAAGTGTCATTCAACTTGCTTATCGTCTTATTGGATCAGATGTAACAACGTGCTTTACATCAGGTTCGTGTCACTGCATTGACATCAACATGTATCGAAAGAGAGCTAACATTTCCGCATTTTGCGTAACTTCAGGGGAGCTCAAGAAGACGGTGCCAAAGCAGAAGATATGGATACTGCCTGAGTGGTCGGATAGAAATATCATCATCTGAGTGTGCCAAAATCGATTGTCAAAATGTGCTTGTCCGTATGCCTCAATGTATAATACCGCATGGTTTCGTGCGTTCGACCCGTCTGTCGTGGTAATTTGCCACCTCAATGCCTGCATAAACTGCTTCAAATTTACATCCACCGACCTCAATGCGACGCCACCCGAGACCGGAGATTGTTCAATCGAGATAGCGGTAAATCTCCATTCCAGAGTTCCACTCCATCAGAGCCGGACTGAATACGCGGAAGTCCATCTTGCTCGATAGCATATGAAGCGGACACTGTTCCATATAGCGCAGCTACTCAGGCAGAGATCAGCAACCCGCGCAAAGGGTAGTCGAGCGAAAATCACGTACATTCGAATAGATCTCCATCCGTCAACTTCATGCCAGCTGCTAATCCCCCCAAAAAGGCGTTACCTCCTCCAGTCACATCAACAATGTGGTTGCGAAAGTCGGATGATGCGCTGGCAGTCCAGTACGCCTCGATCCATTTTGCGCCCTCCTCGGAGCTATGATCACCGTTGCTTGATGGGAGGTAGCGTTTGCGTACGATACAGCAACCCTTGGCTCCGCAACGTACGATGACTCCTCGATCCCATCCTGGACCGGGGTTTGCCGTGTCCTTTATTACCAGAAGCCGTAGCAAACTTCTCGCGACATTTTCAATCTCGACTTTCATCACGTCGAATGATGGATAGGTCGCGGATACTTGATGGTCCGAGAGGTACGGCGAGGAAATTTTCCCAAACATGGCGAGTGCTTCGGTGTGATTGGGCGATAGTACGGACAGTCGAGGACAGACTTCAGCAATGAGAGACAATTTCTCAGGTATGCAGTCTGGCTGTATGAATCAGATACTCAGTGGCTAATCGCACGGAGCAAACTCATACGCATACGAACCGGCACTATCTCCCACATAAGAGCAGGTGTCCAGTCGGACGCGTTCTCTCTGGCGCGAATTGAGTCAATCTGTTCTACGATTATGGCGGCTCGCTCGGGAGAACACGTGGTGTGAATGATACAGATCTTGGTAGGCCGAAAGAAGGAGGGTGACTGCACGAGGTCCTCGGGCCATAACCGAACCCCTGGAACTGGCATGGAGAAACTGGAGAATTTGTTGTGTTAGCATTGGACCGAGATTGATGTATCGAACTCAGGCGCTTACTCTCTACCTTGACCAGTATACGCATTCAAGCCGAGAGCTGTAGGTTTGCCGTCCTGTCTAATTCGGAACCAGAACATGTCTTCTCCATAGCTGCTCAGATCCGCTAGCATCTTCGGCGAACACGACGATGGCTCAGTGTCCACTATCTGGGCGAGTTCTTGCGGTGGTAGGAAATTCCGAGCTCCTATTATGACTGTCGCAGATGGTCAGCAGTCGTCCGAGATTGTGTTTCCCGTGGTTTTTTGCTATCTGTGCTTACAGTATGTGCCACCACCTCCGATCTACCGCACCGGGAAGCTTCATGAGCTTTCAAGCATTACCTAAACGCAATTTACCACGTACTCACCTGTTCCTCTTTGACAATAGGCAGCTGTAAACCATCTTCATCGTAAAACTTGAACGTGTCTACGATGAACATGCCTGTGACAAGTGCGAGTATCAATTAGCCGGATAAGAGAGGGAGATGTGATTGGTATCCAGTACGCACCTAAGGTAGCTACTCTTGCCATGACGAACTACTCGTATCTGCACCGTAGGTTGTTGGGCCCAAGAAGAGATGAGAATTGGAGAGTCAGGAACGCTCATATGTAGGTGTCTTGATGAAATATAGCTACGCGAGTCGTCGGTACCGTTCCATGTTCAAAGTACTAGGTGTAAAGGACAAAGGCAGAATGCTCAACCAGAGTCTATGTCTCGGAGCATCAGAAGTCAGAAATCAAAAATCAGGACCTCCCTTTAATATGGCCGAATATTAGTCCTAAAGGTTGATTATCTGTGATTCGAGAGATGCAATTACTCAGATACTGCGGATTCTAGAGGGCTTCAGACAATACTAGTGCCTAGTATAACACTACAACTGTAGGAACGGCTATCTGTCGTCTATCCTTAATGCGACCCTGACGCTCTCTAAGCGCCAAGCAACTCTCCAAGTCCTCGGCGAGAACAGAAACGCCAATAATACTGGCTCATCAAAAAAAGTAGTAGATCCAGAAATTATAGAGTCGTGGCGAAATATCGAATTTTGCAGAGCTGCAAGCTAGACGGAACGCAACTGGGGTGAACGCTTAGTCGTTCTCACGACCAGGCTGCTTAGCGAAATCTGGCTGGTGAGAGCGCGATGGGCGAGAAGTGTGGCGCAGCTGCAATCCGACTCGAACGACCAGGTCCAACTCGGTCGCAATCGATATGGTCCCCTGTGAGTTCCGTGTCGCCTCATTCGATCTGCTCGTCTTACCTTTGGCGCCCTCCAATACGTATGTCTTGGAAATTGCGACAGCGGGACTCGTTTTCTGCGTTTTGTCGGTCCATCAAGCGCCGACTCGTTGTGAGCGTAATTGGAAAACCCCGCCCGGTGCACTCCTTTGTGAGGAGGACTACGGAGCTGAATGTTGTTCGACAGGATCGTGGATCAGGTGGAGCCGAGATCTTGCGTTTGTTGCGCTGAATAGATGAATTTTCCTTGGCTTGGACTTCTTCATTAAATGTCTGTCCCTGCATATCCTCCCTGCAGCTAAGGTCACACCAGGTCCCTATTCGCTTTCTTCTGAACTGCACGCCGTCACGACAGTACGATTCGCAAAGCACGAATTACTCTGACATGAGAGGTTCATCTTTGTATCCGGTGAGGTCGAAGGGTAATCCTTGGGCCATCCGGTCCGCTTGGGATTCTATGACATTGCAACTAAACTCGCCACAGACCTCACAAGCCGATGTCGCCAGCATTGTCGAGCGAGGGTACGACCCGGTCGCATGCTTTTTTCTTACCATGAGCTCGGAACTGATCTCGCTGGAATGTAGGCCGATAATTTCTTGTCGAGATGGCCCTCTTCCGTCTCCCTAGTGTTGCTCTGCCTCTGTATCACGACGATGCAGACTTTCGTGCCCAACTGACTGCGCGTCCCGCAGTGTGTTGGACCCCCGGCAGTGAGGATGATGATGATGATCATGGTGGGCGGAGGTGAAAGAGTGGCAAGATTGTCGGGCACAGCTTTCTTGGAGACGTCTCTGTCGCAGGGTACGCTCGATTTGACATGGACTCAAACGACTAAGATGGCCTTGACTGTTGGAATAATAGTGAACACCGCCGGATGTTGCAAAACAAGTCAGCCTGCCAGCAGCGTTGTTGTATGCATAACGTCAAGCGACAGACACGATCAACTCCAGCTTTACCCTGTGCCACGACATTTGAGAATCGGTCGCGCAGGACGTCGGTCTGAGACTGGGTCGCGGCAATGCCAACCTTTTGCTTTACGATCTGCATGCTAATCACGCTGATCTGCTTCTTGCTTGAAGTCTCATGTTTGCGTCAAGTTGTCCAAGCTCAAAAGGTGTCTCATATCACACTACGGTAAAGGGCGGTGGAGGAAAAATCTCTACATAATCAGAGGAATTAGCTTCACCACGATGTTTCGTTTTGCCCTGCCACAATTTTGTAGAGGTGATACCTCTGCGAGCTCGCAGAGCAGTGGACACACGAATAGCGCTCGGGCCTCTACTTTACTGCAGAGCCTGTACATCCACGTATTCGTGAGGAATGTCGTGCTCATACTGCTGTCGCCGCCTGTTATTTAGCTTTCCAAATCCCAATCGTATACCATTTCATTTCTATTTTGACGCGACTACAACCTTCACATCAGTCGCGTGAGCTTGAGCCCGATTCATGTCGAATCCTCCTCGTCCCCCTCGTCCATGGCGCCGCTTTGGCTAATTGAGCCCTCGTCTTGCGACTCTTCTTCCGAATCTCCGCCACTTCCATTATCACTTTGCGGCTCCCCACCCGACTCGGTACCGCTCGTACCGTTTCCACGTTCTATAACGGGAGTAATAACGCGAACTCCATCAACGCCGCCTACTTCTCCCTGATTTCGAGAGACAGTCGCAGAGGCGAGTCTCGAAGTCGAGTCGGAAGAGGCCTCTGGACGAATATCCCAGATATCCGACTGACTCTTCGACAGCGTATGAGGGAGCCGGCTGTCACGCCAAATTCTGACTACGCTATTACCTACCAACGGCCGGTCTGTTGGCCTCATTAACTCCGCATCCTCCTTCAGCATCTTCCGCCAAGACTCGGTGTTACGCCTTCCGTCTCTGACACAAAGGAGGAGAGTGTAGATCAATAAAATGAACAACGCCCTGTTATCCTGAACGCTGCAACCAGCGTAAGAATATACTGACCTTTCATTTTTCATGTGGTCCCGCAACATGACCTGCATAGGCCAATCATCATCGAAAATGCTCCTTACCAGATGGGCGGGAGTTTGCGCATCAACTATACTCCCAGCGGGCGTCGGAAAGAAAAATACTGGGACCATTTCGGGAATGCCCAGAACCCGGGCTCGATACTGTAAATAGGACGATGCAGCTTTCGTTCAGCATACAAGTTCTTGTCCACAGCCCTTACTCCAGGCTTCCCCTACGTCACCTGGTCGGTGGCACTTACTCTTTTAAGCAGGTATTTCTGCTTGACTGTGCCTATAGACCCCCACGCCGCCCGGAACTCAATTCTGTGATCTGCCTTTTTGGCAGAGTGTCCGTCGTAAACTACCCTTTGCGTTGTAGCCTGATCTGCAAGTCAGTTTTACCCAGTCGTCACGTCCTATATCTTTGCATCCTACTTACTAGCACCCATTTATAAAGGGTGTTACGACGGGCAATGAGCACGGCGTCTGCCGTTTTATCAAGGCCTGCCACGCCCAACCCCAAGATATCTTTCATAGGCGCATCTGTCCAGTCGTCTTGTATGGTGGCCCGGCGCATTCTTCGAACGGATAGGCGGTTAACTTGAGTGTGTTGGACAATATTCAATTGGGCTTCAGCCCACACTACTGTCAGCCTTTGGCCCACGAGAACAACTCCCGGTGGAAGCAATGGAGACTCACCGCTCGCTTCTTCTGCCATCGTCCTGGATTGATTGGCTTCCCTCTGGGACTCCGCCACCTGCTCGTCCCTTTCTCTAACCAAGTTCACCAATTCTCGGATCTTCTCTGCGTCCGCATTTGCCTTGGCTTGGGCAGCGACAGCGAGCCCGGCACTAGCAGGATTGGAAGCATCATCTTGTTCAGCGAAAGCTGTATCGGTACGGTCAGGGCGAGCGGCTGAGAGCGACGGTTCAGAGGGCGCTCGTTCGTCATCGGGAACATTCGGGGAGTGATCTCTACGCGCGACCGTGGACAGAACTGTCTTCGTGGTTTTCTTTTGCGTTTTCTTCTGTTTTGGAGCAGCGGTAACTTTGCGCGTCGGTTGCGCAGTTGGTCGAAGCGTAGAGGACTGACCGGCAGATACTGGAGGCGGCCCCGCTGTCGTCCTTTGAGATCCCCTGGTTCCTTTCTTCTGTTTTGATTGAGGGGCCATTGTTTGGGGTTGAAATGGGTGTTTACCGCGGGTGTTAAGGGAATTGCAAAGGGGAATACTCACATATCGCTTTCCTCATATTTTTTCAAAGTAGAGGCGCTTGGGAGTTCACACGATCGACCATGAAAAATGACGTATCCACTAATTAATCAGGAGGAGGAGAGTATATATTAGTGTTCCACTCAGCTAGTCAGGCATCTGTGACTGTGCCAACTTACTACAGTCTGCTACCTCGATGGAGGAAGGCCACTCGGGTACAACTCGGGGTAGATTGTCCCCCAGCGACTCGGATGAGGACCTTGAGGATGTCATGCGGATGATGAAGGTAAGTTGGCGGAGGATTCGCACCAGTCTGGAAGGGTAACTTGCTAACCCGTTGATGTGGGGCGGAATTCAGCGAGCCCGCAGACATAACATTCCTCTGACCTCGGCACGAATGTCGAGCGAAATAACGTCCCAACACTCGAGCAGCGACGACTCTGCAGAGCGACCTGGGCAACATGGTATACAAGGTTAGCTAGTCCTTCCGGCATGGTCGGTTGAAGACTTACACATGCCATCCGTCGTTCTCACAGCCGATCCCCCGAGAATCAGCCAATCCTCGCATCCGCCACGCCAAGTTGATCCACTCGACGATGGAGGTTTCAGCAGTCTATCAGGGAGAGAAGAAGAGAGCAGCGCAACGGCCGGGGAGGAATCAGATGGTGGTGAGTCTTGTGGACTCTAGCTTGCTCGGCTCTCTGGGACCCAGAACTTACATCTTATGGGACAGATGCTGAGTCGGAGAACAGCGTATCCGTTGGTCGATGCCGCTGCTTGTCGGAGACCGATAAGGTCAGACTCCTAACAGAAGCTGTACAAAGTACCAAAATGTCTCGTAAAGACTGGGACGGGTTCCAGGACTTACCAGGATTCGACGACATACCCAGCAGTACCTTTCGCACGCGGCACAAAATCCAATCCAGTCTGGAGAGAGCTTCTTCCATCGAAGTGACGAATGTGGATTGCTGCATCAACCAATGCCGGCTATTCTCTGGGTCATTTGCTGATGATACTGAATGCATATGTACGGCTCAGCGCTTCCTGCCAGATGTGACTTTGCTCTATATGCCCCATATTTGAAGCTCCTGGGTGCTCATAATGCTAACAACAGGGGGTGACACCGCGTCGAACATGGCAGTTCCTATCACCGGCTAACCGTTTGAAGAGTATGATGGCCGATCACGCCCTATCAGAGGAAATGACCCACCGCACCGCAAGAGAGGTGGAACCAAGTCTACTCCAGGACGTTTTCGACGGGGATCATTACAAATCTCTTGCCTCGAAGTCCGTCACCTGGAAAGGACGGGTAGTGCAGCCTCCGACAAACTACTTCGAGCATGACACGGACATTGCACTTGGATTCGGAACCGATGGTATAGCACCACTAGAGAGAGGAGCGGATGACTATTGGCCACTTTTGATCACCATCTACAATCTTCCACCAGAACTACGTTATCAACGCGAATATCAAATTTGTTGTGGGTTGATACCTGGTTTGTTGAGATTCATTCTTGGCAGATGATCACATATATCACACGTTTACCAGAGATGCACTGCAGGAAAAACCAACAAGCAAGTGACTACGGATGTGGATATGGCTTCCTATCTCCAACCACTCATCGAAAGCCTTCGCATCTTGGCTTGCGAAGGGGTGGAAGCCAGTCATCCCGATGGTCAACCGTTCACTCTCAAAGCACACCTTATTACTGTCTCTGGCGACATGCCCGCGATCTCAAAAGTCAGTCATGGATTGTTCCCACCTCATTCACTCTTGATCGCGCTGACCCATATCTGGTGCCCTGTATATCAGCTCATGATGTTCAAAGGTGTGAATGCTAAGCTGCCGTGTCGCTTTTGCAACCTGTTAGCATCTCCTTCTACGAGCTCCGGGGATCATGTCACGTATTACACCACATTGTCCCCCCCGGGCAGGAAATCGTATCAAGCCCTTCGTTTGCCATTACGCTCTGATCAGGAGGCGAAGGAATCCGTCCGCGAGATTCGCGCATGTACATCCAGGAAGGAGCGAGAGGCGAAGCAGGTAGAGAAGGGAATCAACGGCGATGTAAGTTCCGCTTCAGCGATTCGGTCTCCGTATTGAACTATTGATGCCTAATCTCCTTGCCCAACAGTCCAAGTTTCACGCGATTGGCTCAATCGATTTTGCGGCGTCTTTCACTCCAGATATCATGCACATTCTGTTTGAGAATATCATGAAGCAGCTTTTGAACCTCTGGGATGGAAGCTCGAACGCAAGACAACAACGCGCCGTTCAAAATGCCTGGGTTGTCAGCTCTTCTGATTGGACAGCATTCTCTCACGATATCAATCAATGTCACTCCACAGTGCCAACCCAGATGGCTCGGAAAATTACCAATTCGGTCGAAACGCGATCTTCCTGGACCGCGGATACATGGTCATATTTCCTTCTATTTCTCGGTCCCATCATACTGCAGGGCAGGCTACCCAATCCATATTATCAACACTTTGTGAAGTTGTCCAAATGGGCGCGAGAGATGACCAAGATACGGATTGAAAGAGCAAATCTTGCCATTCTCGCTCGGGATATCGCCAAATGGGTGGAACAGTTCGAAAAGTAAGTGGTGGTGAGTGCATTGTCCCTGTCATCTAGAGCTGACATTTCCTTCCGTCCAGGCTGTATTATGGAGGAAAGAATGAGAATATGCGTAATTGCACAGCGCCTATCCACGCTTTGTTGCACATCGTTCCCATCACGGAATTACAAGGGCCACCATGCTATTATTGGTGCTTTTCTATCGAGAGGTTCGGAGGCTGGCTTAAGAGGAACATAAAGAGCCGGAGTGATATCTTGAAAGCGCTTAGCAACTCCGTCATCAAACAGGAGCAGGTCTGTGCTCACAGAGCGACGCACCACCAATTTCGAGCAGCTGCTGAACCGTGATGGCCCTTCGCTACAGATGCATTCCGTACTCTCCACTATATCGAGCGCCCGGAGAAAACATTTCAAAAGATGGCAAGACAGAAAGACCAAGGCGGAGCTGGAGGACGAGCGGGCAAGGGACGGGGATGACGAAGCCGAAGCAGAAGACGGAACAACTGGAGGGATGTTGTACGATCGAATGGAACCCGTCGTCGACAACGCGATCATGTCCGCTCTGCGTCGACACCTAGAGTCCAGAATGATATCAAGGGATAATCCAAACCCCCAGGTTAGCCTGGAGGAGGTGTCCAGCCTTGTTATAGAAGGGTATGCCGCTTATCACGCTGGGCCCAAAGGAGGAGGGCAACGTTACCGCACGGCAAACACCAAACGGAAAGCCACTCGTGACGCGAGCTGGATTATGGTAAGCCTGACAACCAAATCTACGAACAGGCCGGGAGTTGGCTTTTCTGCTTACTATGACAGAAGCTTACCGAACTGCCTTTTCATTCACAGTACTACGTATCCGAAGACGGGAACGCTCATCTATCGACAGACATCGCTCCCCATGCCTGGAGGGAAAGTAATCAATGTTGGGGCCAAGTAACGCCGTTCCTTCAGTTCGAATGGCAGGGACAAATACTGCAGGTGGCTGTGGTCATTACACATAATGTTGAACACTTCATCCCGGAAATCAGAAGGAGGGACAAAGGGTTTTGTCCTATGCAACTTGATCGCACGCAGACTGGCCCCTTACAAATCCTCGATGTGCAGGCCATCACGGCAATCGCTGGCCGGGTCAATTTGACAGGAAGATCGGCGGCGTGTGAGGTGGTGTTCGAGACCTCACTTGACCTTCTCAGGGCCAATATGTCATTTGATTAATTGAATAGAAAGTTTTTATGACCATAAAGCGAGCCTTGAGGCATCGGTTACGTATCTTCCGTTCTGTCCTACCGGTCATCTCAGTGGTCGTACATCGTCTCCTGCACCTCCTCTGGATCGCTATCATCAACGAGGTGCGCATTATTGTCTAGAGTTGACAAGGGGTACCTAAGCGGCATGGGAACTCTGTAAACAGTAAATATATGAGTTTTCAGTTTTCACAGCCACACATATTTGAGGTGCTCACCTAGATCTCTTGCTCCGCGCTCCTAGGCTGATTTGGATCGCATCCCCTGACCGCTTAGTATTACTGGAAGTGGTCACCAAAGGCACACTCGCGGATTTGGCTCTTTCTCTCGACAACTCTGCATCCAGGATCGTGTTTTGTGTATTCTTCTCTCGGATGATATCCTTTGTGGTCGCTATTACCCTGTCCCCTCGAGCCAATCCTTCTCTAAGCCTTGCTGAGTCGTCCCGCTGGTGCTGTAGATCCCACTCTTTCAACATCAAATCTTCTTCTAATGCAATCTTATCTTCCTCCAACTTCCTGGCCTCCACCGTTGCCAGTCGAAATTGTCGTTGTCGAGTCCGGCCATCACTTTCGAGCTCCGCAAGCTGTCGTTCACGGTCCTCGGCTTCCCTCAGCAGCTCAACCACCTGCACCTCTTTCTGCTCTGCCACTGAGGTCCCCAATCCCCACCATCACTTCACTCATAAATCGTTTCCCCAGAGCGCATTTTGCTCCTGCAGCCTGACTTCTCCAGCTTTAACCTGGTCCTTGGCTGCCGCACCCTCAACCATGTAAGAGTTGATGGTGTTGCGTTGCTCCTTCAGGAGTTGGCGGAGTTCCTCGATGTTGACCAGTCGCTCCCCGATAAGGCGATCCTTCAAGGCAATCTATACATTCCCGGAATGCACCTTCCTTTCAGTAAAACTGGATACATTCCGTATCAAAATAATAGCTTGACTGTGTGATTTCAACCAGTACTGACCTCTTCCTGAGACCTCCGTTGATTTTCGTACATTCTCATGCACTCGTATTCGAGGTTGTCAATCCGAAGGACGCAGCCCGCCCAACTCAGTTTGCAAACGTCCTGCACAGCGATTGATCATGATTAACCATAGTCTCCCGAGTACAGCAGATTCATATCGACTGATGGGAATGGGTCGTTTTGCCAGCCAGCTTACAACGTAGTTTTCCCCCCCTGGGACAAGAGATTGCCTCGACATACTTCTCAAATTTGGCGATGTCACACTGAAGGAATGTGCGAGATGACGTCTAGCCTGAGCCTCGTTGGAGCGAGTGCACTTATACCAAGTTCGAATCTCGCATTGTCAGATAGTTATTGATCAGCACTTCAGCAGAGAATGATTCAGTGTCAAGCGTACGTATTTACAACAGTCTTCTACCCGTTTCATACCAGAGTTGGTAAACACCTAAACCCATTGTCAAAAATACGAGTCAGGTCGGCCCACATTTCGGCCTCGCGGCGGTTTGGCCAGCGGGAAAAACTCTACAAACCTGTGACGTCAGATCTAAGGGTTGACGTAGAGCTCATGGCTCGTCTTTGATCAACTCCACCAGATTGTGGGGTTGATGTCCCCGCATTTTTACCGTAGTGTCAGCTCTGCAGGTATTTGTCACGACCTCTTCAGTCCTTGGGGTGATGGTGGACAGCCAGGTAGTGGCTGGTTGCAGATGACGTGTTTCTGGTCCCTGGAAGTGCATGGTGACTGTGAGGGACTGGTGTGAGACTGGTGCGGGATTGACGCGGGACTGATGCGGGACTGTTGACTGTAGTTTGGCGTTTCACGTCTGTTGCACCGCGAATAACGGCCGCAAGCAGTCGGGACCACCAGCTGGACCACCGCCGAAATGGTCGTCTTTTGATGGCAAATGCTGTACCAACGATAAGTTCAGCGACATCCGAGGCTGAATTGGTCTAGTGGTATGATACACCCTTAGGGAACAAGCTTTCTCCTATCTGCTTGGGTGTGGTTCTCGGTTCGATTCCGGGATTCGGCCGTCTTTTTGCATTTCCAAACACCCCATGGTAGAGCATTTTTGGATTTCTACGAAACATGCGAGCACTACCGTTGGAGACGCTCTTGCAAGAGGTCTACTTAAAGGTTCACGGCTGTCCGCCATCTGCTCACTCGAGAGTCGAGCAGCTACTTGCTTCTTGATCCCCTGGCGGCTTCTTTCCATCCAGCTCTTCATCCCGAGCGTCGTGGGGCATTCTTGGGGCAGCCCTTGGGGGCTCTCAGCTGGGCTCTCGTACAGCCGCAGGAGCTCTGCAGGGCCCAATTTTCCTCACCCGGCCTAACCCGGAGCACATTTCCTGGATTCCTGGAACACAAGCGTGTCAGTGGCTTGGTCTTGCAACCCAGCCAGCTACCCAGCCGAGTTTTTAACCCATAACCTAAAATGACGTCTGCGCTATAATGTAGACTCGCGCATACTTGGACGGACAGATCTTTAGTGATTGGATGCCTTTCTACACTTTTTCTACAAAGACCCTTGGTTCTTCTTCCATCGCCTTCTGATCTCGCTCTCGCAAAGGACTTCCCATTCATCTTTTGCCGGTTCATCGTTAGTTTTCGTACGTGTCCTTTCAATCCCGTAATCGTATTTGAGTACTGATCTCAGTCTCAGTACTGTCCAAGGCAGAACTCGTTTCCGAATCGGTCTACTCGACGAGCCCGGTATCTCACTCGTTCTCGGCCTTCACTCAATGCAAACTGTAAAGAAAGCAGCGCAAGCTGTGGCACAGGCGCTTCCCGCCAAACCCACCAGCATCTCGTTGCCGAAATCCAACGGAAACTCGATACCACCAGCAGACACCCAAAAAACACCTAGGACTCCAGCGACTCCAGCAGATGAAGCCATTACATTCTTTTCAGGACCAGGCGACTCATCGGATGGCAAAGGCAAGCCGCTATTGCAAGTCTGGGAATTAGGCTTGGAAGATGATGGAGGACCGTCATACGAGAAGAGCGTGAGTCGAACGATCACGCCCGCGGGAGCCTGCCATTGACCGCTTCCTTTACAGTATATCCGACTTCCTCCTCCCGTTCGACCGTATATATTGAGAATATCGCTGTCTCCAGGTTCGGTAGCAACGCGGAATGGCGTGCTCAAGACAGACTTTCCGTTGAACGGCGGAGCCTTTGAGCGTGGAGCGTGGAAGGAACGTCAACTTCCGAGCGATGTTAGCAAGTAAGTGCGCCTTGCGAAAACCGTCGAATGTATGCTAACATCACTTTGCAGGCCCATCAAGGTGGACCTACCGATCTCAGCGGCTGGTGCATTCTGCTACTACATTGAATACGACGCCGAATACAACTCGGATGGACAGCCTGCCAAGCGTACGATTGGTCGAAAGGGATACTTCAACGTCGACCCCGTGATCACGCTCCCGGCGAGGTCTCCCTTCTTTATCGCCTCGGATGAAACTACCGACGCAGAGCCTGTAGGGAATGACGCTAAACCCAACGCAGTGTTGCATGATGTGACTACTGGAAAAGTCGTTCCGGGGCAGAGCAAAGTGCATCTGCCGCTCGACGCTCTCGCCATGCTGTCAGTAATTGCGAAATGGCAAGGTCCGATCGACGAGTGGGATATCCACTACGCGGAAGCTTCTCGAAGGGGATACAACTTCATCCATTACACTCCATTGCAGTCTCGTGGTGAAAGCGGCAGTCCGTACTCGATTTACGATCAACTGGTCTTTGATTATGCGTTACTCAAGAACGGCAAAGATGTCGACAACGATGGCGGGGAAAAGCAGGTCCGGGAAGCGCTCGAGATGGCGAGGGAAAAGTATGGGTTGGGAAGCTTGACCGATGTCGTTCTCAACCACACTGCAAACAACTCTCCTTGGCTACACCAGCATCCCGAAGCAGGATACTCTCCCGCCAACTCGCCTCACCTTGCGCCAGCTCTCGAGTTGGATACCGCGATGATTGAGCTGTCCGGCAAGTTGGCTGAAAAGGGCCTGCCTACCACCATCAACAGCGAAGACGACCTCAACAGGCTTGCAGACGCCATCAAGCAGACTATTGACTCACTCAACCTCTGGCAATACTACGTCATGAACGTAGAAGACGAGAAATCTAGAATTTCAAAGGTTCAGCAACCTCAGTCGTGGAACGGCGAAGATGTTGCCGGAAAATCGTACGAAGAGTTGGCCGAGATTGCAAAGAGGACTGGTGCGATTACTGGGTACCGATCTTTCGCTGGCCGATTCGTCACAAAAGCCGACAGCGCAGTCGCTGCTGGTATGGTCAGGGCCGCTCGACCCAACGAGGATCCCGCGACCGTGTGGGGAAAGATCGCGGATGTCGTCAATGTGGATTTGTACATGGAGAGCAATGGTGATTTGCAGGTCGCCAAGGAGGGCATTGTGGGACGATTGAGGTACACTCGATTGGACGCGCATGGTCCCCGCCTCGGCAAGATCTCTACGAGGTGAGTTATCTCGCAATATTACTGGCTTCTCCCATCTGACATGCCGGATTCCCAGCTCTCCCTTGATCGAGCCCTACTTTACCCGTCTGCCCGACAACGAAAGCACCCGAAAACATCCCAAAGAGGCACTCGCACTGGCAAACAACGGATGGATGTGGGCCGCCGACCCTCTCAGTAATTTCGCAGAGTATCCCTCCAAGGCATACTTGCGACGAGAAGTTATTGTCTGGGGCGATTGCGTCAAACTTCGATACGGCAAAGCGCCCGAGGATAACCCTTGGTTGTGGTCCCACATGACCAAGTATGCCGAACAGCTTGCCGACCTTTTCGATGGTTTCCGACTGGACAACTGTCATTCGACGCCGCTTCACGTCGGTGTTCGAATCATCGATGCCGCTCGAAAAGTCAACCCCAACCTTTACGTGCTAGCTGAACTGTTTACCGGAAGTCAGGAAATGGATCTCGAATTCGTCTCGAAAATCGGTATCAACAGTCTTGTCCGAGAAGCCTACAACGGCCACGATCCCAAAGACTTTTCTGGTCTACTATACCGATTCGGTGTCGAAAAGGCAATCGGTTCAATGGCGGGAGCATGCTTGTCTAATGAAGAAGAGGTGGAATCCCCTACCGGTAAAGGTCCCGTCAGACGTGCTATCGTCACGCCTCTTCAAGGCTCCCGACCACACGCGATCATCTATGATGTTACGCACGACAACGAAACCCCGCTCGACAAGCGAACCGCTCAAGATGCGCTCTCAACCGGTGCACTAGTTACCTTTACCAGCGCCGCTATCGGCTCGAACAAGGGCTTTGACGATCTATACCCTAAACTACTCGACCTCGTTTCAGACAAGAGAAAGTATGAAATCGTTGGTGAACAGGAAGAGCGAGGTATCGGTCCTGTCAAGCGAGTCCTCAACCATCTCCACCAGGAATTGGCTACCGGCGGATTCATCGAAGGTCACGTTCACCAGGAGGGTGATTACATCATGATGCACCGTGTGAACCCCGTGACACATCAGGGCTACTTGCTAGTGGCTCACACCGCTTTCAACAAGGGTGTCAATGGTCGGGGATACATTGCGCCTTTTAAACTCAGCCACCAAGACGTTCATTACATCTTGGGCGCCACCCTAGAAGTTCAACTAGATCAGTTCAAAGAGAGCAAAGAGGAATTCAAGGGCATTCCTTCTACCTTGAGGGAATTGGCCGGACCAACTATCAACACAGGTCACGATCAGGATGGCCCGTATTCGGAAGTGGTCATTCCCGATGACTTTGAACCGGGATCAATCATGTTGTTCAGCACCACCATGAAGGGCGACATCACCGCCGACCTGGACAAGTCAATTGTTGCTGGAGCGGACAAGGCTTTCTCAGAGCTTGATCGAGTCGATCTTAATGTCGTTCTGCACCGAGCGGACGGGGAGGAACGGGATGTGACAGGCGGTGCCGATGGAACTTACAGTATTCCTGGACACGGCGAATTGGTCTATTGTGGGTTGGAAGGCTGGATGAACCCTCTGCGCACCGTCATGATGCACAATGATCTCGGCCACCCCCTGTGTGGTCATCTCAGAGCAGGAACTTGGGCTATGGACTACATTGAGGGCCGACTGGCAAAGTGAGTGATGTCTCTTGTGATACGAGGTAACCCGCGCTTATTTTATTTTGTTATAGACAAGCCGCTCGACTTCCTCGTCTGCAAGCCCCTGCTGCATGGTTCAAGGAAAAGTTTGATATTATTCGTCGGGTTGTTCCTCCCTTCTTGCGACCAAAGTACTTCGCCATGGTGGTTTTCGAAGCATACAAGGCCGCCAGACGATCCGTCATTGAGCAATGTTCGGAGTTCATTTCTTCGAGCCATTCTTTTACGCACGACCTGGCGTTGTGTGCCGTCCAGATGTATGGCCTGGTCGAGTCAGCATCCATCGTGCCGGACAAGGCTGTAGCGTCTTTGGCTGCAGGTTTGCCCCATTTCGCAGCTTCATGGGCGCGTTGTTGGGGAAGAGATGTCTTCATTTCACTGCGAGGTTTGTTCTTGACCACAGGTAACTTTGTGGCCGCTCGAGAACACATCTTGGCCTTTGCTTCCACCTTGAAGCATGGCTTGATTCCCAACCTCTTAGATTCCGGTCGGACCCCGCGTTACAACTCTCGAGATTCTCCCTGGTGGATGATTCAGAACATCCAGGACTACACCAAGATGTCTCCAAACGGTCTCGCCATTCTGCAAGATTCGATCAAAAGGCGATTCCCCGCAGACGACGAATGGGTGCCTTGGAACGATCCCAAAGCATTTGCGTACTCGAGCACTATTGCGGAAGTTATTCAGGAGATACTGCAGCGACATGCGGAAGGTATCGAGTTCCGTGAATACAATGCCGGCCCCAATCTTGATATGGACATGAAAGATGAAGGATTCAACCAGAAGATCTGGGTCGACTGGGCAACTGGTATCATCTACGGTGGTAATCGATACAACTGCGGTACTTGGCAGGACAAGATGGGTTCCTCCGCAAAGGCTGGCAATAAGGGACTGCCGGCAACACCCCGAGACGGCGCGCCAGTTGAAATTATAGGTCTCCTGAAGAGCACCCTCACTTGGCTGGACAAGCTTTCTGGGGAAGGGAAATTCCCTTTCAAGGGCGTGAAAGCGACAATAGATGGTCGACAAAAGCTTGTCACCTACAAGGAGTGGTCAGGCCTGCTACAAAAGTCCTTCGAGCAGTGTTACTGGGTACCTGAAGACCCTTCGGAAGACAAGAAATACGAGATCAACCCGGCAATGGTGAATCGTCGGGGAATTTACAAGGACGTTTATGGAACCCCCAAGGACCGTGAATGGTCTGACTATCAATTCCGATCCAACTTCCCTCTCGCCATGATCGTGGCCCCGGAACTGTTCACTCCGGAAAAGGCAATGGTTGCATTACGACAGGCGGACAAGCATCTTCGGGGTCCCTTGGGCATGCGTACACTCGATCCCGCTGATCAACAGTACCGCGGTGACTACGACAACGCAAACGACAGTGACGACATGTCGGTTGCCAAAGGATGGAATTACCATCAGGGTCCCGAATGGCTTTTCCCCACTGGATGGTTCTTGATGGCATACCTCAAGTTTGACAGGATGGCGGGTAGCGGTAAGGAGAACCCTGCACACACCTTCCACCACTTGTCGGAGATCCTGCTGGCACACCGACGTCACATCGAGCAAGATCCATGGAGAGGTCTGCCCGAGTTGACCAACTCTAGTAAGTGCATGTTGTCTCGCGTGTGGTACTTGCCTTTGCTGACGCATTTATTGTAGACGGGGCTTACTGTCACGACTCCTGCAGAACCCAAGCCTGGAGTGCCAGTACCTTGCTCGACGTTCTTGAGGAGATGTGGCAAATCCAGTCGCACTCTGCCAAGACTTCTTCTTAGAGATCGTGTCTCAGTTGGTTGAGAGGTCCTGGGGCGCGAGGAAGCAAAATAGAGAAGACTGTGTATTGTGTATAAGATTGGACACTTGGCACTGACTAGATTAATTGTAATAATGGGAGTTTTAGATAGAATTCGTGCACAATCTTAACTACCCACAGTATTAAACGACTCTTGTAGACGTGACTGGTGCTCTGAAACCGCAAATTAGATTGTTTACGATCCCCACGAAAATCGTCCACCGGTAGAATCCAATCCGCTGGTCTTACTTTTCGTCGAATCATCAATGCCGGTGTAAAGATAGCTTTGACAGTGTCGCCACTACCCGGGCCGGCACGAGCAACAGCGGTCTGATGCTGTCACCTAGGAGTATTGATCGGGTGGATTTTGGTAGCATACCTCTACATCGAGCGCCAAGAGTCGTGTCTTCACAGAGGGCACAGAATGCGACTGACTTTATTGAATTTGCCTCATCTATAGTAGTCCGCCATTCCCGAACTAGCAACAATCTATCTCCAGGAACCAAAAAACTTTTACCACGACTGAGGGTCAGGCGCACTCTCAATTGAAGATGTTGATAACGATAGATTAGCTGATAGATTACGGTTCTCTCGACAATAAGCTCGACAATTGTCAATCAACATGAACATGATTTTAGTTTGCCGACAAATGTACTCGCAAGATATCGCTAAGATAGTTTAGCTAAGATAATACTCGCAAGATATCGCTAAGATAGTTTAACTAAGATACGGGCTGCTGACAGCGCTTTGTGTCCATAGCTAGCGCAACATTTGACCAGCTATTTGACTGCTCATTTGACCCAGAACAGTAAACAACCGATGAGCGCAGAATTACACGGAGGTCTAGCTCCAGGTCCCATTCGACAAATGTACGGATCAGTAGTCAGCAGAAGAGCTTCCGCAGCTCTTCCCGTGCAAACGATGCAACGAAAGCGCAACAGTAGATGAGTATTTCTCAGGAAGTACCGGCGGCAATAGCTGCAAGAGCGATGCCAAACTTTGCTATTCATGGCGAGCTGCGAGGGTAATTCTTAGATGACATGGTGCCCGGTTTTGCTTCATCCTGCAGCAGTTGCCGCATTAACTCGCACATCTGGAACAGTACAGCGCATCCCGCGCTCCGCAAGGTTGTAAAACTGAGAAGCCTGTTGGGCATTGGCGTAGTAGAGCTCGAGCCGGACTGATGTTTTCGTGAAGCTCAAAGGTATTTGAGCAGCCACCGGTGAACTACTAAGACCAAGATCAGCCAGTCTCGCGAGCAAAACGAAAACCGGGTTTGCCAATTCTTTGAGGAAATGGAGGAATAGGAAAGGTGAGCTGAGCTACGTGTAAGAAGACAAGCGCGAACCTGAGTCAGAGGGGATCAAAAGCTGGATCAAATCAGCGATTTGTACTCGTATCAAATCCGCCTGCCAAGCTGGTACACTACTGATCGAGCTGTAATTATCTTGTGCACATGACAAGAACAGATAAGATTCTGCTAGTGAGCGCTTAACTTCGCAGCCTTTTATTCTATTTCGAGGTGCGGCATCTTGGCCCCGTTGCCTCCGTCAGTTGTACAGTTGGGCAGCTAGTTGGGCACATCGTCCGGAACCATGGAAGGAAGAACATATTATTAAGGGAGCTATTATATTAGGGTATGGCGAAGCTGCTGGCCTTGAAGCAGACAGCAGGAAAGGGTAAACCTCTCCAGCCGATCAACCGAAGTTGACGAGATAGCTGAAGGTCCTGCTAATCCTGTTGCATCTTTTGATCTTTGGCGTCTTCGGTTGTGATTCCCAGCTGGGTGCGAATTAGCTGTTCGGGTGAAGGGATCAATGCGAACGTTGCGATTGGACGAGGTGTAAAAATGAATCACGGGGATCACGGGGAGCGAAAAGGCAGGGCTGGCAGCTGAACTGGCAGCTGAACTGGCAGAAAAGCTGGCAGAGCTGCTGGCAGAAAGCAACAGAAGAGCTAACAGAACTTGCTACAAATCGATAAGCTCAGTTGCAGCCAGCCAGGCGAGAAGATCAGCGAAACACGGAAGCTGTTTTCATGAGCTCGCGATAGTCACGCGACAGAAGGAATTTCAGCCAACCGAGAGACACAAAAGTGCTCAGGATTTTCGGGCCTTTGATACTTTAAAGAACTCCCCTACCGAAAGAGCCACCGAAAGACGTCACTCTATTTCTTCCTAAGGCATAATTTTCCATAGTCTCCGAGAGAGATAAGCCATTTCCATCACTTATATGAAATTATAATGCTGTCCGTGCAAAGTTTTTTGGATAAAGAGCTCGGTATTATCCGATTATGCGCTCGCTTTCTTGACGGACTTCTCGCCCGCAACGCAGGAAGAACCTAAACGCTGTCTGGACTGAATACAGCTGACAGGTGCTAATTCGGTCTTTGATTAGGAGATTTATTAGCTCCTGGTCCAGCCAATATTTCCGCTTCTGGCATTTCAGAGGCACTTGCGTCTGTGTAACAGCACACCTGTACACCTGGAAAGCTACCTGGAAGTGTTCCAGTCACCAGTCATTTTGGATCGAGGTTATCGAAGCTGTTATCGCGGTGATCAACGGAGGCTCTAGGCTGCCCTTGCCAGCTTCTTCACCTTTGGCCGAGCTTCTGGCCGCCAGCCTGCCTTCGCTTCTACAGCTGATTCTACAGCTGATTCTACCGTCTGCTAAACTGCTAAAACGTCTGCTCTGCGGGCTCTTTCGTGGCCCCGCAGAGCCAGATAGGGGTTGTCGGTCTGGGGGTCGAAGGACCTGGGCTGGAAGAGATAACGCTCTAGAACTGTACAGTCGAATCGATTTCGTTATCCAGCTTTTTGCCTGCTGCTGAGCTTGTTGCTGTCGCTCTGCGGGCGGCAGGGGCCGGCTGGGCTGAGCAATAACCGCTGATCCTGGGAGAGCCCTGCCGGTTGTGCATCGCAGCCATCGTCCAATCCCCTAATTCGTATCTGATTGAACTCTATATAATCCTTCCCGTTTCCCACCTCCCCTTTGTTTGTTTCCCAGCCTTCCAATCCCCAAGCTCAAACCGCCACTCAACAACTCTTTTTCTACACACTCGGTCCTCCATCATGGCTGCGATCCCGTACGACGAGAAAAAGGATGACCTCTATGCCGACGCCCACGTCGGGGCGCCGCAGGTCGAATACGGCGCTGAGGGAGAATACGACATGCCAATAGAGGAGCAGGGCCCTGGTCAACTCAAACGACAACTCAAGTCTCGACACATTGCTATGATTTCCATTGGTGGTGTTATCGGCACTGGTCTGTTCTTGGGAACCGCTGGCGCTCTCAAGAACGGTGGCCCCCTCGGTCTCCTCATGGGTTACGCCGTTGTCGGCTCTGTCTGTTACGCTGTGATGATCTCACTTGGTGAAATGGTTGCTTTCCTTCCTGTACCCGGTGGACATATCAAACTTGCCGACCGATTCATCGACCCTGCATTTGCCTTTACTTTGGGATGGAACTACGTAAGCCACTTGCTGTTCTTGAATGCATGTTCCCCGAATGCTGATCGAGAACTTGTGCACACGTAGTGGTACAACTGGACTATTATTCTTCCCGCCGAACTTTCCGCTGCTGCCGTTTTGATCAACTACTGGAACAAGACGGTCAACAACGCTGCCTGGATCTCCATCTGCCTCATCGTCGTGTTCGCTATCAACTTTGCCGGCGCTGGCGTGTACGGCGAATGCGAGTTTTGGTTCGCTTCCATCAAGGTCATCACCATCGTCGGTCTCATTATCCTCGGTATCATATTGACTGCCGGTGGCGGTCCCGACAAGACAGCCCACGGGTTCGAATACTGGAAGAACCCTGGACCCTTCGTTCAATACAAGGGCATCCCCGGTGTCCTCGGTCGGTTCTTGGGCTTCTGGGCCGTTTTGTCACAAGCCGCTTTCTCTTACATTGGTACCGAAATTGTCGGTAAGTCCTGCGCGAGTCTTCTAGAACCTCTCTGGACCTTTTGAACTTATATCCATGTCTCTGTCTATAGCCATTGCCGCTGGAGAAGCCAAGAACCCCCGTCGTAACCTACCAAGAGCCATCAAGCGAGTATACATTCGAATCCTCTTGTTCTACATCCTCGGTACATTCGTTATTGGGCTCCTCGTCCCGTCCAACTACCCCAACTTGGGTCTAGGAAGCAAGAACGCTGCCGGTTCACCCTTCGTCATCGCCATCACACGTTCCGGAATCAAGGCATTGCCGTCCATCGTCAACGCCTGTCTTTTGACCTCTGCTTGGTCCGCCGCGTCTTCCGACTTGTACACTTCGTCCCGAGCTTTGTACGGTCTCGCGCTTTCCCGACGAGCACCCAAGGTCTTCGCCAAGTGCACCAAGAACGGTCTCCCCTGGGTCTCCGTCTGCTTCTGTGCCCTCTTTGGTGGTTTGGCCTACATGTCGCTGCAGAGCAGTGCCGGTACCGTCTTTGGTTACTTTGCCAACATGACAGCCGCTGCCGGTCTCCTTACCTGGTGGGGTATCTGCTTCCTATACATCCGTTTCCACAAGGGTATGCGAGTCCAAGGTCTCAACCGACGAGATTTGCCCTACTGGTCGCGATTCAACGGTAAAGCCGCCGCCGCTTGGTACGCCATCGTCATGATCACCATCATCTTGATCTTCTTCTCGTGGAACGTCTTCCTCAACTCGGAAACCGACTTCACGGCCAACTTTGTCACGTCATACTTGCCCATCGCCGTCTTCCCCGTCTTGTACCTCGCCTTCAAATTCATCAAGAAGACCCGATTCGTTCGAGCCTCCGAGATGGACTTTGTTTCTGACGTTGCTCAGATCGAGTCCGAGACTTACGAGGAGCCAGTGCCAACCACCTGGTACGGCAAGGTGTGGAGTTGGCTCATGTAAGAGCACTTCAGGATGGTTTTGTTTAGTGGTCGAAAAGGATATTCTCCATCCGTTGTATAAAAGCATGGGTTCGGGTAGTTTGGATGGCACATGTATAATGTCATGCAGATATATTCATCTTTACATTTCTTGTTGATGTCTGCTTCTGCTTTGCTAAGCTGCTCTGTATCCAAGTGCGTGGGAAGAGAGCAAATCAAGCGTTCTAGCCCGGACGACACATGTACAAGTCCACGCTGATGTACAGATCTCGACATCTCCGTCTTCTCATCTGCTTCAACGCGCAAGCTTACAAAATCAACTCGAGGGTGCCACTCATCGAGTTGGCAATTGCAATCTCCCAATCGCCTACGCCCTCTTCCTCTGTCTCTGCCCACGAGCCAGAGGCAGCGACCCGACTACCATCTTCGTCCACTGCGGCATCAACATATCCCGCAGACATATCGGCATCGGAGTCGTTGGCGGACGTAGACGCTGGCGTTGACGGTGATGCTTGCGTGGTCCGGTTTACTGTCGTATCGCCCTTCCTACCTCCCGTTTGCTGTCTTCTGTATCGTTCGATCCATTTTATCAGTGTTTGTCGAAAGGCCAGGATAGACGACCGCAGTCTGACTCTGATGGAGCAACCATTCAGCACCTGATCTACAACTCGTCATTCCTGTGCGCACGTACTTTTCCGTAATGGTGAGAGTCAAGTGATTGTCGCCGGTCGTGCGCGACAACGCCTCAGCGCGAGTCCCGGATATCGCACCGCCTACCGCCTCGACAGGCCTAAGAACCTTTCGCCATCCTAGATCTAAAGCCTGCAGAAACTCAAGCAGCAGCGACACCGTCTGCTGCGCTTGCTCCTCCTTGGATAGCTCGTTACCGACTCGGACCTCTCTTGCATATTCGGCAGGCCATGCGAGAGGGTATCCTGCAATCCATTCCCTCGCAGCTGCGGTAAATCGGAGGAGATACGCTACTTGCAGATACGCTGTGGGTGGGACAGATGGGATTGCCAAGATCAAATCGAGCAGGCTTGAGAGTCGCCTTGATAGCAGAATGTCGACGGTGGGGACCGCAGACATGGGATCTGTTCTACAAGCGATCAAGGTCAAGAGTCGCACTTCGGTCGAGAGGAGAGGAACAGTCTGACCTTTTATTATAGTCTCGGTCGATATTCCTAAAATTTTCTTCTAAATGCTCCTCCAGAACCGCTTGCTGAGAAGCGGTCAACTTTCGTTGGGATGGCATCGGTCGAAGGATGCCTGGAGGTAGCTAGCTAGCGGTCGAGGATTGAGGTTGCCGTATAGGCCAAGGCGACATCAAATTTGCTGCAAGTTTGATATGAAATCAACGGCCTCGAATACGGCCAAGCTACCGATTGGCGAAAGATTGGCTGATATCGAGGAGGGTGACATGCCAGCTACAATTATAAGGAGTATTAAAGCTAGTATAAAGATATAAGGAACCCCATCAAGGGAAGATCCTCTCAGGAACGGTTCAACGCCGATCGCTTCTTCCGTATGTTCCGGTGTCGATGATACATACTACAAGCATCTTCCCGGACTGACGCGTGTTGGACCTTGAATCATTTTTGTCCCCTCACTGGTACATCTGCTCCGATTATACTGTCTGTCCTCGCTCCGTCCCTTGCTCCTCTCACTGTGAGAAATCACCAGCAAGTTTGGTCGTCCTGGGCACTCTGCCGCACAGAAATAGAAGGGTTCGTAACTCTTATCAAGGCCGATTCGAAGCGACGCTGATTTATTTTCTCTGACTGTGTATAGGCTGTAAGACGATGCCGTGGTTGATGAAAGCTGAGCCGGATACCCGTTTGGAACGCGGCATTGATGTCAAAGTGCGTTCTCGCACGTTCCCTATGATTAACGCAGGTGAATTGACATATTCGGCCAGTTCTCGATAGATGATTTCGAGGCAGTCGGTGTGTCAAAGTGGGATGGTGACTATTAACAGCCCCGGAGGATGCGCAGAACAGCCACTTTAACGCTCCGAATATGCGTTTACTAGGTGTCCGCAACCATGAAGCAAAAAAGATTATGAAGGAAAAGATGAAGAAGGGAGATCAAGTGAGTAGTAGCCAAGTCGCAAGCTCGGTCTGCTCTTCTCCTTTGTGCTAATATATTGAATTAGGTGTTGTTCTACCACTCAAACTGCAAAGTTCCGGGTGTATATGGCACAGCCGTCGTCCATAAAGAGGGCTACCCGGATTGTAAGTCTGCGTTGCAGGGGGTCATGCATTTCTCTGGTGGACTTATTGTCCAATGCTGCGTCAGTCACGGCTTGGGATAGGTTAGTATCGCCCTTTGACAGTCTACAAGATCGCATCCACTTACCCGGACTTATCTGGAACGCAGCGGCCACCCCTACTTCGACGCCAAATCAAAACAAGACGCCCCGACGTGGTTCATGGTACGCATTCAACCTCCCCAGGGAGATCTGAATTAATACGAAAATACAGGTCGATGTGGAGTTCAAAGCTCGCCTGGATCATCCCGTTACACTCGCCCTGCTGAAATATCTCGCAGGCCAAAATGATTTGCCTGAATGTGTTTCCTACATCGGAGAGCAAGGACATACGGCCATTAAAGAGATGGCTCTTGTGAATCGAGGAAGACTGAGTGGATATCTGCCTTTTCGCAAAGGTATCACGGTCTCTGACGCCTTGTCTTCCTTTTCTAGGCGTACAACCTGTAACTTCAGAGGCGTACGAAACCATCCTTCTACTGGCCAAGACCGGCGGCTGGGATGAATTGGTTTTGCCTGTTCGAAAAGCAGCCGCGAAAAAGGGCGCAAAACCGAAGACTAGTCCGAAATCGAAAGGAAAGCGTATACAGCAAAGCGAACTCGTGGAAGAGCCTACGAACGGACAACAGACAACCGATAGCAACCCAGAACAGCCTAAGAAGCGGAAAAGGGTGGCAAGCAAGAGCTCGAAGACGTCGGGTGGAAAGACCAAGCTATCGTCCAGTCGTTCGTCCACTGAGCTCTCGGAACTTAATGACTCTCAGGGCCTCTTGCCAAAGGAAAGGGAAGAACAGCCGACACGCACGGAAAGTACTTCAGATGATGCTGGCACGACCGACCACGAACCGCCGAAGAAGCAGAAAAGAGGAGCCAGCAAGAATTCGACCACATCGCACGGAAAGATCGCGATTCCGTCCAGCAGGTCGTCCAGCGAGCTTTCGGACCTGCTGGAGAATATTGATACCGAGATTGGCACGCTTGAAGACCGCAGGCTTGCCGTGTTGGTGAGAGGGCAGAAAAGGTTGCTGAGTGAAGAAATTGCGAGTGGTCGTCATCCCTCTGTAAAACCTTATCGGCGAAGTGCGCGTTTGCAGACGACATCCGGGTGATTTTGCATGGAGCTCAAGAGGTTGTACAGAACATGTAGATGCATGTTAATTTGTAGTCGTTCATCATAGTCCAGGCCATTCTGCTATCATAGACACTATCTGCGCAAACCCTTCACGATCATTCACAGACGTTTGCTCGCCGACATCTTCATCCTCCTCGTCTATGCGTTTTGAAGCGCGGGCCAGCGCCAAACCAATCACTACGGAACGCCGAGGCACCGTAGCACTGCTTGTCTTCGAGCCCGATCCTGCAGTCTCCATCAACCACCACAAAACAGTCGCAATCTGCGAGACGTAAAAGTCGTTTTGTGTTTGATCAAGTGGAGCTCCAATGAGTGGCAGGAGAGATATTGATGGCGATGGTGGTGGGATCATGGAGAGGATCTGTGCGGATGATGATGTATCGGTTTCTCCAGATGTTTGACGGATTTTAGGCATCGTCAATGGTATTGATGCGGGAAGGGACGCTTGTGTCTGTGATGGACACGTCGGCTATCAAATCCAATCCTGATAATCTGAAGAGTTTCGAAACTCAGCGACTTACTAGGCAACCGACTTTATTCCCCAGCTGAGTCAACAAGACCAGTATGCGATCATCGTACGTTTGGATAGTCAGTTGAGTTGGAACGCCTTGTATGTCCCGATGTACCGCAAACGTGGGTATTGGTGGCGAATTTCCGACGGATAGAGGTCGTATCGTGCTTGCAGTACTCGTTGTGGCCATCTTGCCGTCGCTGCAAGTCGGAAGGTGGATACTAAGGAAAGATTTGAGATAGGGTAATTCGTGCTGAACACAAGCTGGATGAGTGGTGCGGTGGCTCAGCTCAAGGGTCGGGGGATGGGATAGACTTACAACTTTGCTGTTCCGGTAGCTAATATGAGCGGCGGATAGGATGTGGAATGATGTCTGTGCTTTCACTACTATCTCCTTGGGCCATCAAATACTCATTATTAGTCACACAACTGACTACCGCCCGCATGCTCGATCGCTTTTAGACGTAAAATGAAAGCGCGATACAAGGAATTGAATTATTCTCCCTTTCTCCTTTGACATGCTCTGATTAGCAGGAATTCTTTTTGATTATTCTGATCATCCGACCCCTTTCCTCCTCAGACACCTACTCGCTGAGGTCCGCCATCGTTCGCCTTGTAGAAACATCGTACCCTACTTCGAGCCACGATGCCGACCTACTCGTTCCTTCCGTTCCTCCAAAACATTCCAGTTGGAACACGGATCCTCACCGGTACACTCGTTCTCTTCTCCCTGTTACATCAAGTACTTTCACACCTCGATGCGAACAGTGCCGCACTCGTATCAGCGTACGATGGATCTCCGGAAACGAAGAGTGGTGATGCGTACGGGATTGTGACAGCTTCACCGTATCTCGTTCTAGTACCTGGAAAGTCATTTTGGTTTCCGTGGACTTTTCTGACGGCAGGATGGGTCGAGACGAACATTATACAGGTAAGCCATATCCTCGATCCTCTAAGGCACCGTCGCTGAACTTCAATGGCTTGCTAGTTTGTGATCTCAGTCGTTGCTCTACCAGCTGCAGCGAAATATCTCGAACGAGTATGGGGACCACGAGAGCTCATCAGGTTCTGCATCATCGTCATCGTTGCATCCAACATCATCGCGTTCGGCCTCTGCTGGATCGAATACATCGTGATCGGACATCCAGAGATATTCTTGTAAGCCTCGACTTCCTTCCTTTTTTTTTTGTTTTCCGATATCTTTTGTGCTGAGTCGTTTGATGCGTAATCAGATACGGCCCGCCTATCCAAGGTCAAACAGCTCTACAGACCGGGTTTTTGGTTGCGTTCACTCAGCTCATACCAGAACACCAAGTACAGATCTTTGGTAAATTGCGGATCCGTGTCAAGGTACGTGTTTCCATATCAAATCACGGTATCCTACGCAGTAGCTAACCTCTCCGTTTCTAGAACCTTCCCGGAATCTACCTTCTAGTTTCCAACGTCCTCACAATCGTCCTAGGCCAAAACCCATACATCATCATTCAGTTCGGCTTCTTCGTCTCCTGGGTCTACCTGCGGTTCTTCAAGCTCAGTGAGAACGGCGAATTCAGGGGTGATAGGAGCGAGACGTTTGCGTTTGTCAATTGGTTCCCGCCGTTGGTCAGGTAAGCAAATCAATCTTATCCGCGTTATTGGGAAGGTAAGATGCACAAGTGCTTACCTTGATTTCCGTTTCATTAAAAGGGGTCCACTTGGTAAAGTCGCAAACCTGGTGTTTGCTTTGGCTGTCCGGTTCAAGGTCGTAGAGTCATGGGACAGCACCGTTTCCGCCTCTAGTGGAGCAGCTTACCAGATGCTTCCAGGACCAGGAGGTGCCAGAGCCGAGGCAGAGAGGAGAAGGTAAGTGCTACGCGAATTCTCGGCACTCGATTCTGGGGCTAATAGACGAATTCCACTCCTACAGAGCGCTTGCTCTGAGAGCTTTAGATGCCCGACTCGCCAGCGCTCCCACCACCTCCGCTGCAGCACAAGCAGCTGCCGTTCCTCTACCTGAAGACGGAGAGGCAAGCGCAGTCGACCCCGTCGTGGCTGAATCGATAGGTGCGGCGGAGATCAAGTCGGAGCCAAAGGCGTTCAAGGAAGGCGGACCTGCTGCGAAAGAATGAATGAGGACAAAGCTATAATGTGGGGTTTGATATCTAGCGCTTTAGATTTCTCGAGATATATATGTACAACAACTCGGTGATTAGAATCGTGAATGGGACATGGATGCTATGCAGCGAGAATCTGTAGCTGGAGATCGATGAGCGTGACATCTCGCGGAACATGGAAGCTGGTATTGATAAATTCGTGGCAGGGATGAAGAAATAGATGATCTCATATCATGATTCATTTGCCGCGTCTCGATACTGAGATAACGAAATCTGGCGATACAACGAGGAGAAGTGACGCAAAGTATTGTACAGCATTTATTGGCAGAGAAATGCCAGCAACAACGTGATCCTTACAACATACGGGTTGGGGAAAACGTTGTTGTTGGTTCTAGGTGGACTGCTTTAGTTCGGTGGAATGTCATGCCCGCATTAAATCGATCCAAATTGTTCCAACAGTATTGCGGTGATGTTTCCGTTCATGGTTCACCTCGCAATAGTCTGATAACTGGAAATGATGAGCATTTCCGTATTCGCAAACATTTCAAGATATCAATCTTACCTAGATTTCAAAGTAGATTGGTGGAGAGTTGCGGGATCATCATTGTTCGCACTTAACCCCTAACTCTTGTGCTCATCCAACCCCCATTCCTTCTCTCGATCTTCCGGGTCCTTCATAGTATAGGTGATAAGAGCTTCTGCAAGTTGAACACATAGCTGCCATGAAACATGGCGAGAGAATTAGCGAATTTCGATGACTAGGTCCTGTTACAATGGTTCACAACTCACAGAGTAGGAATCGGCATTTTCAAGCTGTTGAGCCAGTTCCGCAACTTGAGGCTGAATACTATCCAAGAAAACTAGTACGTACGGAGGGTGTTTTTGAACTTAATTAGACATGGGTCTATGTCGGCTACTAAGCAAAAAAGGACGGTACCTTTGAACTTCTCTAGAACGACTTCAGACGGTGGTTGTACATCACCACTTTGGGATCCGTTGCTTTCAGTTCCAGGGACGTCCGTTTGTTCTCCTCTCCACGGAACGGCTTGGTCCATGTCATCAATCATGCTCGAAGCAGCAGCGGTTTCGTCCATCCCACTAGGAAGCGAACCGGACTTGACAGTAGGAGGCGAATCGAAGGCCGCCTGATCGTTTGCCGGTGGTGAATCCTGGAAAAGCGCTTGAGTCGAGAAGAAACTTGGAAGCCGATCTTCAGCTTTGGTCTGATCCTGGTCAGTTACTCCGTCATGTTTCACAGACTAGAAGGCAAGAGCTAGGGTGAGTATCGACATTTTGGGCACATTGAACAGGTCAAATTGCCCACTTGATCGCGTGCATGCTCGCCACCATCAACTTCAGATTTAACACGCCAGGCAGTCGAAGCTTCGTTCACACTGGAACCTTTGGACCTACCGGTCCCAGGCTGGGACGCTGTGCTACCAGACGCAACTGCAGCAGTAGCACCACTAGGATTCCCATCTCGTTCATTCGTTTCCTCTCCTCGTACGGCGATCTTTCCCCAATGGCCCTTCTGCCTACCCTCTCCTCGCCTGCGACTTTGTGAAGGTGTAGCTGCAGCAGAAGCGTGAATCGAGGTACTGAGCCTTCTATCAGGTGGCGCAGAGATGGTCGATATTGCTTTCTTTTGCTCTTCCGACGCGCTCGTGATGGGAGAACTTTCCCCGACGACGGTGGCAGATTCCGAAGGAATGCTGGAGAGAGGTATGTTTTCGTTATCATTTGAGAGGCTGTTGGTGTTGTTTGGGATGCCGGTCGGAAGGGAGTCCCATATGCCTCTGGCAGAGGACGGCGAGACGTAAGTGTTGGCAGTCCTTCGGACGAGATCGAGATCTTCAAGGTCAGAGGTACGCTGTTCTGCCTTTGTCGCTGAAGAAGTCCTTCTTCGGCCCGGATCGGCGTCAATGGTAACGGAAAGTCTGCTCGTGTTGATGATGTTGGGTCGAGGATTGGCAGAGTTGGAAGAGATGGCTGATGAGAACCTTGATCGAGGATTGGGTGGTGGAGCATTGGTAGAATGATTGATCTCAGTACCACCCATATAAGATGAGGGACCAATGGGAACAACATCACGTTGCGATTGACCTCGAGCTACTCTCCAACCGATTGATGCACCAAAGGCTCTAGGGTTGAAAGCAGTTTCTCGTGATGTCAAATGAGATGCAGGAGCCATGTTTGCCATATCGGAAGGCGCTGGTTCAATCACTTGTCCAAAGTCAATAAGGATACCGTCCATCTTTGGTGCATCTGACGAGAACTGACTGCCTGAGGACTGCATTGCGAATGGTGACGAGTTCCAACCGGCATTGACAGGCATATCCGTTCGAACGTGTCCGCCGGTTCGTTGACCGATAGGTGCCAAGTTTATATCTTTCCTTTGTCGCTGTTCTCCCTCCCATAACATTGTACCTTGTTGACCCTCGTTGTTGACATCGCCCAAATCAAGGCTTCCGAGAGTGCTGATGCGGCCAGGATGATCGTTGGAAAGGTTCCAACCACAGTCAAGCTTTTTGTCAAACATCTTGCGTCGCTGCTCGAATATGTCTTGGAACCCAGCCATGTCGGAGTTGGAACGTGCGAAGGTCTGTTCAGTCGTTGAGCTGCAGGCAGGATTGTAGATTTGGTAAGGCGAGTGTAGCGATATCAAGAGCTTGTCGGCCAAGGATAAAAGCAAATACTAACAATGCAAACAATGATACCAATTGATGCATCAAGCTTTGAACTTCCGGAGAAGCGCCAAAAGGGTCCTTTCCCTTCTCTTTTCTTTCCGTGCGTTTCAGCTGAACACATGAAGGGTATGCGACTGAGTTTCCAGCGCAATGGGAGACAAGGGTATATCTATTCTATCATGCGCCAGACACGTACCGGGAACGGCAGATTCCTGTGAATACAACTACTACACCCTACGTACTCCTCTTTTCCACATCCACGAGTCCTGCCTTTTCCTTCACAGAGGGGGTGAGCGATCCCAACTGGCTGTTAGAAGTCTCGGCGGACGCAATAACGGGTACATCGGAAGTATATTCGACATCGCCACCGGAAGAGACGGAAGGAATGATACGAGTATCTTCGGTAAGATACTTGGGAGGCCAGAACCAGACGTAGACCGAAATACCAAGCCAAAGTGGAAGCTGTGAAAGGAGGCGGAATTGAGCGACCAAGAAAATGAGGAGTCAAATACAGACACTAACCGTGTCCAAAAGGTAAAAGTATGGCTGCCAGAAACGAATGAACATGAGTAAAAGGCTTGAGGAAAGGGGATCGAGAAGTCACATACCTCGTGAGTGTTGAGATAGCCGGTGTATCCTTCACTCAGCTCGATTGTTCGGTACACGCTTCGAATCTGCTCAGTGGTGAAGAATGAGAATCGCGTTCATGAAATTGACTCTACCACTAACCAAGAACATGATGCAAGTCCACCCCAACGCCAGATACAATGACTTCCAACCTTTTTGATTCCAGATAACGGAATCATGCTTCCACCTGATCATTGAGAAATGGAAATAAACACGTCAGCGCATACAACAATGTAAAGATCTGTTCAGCTGAGTACTTACACCCGCCAGAAGAACATCAGGTAAACCACAGTGAAAAATGCAAAACTCGCCAGTTGCAGAGCGATACCCGCGAGGAAGACCTTGCTTCCGACATCACGAAGTTTGCTATCTTGCGCAGTGGAAAGCCCACCTCCTGCCGCTTGAACGAGGAAAGTGCAGATGTCTGAGCCGACAAAGATTCGCATGATCTTGTTCGGGTTGATGGGTTTCAGGTGGCGGTGTCCGTTGAGATGGTTGGTGATGCGACCGAGAAGAATATAGTCGGCTATAAAAATTGGTAAGGGTTAAGTGTTTGGGTCTTTTGGCATGAAATCCCGAGATTTGGCATTTAATCGCGAGACTTACCTGCCAGAAAGGCACATGGCTACCAACAGTATTTTCCAGGATGAGCATGTTGAAAGTGAGAAGCACGGCGATGTCTCCACTTACCGATAAAACTACAAACAAGTACTCCACAATATAAATTCCGGTGCTATGAGGGTTACTTCGGAAGGGTATTCTCATAGTCAAGCCCAACCCTTCACCTATTCGGAAAGATAAATGTCAGCCCAGTTACAATCCTGCGCTTGCGGGCTTGCTTACAGTATGCGCCAATTACCAGACACAGCAACCATTTCCCGCCGTACCGATAAAGCTCTGCAGGTCAAAAAATATCAGCGGATGAAGCGAACAGGGTTCAAGAGGCATACCCACGTATAGTTAATAGAATCGAGACTAGGAAATATAGCGACAGAGAGAGAACAGCCGCCCAGAGGACTGGAATATAGCGCAATGGGTTGCATCTGCCCAAGGGCGGAAAGAGCTTGTCAGCTGTTGCCAGTTCGCAATCGGTTTTCGCGATTGACACTCACACATCGTTACCTGGATCAGCCTATTAAGGGGAAAGATGAAGTATTGATCAGTCTTTCTTGGTTGTACGATTGAATATGCCAGGGCAACCTACGAATGGGTCTTTCGCACAAAACTCCGAGTTCTTTCGGGCTGCAAAGGCGCCTGTGGCGCTGAGCAGGACAGCAACAGCCACCTGACTAGGCAGGCGCCCCAAGGTGGATCTCCCTAGTAGACCAGGCATTATATATACCAGGGGGACGTAATCGAAGCCGATGCCGGTATTAGGTACTGATATACAGCTTGGGTATACGCACCAATTATGGGCTGAATCGAGGATCGGGAAATATTTTGGGCAGACTTGTGGTCATTCGGTAGATATATTATTCCCTTGTATACGAGTATAACGCCACCACCATCACTGACGGTCCACGAGCTGCCCGATGCAACGACGTGGCCAAGCACAGGCAGCGTCCAAGCCTACCCAAGCATTCCCCGCTTGAGCATTCAGCGCTCGAACAAAACAAAGAATGGCACGACGATGGAAACCTAAAAACGGCTCCGAGGGAATAACCAGTTGACAACCCGCTGAATAACCCAAGCAAGCCTGCAGCTCAACTAACGCCGAGGTAGGGGCTCCGCCGGCATGGTCCGGATAGCTCCCGGAGAACTTAGAAGCTCCGATGGTTACATCAGCTTTGAATCGGACTGGCTCGTGGTAATCAACCAGGATTATCGTCATCTCATAGCCTTCGCTGACGATTGTGTAGCTGATTGTGATGGTGGAGTATGATATGTAGGGCAGCAACGCACATCATTGCTGCTATCTGCTGTTTGAGCTACTAGATTGTTGCTGCGAAAACGATCATCGCTGTGGAATTTCGCATTTCGATGGTCGCTGCTGATGAGATAATAGATGCTCTTCAAGGCATCTCCGCTGTGCGGTGCGTCTCGATTGAGAGAAAGACAAGTGTGTCAGAGTTCTCGACTCCGGACCTACATTGCCGTGAGGGAAAGGGGAAGTAGCTTGACTAGCATTATATGTTACATTAACGAAGGACATCAATACAGTACATGTAGTGCTGCGACCGCCCTGCGTGAACACGTCAGAAATCTAGAAGCGCAGGATTGACTGCTTACCTAATAACATGGCAGCGCAACACCTCCGCATCGACAGGGTGTGTGATCTCACTCGTCCTTTCTATCAGCAGGAACAAGGGGGCTTCCACAGACGTCTCGCCTCCTGAACCGCTCCAGTTTGTTATCGTCAAGCTCACTTGGGAAACAGAGTCCAACCTTCCATTCACCATTTGTTGGACCTACACAGTCGAATGAACAGCTTTGTCGCAATCCTCCATCATCCAGCACCGATGAACAGCGGACTTAGGCATGAGTAATCACATCGACCCGACTCGTGACCCTAACGCAACTCTTGATCAAACATACCCAGCTACGAGCGCTTCCAAAGGATCCAATAAGTCTACAAATAAGAGACGAGGGAAATCCACAGAAAAGCCGGCGCCAGCCATCAACACAATCACCCGAACATCCTGCCGCATCAATCCTGCCACTTCCGCCACCGCTTCACAGCAATCTAGTATTTCTGGTGTATCCACTGCACTTGCCTCTACAAGCAAGCCTCCGCAACCTCAGACCGCACATCCATCGGGCAGAAGGAGATCGTCGAGATTGTCACTTGTGACTGACCAGGCGGACGAAACCGAAGTACCAGCAAACAGGAAGAGCAAGCGTTTCGTTGAACCAGCGTCTCTGACAGAAGCAAGTTGCAGAACGTAAGTCTATATTATCTCTTTCTTGTGTCGATTGCAGTCACACAAAGCGGCAGAGGCGGTGTGTTGCGGTGACAGTGGCTCCTTTCATTCGTTTGAGCACCGCCTTTGAGCTTTGGTACGGTCATAATTTGCTACTTTACTTTCGAAATCTCGTCTACCGAGCTGGGGCTAATCTGTATTGCATCACTTTTCTTCCTTGACTGCCTTGCCGACATGCACGTCTAGTCGAATCGTCGAGGATACTCCATCTCGCAAGTCCTCTAGCCCTCTTACCGAAGAATCAACCCACTCGGACAGCAAAGGAAAGAAGCGTGCTCGAGACTCTTCCTCGACGAACCAGACTGAGACATCGCCTCAGTTACCAGCAAACAAACGTACTAAACGCTCAATAAACAGACAGCTGCAAAAAGGTACACCGGCCAGCTCGAGCAACTCGAGACCAACTCGTTCGAAAGGGAAAGGAAAGGAGGCGGCACCCAACAACGAGACTAGTATGAGCACGAAGGGAAAGGGAAAGGCTGGATCGTCGAGAAAAGCGAAGTGAGTCAGATCAAGATGGTGCTTCGTCTTGCAACGGATCTTACTGACACGTTTACGCGTGGACATCAAGACTTCCAAAGAGAGAAAGAATGGCTTCTAGTCTGGCAGATGCAGCGCTGGAATCCGAGGAAGACGATGGTACGAATTCCGACGTTTTGGTTAATTCGTGCTGCAACCTAATACTTTCATCTCTGACGCATAGAGAATATGTTCAACGGGTTTCCGTACGATGACGATGGGGATTTCGATATGGACGACTTTGCCGATATGCTTCCGACATCAAAAGATGACAAGGGAAAAGAGATGGACGAGTCCGGAAAGAAGACCGGCGTGACGTCTCCCCTTCCTCCTACACACGGGACTTCAAGCAGTCACAATCGTGCGACTCGGAGCAAGAGCTCCACTCAGAAGAAAGCGAAAGCGACAAAACTCACCGGTGACGACGCGAACTTGGCAGCTTCTGGTTCACACGATTCGGAAGATGGCTTCGACATTGGCGCATTCGAGGCGGATTATGTCGATGACGACGGAGATGATGATGACGACGATGATGACGACGATAACGATGATGATGACGAGGACGACGATGAGGGAGAAGACGATGTCGACGCGGCCACCGATCATGTTGGTAATCAGGATGCAGCTACCGATGTTCCCAAGCCTCGGCCTAAATCAGCAAATGCCAACAGAACAGGGGGCACTGCCCTCAGTGGAAGCGCCGCAACTGCTATGGAACGGCTTCAAGAGGCGCTTCGAGCGGAAGGGTTTGGCGGAGCTGGTAGCCAGGAAGCTGCTGAGGCATTCCTCCGCGATGCACGTGGTCTGTTCGGAGGCTTCTACGGTCTAGGCGGCCTCGGAGTTGGTGCGCCTGGCGGTGGCTCATCAAAATGGAAGAGAATTCTTAAGGAACTCAAATCGCCGAAAGCTAGTGTTCGGATGGATGCGTTGAATGAGGCCGTAAATGAACTCGCCATCAGTACCGAAGATCAACTTGTCAGTTTTCCTTTGGACGCCGCTGTCAAAGAGTTTATCGCAATCATGGACGGCGAACCCAATATCGACAAGCAAGGTGGAGACGAGGATGCAGTCGACGAGTACGGCGCAGAAGATGCCGACTTGGCTGCCGCGATAGCAATGAGTACAGGTGGAGCTATGCCTGATGAAGAGGACCAACAGGCTCAGATCATTGCATGTCGATGCCTGGCAAACTTGATGGAAGCAATGCCTCACTCTGCTCACACCATCGTTGCTCACGGTGCAGTCAAGGTGTTGTGCTCTAAACTGCTGGAAATTCAATACATCGAGCTGGCAGAACAGGCATTGAGCACTCTCAAGAATATTTCGAAAGAGACAGGCTCCGCGATCGTTCGTGGAGGGGGTCTTGGGGCCATGCTCAACTTCCTCGATTTTTTCTCGACTCACGTACAACAAACAGCTTTGTCCGCCGCCGCCAATTGTTGTCGGAATCTCTCTCCCGAATACTTTCCGATGATCCGAGATGTCTTCCCGATGGTCAGAAACGTGCTTGGATATCCGGACAGCAAATTGGTCGAGCAAGCTTGCACGATCGTCATCCGTACACTTGAAAGTTATCGACATCGCGCCGATCTGCTCGAGCAGCTCCTCGACGCCGATACTATACGCGCGATCAACATGCTTCTACTACCAGGCGGTGCGTCATCAGCCCTCTCAGCGATGAACTACACCCTCCTCGTTAAAGCTCTTACGACCGCCGCCCGAGCATCACCAACTGTCACCATGGCGCTTTACGAAGCTGAGGTACACAATTCACTGTATCACAGTCTCACGGGTGTCTTACCTTCGTCACACGAAGAGGTTGATACTGCCCCTGCTCCGGCTGAAGCGGTAATCATGCAAAATGTCGGACAAAAGCCAAAAGAGCAGATTGAGGAGGTTTTATCCCTCGTGTGCGAAATCCTCCCGCCTTTCCCGAAAGAGGGTGTGTTTGACGCTAGAAACTACTCCGAACGCATGTTGGCAAGATACACAGAAGGCAAAGCGAGACTAGCGAAGGAGGAAATTGACGGCGACCGATCTGAGAAGAACTTGGAAGATACGGTACAAGCGATGCGCACACGTAGCCACATTGTCCCTCCTGCGACGAGCACCCCACCAGCCGAACCCAGTAATTCCGAGCTTTCGGGAAACGACAATTTTGCACTGAAAGCAGCAGCTGCTGTCAATGCTGCCCAGCACAAAAAGGAAGCCGATCGACAGTACAACCGAAGAAAAGAGCTTCTAGAGGCGAAGTCTGATGTCGTGATAGGATTTATACGTGTCATGTTACCGGTTCTCGTGGAAGTTTACGGTGCATCGGCAGCTACGAAAGTCCGGATTAAGGTTCTTGGCGCTATTTCTCGAGCTATAGCCTTTTGTGATGAGGAAAAACTGGGACACGCTCTCAAGGTGAATAATTCTTTTTACGCCATCTTGGGATATCACTAACTCTTCCACGTCGGATAGTCGGTCCCACTGGCCAGCTTTTTAAGCTCGATCTTGTCCAACAGAGACAATGAAGCCTTTGTGCTAGGAGCGTTGCAAATTATCGAGCTGCTCATCTCCAAAATGCCTACGATATACAGTCGGTCTTTCCACCGAGAAGGTGTCTTCTTCGAGGTCGAGAGACTCGCAAGAGATCAACTTTCGCCCACAGCCAAGTCTCAGCAACGTGAGCAGCAGCAGCAGCAGCTCAAGGAGGCAAGCGGGCCCACTCGTCGTCTTGCGGTCAAGACTCCTCCGGACATTGCCGCTGCGTCTACACCGCGAACTCACCCTGACAAGTCTTCCGCTACGGCATCCGCTGCGAGCAAATCCAAGAAAGTATCGTCCGTCCCATCCGATCCACATGACGTCAATGTCGTTCGAGCACGAATCATTTGTATCAAGGCAAATTTGGGCGACGATTCAGTTAGCGAACAGGAACGACTGCTGTCATCACCGGCCGCCACAATTGTCAAAGGACTCCGTCAGCCAGACCTTTCTCTCGATGGTTTCCGAAGTCTAATTCATGACGTTGCGTTGATATTGACGAACGCAGACGAGCCTCTTTCCAGCTTCGAGTTGCTGCAAAGTGGACTTCTCGATAGGCTTATGGAGCTTATCGCGGATCCTCAAATCCCGGTGGTCGACGCCCGTCGACGCGTGCTATTTGAGGAGCTCACAATTGGTAACGGCGAAAACACAGCTCTTTTAGCTTTGATTAAACGCCTGCAAGAAAGCTTGAGTCGAATGGAAAGCTTCGAAGTCGCATCGGCATCGTCAGGCCTAGAAGAATCCAAAGGAAGCTCGTTGAATAATCTCGTTCGACAAATACGACTTCGATTGGTGGCACATGAGGGAACAGATGTCCCCCGTGTCTGCAAAGACATGGTGGTGAGTGTTCAAGCGATAGCGCCGTTGTCGGCTATCAACAGTTGGCTGCGTTCGCGAGTGATATCCATCAGCAATGGAGGTACCGGAGCCGCAAACGGCCTTTCCTCGATGCTGGAAGCTGCTTATGCCAGTCGCCCTGACAATCAAAACAGCTCCTCTGCTACCGGGACTGCTAATGTGGCCGCCACTACAAGGCTGGATAAGAACACTGGACAAGCTGTAACACAAGGCGGCACTACGAACAAGCAGAACAGCTCGGCTACCGTCGACACTACCCCGACTCAGCGAAAAAGCGCTCGATTGCGAGGCAAGGGACCAGAAGAATCCCCTGCAAAGCAAACCGAACAGAAACCCCCTTCGAACGGTGTATCGTCACAGCAGGTCATTAAAAGCAATGAAGAAGGTCACAACGCTGACGATATCGTTGGTGGAGATGATGTCAACGATCAAGACGATGATCACGTGGACGATGAGGGTGATTCCGACATGGACGACGATTACGAGGACGTCATCTTCGAGGACGATATGGCAGAGGACATGGACGACGATATCGAACGTCCGCAAGAACAGACTGTCGACCTGTCGATACCTGAGGATGGCTCGAAGCCCGAGGCGACGACACCTTCTGGCACGAGAGTCGCAACGCCCACGAACGGAACTTCTGCCGCCGAGACATCTAAAGCTGCGGATCTTCCGCCTAAATTGGGATCTTATGCTGCGGCTGTTAGGGCGCCTCCAAGCGATTGGCATTTCCAGTTCTATATTGGCGAGGACGAGCTGTCCATGTCTGACACCGTATATGGGGCGCTTCATCGAACTCAGAGTGTGACATCGGGTGGGAAGCCAAAGCAATCCATCTTTTGGCAACAGCCTGTGATCAAGTTCAAGAAGGTTGACGGCCCTCCGCCTTCGCTCGGCATACAGTCAGATGCCCCAGCATCTCTAGAGCCAGGATCGATATCCGCCCTGCCACCGAGTTTGCCAGTCGAGAGTGCTCAAGCTACAGTACTGCGAATGCTCCGGGTTCTTCACGCTCTTAATACAGAAAGAGAGGACAGTCGAGTCGGCAACCATGCTGTCGTCGACGAGGCGGCTTTCATTAACCCTAAATTGACTGCCAAATTCACTAGGCAACTGGAAGAATTGGTGATCGTAGCTAGTAACTGCCTACCCGATTGGGCTATCGATTTGCCCAATCACTTTCCGTTTCTCTTCCCGTTCGAAGCACGCTACACCTACCTTCAGTCAACATCGTTCGGATATTCCAGACTGGTCAGTAAATGGATGGCCCAACAAGGCCCGACGGATAGCAGCCGGCGATTAGGTATGCTCGATGTGTTGCCTCGGGTGCAAAGGTCACGGGTACGTATCAGCCGTCATAAATTGTTGGAATCGGCAACTCGAGTGATGGAGTTGTACGGAAGTTCACCCGGTATTCTCGAGATCGAGTATCAAGACGAAGAGGGAACGGGTCTCGGGCCGACACTGGAGTTCTACACACTGGTTTCCAAGGCGTTTGCGGAACGGAGATTGGGAATGTGGAGAGATGAAGACGAGAGCTCTGGTGGAGCCTATGTACATCATCCTCATGGCCTCTTCCCTCGTCCTCTCAACCCCACCAGCCCTTTACAGCATCCATCCAGGAGCGACTATCCCCTATTCAAATCTCTCGGGACTTTTATTGGCAAGGCGTTGCTCGACTCACGAATCATTGACATCAATCTCAACAAACTCTTCCTCCGAGCGGTCATGGGCGAAACATTGCCTCTCGACTCTTCCACCCTGCGGCAAGTCGACCCCAGTCTCGCGCGGACGGTAGACAAGCTAGAGTCAGTCGTGAACGCAAAGCTAGCTATTCAAAGCGACCAAACTTTGTCTGAAGATGAGAAAACTCAGCGTATCAATGACCTTCGCCTAGATGGCGTCGCAATTAGTGACCTAGGTCTGGACTTTGTTCTTCCGGGTGCTCATGACATCGAATTGACCGTAAGTCTGACCTTGTGACCATAGCAGTCAAACAAACATTGTTGACCCTGTTCTACTTCTCGAATAGCCTAACGGAGCAAACGTGTCAGTCACTGTCGAAAACATTGAAGATTACACTTCCGCGACACTTGACTACACGCTCAGGAAGGGGATCGAACGGCAAGTTGAGGCATTCAGGGAAGGTCAGTCTGAGTTTCGGCTAGGCTGTGCTCGGGGCTCCATTGAATCTCCTTCCACACTCCGCTATGTTGTTACAGGATTCTCCATGATATTTCCGATCAGCGATCTTGGGGTTTTCTCGCCGTCGGAGCTGGTCCTGCTATTTGGCAATCCAGAGGAAGACTGGTCTAGGAGCAGTACGTCTCTCTTCAAAGCATGATATTGCAACATTGCCTGACACCTTGGTCGATCTGTAGCTCTTGAACATGCCATCAAGGCGGATCATGGGTATAACGCGGATAGCAGACAGATCAGGTATCTTATCGACGTGATGTCTTCCTTTAGCAAGGAGGAGCGTAGAGCTTTCCTGCAATTGTAAGTTTGACCGTCTTACAGCGACTGTCATTCGCTCAACGACTGAAATTTCCTCTCAATTGTGATAGCGTGACTGGAGCCCCCAAGCTACCTATTGGAGGATTCAAGGGTCTCCATCCCCAGTTTACAGTCGTAAGGAAACCTCATGAACCTCCATACAAGCCTGACCAGTACCTGCCAAGTGTCATGACATGCGCACAGGTAAGTGCAAAGATTCGTTCTTCAGGCATGGAGCGTTCACTGAGCTCGAATGTACTTCGTTTTACAGTACTTCAAGATGCCCGAATACAGCTCGAAGGAAGTTTTGAGCTCTCAGATAAAGAAAGCAATGCGTGAAGGAGCGAATGCCTTCCTGCTGTCATAGGAATAGACCAACGGTTGTAACGTCGTCGAACATTGACAAATATATTAACATTCGATATTAGGCACCTCGTGAAAAAAAAAACATTTTGGAGACTCTACATGTCCTAGGCACCCTTGAGGCCGCGTACGACGATATACCCTCGTTCTGATGGACCCCTGTCCACTCTCCACCCATCGCCTTCCAACACGTTGGCGATACCTGGGCGGAGAATCGCCACGTGGTTTGTGGAGTGTTTTCCGACGCCGGTGATGATCCTGAAGGGTTTAGCGGGTGTGGGGACTGAAATAAAGAGAAGGACTCAGAGACGTATCGGCAAGACAAATATAATAATCGGCTCACTGAAGTTCTGGGACGCATGCCAAGCTTCCACGCGTTCCCGACACACGCTGGACGCCTCTGCCAACGTCAAGTGATGAATGTCTATGCAGAATTGATCATGTTTCGAACTAAGAAAGGGGACGATTGTCAGTACCGTATCCGCTGTTCGGGACATCATATACCAGGAATATCTGCTCGACTTACCTTTGCTTCTCTACCAGCTCCCTTGCAGCTCTGAGATCCCATAACCGCGCTTGTTCAGCCGCCGCCCTCGCTTGCGAAGCGTAAAAGGCAGCGACCTGGGTGCCATTGCCTTTGACATTGGCGCGGAAGTATTTTCCAGCTTGTCGAATGGCATCCTGTCTCTTCTGTCTTTCTGCCAGAGCTTTCCGTCGACATTCATCCATTGTGTAATTCAGAATATCTTCGTTATCTGTGTAAAGAGCGCCAGGGCGGCTATCCTGTGGTGTTGCTCCCTTTGCATATGCTGGAATAAAGTCTGCCAGAGGGTGTAAGGCTCCTGCTTTTTTCAGCTTCAGACTCTTGTCAATGGTACGCCAATTCTGAGGATGCTCCACCGTTCGTTTCGAGCGCTTCGATTTCTGCGTAACAGGAAATGTCGGCGAGGGTGGAAGGACCGATGGAGGACCCAACGTATGAGCGAAATTTGAGGTTTGAGTTGTCGGTAACGTGATGTCGGGTTTCTGACCTGATTGCTCGTGGATATGACTAGCCCAAGCAAGGTCATCTGAAGTGGATAACATAGCTTCCTTGAGAACACTGACGAGATCGAGAGCAGCAGCGACATCGCCTGCAGTCGATCGAACACATAATTCCAGGTCCTTTGGGTCCAAGAATGAAAACTCGTCTGATGACTCGCTGATTTCCTTGAACATGTCGATTTCGCGGATGACCTGGGACCTTGGAACCGCGATTGACTCTAAAGCAGCTCTCATGGCAGCGAACCCAGAGATATAGCTGGGTGACTGCAAGTATTTCAAGAAGTGTGCTACCGTTGCTTTTTCGTTTCGACAGAGGCTTGAGAGATGCGTGGCGAGCGAAGTCAGCCTGAAAGAAATGGCGACAGGTGATTCCCGCTTCGACGTGCTGGTAGGTGCAGATACGGTGGTTTGCTGCAAAGACGCCGACACACGTGGAACCGACTTTGCGGGCAACGGCGACGCATCGAGCTGAGTGCGTTTTCGTCGTGACACGCTGCTCGTTGATTTCGCTGATCCCGCGCTCTCGTCTCCGGAACTGACGTACGATGTTTCTTCGACATGAAGAGCGGAAGCGAAACGATTCGCTAGATTGATTGGCCCCTTTCGCTTGACTTCCAGACGCCGCGGTGTAACGGCTAGATTGCTGATCCTACAGGTATTCCCCAGTGCCACGTGGTTTGCGCTGGGTGCTGGCGCCGCTTTGACCTTGCCATATAGAGGTACAGCCAATGAAAGCGGACTGTCGTTTGGTTTAGGTCCCAAAGGCGGAGATTTTTGGCGTTTCACAGATTGCTTGACCGGCACAGTAGGCTTGGCCTCATCCGCAGACGTATCGGTGTCTTGTTTCAGCGGAGATGTTTGGCGTTTCACAGCAGGCTTGGCTTCATCTGCAGACGTATCGGTGTCTTGTTTTTTCTCCTGTCTTACTTCCAGACTCGGTCCCAGTCCCTCCATTTCCTCATCATCGCTCCACGTTCCCCTCTCTTGTGCGTCTCGAATAATCTCTACGCTAAGGAGCGCTTCAATAGCTTTTTCGATTGGATCGCCGCACCCTGCTTCGGCCTTGTCCCAGACTTCTTGGATTTGATGACGAGGGCTGCAGTGACGTTGACTTATAAGTAGGAGATCCGTAAAGTGAAAAGACTTCGCACAACTTACATGGACGCAAATACCTCGGTCAAGAAAGTCATCGGGTCGAAAGATGTCGTCCCGCTAGCATCGTCATCAGTCGTCATTCCCGTCTCGGGGTCGCTTTCAGCGTTGTAACTATCCGTGTCTGTACCTGTGCCAATTTCCACTGGTGGAGCTTCAGGTAGCACTTCAACAAGCGTTTTCGGCATGTCGTCGATTAAATGTGGGAGGTGGATTGACTCTAGATCGAGGCCGGAGCGTTTGCGCGTCGCAGTAGGCCTGGTTAATATAGTGATAGGGGATTTAACCGCGACCGCTTCGAGATGATTGTCGACTTGATTCGGAGAATCTTGTATTGTAGCCGTTTGCCGTTCGTAAGCTCCATGTGACAGCTTGCCAGATCCATTACTGTTGTGCCGCAGTAGTATTTGGTTGGCTGACCGAGCCCTTTTCGTCTTGAACCGTTTAACCGGAGCTGTCGTTCCAAAATCTCGTGAAATGATCTGCGGAGTGTTTTCTGCTTCATTCGACTGTGACCAGACGGAACTGATAGACGATGACGTCTCACTGGATCCAAGTATCGGCCTTCCATTTGCTACGGGTAATCCCAATCCACCTTCTTGCGAGCTCGATTTCAGACTTTTGCTGCTAGAGCTTTGAACTTGTAGGTAATCACTAAAGTTGTCGTCCAGGTCGTCGGGTACTGCAGACGCCTGTAACATGCCAAGATCTTCCTGTACGTTTGGGAGAGCCGCGTAAAATCCATCGGGAGAGTAGTCGGCTAGTATCGCGAGGATTAGGGGCTCATCAACAAGCGGGTAGTCATCCTATCAAGATGGGTAGAGTCGCAGGTATGTTAGCTACCGACATTACGAAGACACCGAATATGCGACTTACTGCCAATGAGCTTGCAGCAGCTTCCATCTCTCCCTCTGCCCAACGTCCTTTTGTATGCCGAGGTGCATCATCCAAACCCAAGATCCTCTTTTCCGGCTTCCTCTCATCCCTACCAAGCTCTACCTTTGATTTCCCAATCTTCGAAGACAGCTTACCAACGACGGGAGTGTTCAACCCACTCCCTGCGGCGGTAAACGTCGTGGTCGCTGCTTCATTTTGATTTCGTTTTTTGGGCATTGCACGAGAGCCCGAAGAGGTGGAAACGATACGACTGTGGTCTGCTGGGTTAAGATACGGTCTCTAGTTTCTGGTAGTATAGTTGAATCGCAAGAAGATGCGAAACTGTGGACGTCTAAGTAGATCGCTACTGCTAACTCGCTTCTTACCCCTCTTTCAGCTAAATCGTAACGACATGACGTCTCCTCGCGGAGTCTAGTCTAGTCTGCTCTTCGCATCGCGATCGAATAAAGATCGCGACGACGACCTCTTCTTTCCGACTTGTTTACTTTGTTCAAGGCCTAACAAGATCATCAGGGGGCTCCCTTCCGTTACCATATCCTCTTCAGGGATTAGTTCACGGTGCATCGCATGCATGTATCTCCCTCTATATTTCTCTTGTTTTGCATCACCGTACATGTTTCCGAGACCAGACCAAAATAACGTGTACAACTGGAACGTATTATCGCCAAAACACATTACCCACAACGCTACTAAAATTATCAATCACAAACTGTATTTACCCATTTACTCTTGACAACAAGCATGTTGCTACATCTAGATTGCAGCCCCTGGATGACAAGCAGCCCAGTTTTAGCATCTCTGAATACATCGACTTCTTCCATACGACTTACATTCCATCCTGTCCTTCGGCTTGGACGAGCTACCTCCCCCAATACTTCCCAAGAAATCGGTAGGATCGGCAAAAGGATCATTCGGGTCCAGCAGCCCACCTCGAGCGACCCTTTCGTCTTCATCGTCATCGAGCGCAGCATAGGAAGGTTGTTCGATGTATCCACCTCGGCCTCCAGAGGTGCCGGCGGCGAGTGATTGTCGACGAGATGCGGCTCGAGAGCGGGCACGGGGTTGATCGTCCGAGGAGTAGTCTTCGAAGTCGGAAAAGTCGGAGAGGCTCCTGTAAAGAAATTAGGGCATGATTATCAATAGGTGCGCGCTTTGTGGTTCATGAAGACGGTGACTCACCCTCGACCTTCCTCACTGATCTCATCAGGACTCATAGGGGGTGGAAGTCTACTCGCCGGTGCATCTTCATCATACCTCTTATCATAATACTTTGCAGATTTCCCAGCAGCACGTCGTTCCTTTGCCTTGTCCACCTCAAACTTTTGTCGTTCCTGCAACTGCCACATTTCACCCGTACGTTGCGATTCCAGGCTTTGTGCCGCGAGGCGGCGTCGGACTTCCTCCATTTCGCTTTCGGATTTCGCCCGTTTGGTTTCTTCGTCTTCCGCTTCGTGTTCAGAGTCGGAATCGAGTTCGGCGGGTTTGCAAAGCTGTGAAAAGAATTGTTAGCGTAGGGAGCTTGAGCAGCGTTTACTTGCGCGCTTACTCTATCGTAGAGTTGGATAGCTTCGACAATCTTTTCGTTGGCCTCCAAAAGAGTTCCAACGTATTCCTCGTCATTCACGAGCTGTATATAGGTATGAAGAGGCTGTTTAGCAAAACCTAGGCCGTCGCAGCGCAGCATACACGCACCTGGATGAATCGGATAATAGGTCTTCGAGCAACCTTTGCCTTTTCCAAATTATCCTGGACTTTCAAGTTTTCTTGTAATCGGTCTTTCGAACGATCGACGAGCTGTAGACGAGTCAAGCACACGCTTCAGCCCATGTCTACGTGTATATACCAAAGAGACGTTCTTACCCTGCACGCATTGACAAGGTTGATGGCCGCCTGACTAGCGTTGGCGATCGAAATAAGGATCTGAGGCTTCTCCTTTTCAAAGTTGAACGGAGGCCGCTTGGGTTGGTTCTTGGCTTTTTCCTTTGCCAGCCTCTCCTTTTCCTTCAGACTTCGCCTGTTCATCTCTTCCTCTGTCAACTTTTGTCGATAGAGCTCTGCCTTGGCCTTTTCAGACTCCTTGTTCTTTAGCGCCCGCTCTCGTCTCTCGATCTCCGCCTCCCTAGCCTCCAGAGCCGCTCGAGCCTCTCGTTCCCTCTTGCGTCGTTCGGCATCTTCTCGCAGATCAGAATAGTCGGCGTAACTCGTGTCACGAACGCCACCGGAAGGTGCCCAAGAATGATCCAGGTTTTCAAATCCGTTGGTTGGCTTTCGTACGGGGGTGGTATCATCCATCGAGGTCCTTGGTGTGGCTCTGGCAACCGGTGGTGCGACCTAGACACAAACAGACGTTCAGGATTCGGTGCGTCTTTTAGTTTCCTGGATAGGTTCTTACCCTCTTGCCGGAATACTGCGCATATAGTCCCGCCAACTCCTTGTTCTTGGGATCGTCCTAAGCAGTCCGAGTGAATTAGAGGCTGGCGCGAAGGGAAACGGCGTGAAAAACGACTCACAGCAAAGGCCAAAGACCATGCATGGAATACGGACAACAACTTTCGTTTCACTTGAGGGTCCGTCAACGACTGTAAAGTTGTGAATAAGAGCGGTCAGGAACGCTGTGCAACCTCTCACCGAGGAGGGATGCCACGTACGTCTGTAGCCATCTCCCTCAATCGTTGTATTAGTTGAGCGTTTGCAAATGAATGCTGATAGCCTTTGGTGCCATTCTCCGACAGTGCACGCAGAATCTGACACAACATCGTGAGTCAGGCAATGTTGGACAGTGTTTACAAACAGAGACTCACAGTCAACGCTCGAAGCTGTCGATGAACATTCCCATACTTCAACTTTTTCCTGATAGCCCTCGAACTCTCTGCAACTCCCTCAAACCCCAACAGGCGGATACTCTCCATCAATTCCGTCACACCATCGAGCGAATCTTCCGTGTACCTCTCCGAAGTGAGGATTTCTACCCAGTCGGTGACGGAAGAATGTGGCTTCTCCCCTTCCAGCGTCGCCAAGATTGACTTTGCTTCTCGAAGTCTTTGTGCGTACTTTGACATTGCGTGAGATTGTCGCGGCGGTGTGGTGGTACTGGCGGCTCTATGTAACTACAATTGTTAGATGACTGGCTGTAATTTCATTAAGGCAGCTGCAGCACGATAGCAAGCTCTCTTTGCCCGGCTGTCTAGCAACGAATGCCCCGCAAGGCATTACGTCAATAATCGTCACTCTAGTCCGCGGATCGAGCCAGCCAGGATTGAGGCGGAAGCTAACCAACTGGACTGCCGTGCACCGACGCATCGACATGGGTTGTGTCTGTGAAAATGTTATAAATTAGTTCGCGTCTATATCACGCGAGCCGGGATCATAGGGACCCGTGAGGCGCGGTAATGCGACGCCGCTGGTGTACACTAATGTGCACTGGCAACCCGACTGCTGTGGCCTCAATACATGAGGGGTGGGGAACTTAGTAGCGTTCCTTGGCTTGCGAGTTCAGGGAACGCGGAAACTTCTTGCTGCGTAGATGGGGCGCTCGTCGGTCCTTTCTTTTGATAGGGGTATTTTCTGCAACAACTGAACATCTTTGTCATCCCTCGTATGCTTCTGCTCAATTCTATTCTCAAGTGCAGAGACCATACATTCGTATCTCGTATTGGCATTGTCCGAACTTGACCCGCTGCCACCAATAATGTACGAGCTCGGCCTTCCAGCTCTCTGGCTGTGACAGGGTGGTGGGGATCATCATGGACATTTGACTGATCATTCAGATCGCCGATGCTGAACGACGATCCAGCCGACTTGCATTGTCAAGATTTGGCCAACAATAATAATGGACGTCCTTTCGTCCTGCAGGCTCTGTCATCCGGCAAGCTCAACAGGGATCACCATGCACGGTGACCTCGCAAAGCCGTGCTCGCCAGCTAATGATCAAGTAATGCATATATAGAATGCATACAAATACTAGAAGAATAAAGCTTACAACGATTTACGTGTTTAGTTTCTTTTACAAAAATTTAGGGATTCTTACACCATACAAGCCAAGGACAAGAAGATTCTACAACATGACGGAAACGGTCGTACTGAACCATGCAGTGACGGTAAACTGAGCAAGAGAAGGGTATCGCTAGAGTCGCGCGGCAGGGATAAAACCTGAGACATATCTAGGAAGAAAGCTTCTTCTTGTTGCAAACTCGAGGAAGAACAAAGTCTTCCTCTCGGATACCTCCTCCCCAAGGTAACGAACCCTGATAAAGGCATTCACGTCAGTTGGAGAACACGCCATCGTAAAGGAAACTCGCTTACCTTGAGTCGGGCGTCGGGTCCAAGTCCTCGACTAGAGAACGCATGCCAGATAGTACACTTGTTCTCCCCGCCAGTGAGAAGCGAGTCGGCCTGCAAGATAGCATCTCGCGCGGCAGCGAATCTTAAAACAAAAGGGTCGACGTCAACAACAGCCACTGCGAAAAAGGGAGCGGCTACTTACGAAGGTCGACAAGGTTGAAGCTTCATACCGTCAACAACAAGCTGCAAAGCCAAAGTGTTCCCGTGCTTGGGAATCCTGGGCTTAGGCTTTCCGTTGGCGAACGTGGCGACGGTCTCGTTTCCACCTCGGTAATAGTCGTTGGGCTTGGTGGGATCAACGGGAGGGAACAAGGTCTTGCTGAATCCGTGCTCGGCAATGAGCAGTTCCTCCATGACAAACAAGAACTCGGCCCACACTTCGCCGATGGCATGAACACCCCAGTATCCTGGTCGGTCCAGCGTCTTGTAAGTCGAAGGGTTGACCGTATCGTTTGTCGAATATCGGTAGTTTCGAATACCCTTCGGGGTGTTCGCAGCCCACGCGCCCATACTGTAGACCTCCTTGCTGTGGTCCTTGTTATAGTTGGCATGCTCGGTGACTTGTCGAATGACGGTGGCGAAAAAGTCTCCCCATCCTTCACCCATTCCACCGGCTTCTCCGAACCCGAGACATCCCGAGTTCATAGGTCCACCGGTGAGACGGGTAGACGTACCATGGGTGAGCTCGTGAATGACGATACCAGCTTCAATGTCGCCGTCTCGGTAAGGCGAATGTGTGTTCCAGATGTACATTCGCATTCGGCCTTGTTGACCATCGGGAGGGGTCATAAAGTTGGCATTGTTGCTGGCACTGTCGTATGCGTCCTGCGCATTGCCAATGACAGCATCCCCTCCTCGGCCACCTTTTCCAAAGTTGTCCATTTGGAAGTTGCCGGAAACTTCATCGAAACCGAGTCGGTAGAGCAAGTCGTGGTACATGTTGGTCGTATAGAACAACTGGGTGACGGCCATATCGATGTATTCCTTGGGTCGCAAACCCTCATACTCTCCGTATTCGTAGTCGAACATCATGCTCGAGTTGATAGGTCGCCAGTTGTGCAACCAGTTGGACTGGCCCTCCCAGTCTTCATGGGCAAAGACATTGTTACCGCCCGTCGTCTCAAACATGGTCCAACTTTCACCGGATCGGTTCTTTCCTTGAGCATCGACAAGCGATAGCGTACCGTCCAATCCCTCGGGAACCGTAAAGTTTCCAAAGGCGGTCTTCAATCCAGTCTTCATACCCTTCACGCCAGACTTGAGGAACGTGTTGCTCTTGTCACTAAACGAGTGCCAGCCGGCAGGAGAAGCCACAACATCCCAAGGCGCACGCTCGGTCGTCTGGTTTCCCATCTCCGGGTCATTAATTCCCCAGGGGAAAACGCCGTAGCTGAATGGCTTGGCGTGCGATGGAGGTGCAGGAAGGGGCTTCTGTTTCCCTCCCTTGTGACTCTTGGTGATTTCCGCGAGGTCCCGAGTTCGGGACGAGGGAGCATCAGATGCCCAATCGACGACGTGAACGACTTGGAGATCATCAACGGCGACCGAAGCTTCGTACCAGTTGTTGTTCATCTCGACCTCGTATCGCCAAACGAGCTTCAACTCGGTCTTGTCCTCGTGATCGGAATCGACTTGTTGGTACATTAATCGCGCATCGACCTCGCCGTTGACGACGCCACCGGACCGCTCATCAGGAATGCCGCTGATGGTAATAATGGGGGGTTCCGCAGGAGCCTGGTTCGGCAAGAGCGAAGCCTTATGATGAACCGAGAGCTTTTCTCGCAGTTCCGACGACGGAGGTAATTTCTCCGGCGAAGGCGAAAGGTGGTGCAAGAGCGACACAAAAGCATCTTCTGCCGCATGGAATGGCATGCCATCACCTACGGCCGAAGCAAGGTTCTTCAAGAATGAACCCTTGGCCGAGCGGGCACACAAGACTCCGACGTGTTGTTGCATGTTCTGAAGCTGTTGCTCGGCATCTTGAAGCAGACCTTCGACCTGCTTTCGCAGTTCCGCCCTGTCGCCACCAACGGAATCCTGCTCCTCGTCTTCGCCCAGCCATTCAGCTAGATGGGTGTCAGAGCCAAAGATGACCTGCGAGGCGGCACGGATACCGGAACTCAAGACTTTCTTGAGCTTGCCGAGTTGACCAGTCGTCAAATCGGGAACAAGCTTGAGAAGTGCCGCCTTGTGATGCTCCTGCGCTTCGACAAGGGAAAGCAGGTCGCGACACTGCCGTGATGTCCTTTGAGTTTCGTCAGACTCGGTGAAGTCGGCGGCGGAAGAAGTAAATTCTGGCTCGGGGCCTTGGTAAAACTACAAGTTGATAGGGGATGCCGTCAGCGCAACCCAGAGAGAGAGAGAGAGAGCATTTGCAAGCCAACTTACGTTGTTACCGAACGCGACAACGTTTCCGTCGGCATCGATGCTGATGTTGATATCCCCATCGCCGACCTCAAGGCCATTGACGAGTTGTCGGATATAGACATGCGTAACCTGGGTGCGTTGATCGGTGTATGACTGGACAAGGGGCAGATCGATAATCCATCAGGCTTTCGATTCGAGTCTATATAATGGCAGTGAATACTCACATCATCTCGCACGTAATATCCATCGCCTTCCTTAACGTGCCGACCAAGAAGCTTGGTCAACCGCTTCTCGACGACGTGTCGTGCGACATCGAATGCGTCCTTGACATCTCGAGCGACCAACCCAGATTGAGCCTCTACGGCAAGCTCATCACTGGTCGCAGGGACATGATAAGATGCGTGCGGGTGGGACGCTCCGAAATTGAGTGTCTTTCGATAAGATACCGACGACGAGGCTGAATCGGAATGAGAGGTGTGGCTGGTCGGATGGGCTGATGTGAAAGGAGGGAGAGCCGCGAGAAGGGGAAGGAGGGTGTATAATGCTGCTAGTTTCATGGTTGACGAGGATAGGAGAGAAACGACGTGCCTTTAACTGCCATGGTAGGATTGAGATGCTATATACCTGTCTGTGGCGAGTCACCGTGCCCTCAGCCGGGGTTGCTTGCCATCGCACCATCCAAGCCCATCGGGGGCGGTGATTGACGTGCTGACACCGGTCGGCTATGAGCGAAAGACAAACCAACTCTCGGATTCTTATCTCTGCGCCCAAGAATGATTACAGAACAGCTTCCAGATCTCTGCCTTCTTCTGCCTTGTTCGACAAGGTCACAATTCCAACAGCTATTCCAACTCAGTCTACCCTGGCCTCGACGTCGCTTGATACTGGTGGATGCTTAGCCACTCACAGCTCCTCATCAAAGGGTCAGACAGCCACAATCAGAATCTCATAAATTGTCGTATTCATGTATCATCCCGAGAGGGGCGCGTGAAAGGACCGCGACTTGGATACGGTCGTGCGAATGCATTTTCATGTCGAGTCAACCTTTATGCTCGGGCACAGCTGCGCTCATCGCTTTCTTGCTTACTTCCTTTCCAGTCTTCTCACGAAGCAAGGATCAAGTTGCTGGTGCAGAATAGGAAGGACGATGTCGTGGACGGATAAGAGGATGCTAGCTACTGTCGTTCTACACAACCACCTAATGCTTACTCGACTCGGCGTATTGCATCAAGCAAAGACTAAACTCCATGACGTTTTGCAATCCGCAACAACTACCCCTGCCTCATCCTATCCGTCACATCTTCCCTGAACCAACTCACCTCGAAAAACAAACAACGCCGGCCTTACCCTCGAACCTATTTCGCAGGTAACGGCTCATCCAGAGCCTGCCAATACCAGCGACAGTAGACGTGCTCACTCCGTACCTTTTCTTCCAACAGCTGGTTCCCCCGACATTTACATGACCGCCTACGATGGCCTGATCAACTCTGACGGTCGGACAGCGCGGCTTTGTCAACGATGGCGGGAGTTCCGTCGGCGCCATCGCCCATCCAGATTGCCTAACATCGAGGCGCGATTGTTCGTACGAGCTACCCTGAGCCCTTCGAGTAGGCCTGAATTTGGCACGGGATTGGCGATGGATCAGGAAAGAGGTACAGGCGAGCAAGGGAGGACCTGGATGTGAACGCCAAGATTTAAGATTAACGTGTTGGAGGTTTGGCGTGCGACAGTGGATGGGTTGGCGATCGGGTAGAATGCAAGGACGGAAGTAGCTACGAAAGTTTGAGGCGCTTGTTCTTGTGGAGAGGGCCAGGAAAGAGGTGAGTCGGGCTTTGTGTTCCAATAAAAGATGTGGTTGCTGCTAACGCTTTGTGGTTGCCGGATTATTAGACTCGGCATGTCGGTGTTATTAAAGCTTTCTTTGCGCCTCCCATAAACATACCTTCCCAGCCCCCTTCCCTTAGAGTAACCCTGTTGCACAACTTCCGCCCAGAGAGTGGTGAGAGTGTACGGGTCCTTCGGGAGGATACTTGGTGATTTGTCGTTGGATGTAGGTACCTATACAGAAGAACAGAAGCGATGGCACCGACATGACGAGTCCAAATCTTCCGGCAACCACAAAGCGTTAGCAGCAATCACATCTTTCACTGAAATACAAATACCGACTCACCTCCTTCCTGACACTCTCCACAAGAGCAAGCATCCCTCAGACTTCCGTCATTGCACTCTACCCGATTGCCAACCCATCCGCTGTCGCACGCCAAACCTACAACACGTTGCTTGAGAAAATACCTAGACTCTAAAATTCAGAATATTCCGCCATGCATAGAGGACGTTCCTTAGAATCTTCGCCGAAGATAAGCCAGTGAGCGTTTTGTTCTTCCCGTTCGAAGGATTGCAAGGGGCATGAGACTGAGAATGCTTGCTCTTGGAAGTTCTGCGAGCTCGGTACGAGAGATGAAGTAACGGAACTTGGAGGCCGGTCGTACTGTGTGAGCAAGCTGCTATCACGGACGATAACATTCATACTTTAAGTTGACAAGACTGAGCGATCGATGTAACGTTCGGTTGAGGTAGCTGTTGAAGTAACGTAGACTGCGATTGCTATCCTTGGATAGCATCAAGGTGATTCATTTGCGAGGTCAGGTTGAGAGTGATAGGTGAATAAACATTGGACGTTCCTCCTCATGGGTCTTGATCGAACATTCCCCCATCCCCCTAGCCAATTGTTTCACCAGATACTTTACCGCATCAGGATGAAAAGCTTGAACAGCTGCTTGAACATCTGCAGCTGATCTGCCAGTTGATCTGCCTGAATGAGCTCCTGGATACTTCCTGAATGTTGAAGCTGTAATTGCTTCGTAATCATAGCTGTAATCAATGCCGTCGCTTCCGAGAGCTCTTCCGAGTACCGAGTAGAGTACCCGGTTTTGAAGCTGTTTTTGATCCGGCAGAATGCGGAGGAATTACCGACACGTGGCAGAGATACATTATGACGTACAGAGCTACAACTACTGGAATGGTTCACGGAGAACAAATGAGGTTTCGGTTTCGGTGCAGAACAGCTTACAGAAGTATCCACATTTTCCTAGCCATGACGCAACCTCTACCTTCTCCTTTCTTCCAGAACCCAAAGCCCAACTCACGGCCAGTGATTGGTTTGACAGAGCTTTTGACAGCTGACCGCATGCTCATCGCCGGAATCCCCGATCCGCCCATTGGATCGAGGCAGGAGCATATAAACTCGATGCTAAATCCCTTGGGCTGAATGGTCTTAAGGCGAGTGCAAGCATCCTTGTATGCGTCGTTCATTCATACAGCTTAGGTAGGTCATCATCGGTATTGGCTTCAGTTAGTGTTCATCACCGCTCATCCAGACCTCATTTCATTGAACAGAAAATTCTCACCCCCGAACATGGCTCAGTTTATCGCTCAAACCTTGGAAAAAATCCCCGGTGTCGATCCCCGTGTCGCCCAGCGATCTCAAGCATTCAGTGCCTTGAACGACGGTCCCGCCGAGACTGCTGCTCGATTGGCAGGTCTCGTGCAAAAGGAACACGCCAAGGATGATTCCCCTTAGTGAGTAATGCGACAGTGTCGCAACGCAAATGGGCTGAATCGATAAATCGTATTGGTCATCTGCAACTCTAGCTATACCGGAAACTTTGGTCAGGTCATCCCAGACAGTGGACACCCCCTGAACATTGGTGGTATTCCCTACCAAGGAGACACCATGTTGTTGGAGAAGCAACAGGTTTGTACTCATTTCCCTAGATGCGACTCTGAACCTTGAGTAACAGAATCTGAAATCTTCCTTCGTAGGCGTTCGACCGATCCAAGATCCAAGAGCGAATCGTCCATCCCGCCGGATGGGCCGCCTTTGGTAAATTCACCGTCACCAAGGACGTTAGCCACCTCACCAAGGCCTCCTTCTTGTCGACCGTCGGTAAAGAAACGCCCATCTTCTGCCGATTGTCCACCGTTACCTACGGTCGAGAATACCCGGACTCTGCACGAAACCCACGAGGTCACGCCGTCAAGTTCTACACAGAGGATGGTAACTACGACCTTGTTGGCTTGAACTTCCCCGTTTTCTTCGTCCGAGATCCCTTCCAGGGTCCGGACAACATTCGGTCGCAGCAACGCCACCCTAAATCGTTCCTGCTTGATTACAATGCTTGGTTCGATTTCCTTGCGAACGTTCCCGAGTCCAATCATGCCGGATTGATGCTCTTCTCCGACCACGCCACACCTGTGAGTCACCACTTTTCAGCCTACGGGGCACACACTTTCAGGTGGAGCAACAAAGAGGGCAAGGCAGTGTACATAAAATACCACTGGTTGGCCGAACACGGTACCAAACAGTTTAATTTCGATGAAGCGCTCGTTGCGTGTGGCGAGGACCCTGATTTCGCCAAGCGGGACCTCTTTGAGTGAGTACATGCGCCTGTCTCGGTTTCAGCCCAAAATACTGTGGCAAATTTACTTATCTGGTCATCTTTTGCGCGATAGAACCATTGCAAAGGGCGGATCAGTCAAGTGGAAGATGATGATTCAAGTCATGGAGCCCGAGCAGGTAGAGAAACTCGAGTTTGACCCCTTCGACGTCACCGGTACGTACTTTGGCTTGTGCGCTTGTTGATCTCTGTCGCTCATTCTTTCTCCGATTCTTCAGCCGTCTGGCCACGATCGCAGTTCCCTATACAAGAAGTTGGGTACATGGAGTTGAACCGAAACCCAGAAGACTACCACCGAGATGTCGAGCAGGCCGCGTTCTCGCCCGGTTCCTTGGTTCCCGGTATTGAACTCTCCCCCGACACTTTGCTGCAGTGGCGAGCGTTCTTCTACCGAGACGCACAGTACCACCGTCTCCAGTCTACCAACATCCACCAGATCCCCGTCAACTGTCCGTTCATGTCCAAGTTCCACTCCCCGGACAACTTCAACGGCTCCATGCGAATCGACGCTAACAGCGGTAGCAAGCCCGTCTACTTCCCCAACTCGTACCACAAGGCCGCGCCTTCCACCAAGACGACGCCTTCCTTCGGTGGTGCCGAATTGGCAGAAACTCCCTACCAAGTCGGAAGTAACGTTGTGTCCCGAAAGAGCTACTGGGCTCACGAGGGAACACCCAAGGAATACGTTCAGGTCCGAGAACTCTACCAACGCGTCCTATCCGAAACCGAGCGAAACAACTTGCATTCCAACACCGCGCGTTTGCTTAAGTTTGCGGATGCGATCGTTCAGAAGAACTACCTCATCCAGCTTTGGGCTATTGACCCCAACTACGCCAAGTCCATCTACGCCTTGTTGTCCAACGACGATAAGAAGGCCAGCTTGGATCTCGGCGAGATCGAGGAGGCTTCCAAGACCGCTCACATGGTCAACAAGAATCCCGAGTTCTTGGCGAGGAACAAGGGAAGGAGCTTTATGGGTATGAACATTGCGCCCAACTTTTAGATTGGGAGAGGTCGATGTTCGGTAGTGTCAGACTGTTCCAGTTAGCCAAAGTTGTATTAGTCAGAAAACATGCGCTCGCCATCTGTCGATGGTCTTGCGAGTGGCAATAAGATATAATTCAGTAAATACTTGATTGCATTGTCTAGAGAGGTGGACAGGGACCACAGCTTTGGCGACTGGTAGTCTGTTAAAGAATGGAAATCCTACAGGACAATCAGGCGGTGAGCGAAAGGGAAGTCGGAATCCTTCGCGTATTGAAGTTGCTTCTTCACCATCGGCACCACCCCACCTATCATACATACCTTCGTCTACCCCGCCCTGTTTTGTCCAAGCCCGCTTGCACATCAGAAGAGGTGGTTGTTCATTTCTGCAGAACCGGGTGTACAAGAAACTGTCGGGTATAAGGCGAGGTACTTTCAAGGCAGCACACGATGGTGTCTAGGTCACCTATCTTTTAGCGACCCACTATCGTTTCCCTCCTGCCAGAGCTCGGATACAGGTGCGGAAGACTCGCTGCTGTGAATGAAAACGACAGACTCCACTCGAGCGCACTGGCAGAACTCGTTATTAGACAGTGTCATCGAATGTTTTTGCTCGTCAGATGGATTGGATCGATTACTGGACCGCCTGAAGGTCGCAGATTCATTGATGCTCGGTGGAAGCAGCTTACCGAGTCGTCTCAGAGGGCGAGACCAGATGACATTGAGAGAGAGTGCTGTTGTAGCTGTTGTATATATTCTGTACATACATGACAGAAGACAATAGGACAGTATATTTATGAGACTTAATCTCCCTCGATCGAACCATGGAACATATGGTATCTGAACGCCAATATCCGAACCGAATGAAAGCCGGACTTACTCTTCTTCATCAACCTATTGTCTAATACCATGGGTGATTCAAGCAGACAACTCAACGAGTAGACATGCAAATGAACTGCCATCACCATAAAGGACGTTGATCTCCACAACGCATCAGTCTTACAGTATACTCGACTTCCCGCGCGGACGCTCGAGTCCTGTCTGCGCCGAACCGCTATAAACAGGAACACCATGTCGTACATCCGCCCACAACCTGGATCGCCAATGAGCCCGGGAGGCTACGATTCGGACGGAAGTTCATCGTCAAGGACATCTAGACCCTCTCGGAGACAATATGCAGAATATGGTTCACCTCATCATCGACGAAATTCCTCTCGACTTGGAATGCCTCAAATCCCTGGTCCTCCTGCAGAGGAAGAAGAAGAAGAAGTGGAAGAAAAGCATGCACATTTGGAGCCTGGGCTTGCTGTCTCGCCGGTTAGCCTTCTACGGAGACTATCTCGTCTATTCAAGTCCCACCGGAGAGCCGCTATCATTTTGGGTTTATTATTCTTGGCTTCCAGCACATTACACCTGCTAAACCAACCATATGTCGACGTGCAAAGTGCGAAGAATCTAGTAAATGATGCAGTTCGGTGGAGTGGGAACAAGGTCGGAATATCAAGATCGTATCAACCTCCCAATTGTCAGTTCCGATCGACAGTGGAAGGTGAGAGCCTAGCGTCCTTCGGCTGATGGCTTGATAACAGTGCTAAAACCTGTGACTTTCAGCATATCGGACCGCTTTGGACCGTCTAAGACGAGAGCGGAGAGAACAGGAGTGGGACGATGGACCAGAAGAACCAGAAGTAGCTGCAGAGCGCGAAGCGTCAGGCGGCGAGTATATGGACATTTCCTCTTCCAACCACCGCGCGAGGACCAATGCATCACATCACTTTTCACCCACGGGACACGTAGTTTTGTCCGAGCGGGAGGGTGCACAGCATCCTATTCCTTCATTACTGCTGCTAGGAGAAAAGAAATGGGAAGATATGCTTTCAAGGCAAAGCCGTACCTTGGAGGAAGGGGTAGTGGAGTATAAAAGACGGTATGGACGAAACCCGCCCAAAGGGTTCGATTTGTGGTGAGTCTGCGTATGAACAGGATCAATGTTGTCAAGAGTCAGCCATTTATCATGGGTTTTTACTACCAGGTGGAATTTCGCAGTAGCGCACGATATCATTCTGCCCGACGAGTATGACCGTGTACACCTTGATCTTGCGCCGTTCTTTGCATTGCCACGGGAGGAAATGCACAAAAGGGTGAAAGAGGCAGAAAGACTGCCAGAGACTTATACCTTGAGCGTTGAGCGTGGACGAGTAGCCATAGAAGTAAGTCGAAATGCCCAGCTTTTTGGAAGTCGCATTCTGGCTCACAGTCACATCGCATGGATGCAGATCAACGACGAAGGAGGATTAGCTTGGGAAGGGACATGGCCTCGGGCCGTCGACTCTGCAACGTAAGCAACACGCACGCAAGGAGAATTGCCACGAATCAAGTGATGATCTGATTACACTCCCATAGTCTGATAAAGTCATTCTCGAAGCATCTACCGGACGTGCGAGCGGTATTTTCGATCCACGACCAACCGCAGGTCTACGTCTCATGGGCTAGACGCAGTAGCTTGGTTGATTTGGGGCTGAGAGGCGAACGTAAGTCGGTTTGACTATCGCTTGACGGCGTCCAGCAATGTCTGATGAGTATCGTTCACAGACACGTCGCATCTAAAGGAAAGCGATGGTTCCGAAGTGAGGTGGTCCCGAAGCTGTGCGCCCGACTCGAACCTTCGTAAAACAGATCCGCCGTCGGAAGGTGAGTTCCTCTGTAGTTTTGCTTCGGGTAAGCGGTTGTCTGATCTTTTACGGTGTCTAGAGGGTTCCCTTATTTATGACACGGCAGAGGCAATGGACATGTGCCAAAGTACGTTTTCGGTGAGCTTCTCCCTTGTCATTGACATCAATTCATCGTTCGTCTACTCTAGATCCATACATGTTGGATTTACATGGCTTGACTGTAGAAAAGGTAAGGTTCTGATCGTTAGGGCATTTCTGTTGTATTCCTGACATCCTGCTCTCCACCAGCATGGCCCAGCTTCACATCCTTTGCCGCACACCTCACTACTTCCCCTTTTCAGTCTTGCCAAAACCTCAATCAAGTATGGTATCCGCAACATGCTTGTATTACGCTTTGCTGATCACCAATGTTATAGTTCCGACATCCTGATCACTCCCGTCGATCAATTTGCCAACAAGATAGGGTATGATCCTGTATGGAAGAGAAAGACAGACAGCAGAATGGTTTGGGTGAGTCTACACACTGCTTCGTATCCCCTCTGATCTACATCTCACAATCTTCACGCTTTACAGAGGGGAAGCACCACTGGGATTTCGTGGATGGACAAAAACACACCTTGGATAAAGGCACATCGATTCCGACTTCATCGTTTCGCGCAGAACGACTCTACAGAGATGATAAGCTTCAACGTGCCTGATATCGGCAGTGAAGCAGGGCCGCTCAAGATGCAAAAGGAAGAAGGCACGGTCCGCGATATTGCGCAGTTCTTCTATGATATGAAGCTTGCAGGATCGCCGTTACAGTGCAACGAGACCGATGGTACCTGCGAAGATATGGCGTGGGTAGTCGTTACTGGTTCTGCAAAAGTCAGGTATTGAACCGTTTGCCTTCGCCCAGGCGAGAGATAGATTTCGCTCCTTTTCAAACGGCTAATGAACTTAATCAGTACAAGTTCATGTTCGATCTCGTGAGTACTATTTCGCGAGGTCGCTATAGCTTGAGGCTAAGTATTCCGGTCGCTGTAGGATGGCAACGGATGGTCTGCCCGTTTCCGGAGATTGATGACAACAAATTCCGTTGTCTTGAAAACGGGGATGTTCACGGAATGGTTCCAGGCCCACATCGTCCCGTGAGTTATGATATTTATACCATGAGAAAGGCTATGTCGAGCGTGGTGACTGAATTACTGTGGTCTTAGCTGGTTCCACTATATACCAACACGTCTAGATTATTCCGACCTTCCGATGATTTTGAGCTTGTACGTTAGCTGATATGCTTCGATTATCCGCGTTAGACTGATCTTTCTCCTTTTTTTCTTCTTCAGTTTACGGGGATCTCCAGAGGCCCCCGATCAGGGATTCGATGAAGTTGCTCAGGCCATCGCACAAAACGGCGTAAGTGCTCTTGGCGAGGGACTTTGCCTTCTCCTCCCGCACGAGCTGACGAGCCGACGTGATTTTTCAGAAATGCTTTGTACAACGCATGTTCCGGGTGGAGGATCTGCAGGCATATATGTTCAGGTTGTTCTTGGAGTATGCTGTAAGTCGTATCGTCCTCGCATATTTCGCAACTAGGTCTGATGCATTGCGTCCAACAGCGATTGGTGGCGCCGACGGATGAAGGAGTTGTAAGTGTCCGCGCGGGTTCTTCCACGCATTACCTGTCACTGACCTGCTCGATGACTTCCTCGACTTTAGGATTTCGTGATCACCCCGGATGCTGAAGCAGAAGCGGAATGAAAGAGTGCGTTGCATGTCCCGCATACCATATTCGGAAAGCCAAAAGGGTCTTCCACAGCAACAATGTGTGGTTCTGTGCAGCAGATTGTAAACATAGAGACTGTCCCTGTGACAGGTGCCACCGTATCACCATCCTATTGTGTATACCGGCGGTGCTCGTCGACTCTTTCTTGGACATTCACAGCCGAAGGCAGCTGTGACTCCGGTTATACATGCTCAATACTACGATGCTACATAGGCAAAAAGGCAGCGGCTCATCCTCACATTAGGAAAGCAAGGGCTTTCGACAAGTCGAATAATGACACGTCACCTTACTCGATCACCGCGATCACTTTTTGGCTGGGCACCTCCCTGTGAGATCTCGGATATTCTGTACTTACGGCGAGGTTGTTCTACAAACCACAACGACGGGAACTCGGTGTCGCAGTGTCATAAAAGTCTGTGCACGAGTCTATATCGTCACGTTGGACCAGAGTATACGCCGTTGAAGTTTGCGGCCCATGCAGATACTTGCAGACGTTTGACCAATATAGTAAGTGGAAGTTCGTCCGTTTCGATCGCCGTCTATTAGGAAAAATATTTACCTTTTCCCCCTACGGCATCAATAGGACTCGATGCAAGTGCAAGGATGCAAAGGCAAGGCCAAACTCGTTGTCCTTGCGCATGAGCTCCTTACTCTCGATGTCAGCCAACCTACCAGTTCAGCACGTGCCTCCAGAGCTCTACAACTTCAACGAGAAGCATCAATCTCGGCAGCTTTTCCGAGGAATCGCAGAGGTCACCTGGCGTATGGAAAAAATGCGGAAGTTACAGGAGGAAGATTACGGCAGGTGGAGCCGTCGAGAGCCCGGACAGGGTCAAGTTGGCAACCTCAGCATTCGATTTTCAGACCATACTCCGCCTCGGCTGCTGCGACTATGGAAGCTCCAGATCAGACAGTCGTCGACTATTCGACGGCACCGTCGTATCATCGTGAAGCCGTGACGCTGGCGAAGCGGAGAAGCAGGGCAAGAGGATTGACCAATAGAGAAATGCAACCGGAAAATGCTGGAGGGGAACGCACGGTGGAAGAAGATGTTTCAGGCCAAATCATCAGCATGCAACCAGCCGAAACAAGTCCTCTCGAAGCGGTCGAAGTTATGCACAGGTTCCTGGGTTTACCAGATCATGTAAAGCTGGCCCTCTCGGCGTCGGAATTACTGGCGATTTTCAGGATAATGGACAGGGCTGTACTGGAAGAGCGCGACAACCAATCATCGTCTGTCATTCAAAGAGGATTCGAACGGATACCCATGCCTTCCATAATCGACGCTTTCGCTCGGTCTCGAGAAAACACTGAACACCAAAATGCCGTCATCGCATTGTGGATGAAAATCCTTGTCAACGTCGAAATGCCGGATCTAGCGGATGATCTGTTTGACAATGCGACGTCTCGTGGATTATTGTCGACATTGGACACCGATCTCGTGATTGGCCCCTTGGTAATCTTGCAGGAGTGGAGTTTGATCCTGAAATGGACAAAAGGCAGGGTTTGCAGTGTGGGCGTGCATGCGATGCGAATGCGTGCTTTGACAGCTCTCGGGCAACCTCAGCTCGCACTTGCGGACTACGAGGAACACTTGCAGCAACTCGGCACAGAACGTTCAATTCTGGTAGAAGCTATGAAATCCTACTACATGACCAGAGATTTCACAAACGGCAATCGACTTCGGAAGAACCTCGCTCAAGGTCGCTGGATTGGAACCAGCGAATACGCCTTGGCCCAGATACAGATTCTGCGTTACCTCGGCTTCACCCCTCTTCTCGAAAAGGCAATCTTGGGAGATCTTCGGCGGCATGGTTCTACATTCCGGCACGTACCACTGCTCAATGTCCTGATGACTCAGCGAATCGAAAACAAATTGGATATCTCACCTATCCTCGCAATGTATCCTCGAAGTCGACTTCCAGCGCAACCAGCGGTAGATGATACCGTCGTATTGAATGAACAGACGCTCGCGTTGTTCATTGAAGATCGCCGGCAGATAAAAGACCGAGCACAACTGCTCGAGTTCTGGCAACACATAACAAGTCGCCTTCTCGATCAACCCATCAGTTCGCATCTGGTTGCGGCCTTGGTGAAAGGCTTGCTTCGCCTGGATTTAGCTGACGAGGCCGTTCGACTTCTAGAGGATATCGTCAGCCAGAAAAGTAACGATTGGATCGACAGGCGTGCGCACTTGCAACCGGGTTCATTTAACCCTCTCATCGCATACCTCATCCGAAACCGAGGATTTGACGCTTCGATCCCGATCTTTCGGCTAATGGCGTCAGTCGGCTGCGTGCCGGATCACAGGACCCTTTTCAGCCTAGTTGACGGATTAGTGATACACCTTCAACTTCCGGCAGCGGAGCGCGGACCTTTCCTCGAGGAGCTTCGACAGCATCTCCCTCTAAAATTGCAAATCCGACATGTCGAAACACAGTCTCGCCAGTCGTTGCGCTCGGCATTGCGCAACTATGCACTCCAGCGCGATCTCGAATCGTCGTCATCCTTAACAGGAGACCATCTTCAGCTTCCTTCTCCTCTACTGAAACACAAGCCTCTGAAATATAGCCGGATGGATGGTCATTTGGCCCAAGGCCTGGAAAGCATGCTTCAGATGCCTGAAGTACGGAAGGGACCGTCTTCGGGAACCATCTTCTCCGCCGCCATAGCGAACGGCTTCGAACTTGATGTTGCTTGTTGCGAAGCAATCCTACGACTCTACGTGGCCAAAGAAGACTTGGCCGGCGCGCAGGAATTGATGGAGTCGTCTTGGCAAATGGGCATGATACCGTCGATGGAAATGTGGACGATTTTTGTGAAAGGCATATCGGCTCAAGATTCTTTGGAATCATTTGAGGCGAGGATGAAGATACTCAAGCGGGTGGCGGAGCGATGGCGTCCAACAATTGCCGCAGCGGCAAATTCCATGACTCTCGCCGCTCTCACTCCCGATCAAGCAACCTACACTCGGATCATCAAAGTTTTGATCAACGAAGGAGCTTTGCGACCCGCAGTCTATGTCTGGAGATACGCCCAGAGGTCGATGGCACATGCGAATCAGACACCCGATGTCGGTCTCATAGTGGTTGCCTTTGAAGCGCTCCTTCGGACCGGTCAAACAAAGAAGGCAACAGAATTGCTGTCGGAAGCGCCTGAAGGATACGCCACCGTCCTGCGCGGGGCACATGGGCCGGCCAAAGCCGTATTGCGTAAAGCACTGAAGAGGGCGAGGGCATGGCATGCCAAGCAGCGGGATGATTGGGTTGCGAAGTTGGTGGACGACTTTTTGAAGAGTGTGCCGAGTGGTGGAGCTTCTTCGCCACATCATAGCAGCCGGAACGACTCGGATACATCAGCAATAGAAGGCAAGGAAACGTCCACGGGTGGCACTGCGAACCATTTGAAGAACAGCGGATTTGTGCAGGGCGAGTTGATAGATCTCCGACAACAGATCTTGACAATGTTTAACGAACTATGGCCCGAGGAGGGCCCAAGAACAGATGTATAATGACAGGCAGTTATCTATAACTACGCCCATGACAAACCACATTCATACTAAATATGGCATTTCAGCGATCTCTCTCGTTATTGATCTGGAAGCTTGTACGGCAGAGTTCAGCTGAGAGTTTCGAGACAGCTTGCGAGACCAGCAGCCGTCAGCGGATTCCACTGGTCACTGACCTGTGAGAGTCAGATACTTTTGAGTCAGGAGTAGTAGCTGGATCTGTTGCGTGGTGTGATCGAATGCGAGTGCCCCTACGATACGAATGTCGACAAAGGCCAGCAGAATAGAGAAGACTGGAGACTAGGTCGCCCCACACCGGCGACTTCCGTTTATGTAAGCTGTCCATCGTGAGAAACAAAGACCGCCAAGTACGATTGGACCCGCTTATCAGATATGATAAGAAATCGTGCGATGGCTTCTGCCGAGAGTCCGAGAGTTGCGTCCCAGTCGGCCGAAGGAAGATGGAATGTTCCTAAAGCAGAGTTATTCACTCCTACTACATCAATTAATTTGAACAACCTGAAGGCCAAGTATCACTCCAGAATATCCTACAATATCAACAAACAGACCTTACAGTCACTGAAGCACCTTCTTTGCTTGCCATTTCGCAACTGTAAACGGCTCAGCCCCGTGTCGAGAATCGTTGGGGACTTCACTGGACCTCGTGAATTATCCTGTTCACCTAGACCTCTTCCAGTGACCACAATCGATGAATTAGACGGCGACTAGAAGATACTCACAAGATGAGCAAGGAAAATTCGTCGTCTTCCGGTACGCTTTTCGCTCGGCCCACGAAAGAATGGGTCGTGCCTCAACGTGCCAAACCCGGTCGAAAATCCACGAAACAGAACGTCAAGGCCGATGTCATTGTCAGTAGTGCCACCATAGTGGTCAAGGCCGGCGATGGTGATAGCGTAAGTGGCCCTTAGCGCTTGTTGCTCAATGTCGCTCAGTCCTTATCCTGTTCTTGCAGAGAACAACGGCTGGCAACCGAGATGCACAGCGGGCATTCCGCGAGCGAAAAACAGAGTACGTGGCATCACTCGAGGCACGAATCGAATCCTACGAAAAAGGAGAAAACACACGCAATGTCGCTCTACAAGTATCTGCACGAGCAACCAAAGAGGAGAACACACGATTGAAGGCCGAGCTGGACCACAAGACCAAGGAACTCGCAGCGAAAGATGATCGATGCAGGAGGTTGGAGAAAGTTGTCGTCGAGCTTCGTAGGAGACTGAACGCTGCAATCGAGGTCGCACGAAAGATTAAGGCTCAGCAACCATCAACAAGTAAGACTACAGTCTCTACCAGCCGTCGCGATAGTGATGCTTTCTCGACCTCAACCAGCGTCTCGTCTTTAGCGATGCAGCTGGATATGCCGATCAGCCCACCGGATTACGATCGAGAATCTGCAGCATCACACGCCTTCTCGACGACGCATTCTTATCCACCAAGACGAACACATCAGCCACCGTCCGATGTGCACCCAAGCGGACATGATGCGGAACACCGGGCCAACGCAATGAAGTATCCACCATACCCTCGCACGCAGTCACGCGAAACCGTTGCAAAACGTGAAGATTTCAGTACCGAGACTCGAATCGATGAAACGAGCTCTGCACTTTCAGGTTGTGGCAGTAGAGGAAACCAGTCGGGCAACGGAAAAGCATCGCAAAGTGACGGGTTCGTACCCTGTGGCTTTTGTTCGGGAATGGAGTCTATCTGCGTCTGCCGCAGTATCGAGGAAAACGACAAGACTTTGCAAGACACTTCTATGTCGTATGTCAATTACCGTGCTGCTCTACCTCACCCTCTACCGCAGCTGCAAAGCGGGATAGACTCTATTGTGAACGCAGCTCTGCATCAAGAAGCGATCTCTCGGTCGATCCTAGACGATCTTCCCGCTCCCGAGGCCGCGGTTCCATTGAGGCGCAAGCGACGACGCGCAAACGGCACCGCAGAATCTTTACGCCCTCCCGTATTCGCTGTGCAGTCTATGATGGACGATAGCTCGACAACTGGATCCCGAAACACAGCTTCTACTGGCGCTACTTCCGGCATTTTCACGTCAAATTCCTCAGGATTCGAAAGCGGTGTGATTGCCATGATGCAGGACAAGGACAAGGGTCTCTACATCCCGCCAGCAGAGTGTAGCGGAGACCCGCGAAATTGTCCGGCTTGCAAGGACGATGATTTTGGTGAGTTTTGTATTTTGTGAGCGGCCTCGAAATAGCACCTAATCGATATACACTTCCCTGTGTCATAGGTCGGGAATTCTGTGAAACGCTATCGACCGCCGTCTGCAACACCGGTGATCCCAATCATCGATGTGACAACTGCGCCGACAAACCTTTGCCTGTCTCATCTCTCATGAGATCTAACATTCTGATGACAACTACAGTCGCTTCGATGTCCAACGCGAGAGGTAACGCCTCGGATGCGGGTTCAGTGCCGCCACCTGGCAATGACGATGACCATGCGTCTGATGGCATGGAGTACGTCGATATCCCATGCTGTGGAAACAAAGAGCTTTGCGGGGCGATGGCAGAGGAGGACTGCAAGACTACCATTGCAATACCGATAATCTCCTTGAATGATCACGAACCCGATCGCACTTCTATCTCAGCTGCGGAGCCGGACGGTCATCGCCAAACTGACAAGGTCAATGGCTTGGCAGGTGGGCAGCAAGGATCGTGGTTGGAGTCGGAGAGATGGATAGGGAAAGAATCCGTGGGTGCCGATCAGGCATGGAGGACCCTGAAGGTGTGTTTTCCGTATCTCCTTGTCTTCCGGACAATACTGAAAACAAATTTCTTTTCACAGGCGCATCCGAATGCAAAGTTTTGCCCGTTGTCTATGCTTGCAGAAGTGGTCGCTCGCGGCACCCGATGTACTTTTTCGCCATCACGACTGGATTCACCCGCCCCGTCTGCAGCATCCGGAGATCACGGTATGGAAGACAGGCTCCGCCCATCTCTAATATCACTTGAAGTAAGTTTCGCTAGCGCCGTTCCTTCGTGTCCTACAAGCTTACGCGTACGTTTTGGCCTGTAGGAACTGGAAGGTTCAGGAAAGCGACGCCGATTCGAGATTCACCCTGATGCCGTGCAAGATGCACTGGCAATGCTGGACGCTCACCCCGCACATGCAAACAAAAAGCGGCGTCTCTCCGGCTTGAGAGAGAATGCCTAGTTGCGGAGTCTGTTGATCTCTTTTCTCACTTGACGTCGTCCGCTGCAGTTGAATTCGCGATTGTTATCTTTATCCAACTTATCACATGATCTATGATACAACGATTGTCCAAATTTGCGGGTTTCATCTGGACCAAGGCCAAGAGCTACGTTACAAGCGAACGAATCTATGAATGGCGGAATGTCAGCGGTATACAGCAGACTCGACATCAGAGCACTGACGTAGCGTCAACCTGTTTCAGTTGTGGCAAAGCCAAGATAACTTTCCGCCTGTATCCTGCTCTGTCTTCTGTCTGACAAGGGTTATGCTCGAGATACACAGTTTCCAGCTTTGGCAAGACTGCTAGCTGGGAATCAAGATCTCTAAGATCCGGAATCTGGTTTCCGCTTGCCTGCAAAGGTGGGAACATCCGCAGTCAGATATCACTAGCTACATCTAGTATGTGCGCAAGCCTGAACTTACCCAGAATTCTTCAAGATTTTTCAGGTGAGAAATGTTCTCAATCTTGGTGATGCGGTTATTACCGATGTCCAGCGTCTTAAGTTTGAGCTACACCAGCAGAGTTGTGTCAGCGCTTCACCACGGCGGTGCAGGACTTTCAGGAACTCACGTTCTTCTCCAGACCCTCGATCTTCTCGACTCCATTATGGCTGAGATATAGCTCCTCCAAGCTCTCCAGTTCCTCTAGGTTCTCCATTTTGGTGATTCTGTTACTCTGGAGGGACAGAATCTTCAAATGCTTGAAGGTAGATAGGTTCTATAACGGAAAGATTGCGAAGACAAACGGTTTCGTCAGGTTGTTGGATTTGTAAGGTAATGAGGAATAGGAGACTTACCTCTAGTCCTCTGATTTTGTTCTTCCCCAGCCATAGTTCTTCGAGTAGCACAAGGTTCTGGAGGTTCTCTATCACCTTTTGCAGCAAGCGAGGCAATAAATCAGAACGAGCCAGCAAGCTACAAACGAAACGCGACTGACCCTAATGCGATTACCTCCCAACTCCAAGCTTTTCAACGTATCAGCCGCCCAATCGAGCTCTCCCGGTTCTATCTTGGAGATCTTGTTCTGCACCAGGTACAGTGTGTTGATGTGCTTTTGGGATGGAAGCGATGGTGGATGGCGGAGATTGTTGAATGACAGGTCTAGCGATCTGCGGGAGAAGCAGTTATTAAGGGATAAAGAAAGTAACAAAGAGAAACCAGAACTCACGTCAAATTCGTGCAGCCGGCCAGTTCCTCGTCGTGCACCCGATGACCGAGTTTGTTATCATACATGTCCAATTCCTCCAACGCTTCAAGCCCCCGGAAAGCCTCTGCGGGCAAAGGCGACGACAGGTTATTCTGACGCAAGCAGAGGCGTTGCAGATGTTTGCCAAAGCGCGGAAAATGTAGATCAAGTAGATTTTCAGAAGCGAGTCGTAGATGCTGTAGATGAAGCTCCTATAGAAGTCAAGGATAGGCATATAGTATCAAACTTGTGAACAAAGGCATTGATGAAAGCGAGATGTGAATTTACAGTTGTTTCATCGGGATATTCCTTCAAAAAGTCCGGGTCATTGAATGCCTCTTCCTCTCCTTCCACTCCGACCGCAACTTCGTCTCCTTCATCTTCGCTGTCTGAATTGTGCAGTTGAACGACGGAAGCTTCGCCTAGTCGTGCTCTTGGCTTGTCTGTTGATGATTGAGCATCACGAGCTCCGTTCTGAGCTGCTACGTCTGTCGATGATTCTTTCTGGTCTGCTGGAGTGATGATTGCCATTGGTGCACTTGGTATATTCAGATGGTGGTCTTATCTGCCCAAGGGCGAATCGTAACGCACTGTGTATGAACTTCCAATGTATGCATACCGTTGCAGAACACTGATCGCTGACCCCATGGTGCTTACTCAGCCCCAGCCCCAGCCCAGGACAGAAAAATACACGCCATTTCTTTTACTCGGAGCTTCTCGCGCATCGACCAACCAGCAAAGCCGCAAACGTCGAGTAACATGCAAGTTTTGCGCATTGTGACGTAAATCGCAAGACAATAGCAATCGTATCAGCGACATACTTCCTATCAGGACTGCAGAACGTGTATTCTCCCCTTTGTGAGCATTCGAATCGTCCGCCCTGTCAACCACCAAGGACCCAATTCCACCAAACGAACGCTAATTCAATATCGATATCACTTTGTGCTTTATTCCGCTATTCTAGGTATATTTCCTCGTCCACCACTCAACCCAGCACCACCACAACTCCAAAAAAATGTTCGGACTCCAGAGGATTGTTGCACGACCTGCTGTCGGTGCTGCTCGAATGGCTATTGCTAGCCGAGGTCCCGCCTTCACCGGTAAGTCCAGGATCTACGCGTGCTGTCAGCGGAGAAAAGGAAAAAGTGGTAGTCGAGAAATGAGGAACGCAAGGTGGATGCGGAGTTGGCAGGATATGGTGGAAACGAGGCAGGCGGAATACAGTGGGTGCGGATAGATGCGGCGAGAGGGAGATGACGGAAGGGACAGACGAAGCAGGACTGGATCAAATGGTGAACGTGCGCGCTGACCCATGCTCCTCTCCAGCTGTCCGACACAGCTCCGGCTCGCACGACTACGAGAACGAGTCATACGAAGCCTTCAACTCGCGATACCAAACCTTCTTCACCCAAGTCGAAGACACTTTCGAACTCCAACGAGGTCTCAACAACTGTTTCGCATACGATTTGGTGCCCGCGACCGAAGTCATTGAAGCTGCTTTGCGAGCATCTCGAAAGGTCAACGATTACGCTACCGCTGTTAGGATTTTGGAGGGGGTCAAGGAAAAGGTCGAGAACAAGTTGCAGTACAAGGCGTACTTGGAAGAATTGAAGCCTGTTATTCAGGAGCTTGGTAAGTTTCGGATTGGCTTCCTCTATCTGTGCCGCCGGCGGTCGCTACATTAGCTGGCTGCTGCATCCGTCGCATAGTTTGGCCACACTGGCTTACCTCTTGCATCTTACAGGTGTCGAGACCAAGGAAGAGCTTTACAACGTCTAAACAGCGACCACCATCCGGAAGAAACAGAATAAACAAGGGTTTTTTGCGCAGTTGACACCATCATACACACAATCGTACATCTCTGGACGGGTGAATATGGCTTTTCAGTTGTCATTATGTGTAGGTTGTGTATTATAATGTCATATGCATGACTCTAGCGGAATGTGCGGAGCGGAGGTGCGGACCTGCGTCTCTGGGTCGGCGAGCGCAATGAGAGAATGTCACCAACCGATTGATGGAGACACGCGGCCATACGTGGTCCATGCTTACTTGAACAAACGAAATGATGTATGACCATATTCAATCCTGCGGCCAGCGAGTATCAGCAAGCATATTATGCCTGCGACATCAACAGGTCCCGTCCCAACAGGAAAATCTCACTATACGGCTGCATGTATATCACGGGAGATAGTTTCAACGGATTGTAGCTCGGGAGTACTACCTTTGAATTAGTCAAGGTGTGAACCTGTCATAATTTCTCTATAAGAGATTGCAGTCATAAGCATCATGCCACGCGAGCTGCCACGCGTCTCTTCTACCGTTTCAGGTTTCACCACTCCTCGTTCACTCTGCTCGCTCGATCGTTTGCCCGGAAGACAGCGCTCTTGCATTTCCTTGATTCATGGACTTTGACAATGAGGTGAGAACTATGGTGACATTGATATACCGTCACACTCGCCTCGTATAGATATAACCTTCGCCTGTCTGTTCATCACCATCGTCCGACTATCAAGGTGCAGCAGGATTGAGCGGCAAGCACAGCGCAGACATGCATGAGTAAGAATGAGGAGCGATAACTACATAGGCACGTCCCTTCTCTTCCCTTGGCTTTTTGTCATCCGCTCTCGAATGCTTAACCCTTGATCGATGCCTCCTGACAGACCATGCACCGTTCATCTCCCCGAAATTCAACGTGAATGCGTATGCGAACGCTATTCTCGCCGGAGAGCCTTATGATCCCGAAGCACAAATACCTGCTCCGCCCGTGCAGAGCGAAGGAAACAACCAGAGCAATAACCGACCTGGAGAAGGAAGTGATGGTGCAATCGCTAGTGGGAGTTTGAACGTCAAGGGAGATGTCGGGTTGGCGTTGGCCAAGTTGAATTATGGGATTGTGAGTCGTTACTGCGGGATGGTGAGGCTGCAAAGGTTGATCACTGAAACGTTCCCGGTTTGTACAGGACGACGTAACGCAGCAGCTGCATCAAATAGTCAGTGATCCTTGCGTCTGAAAGGCTCTTTTTTTTGCTAATCTGTCCTATATTTGCCGGATAGATCACCGATAACCATCATGTCCTTCTCGATCACCTCTCGCAATCATCAACCATGTCCAGTAATCTCTCAACCGTTCGGACCTCATTATCCCAGCTCGATTCATCCCTCGACAGACTACAAAGCAAGATACATACACCGTACGTCACGTTACGCTCTCAAGTCTCACGTCTGGAAAAGGCTCGAACCGCCTCGGAACTCCTTCGAAGAGCCGGACGATTCCTTGTTCTAGCTCGTCGGCTTGATTCACAAATGGACTTCGTTGCAAAACCGGTTGCAGCGACAGTCAATGGTTCGAAGACTACCGCAAGCTCGCCTGATATCAGTAGAAGACCAACTCCGGGGAGGGGTGATGATGTTGGGAATGCCAAGCTGGATGGAGAACATGAAGGGGAACGTGAGCGGGAAATGCTTAAAGCTGCTTTGACTATTGCAGAACTAGGTCAGCAACTTTTCTCCTTGTCTTTCCGCCGACTTTGGGCTGATCCTTTGCACCTCAGATTTGCTGCTCGATATCGCACCACAAGACACGAAATCACCGGCCGACACTAACTCCGAGGCAGATCCGTTGCAGACGGGGATCGCTCTCACGTCGCTTGACTTTGTAGCGCAGCAGGCTCCGTTGATAGCTCGATCAAAGGAGACAGTCATAGCTGAGATGGAGAACATGGTAGTACAGGGTCTTGCCAATCTCGTACGTCGAGGATAGTTTACCCGGTTATTGCTCCTTGCGTCCACTAACGCTTTAAAATCTAGGATCAACCACTACTTTCAACATCACTCCAAACTGCCTATAATATGAGACTTTTACCACAACTCGTTCAAAATCTTCTGGCAGACTTGAACGATGCAGTTGAATCAAGAATCGGAAAGGCATTTGATATGGCTAGTATTGGGAAGGAAGTCGCTGCACGAGGTACGTCAATGCTATACCCAAACTCAATCATGGTCTCTGCTGACAATTGGCATCATGCATCAGAGCAACAATCGCATACCGCAACATCTGCAGCGAGCTCATTGCTTTACCGTACCACACGGGGTCGAGCGGCTCTAGAGACTTCGCCGAGCAACCAAACCATCGGAACGTGGACTCAGGTGTTGTGGAGGCGGATGGATGTCCTCATTGAGGACATATCGCAGTGCTGTATCAAGGTGTACACGCTGGAAAAGGTTCTCCGCAGGAAGAAGGATCCGGTCACCCAAGTCGACTTCTTGACAGAAGCGATGAATGTACGTCTTTTCGGTATGATTACTTTTGTCGCTTTACTAATCATTTTCGGGGGCACATTCAGTTGCTGGAAGAGAAACCCTCTTTCACTTTCTGGACCACATTGGCAACCTGCATTGACACTCAGGCTCGTGCAACCTCCGCCGGTATGTGTTCACAATCAGTATCGAGTGATCACGCGCACGCTCAGACCCCTGCTTCCTCCCAATAGCGAACAACTTTATAGCACAAACCTTTTCGGCAGGATATCCGAAGCTGCTTCGTCTGTTCCACGAATTTTTCGCAAAAATTGCGATACACACCGGAACAATCTATTCTCAAGATTACCAGAGGTGAGTCTGGTTCTGCTATAAGGCAGATAATCTCATTCTTTGCTGATGTGTGCTGCTTTGGATAGCCCTGAGACCATTGTAATTCTACGTTCCGTCGCGACTTTCGAGAAGATGTATCTGGCGCGAACCAACAACCGAATCAATGAAGCCATCAATGCATCGTACGCTGGTGGGTCACGCCAGCCGCCTGGAGCGAATGATGGCGTCACCATCGGGAGAATCATGATCAACGAGCTGGACGCTGCCAGGATTGATCCTCTTTTATCGTGGAGCGTGGCTCGTGCGGTCGGCCAATCCATCGATTACATAGTCTCGAGATCGAATAGCATGGTAAGTTCGCCGTCTTCCGCTGCCTTCCTTGACGTCGGTTGAACTAAATTCTATACACAGCTGGCAAGAGGATTCTCGGCAAATTCGCTCATCGGCCCACTCGCAAACGGCGGCCAAATTATCAACGCCAGTATCGTCAGCTACCTGTACCAACTTGTTTCGAACGTGGAATATTCCTTTGATGGCTTGTCGCCCAAGGTGCAAGAGATTCTAAAGTCATCTATTCAGGTACGTCGCAAGATCTTAGAAGCCGAGACGAGGTACTGAAAATGTTCCAAATCGTTTTCGGTATCTACAGACGGCAACAGAATGTTACAAACAGGCGACCGACTCGTTGAACACGGCTTTCAAGAAGGATCTCGGCAATATCATCGCCCGGATGCATCGTGTGGATTTCAGCAAGCCGGTGGATCCGATGAGTATGTCTGGAGGAAGCGGTGGCAGTCCTTATATCAAGGACTTGGCGGATAAGCTTGGATTCATCAGGAGCGAGTTGCTCAATCGCATGTCCATGGGGGACTTTATGAAAGAATGGTAAGTTCCGAGTATGATCACCAAGAATGTAGTAGCTCATGAACACTTTTCCTCATAGGGTGCTATCGCTTGTCAGATACGTCATCAACACCTTCCTTTTGCATGCATCAATCACAAGACCGCTAGGTGAAAGCGGAAAGCTGAAACTCACGGGGGATATGACCGAGTTGGAGTTTGCACTTGGCATCTTCTTGACGACCGGGAGCGTTCAAGGTCAGCGCAATACTATGCGGCTGGAGATGGCAGGGGATGCGTACAAAGCTTTGAGGGCTTTCAGGTTGGTAGAGCTTTGGAATCGTGATTTGAGCGTTGCTGACAACGATAATTCGCGCAGAACATGCTTGTTTTTGGACAACGCTTCACTTGCGCATCCGGAAGAGACATCAGGTCTCCCGACCCTTATTCTTCTGCACCATATCATCGTTCTTTCTCCGTTACAACTACCACATCAAATTCATGAATGGACCGAAGCCGAGTATGCGTTGTGGGTTGAAAAGCATACGGCGGAAGAGAGTTGGCGGCTGTTGGAGAAAGCAGTCGACCAGCAGAGAGAGGGAAAAGGAGCTCAAGAGTGGAGAGTCTTGATTCGAGAGGTACTCGCGCATGCTAGAGAGCATCATGCAGAGGAGAAGCAGGGGTAGGTGGCGGATCTGCATAGATTACGGAGCCACATAGTCTCGTGGACCTCGTTGTAAGCGATGTTTTTCAACAAATAATTCTATTGCTTTGCGCACATACACAAGGGGGAGTCGATACTCCTTTACAACTGGGATTTCGGTATTACATTACATGACAAGGCAATCTGTCTTGCTTCCTTTCCATAGATCCCAGAGAATCATCTTGGCGGCGCAAAGCATCTAGAGAACGAAACAGCCTCTAGCGAACGAGATCCGACTCTCGCTTGGCGAGGGATTGTAAGGCCTGATAGCAAGAAAGCGATGTAGCAAGCAGGTGGACGGCATCTCTAACAGATGAGGCGGTTCTCACGCTCTCCCAGCGCCTTTCTTGCAATCGACATCAGGGTAAGGTTGCAGCTGTCGAGGAAGCAAGGATCAGCACAACGCTTCTCGATGGGAACTAGAAAATCCTGCACCGAAAAACGACTCACTACCAGCTATCAGGGCGTTCGTGAACCTGTGTAGTTACTCTAGCCACCACTTCCTTCAATTTCTCCGCATCCGCGACGCCAATGATGGCATCTATCATGGAATAAGCCAGCATAGCACCGGTCATTTTCCCGTTCTTGACTTGACTTGTGGCGATGAGATAGGGTTCGACGAGCGCGGTGTAGGCCTGTAAAACTTTTTCTCGCCAGTCGAGTATGGTCGTGGCTGCTACTCCGGAAGATCGTTCGAATTGTCTGTCGCCGATGTATTCGTTGCATATTTTGTCCATACACCATCGATTCTTACGCCAGTCCTTTTGCATTTGCAAGGCTTCTTCGTAGGGGATAGGTGACCACGCCGGACTTCCGCCTTTCCTGTTTATGGGGAGTTGAACGACATCTTGACCCTTGGGGAGCACTGTACAAATGATACGAGATGAGTGTTGAACTACTGATGATGAAATTTGGAAGCTCCTGATATACCTTTCACGCCGCCCTGCCTCTTTTCCTTCCCGATATCCGTCCCTCTCAACATGTTCTTCCTCGCCTCTTCTTCCTTGCGAAGTCGTTTGACGCCACTTCGATTGGTGCCTGGGGTAGCATCGATGGATCGTTTTTGTGGACTGTTTTCAGCGTCATTGGACGTGTTTGCTGGGGCTGGAAAAATTTTCACTTATTAGCTACGATACTCGTGATGGTAGGTCGACGGTCGTGTAAGGTGAGGAGCATGATAACGTACTCACAAAAAACGATTTCATCAGCTTCTGATTGAAGAATGTCATCCACCACATTCACTTCCCGAAATTCTACAGCTCTTGTACGGGCTCTCGAGACCATCGGCATAGCGACAGGAGGCAGAGGATGCAGAGGTGTTATCGAGGAGGAAGGAGATGAGGATAACAAGTTGGCAGCAGCCATAGCGGAGCACCCTGAGACGAGGTGTATAGACTCGTGTCTGTGGTCTACGTCTTGTTTGTTGGCATGTAGGCTTCAATTAAGAGGAAAGCATGGAGTGAATATGAACCAAAGGAGGGAGCTAAGGAGGGTCATCTTCGATGAAAATTATAGGGGCTGAACGAAGCTGCTAACGAAAAGGGGTAAAAAATCATAGTCCAGTTTTTCGGCTCGCTGTCATCTTTATTCACCTCACACGTCTCTGCAGCTGTCTCTGCTGATCGTTAAATGAATCAGGTTCCAGCGTGCAAACGTGAGCACAGCACCCATTTCTTCTTATGTGCTAGGCTTCCATTTCAAATAGTCGGGGTAAAGGGGGTATAGGGGTTCCATTGCGTTTCAGATATAAAACGCGGAGTCTTTATTACCCCTCACGGCCTCGGCTACAAGTTGGTCGCGTGTTAAGCCATCTATCGTCACTGTCATGGTATACAAGTATGGTATCAGAACGGTACTACGATAATACAACGTCGGAGGTACAGTACACAATCGCACGGCCTTGTGCCATTCGAGTACACTCTCCTGCGTAAACGTCTCAGGTGACGCCAATAATATACTCGCAGTCTATCTGTTACTTAATTTACAGACTCCTGGGTCATAGTCTCCTCTCGAATCAAGTCCTGTCGGAACGTTGCGAGTAGCGCCAACATATCATCTATCGCCCTTTCCTCAATCTGATGATGCACCACAAACCTCTCCTCTTCGATCATCAGCGGGTTCTCGGGGAACATCTCCTTGCTCCGTTGGATGATGTCCGGTACTTGGATCTTGAGTGAGGATAAGTCGAGCCAGACCATGTTGCTTTCAGCCGGGTAAGAAACGTGTCCGCCGAGTGCAATAATCCCATCGCTGAGTTTCTTCGTGAGTTTGTGCGTGTCAGCGAGTTTGGGGAAGTTGTGTGTTAAGGCCCAATCGGCTGCTGCCGCTATCCCGCCCGACTATGAATCAACCAAGGCAACTCAGAGTCTAGTAGTGGGAAGAGTACTCCGTGGACAGGGGCCCTTACCTGTCGGATACCGCAACCAAACATCTTCTTGAACCACCGAGCGCGAGCGATGAAGTCGTACGGTCCGACGAGAACACTGCCGATTGGAGCACCGAGACCTTTGCTCATACACAGAGAAACAGATTTGAAATGTCGACAGAGTCGCGTCAAACTGAAGGAATTGATGTCGACAATGCCGAGGGTGGTATGTCAGACACTTCAGCGCTCCCTGGCCACCTCCTGTGTGGAATTGTACTCACACTTCTTGCAAACCGTCTTCCCCTCCCTTCCCGTCATCTTCACAGAGCTTGGCCGCAGTCTCCCAGAGCCGTGCACCATCCAAGTGCAAAGCGATACCATGCTCTTGCGCAACTTCCGCAATCTTCTCGATTTCATGTTGAGGGTAAATCATACCGTTGCTTAGCGTGTTCTCCAGTGCAATCACGCGTGTTGGAGCGATGTCCCAGTCATCTCCGAGCTCGAGATTAGGGAGGATATCGTCTTCCAGCGTAAGGTATTGTCCGTTGGCGGGTGCAATGGCATGCGCCATCGCTTGACTGAACACTGCCATTCCGCCGGCTTCCCATTTGTGAATGTGTGACCGGGAGTCCAATAGCACGCTGTGTGGTGGTTGCGTAAGATTCGTTCGAATGGCAATCTCTGTGAAGATGACTCGAAGTAAGCAAGGCGCAAAATGTCAGGCTTGAAATCTCTTACGGTTACCCGCTGTCCCGCTGGCAATAAACATGGCATCCTCTTTCCCGGTCAACCTAGCTATCCGTCGTTCAAGCGCAATCGTCGTCTCGTCTTCTCGCTGCATATCGTCTCCCCGACTCGCCTGCAGCCCAGCCATCAGCTGCGCATCGGTGGGGATAGTGATCGCATCGCCTGCCACCCTCGGAAATATGAGCTTTTGGAAGGGATGATGGAGAAGGCGGACTTTGACGTACTTCGAAAGTCCCTTGACACTTTAGCCAACATCATGACATTCTGCTCACCTCCAACGTTTGCCGTCACTCCAGATGGTCCGCTGATAGTTGTTGGCGCTCCTCGTTGCATCGAGCCGACTGAAATTCTGGTAGATACGGCTTGCATGGCGAAGAGTTGCCTGAGTTGTTGCGTCTGTGTAATTTGACGAGGGTATGCTGCGAGGTGTTTCGTGAACTTGAGCATCAAAAGGTCTCGTGTTAATAGTAGATTATTCGAGCGAGCGACCGGCTGATCGTTTGATAGATGTGCTTGAAGGACAGAGGAAGTTGACGGGGAAATACGATGTCAATCACGCGATTGTAGTATGTTGATCAATCACTCGCCGTAAACTCCTATCCCGTGATGCTAATGTTGCTGACTTGCGTGGAATCTCAACCTGAAACATCTCCCCCAGAAGAAAGGCATGGAAGGCCCAAAAGGATGCCCTCGGGGACTCACGAAGGGGGAAAGGCGGTCACTTAAAAAGGCACAGCCTCCATTCCGGCACGAGAACCATAGTGATATACAACATAGCCAAATATTCACTTGAATCCTACTACTATACATCATATGCAATTCGACCGCCGACCCACGCGAATGGATACTTGGCTTGATAAAAATTGCGCAGAGACCGTCGACTAGCTACGCGCGGAATAGTTGCGAACGACCCGCCAAGCTGACGAAGACGACACAGAGGTGAGCAGGCGCAATTACTGACAGAAACAGTATCATAAAGATCATAAAACTCACCACCACGTGATGCAAGCCATCGTAAAAGTCTGTACTGTAACCTGGGTATACCTCGGACGTCTCGAATCCTGGATAGCTCTCTAGCAAGGTGGAAGTCCATTCCCAGACACCTCCATTTTGTCCGTAGAGGGGTCGACCGCATGTGTCCATTTTTGTGTTGCTTGGTCTGCATCGCGGATCCGTCAGTTTGGGGATCGCAAACAGGAGCACACGTCACTTACGGGATCGGATGCCAGTTCCGCAACGCCACATTCGCACTTAGATCCGCTGGACGGGGACCCATAGGAGAACTCCATAGCACTCTAAGCTCGGCTTCTGTTGGCAATCGACCCCCTTTCCATTGTGCATAAGAATTGATCTCATCGTGACTTGCCATTAACGGCCAGTGCTGAGCAACCTCGAGGAGAACGGGGCCATACAGTGTCTTGACTTTGACAGTGCCCGTTTGTGGATCAACGGTCCACGATCCAGGAATAGTCGTGATTCCAGCGGCTTTCCAGAAACCGTGATAGTCACCATTACTGATCGGCAACGACTCTACCCGGAAGGGCTTCACCTCGACTGTGGTCGATGGGTTCTCGTTGTCCCATCCAAATTCGTGGCCAAGCCAAGAATCATCCTTGGTGAACAAACTGTCCTCCGATTCGCGGTCATCGTGGCCGAGTGTAACAGTTGTACCGGAGAAGGCGAGGAGTCTATTTCGAACCCGGGTTTCGTCCCATTGTCGAGCGAGGTCGGACCAATTTGGACGAGCGAATCCGGGAGGAGGCAATGTAGACGGGGACTGCAGCAACATGTATAGTATTGTCTACGCAAGGATCAAGGTGCTTAGCCCACGTCAATAGGTCACGTCCACTGGCGAGAGCTTACCTCGACATGGAACGCCTCGTGTTCGTGCGTCATCCACAAGATCCTCCCCATCCTCCTGGTTAACACCTGCTTACCAGAATCAATATCGTCATATAGCGCAAAAAGCCTCTTCCTCACGCGATCCCGGAAATCAAGGATTTCCTGCAGTACCGGCCATTCTTCGTCCTTTTCAGGAACCCTGGAATGATCGTGGATTTTGGTGGGATCGTCCACATGCGGGTCGATACCACGCTCAAAGATGTCCTTGAAGTGCTCTGGTTCCGTATGCTTCCCCTTTAAGAGGCGCGTAAGGTGTATATCGAGGAAGGCAGGGATGTGTCCCAAATAGAAGAGGCATTTGTGTCGGAGATCGATGGGCTTTTGATGAAGCATTTGCTCGGGAATCATGTCCAGCGTCACCAAATCCCAAAACTTCCACAAGGTGTTCCATTCCTGCCTGCTGGGAATACTCAGCCAGGTGCTTGTCGATAGAGCGAATGTTTTGGGCTGAGTTTCGTCGACCGATGACGCTTCCGCTTGTTTCGCTACTTCAGGCATGAGCGGAAAGTGGAAAGCGGGTTTCTCCAGGAGCCAGAGCCGGTATTCGCTTTCGGGGTCTTTCCAGTATTGTATTATACGCAGACCCGCTTGCTCGAACATTTCAAGCATTTCCGTGACCGAGTACTGTTAAAAGAATGAGGATATGATAGTCAGCACAGCTCTACGCATCCCATTGCTGAGCATTTACTTTACAACTCCATTCCACATTCAACAACTCGCCTGCAGCAACGTCAATGGTCTCAAGTTTCCCTTCTTCGTTTCGCCACGACACGGTCTGGTCTTTCTTGCTTTCGTAATAAGCTTCATGCCGACCTAAGAGGAGAGGTTGCTCTTTAGCTTTAGGTATGCGCTCAATTGTAAAATAAAGGCAGCTTACCTAGTTTGATATCATATCTGCTTTTATATTCCCACGCACCAAGGTCAAGCCCTGACGACGATTCCTCGCCATCCTTGGAGGTTCCACTCTTCAGTTCCTGATCGACCACTTCCAGTCCGTGCATGATGAAATCCTCTGTCTTGCCTTTCGGATCATGGTATGCGACCTCGACCTTTTTCTGGCCCTGGAAATAATCGGGTGTGCTCGGTCGGGTGATGTCCGTAACAGCCGCAAGGGGTGTCTTGAGCGCACCAGGAGCCCGTTTGACCGCAGAGGGACGTCCGTCGAGACCGATAAGCAAGGTGTCCTGAGACCCCGGTCGGAGGGGTAGAGCCGAGAGGAAGGGAGCTGTTTCGGATCTATCAAAGTTGCCCAAGGAAGACCCGAGGAATAAGATGTGTCGCGGTCGTTCTTCGTGGTCAGGTTCGCTAGTCTGCGACGACTTCTCTGTCTTGGCCTTCGACTTTCCGTTTAGTAGTGCTTGAGCTTTCGGGTCGTTTTTCAGAGCCCCCAGCTCGGCGGCTTCTCGACGGAACATACGAATCCTTCCGAGTGCGTATTTCTGTGCGAGCGTAGTCTCGTCAGTCGCCTGGTCAATACTCCGTTATCACAAATGGACTCACCAAATAGTCAAACTCGGACGCCAACAATTTAGCCCTCTCCTCTTCGTCCTTTACGTCCTTTGTGCGCTGGATTTGTTCCTCGGCTTGAACCATACCCCACAACGCCCAGAAAACGGAACTCGCGGGTGACCATAAACGCACTTCCTTTTCCAATGCATCCACTCGCTCTTGCTCAATTTGCTCCTCCGACGTGATCTTCTCCTTGCCATCACGCGCAGACATTTGTACCGATAGGTAAGAACGGTAGAATCTTGATCTCTCTTCCATCGTCGGATAAGGTTCGTGATGAGTCAAGGAATGGTTATGTGTCGGATGATGGTAATCCGCTTGCCATTCATGGAAGTGATTCCCAATATCGAAACCTCGCGGGTTTGGCGAAGCGTATTCAAAGTCGATGACAATCAGCTTTCTATGAGGCGGCTCTGACGGCGGCAGTGGCTCATCAAGGATAAGCAAGTTACCATACTGCGTGTCGTTGTGCGAGAATACCGAGCCGTGTCCGTGATCCCGGTCAGGATTCGAATCAACATAGGTAATGTAGGTTTGGATTTCCTTTTCCAGTAAATCCAGAGGACCGAATTCGTTCATCCAATCCTTCAAGGTGGGTATCTCGGCGATTTGACGCTGTACGTTACGCGCGTGCCCAAGCCAGTCGGTCAAACATTGCCATACGGTTGGTTTGCTGTTTGATCCTTCTTCGAAACCAAGTGCTCGCAGATCAACCGAGTGGAGTTCGCGCATTCGTTTGGCGATATGGCAGCTGGTCTTTGGGTCTCTCAGTTCCCCTGGAGTGAGGGCACGCGAAGGGAAGAACTGTTCGATCCGGCCATTCTCAAAGATTCCTTCTATACGAGGACCCAAGCCGTAGCGAGACGACAAAATATGCAGGATCCGGAGTTCCTGGTCTCGTTCGATCAAGGCACCGGATGAGGGACCAAAGACACGGACAAGAAGCGTCGGCGGGAGCTTTTCTCCAGGCACGTGGGAACGTGCACCGGGTATCTTGGGCGTCAACAATGGACTCATTGTCGGTTCCAGTGGTTTGTCCGTGGGGTTGTAAGAGCAGAAAAAGACGGCATTCGTCATGGCTCCGGAAATCCTCTGTAGGTGAACGTTTGTCGATGTCAAGTGGGACGACGACCAAAGCGGAATCTTGAGTTTGCGAAGAAGAGCGAGAAGGTCCGACTTGAATGACGGATCACGCCAGGCTGATGCATCAAGCACATCATCGGCTTGACGAATACCCAAAGAATTATGGGGAGCGACATCGTCGTTGACGCTCATTTCGTCCATATCTCCATCGAGTCGGAAACTACTGAATGATGACGTCGAAGCCCTTCTGTTCACTGCTTGGGAACCAGTAGCGTAGACGAGCGGTGATCGAGAAGCGGTTCGGTGCAGTGTCGTGGTAGGAGTGATTGGTGTAGCTGAGCCGACAGGAGTCAATACTCCAGGCGATTCTACCGGCGTCGCCATTGGTTGCGAAAAGTAATCCTTCAACGGCTGCTGAGGCTTCTCCTCCATCTTTGGTGTCTCCTCCTTTTCTTCCCGTTCCCTGTTCCTGTCCATTTCCAGACCGTGACCCTTGATATAGGCGATTCCCCTATCGTAGTCACCCCACAGTCCTCGAACCTCGATTTTATCCTTGAATGCGTCCTTGTTGGCCTCTTGAAGTTGCTTGAGCGTTCGCTCTAGTTCGGGTAGAGAAAGGTCGAGTGCGTTGTAGGTTATTGGTACTTGTCGATTGGAGCTTGCTGACGACGACGGCAAGGTGGAAGCTAGGGCATTCAGTAGAACTGAAGTCTTTCGAAGAGAACTAAGGGCAAGTAAAGGATAAAGGAATAGGGAGGGGAGCCAAAGGATAGGTGATCGAGATCAGAATCGAATTATAGGTCAGAGTTGGTAGACGGCCGAACTTACCCTGCACCAAGTTCGACGATATCCCATCCTCGTTCAACCTTCTTCTTATCCTCTTCCGTCAGATCATCAAACCGAACAGTACCATTTGCGGAATCTTGGACGTTCAACGAAAATCCGTTCTGACCATTCACACCTTGATTCCATTTTCCAACCTTTTCATCACCCCATCGTTCCTTCAACGTCTCCTCCTCGGAGCGTGTATGTCCGTACGCCTGGTCATCGTTCTCCTCTTTTTCCGAGTAACCGTTCCCGTTCTCTCGCTTCTCCTGATTGCTTGTTCGAGGTTTCGGGAAACCCATTGCTCGCGCAATTTCCGTTCCATGTTCCTTGAACAAACCCAATTCCGCACCGAATAGGTAATATTCCGGTGCTTGCTCGGTAATGGCATCATACAGTCTCAATCCCTTCTCATCATAGAGCACCATCGTCGGGATTGACTTTTCGTACTTCCATTCCCCGTTTGAAGAATGAGCTTGTGAATCCGGGTTCGGTTTGACGGTTCCTCGTAGACCGGCGATGATACGTTGCTTGAGGTCCGAAGAAGCGGATGCGTTGCCGTTGGTATCATCTTGCTCATCGTCTGGCTTGTTTGGTAGAGGTACTATGACGGGTGGTGGTAGCGGAGAAGTGTTGATGGATGCCGGATCTCGAGTCATGATGCCGCCAATAGTAGTATCAATTTGTAGTCGTGTGGATTTTACGCAAAAGTGCTGTTCAGCGCATGTATTCTGTTCAGCGTTGAGTATCCTCTGATGACAGCTCTACACACTCTGAGGCTATGAATCGATTCAGTCTAAAGGGAGGACGCTTCTTCTCTCTGGTGTCCATCTACTATTATCCCGATGCAATCGTGCCCAAACTCGCCGTTGCTTCCGCTATATGACGCATCATCCTGCTGCTGCCGAGACCCCGCTTATATTTACTTGTTGCGATTAGCATTTCCGCGATCAGCCTGTTCCCTGAGCTAGCTCCTGAGCTATTCCCTGCCTCTACAACCATGAATCACGAAGTAAGGAAGGAAACTGGTCTACTTAGCTTACCAGGCTGATTCAATGAGGTTACTCAAAGTTACAACACCGAATTGCATGCAACAAGCAAAACAGCTAAACGCTTACCTGGTCCCTGGTCGATCGCTCCAGCTCTCGCGTCCGACGAAACAGGTGAGCGTCCGGTTTGCAACATTAGTAATACGGACTTGCCGGTCGGCTTGTTTGTTCAAGCCTTGTTCGACTATCCATCATCTATCTAGTGTAGTCGTATGGAATTGTGGGTGCGCTTATACATGCAATCGCTCACTCATGATTCCGTGAAGTGTCAAGGTATAGCGTGCCTCATGTGGTACTACGAGGCTCAGCCACTCTCTCAAAGAACGCGCAAGATGACCGACTCAATAAAGGCTTATCTCGTGATTTCATGTCCTCGTTACAACTAGACGACGACTCGTCTAAGCGCAACAAACCGCCTGAGGAGTATCGTTCTAAACGAATACTAGAAGCCACGGATGCCCAACACCTTGCGAACATCACTCGTGAACCTCAGACTATCCAGAATCGGTAATGCATCGAGTAATGCTTCGTCATTCGGATCAGACGTCCATCCTTCGATCGGTAGAGCGTTCGCTGGGAAGGATAGAGTATAGATTTCAGTGTTCGCACCTAGGAACCCGCAGGAACGCTAGACGAACCTTTATTCCAGTTATAGCTGACAGGGGAATTATCCATGAAGCACACTCTACTGAGATCTTCCTCCACGAGCGACAAATCCTTGGTATATGATCCGTTGGGCTGTAAAGCGCACGACTGGCACGAATCGAAAACGTATCATCAATCATGTGTAACTGCGACGACGTATCCGAGGGCAACTCACCTCGCGATAAAGCCTTTTTGCAAAGTAGCCTCTGCCGCCGTCAAGCCAGTCGATAACGGGGTCTGCGTACTCTTGCATCGAGGCGGTGAAAATAACAAGGGTATACCAGGAGGATACCTGAGAAACGGCAAAATATCAGTCGATTGCTCCGCTATGCAGAATTGAAACGTTGAAAGGCGCACTTTTTTCAGGAAATGGTCTACGTATGGCCGTTTGTAAACATGGTAAAGCGTGCTTCTCCCGCCAAGGACCACTTCCACGACATGACCCTCCCCTCTAGCGCCACCACCTCCACGCTGGTGTTTACCACCCGAGAACAAACCCGACAACTGAATCCCCAGCATCCCGCTCCCACTTCCCATACCAGACGACTGCAACGACATTGGACGTGATGTAGAGTGAATCAACGTTTCGTCCAGATCGAGAATAAGCGTTTTCGGCCTGTGGAACGGTGTGGTTGATAAGACGCCGGGTATAGAGGTGATGGATATTGTGTGCTGATGGTGCGAGTGAGTCCGGTTGGATGGGTTGGAATCCGAGCGGCGCTGAGAGAATCGAGGAGCAGTAGCAGAAAGCGGGACAGAAAGAGGTACTGGCAAGAGCTTTGTACTTCTAGTAGCAGTCACCAATGCTGTGGTATGAGACGTCGAGTTTTTTTCAGATTCCGAGGAACCTTCTTCCTCCGAGTTACGAGGTAGTAGCTCTAGACGAGGGATCAACGTTGGTATGCCATCGGTCTGTCTTGTCGAATTCGTTAATATGGAAGAGGTCTTTGGAGGTTCTGCAGTTGATGGCGAAGAGCCTTGATAAGAGGTATCGGACACTACAGAGGCTCCAGGTTTCTTTTTCAGCTGAAATGTGATGGTATTTGGAGACTGCCGATGCTGTAATGGCGGTTCTTGTGCCTGAGGTATCGATTGGCCTACCGAATTAATGTTCTTTGATACGGGCAGCGAGCTGGACAGCAATTCTGCTTCAGCCGTCTGACGAATCAAGTCTTCAGGGTTATCGGGAGCTCGAGTTACAGGATCAACCCATCCGGCATCCACGTTGCGCGCCGTTCCCTGCTCGTCGGTCTTCGTAACCTTCTGTCTCTGTTGATCATCTTCGCTTTCACTCGCTGACGACGCCGTGGCCTCTCCCGCTCGATGCTTTCCTTTTCCGTTCTCTTTCAGAAGTCCCTCCTTTTCAAGTACCTTTAAACCTACTCGTTCTGTACCAACATGCTCATCGTCTGGTCCAAAGATTACTGTCCACAGGTCCGACCACAGTCCAAGCACGCCTACGAAACCAGCTGTCATCCACCCTTCCTCTGGGTTTCGATCACGGTTA